>CM040455.1:21580092-21602131 GCA_022758105.1 Pangasianodon gigas
GGGGGGGGGGGGGTGGAGAGACTGGAAGATGACGACAAAAAAGAACAAAGTGTACGAGAGATGAATGTAGAGCTAAAATGTAAATTTCATGAATTGCAAATAAACATTTAATCGTGAGCCTCATGCTTAATTGTAAATTTTGATGCAACGTTTGATGAGTCCGAGTGACAGAACTCTATCCTTTGTTACACAACAGGAACTCTGTGCTTTGCACACCTGGATTTGGATCTTATTTCGCATGACGTGCGAAACCATTAATCTGATTTTCATGACAGTTAGCTGTGTATCACCTGCAGACTAACTATGTCTTCTGCTTTTCATAAATCTGTGTGATTCGCTATCAGAAGTATTTCAGGATGGGGTTATTTTTGGTATGCTAACATATAAAATAAACGATGTAAAATAATAACTGGACTTACACTGGCACTAACCATAAATGAGATTTCAACAGCTAATAATGATCATTGAAAGGAGACTCTAAAAGTAAATCCTTTTGGATAAACTGATTGTTACTAAATCTGAAGCTAAATCTGGTTTGAATTCATCTTTGGTCTCTAGGTATTTCTAGATCTCTCTTGTAGCGCTCCACCATTCATTATTAATATTGTCAGTTTGCTAAAGCTTGAAAACTTGCTATATTTAAAATAGACAAATAATACTGTTACAGTCCCTTAAACTAAACAATTAGTTTTTTCAAAAAGTGTTTTTCCAAATTGTGCAGGCAATGAGGCAACTTGATTTTTATAGATGTTTTTTGTACATCAGCAAAATCTCTGTCTGATTGTACACTATGCCTGTAGATCATGAACAAACAGAAACATTTATCAGTATTGGGTACTATGGCAGGAATTGCAAAGTTAGGCCTGCTTGTAAAGTAGTGCTTGGACCCCGATGATTGCTGCTTGGATGTTTGCAATATTTTACTTTAAAGTCATTTTTACTTTTGTTTTAGGTCCACATATTGTCTGTGTTTTTATCACTGTTTTTTCAACACCATTGAAAAAAATGAAAATGAAACAGTAACATAAAACTATAATTTGAATTATAGCTGATACTACCATCTGAGCTGGTTTTTAGAAAATGAATCAGCAGCTGATCATTTGAGTATTTGAGAATTCAACAGCACTGTGGTGTAAATTGAGTTTATTATGGGATGGCTTATGCAAGGAGGTGTTTGTCAAGATTCTAAATTCATGTTTAGCTAGAATGTTTTACAGTGTGTACCACAGACCTTACATATTTCCTCCCAGCCATGCTGATTTGCTTGAATGATAAGCATTGTTTACATATGGCAGATATTTTTGCCGGTAATTCTAAACCTAAACACACAACTGAATGGTGATAAGCTTCCAAATAAGCTTTGTGTAGCAAGCTTGAACCTGTTGTGGAGTGTGTGCCATGGTTGGTGGGTAATGTTGCAGTCTAGTATGCCATCTGTGGCAAGGTGGACCTTTGCATTCAGAATTTATGCCTTCGTGACTTTTCAGGAGCTAGCTTGGGCCCCTGAGTGGGACAGCTGTAGAGAGGACCTTACATTATTGAAAGCGTGACATAAACCTCTCTCGCTCGCAGCTGAGGTAAACAAAAATGCTACAGTATTCCTTTAAAATATTTTACATGCTAGTCACGGTACAGTGTTGTAAAGCTTGCTGTAATAACTAGACGCAGGCTACGCTTTTTGCCAATCCTGTGATGCTGGGTATACTTCTAGTGATGCTCTATCAGCCTCTAATGCTGTCATTTCAGTTCCTTTTTGTCTTTAGTCTTGTTTTCAGTTAATGAAATTTATGGAATTGAAAGTCTGAAGTGAGGTTCAGATCAAGTGAACAGTTGGTCAATCATAACAATGACATTTTACAATGACATTTTACAGAAAAACTTCATAGTAGCTGTAGTAGTGTTGCTAATTCCATCTCTCACTCCATTCACTAGTTAGTTATGAAGAGCTTGGGGCTGAACAGTTAAGATGCTTCTGTTCACCAAACAAAAAACCGTCTACTATCCATCCATCCATCCATTTATAAACTATCCACTCATCCATCCATCCAATATCCATCCACTTTCCATTTATCAACTATCTATCCATCCATTACCTATCTTTACATTATCCATTAATCAATCTACTATCCATCCATCCATCCATCCATCCACTATCGATCCATCCATTCAACCACCCATTCACTATCCATTCATCCTTAATCTGTCTATCTATCCACTATCCATCCATCTATCCACTGTTCATCTAGCCATGAAGTAGTAATTAAATGACACAGAGTGGGCCAAGAGCAGCAGTCCAAATATTTACACTCTATGAAAAAGGATAATAAACAGGATTCCTACACTGTTTGCTCAAAACTGTCAAAGTAAAACTGACAGTCTGCATTTAAACGATAGTCCTTCTTTCAGTTCAAATGCAATTAATTAAAGCATACAGAGCCAAAACAGCAACAACTATATCAATACAATTACTTACAGGCTGTGTTCTATATTCTACACTTCTAATGTAAACTTATTGTAACTTATTCACAAAAGCCTGATTATGGCTTAAAATAGCAGCTCTACTCCTTTGGTCTTGCTGCTTATGGATGCTCTATAAACGTCCCCCACAGCCCACTGGGGACAAACACCACAGTCAATCCCAGCTGCAACCCAGCACTAAAATAATTGTGCTCCAAAAACCACTTTCTCTAGAGCAGCCTTTGTTCCTGATGCAACTGCATTAAACACAGCTCTAACAAGTGGAACCATGGCAGAGTGTAAGAGAGCAGGGCAGAGGACAAATATGTGTGTGTGTGTGTGTGTGTGTGTGTGTGTGGGTGTGTGTGCATGTGCGCGTGCTTGTGTACGTGTGTGCGTGTATGTGTGTGGCTTCCAGTGTCAGCCATTAGCACTCTAATTACAATGCATTTACAACAGATAGCAAATCATTACCACACATGAATTACGCTAATGCAAAATAAATGCTCCGTGTCACATTCACATTAGGTGATCCTTCTATGACCACTGCATTCATTGTCACGTAACCGTAAAATCTTTTCCATCAAGGTGCAATCTCTTTTCCATCAAGTCGTATAAGGCTTTTAATGCCACGTTTATGTGTACAAAGTGAAAATTGCCTCTTTATCTCATTGTCTGACAGTATGTGTGCTCAGTCAATACATAGTAACTGTTCTGAGGAAAACGTATTACTGAATAAACATGAAAAGACGAGATGACTGTACAGGTTATCCCAGTGCTGCCCTCTTTGGACACAAAGCAGGAATGCCTTTTTTAGGAACATCAACAATAAATACTGTAGAAAGTGGTTTAGACTAAGGATCTTTCCTCTGCCTGTAATCAACAGATTAAATAAATAAATCTCACAACTAACATAAACCAAGCAAATCACAACAGAATGATCAAATCTACAGTTAGATGACTGAAGCTAAAATACAATCACAGGAATGCTGTAGCCACTTGAGCTGTTAGGAAGTTTTAGGAATTATTTGGCATAGAGTCTCACTTTTATCTCAGAGATCCGTGACTTAACAGGAAAAAAAATCCTGATTATAAGATTATAAACCAGCACCCCACAAAGGTTTTGTAATTTTTTTTATTCACTATTCAACTTTCAAGGCAAAAATTCTTTATATGATCAACAGCAGGCCCAAAGCTTATAAAAACGACAGGTCATTCAGCAACAGGTTTGTGTGTGTCATCAACCTCCACTGTATGGCCAAATGTTTGTGGATACCTGATATCACACCCATATGTGGGTCTTCCCCAAACTGTTGCTACAAAGTTAGAAGCACACAATTCTCTAGAATATCTTTGTGTGCTGTAGCTTTACAATTTCCCTTCACTAGAACTGTGGGGCCCAAACATGTTCCAACATGCTCCTGTGCACAAAGCCAGGTCCATAAAGACATTCAATTCAATTCAGTTTTAGTAGTATAGCACTTTTAACAATGGACATTGTCACAATGCTGCTTTACAGAAATATATATATAAATTCCAGATGTAAATTTTACATTTATAAATGTATCCCTAATGAGCAAGCCAGAGGCAACGGTGTCAAGGAAAAAATCCCTGAGATGACATGAGGAAAAAACCTTGAGAGGAACCAGACTCAAAAGGGAACCCATCCTCATCTGGGTGACACCGGATAAAGACAGGGTTTGCCAAGGGTGGTGTGGAAGAACTCGAGTGGCCTGCACAGAGCCCTGACTTCAACCCCACTGAACACCTTCAGGATGAATTAGAACACTAACCGCAGTGCCTGACCTGACTAATACTCTTACAGCTGAATGAACACGAATCCCCACAGCCAGCAAAGGGGGACCAAATCCGTGTTAACGCTCATGGTTTTGGAATGGACACATATGGAGGTGATGGTGTCCACGTCCTTTTGGCCATATAATGTGTCTGTGCTGAAAAAAAAGAAAATTAAATATTTGAAATGTATTTTTATTGCCTGTTAAACCTAGGTCTCAAAAATGAGTAAAAACAGGCATAGACCTCTGAGGGTTAAATACATACGATTAGATTTTACTTGAAATCTGAAAACAAGTTATAAAATTGTCTTTTCTGTTTTCTCATGTCATTCACTTGTAAGCTTCTACTGCATAGCGTTTAAATCGATTAATTTCTTGCCTATGTGATAGCGATACATTGGGACAGCTGGGTATGTAATTAGTTTTGTTAGGCATTTTATTGCCTCTGGGATGTGATATGCTGTGTGTATTTATGCATCAACAGTCTGATTCACATTTTCTGTCCACAACTGAAATGTTCTTATTTGTTACAGATAAAACAATTCAGTCCATTTATTTGATTTAAACGGTATATAGCTAGCGGTTTATTTATATTAAAAGTGGATTGACATACTGGTTGTGAGAAATGGTGCGGAGGGTTTAAGTGCTGACACTGGAGACTCCTTCTATAAATGTTCAATAAACATCTCCTTACAGAAAGCCTCACCATATCGATCAAAGTTTTTCTTTGTTAAATAAAAATATTTTTATCTGTTTATGTTTAGTCTTTTGGAATGATTATGTGGAGTATCCACCATACAAGTCCCTGTGTAATTTGTTACTATAGAAGCAAAAAGACGAAAAAAATGGCTTAAACCCAACCAAAGAGTAATATACTGTTGTTCTATGACTAGCTAACACCTGCACAAAAATACTGTAGATCCTTGAGGGTGACACATTTCATGTTTTTTTTCTAGTACAATGAAAGAAATTAAACAAATATAGAAATACCTACTCATTTATACATAGTACCTCAAATCCATCTTGATTATAGAGCTGAAAAAACATAAACTGTGACACTGTCTTATAGACTACACTGTTGCATCATACGCCTCACAAGACCAATCTAATGCATACACACTTAAATGACTGAAAAGACTGAACGAATGAGCACACCTGTAGGTTACATCTCGTACATGCAGCGCTCAGTGTGTTTTGAACAAAGCCTCACCATTCTGAGTCCACAGGTGTGATGTCGATGCGGGGCGGCCTGATGAAAGGTAACGTGGTTGGCCGACAGATTATCTCCTCATCAGGGGTCCGTGACCTCTCTGTCTGTCGCCATGACAGCGGGGGCAGCTGCAGGTTTCCTGAGAAACGACGTCGTCCACGGCGCAGGTCCACTCCGAGAGTACAAGCCGGAGATGTGAAAGATTCACTGAGAGTACAGTCTGGAGGGTCTTTACTGTCCTATAGAGACATACGGAGAGACAGAAACACAGAAACAGGGATTGGGTTAATACTATAATATGTGCAATTTACTGCATATTCAACTGCATATGGATGAATGTACTGCTACTTCATCTGTAGCATGTGAATGAATTGATAAGTAAACAGGAATAATGTATAATACATAATTAGGGGTTACAAAAAAAACATTTTGTTTTTTTTCTTTTAATGATGACAAAACAGTTTGTGTTTTTGTGGTTCATGTTTGCATTTTTCTCTCTCTGGTGTGATAAGCTGTACCACTAATGCCATCAGCTAAAGCTCATTTCACAATGAACACAACAGGGAGGCTACTGAGGGGGAAATATGATGAAATACTTGCACATACACACCTGTGCTGACAAAAAAGTAATCAAAAATGAGCATTTAAAGGCTGTTTTCTCACAGTTTCTCCTCAGGGGGAATGAGTCTATCCTCTTTGTATTGTAACTTATCGCCTTAGTGACTCATCAAGTGTATTATATAGACTACAAAATAGGAGCTGAAACTTGTTTATCCTTAAATAAGGATATAGAGCAAAGGGAAGGAGTTCTGAAAAACCTCTTGCCCTCATGCTGCTAAATATACACAATATACATAATGCTTCAGTGTGTGTCATGCACAAGTAAGGTGTGTGTACAGGTGTTTCATTGCGTTTTTCACCCACAGCAACTTGCTTATTGAGTACATAACACTTTAGCTTCGGAATCGAGAAAAGACTAAGGCAACTAAACAAACATGTTCATCCGTCCATGATAGAAAAAAATAAGTTGTAAAGCTCACAATGTCGTTCGCCACAGAAAGAAAAAATAAACACATCAACATTTTTTCATTCATTTGCAGTAACTGTTTCATCCTGGTCAAGGTCAGAGTGGATCTGGAGCCTATCCCAGGAACATGGGGCGCAAGGCAGGAATAACCTCTGGATGACACCAGTCCATTGCAGGACACTATATGCACTCGTTTGTAACTAGGGGCAACTTAGAATCACCAATCTACTATGTTTTTGCAAAGTGGCAGGAAACTAGAGAACTTGAATTCTCTGGTTTGTTCTGCTGGGAAAACTTGGATCCTGGCATTCATGTACCACCTACCCAAACATTGTTGCAGACCAAGCACATCCGTTCATGGTAACGGTATTCCCTAATGGCCGTGGCCTCTTTCAGCAGTATAATACGCCCTGCCACACTGCAAAAATTGTTCAGGAATGGTTTGAGGAACCTGACAAAGAGTTCAAGGTGTTGACTTGGCTTCCAAAATTCCCCAGATCTCAATCCAATCGAGCATCTGTGGGATGTGCTGGACAAACAAGTCCAATCCACGGAGGCCCCACCTCACAACTTACAGGACTTAAAGGATCTGCTGCTAACATCTTGGTACCAGATACCACAGCACACCTTCAGAGGTCTTGTGAAGTCCATGCCTCGAAGGGTCAGAGCTGTTTTGGCGGCTCAAGGGGCACCGACACAATATTAGGCAGGTGGTTTTAATGTTACGTTTAATGTTTAAAAACATACTATATCTCTTATACTGAGATGAGTTGAGCAAAAAGGTTTCATAGAGCCATTTAATATTCTCAGCATTTTGATAAGACAGAGATAAATATAAAAGATAAGGCATCCGACTGACCGGATTTGAATTTCATTCATTTCTACCAGAATTTTAATCAGTCAATTCATTGAGAATAGTGCCTTTAAACATGCACTGATATAATTTTAATATCTTGCGTGGCTGCTTTACACAATCTACTGAATTAACATCTAAGCCAGGTGTAATACCTAAAACCTGCAATGGTTTCTGTGTGCTACATGACAGCCTGTCTCTATAGCAGGTCTTAAGCTAAACTATGAGAAATTTGAATGTAATGCATGTTCCAGGTCCATGCAGCTACCTAATCATGTCTATCATTTAAGAGAACAAAATACTGCTGAAGTAATGTAATATACATGGTATACAGTGGGGTCTGAGACCACATTTTCCATTTAAAATAGGAAAATACAGAAGGTTTTAGAATTTACTTAAAACAAAGAAAGTAAATGTCCAATATCTTAAATATTTAATATTCAAGATTCTGCACTATGTCTATGTCCCGACTGAAATGTAAGCAAATTTGTGATACTGACCATGTTAACTGCTTTGTACAAAAGGTCAGATTTTCCTCATGTCTAATCTCTTCTATTGATGCATGTGTTCAGACGACACTCCGATGGATTTCATCATAAGGTTTTGCACAAACGTGTGGAGTACATGTCAGCTCGAGTGCACGCTGTCATTAAAGCCAAAAAAGGGACATACCAAATACTAAGAAACTCTGAAATTTATGTAAATATTTCAAAGATTCTACTTTTCACTCAAGTTGTTGTCAGTAATATAATTTGTAATGAAATTTGTTGTATTCAATTAGAAATGAATGCAAAATAGAAGCATTTTCACTAGTGCTCTCAGCTTTTTGGGCCCCACTGTATATCAATTCTCCCTTTCTATGAAAGTATTCACTGAAAATTCACATATGCACCACCAAGTATCATCACTAGAGGGAGACACAAGTCTTCTAATTTCATTTGAAAGAAACTAAAGAAATATAAAGCACTGGAAAGGCTGGTTTGCCAAAACTGAAGTACATCTACATCTGAAATATTCTGCACATTTGACTAGTCCTATTAGTGAAGAATAATAACTAATCTTAATTCTGGACCATATATTTTGCACATTAATTCTGAAGAGATTAGTGTGTGACCTATTCAATGAAAAAAAAAAATCATACAGCCATAGTCATTAATCATACAGACATTAACACAATTATTTATGATGGAAAGGTAAATTCAACACCTTCAATAACTAGAAAATGCCCTCTCTGATTTGACATTTTATTTTAGAGGAAAAGCAAGGCACTTTTCATCTAATATTAAATATTAAAAATAAAAGAAATTGCTTTCCTTCCTTAGGCATCATAACAAACCCACAGAGCACTACTGCATGCTGCTTGCACTGCCAGCATTCACAATTTCAGTAAATAAATAAAACATCTGTACACATCACAGTGTTACGGTGAGAATCGGTCGATGTGACCACATGAAGAGCCGAGTTCTGTCATTCAGTCTAAAATAAAAGTAATAAAACTAATTTTGGGCCTGGGTTAGGCTTGCTCATTCAAACTAAGATCTGAACATGCACAAGACAAAACTAGCAACTGATTCATACATTATCACATATATTAGTGATTACTCTATGGCTATCCATCAAATCTGTTCTTTGCCTACATGCTTATGTTTAATGTCCAGTGGTCAAGTTCCAGCATTTATTAGATCCCAACGATTCAGTATATGATACATATGATCAGCCATACAATCAATCTATATCTCTAAGATACACTGTGCACTCTTTCTCAGGTATAGTGAACAATTTTACTGTCAAATAATACAACCATCATAAATAGTGGCACCCAATGGTATGTTTACTCTACTGCTGGAGGAAACAAGGAAAATTTATGTTAGTGTTGTACTGACTCTTCTCTAGATAGGCATGTGCCAATATTAGTTTTCCTTATCACAATAACTGCCTGTTATTACAACTAATGCAAGTTATCAAGTTGAGCAAAATGAAGTTGCTAAATGAAACCACAAGAATGACTTCTGGCAAACTATGAACAACAATATGATATGTAATCTACGAAGATAAAACTCTACCTACATTTCAAAAATATCAAACAGAGGGGTTTTCTGAAATGTCCTGTTAGGTTTCCTTATGCTAGCCATCTACATTACCATAAACATTCACAAATAATTATTAAAGATCCTCTCAGGAATCCTCTCAGGTTAGCTCCTGGTGGCTAGCAGGCTAGCTTTAGAAGTAAAGAATCTAAATATTTATGAATATGACTTAAACTCCACACTGAAATGTTGTCAGGTTAGTTCATATTAGCTAGCTTGCTAGTTTTAGCGGTGAACGTTATTAACATTTACAAACAAGTCTTAAAAATCCTCTCAGGAATACTGGTTCAGTCATAGTACCTAGCTGGCTAGCTTGTAAAGTAAACAATATAAATATTTTTAATATGACTTGTTGGGAAAGCTGTTGGGTTAGCTCATTAGCTAGCTAGCTAGTTTCAGCAGTGAATATTATTAGCATTTTAAAACCTTGGAAAGATGAGGTCAAAAAATTGAGTCAGACTGAATGAGTCAGGGTAAAAAAAAAAAACCCCTCTATAATCCGATGTTCCTGAGCTGCTGTGAGCCGATCTGATAATCCTGTGACAGTAATTTACACTCAGTGCTCTGCCAGGGTTGTCAGGTGGGAATTGGCTGGAAATTTGTATGCATACATCATACACTATGATCAGACATGTAGAACGTCATCATGCCCCTTTGTCTTAAAAAAAAAATGTCTTAAAAGAAGTACACAGTGACTAGCAGGAGTGGCAGCCAATCAAGTGAGAGAGTGAGAGTGTGTCCAAACAAAGGACACATACTGTATATTAGTGTCATGTAAGGAATATTTGATTTATAAATATGACAAAATTCCTGTCAGGTTAGCTCATGGCAGCTCATGGCATTCTTTAGAAGTAAAGAATATGAACATTTATGTATATGACTTAAACATCCTCTCAGAAATCTTGCCAGGTTAGCTCAGGATAGCTAGCTGACTAATAGAATCTGTGAGAATAGATATATATGAGTACCAGTGACTTCAGTCTTTCTACCTGAAGACTTCTTTATACTGGACTCATATTCTTATCTATGGTCTTAAAGCTATGTCCACTCAGAGCTGCTCATTTTCTTACCTGGATTGGAGGGCGTCTGCTGTGGTATATGACTGAGGAGTTATTTATTGCAGTATTCTGAAGTTTCCACATTGAAGATACTTCACAGTCAAAACACAATACAGTGTCAAATATTGTGACATTTTTATAAGAATAGAAAATGCTGCAATATAATAATCCAAACATACACGCACCTGTTATTTAAAAGCTCATTCATTACTTAATGATTAGCATTACAGTGCTTATCACGACTTTTCTCAGCCTTTCACACTCTGTAAATCTAAAGGTTGTGGGTCTTTTTTTCTGTCTCTCTGATAAAAATGGGAATGCACACAACGCTAATTTCTGTGCACATTCACTTTTGCTGGGAAAAAGGAGAACCAAAAGGGTAATGTGAACTTTAACCCACACAGAAGACAAAGAAACGCGTAGCAGCTTGCATGTAACAACGTATAAAAAGGACATGAGAGACATGAATGCTTATGTACATAAAAACACCTTACACACAACACACTCCTGCAGCACAGTCAGAGCTGGAGAGATGCTACAGTTATGAATACACCCACCTACACATTCCCACTTTGCACATCATCGCTGGAGTCAAGAGCAACATCAAAACTCCAACGCACGGTCAACAAAATATTTTTGTAATATCATATATTATGGACATTAAAAATAATTTACTGACCAAGATTAGACCTCCATTTCTATGCTTTATTGTGTAAGTGTAATATACTGCTAAAGCACATCAAATGATGTCACCTCACATTTCGAGCACCTAAAGAAGTGGAAGAACTGTATAAAAGAGCTTCACTAGAGATGACGATTATCGTTAACCAAAAGAAGTGATTAAATGACTCATGCATATGAGCTTGACTAAAAAAGAGCTTTCAATATTCCACAGTTTGTATAGTTCACTCCAAAAAAAAATCACAAGTGTAACCCACATGAGTACACTCAGCCTGGGCTGTGTTTCAGTCACTGACAATGATGACACAGAGTGAGTAAGCTATTGTACTCAAGCATGTGTGTGGTGCTCGGAACATTAAATATAGCTTTCTGACACCAATTAAAAGTATAATATATAACATGATACCGTAGGATAATTACCAGACTTGTACCTTCTGAGAACTGTTGCTGTAATCATAAAGACTGGCCTAGGCTCATCCCAGGACTCTTATTTACAATATGCTCATACTGAACATGCTTTCAACATACGTATTAAATTTCTACTTTCCGGTGTCACCCGAAAGCAAGTGGGTTCCCTTTTGAGTCTGGTTCCTCTTAAGGGTTCTTCCTTGTGTCATCGCAGGGACTGTCGCCTCTGGCTTACTCTTTAGGGCAGATATATTCAAACCTTTTTCCATGAGCCCCACAGTGTCCACTTGTCTATTAATAACTGAAAAAATATAATACAATTAAGCAACATGAAAATAAGTCTTTTAATACAGCTGAAGGCAGTGATAAACTCAGTGAACAGTAAGAAACACTGTTCACTTTTGATATAATCCTTTCTGACTGTCACAGGAGAGTAAAGCAAACAAACAGCATTTTAAATCACTGTCCAATTATAATGACCATAAAACTTATTTGTAAAGTATTGGATTCTTTTACATTTGCTTTTGTTGTAAATTTTAACCTTTTTTCAAATTTTTGGCCAACCTTTTTCTGTGGCATCTCTAATAACTATAGTTAACTATATTTAATAATTTTAATAATTTTTGGCCTTCTGTTGTTAAAGAGTGGAGCTCCTATGCAATATGTGTAAAGATAAGATTGCCAGGTCTGAATTTAAGTCTTTAAATTTTTTTGTATTTTCTATCTTACCCATGTCCCAACTGCAATTCCTTCATGCTATAGAAATAAACTTGAATTGGATTGAATTGACAAGAATTGGTCTTGGATTTGATCAGGTAGGGGGAAAGGATAGGCATCTTTTCTTTTCTTTTGTTGGGATTTGGGTATGTATGTGAAATCTCAGTCGGTGATATTTTTATTATTTTCACTTTACTTATGAAGCTATTTTCCAACAGCAATCATTCTGTCTATATATTTAAATACTACATGAGCAGCAAAACAATAAATCCTGTCTCTGGTTTGTTTCATTTATGACACAATGAGATTAATGTTTGGATTTTTTTTTTTTGGGAGTTATTTGGTTGTTCATGCAATCCCATCACCTGCTGCACTACACACAGCTGATGTGAGATCTAGAACAATGTTTAATAGGCAGGTTAATTAGTGTACACGGATAACAGATGATCTTTTCAGATTCAGAAACAGAAGTATGTGGAAATATAGATGAAACCAACATAAAGTCCAGCATAAAGCTACTATATATCGTTTTTCTCTTGAATAATGTCTTTTAAATGCAATGTGATGATAGATTTTTTTTCTGTCAAGGACACAAAGGTGATGTGATGATGTCCTTGTTCATTTCTTTTAGTCTGTATTAATGCATTTAACTAGCTAACTAGATCACCATAACTTGCATTATGCTTGATAACCTAGTGAATTAGGTTTCTGGGCAACCAAATGATGGGCAAATACAAGGGTGCTTTTACTTGTCCAGTGGGGTAACTAATGAATTTATGATCTGTCTACTCCTGACTATCTTCAATGACAACAAGGACACAACAATATTTCAGTAATGACTACCTAGTAAAGTCTTCACTTTAAAACATTTAGCACATCAAATTACAAATATATCAAATTACATGACCTTGTTTCACACATTTAGTAACTGTTTGAACTGTGACAAACTTTGCAGCGCAGATTGTCACAGTTGGATATGTCAAAGTAACGTACTTTATTTAAACACAACGCTGTAATATGCCTACTCTAGTGGAAGCTTTTAAATCATCTGCAGCATGTCTTGGCTGTGAACTCACACTGCATGAGGTTAGATTTTTCAGGGCATTCCCTTCTGTTCACAATATGAGGTACTCCCGCTCTCATCAGGCTGTGTCACAATTACAGAGCTGTATCCCCAGACACCCACAGAGCAAGAGAGGCAGATAGAGACAGCAAGAGAGAGAAATGGCTGAGTAATCCATTAGACATGACTAGGTCTCCCCCTGCCTGTGAGAACAGAGGTGACCTTCTAAAGGAAGATGGTCTCTGGAGAAGTCTGTGGTCAGCTCAGTTCACTGCCAGAACACACGCTCACCTAAAACCACGACCTTTTTTTAGTCATCAAACTAATATCGCTCACGAAGTACAGACTTTTCTCCTTGAAACTAAAAACCATATTAGTCACATCCAATCAATGCAACAACTTTGATCATTCCACAACTTGACTCTTTTTGTGCTGATCAATAAAAAGCAAAACCAAGCTGAACTAAGATCAAACCACAACATTCATTCATTCAATGCCTGAAGTAGTGGTGTTCCATACAGTTTAGACCACAGTGAGGTACACGTGCTTGTATATGTTTACCAGTAAAAGGCTTTCGCAACCACAAAAACACACATGAATAATACATGGGTTCTTGTATCTGCTGCTAAATTGCCATTAAAGTAGAATTACAGCACATTAGAGCATATTACAGTGTCTTAAACTACTGCCTGAACTTGGTGTTTCACTGTTTGTGTAGACACTCGCTCATTTGTACAGGGCTAATGTAAAATTTGTGCAGCACACACACAAACAGAATCCACACAAAATCACATGCTTTGGCTTTGACCTCAGTACAGATCATGCAGCTATTCAGGCTGCCTAAAGGGACTTTGTTAATATCAACGATGAAACATCAGCCAAGGAGAGAAAAGGAGATGGCAGAGAAGATACAGGGACGAGAAAAGAAAGCATCTCTGCGTAAAAGAGCAGAGGCTGAAGCAGGTTTTCTACAAACAAACAGACATAATTTCAGATCTAAATCTAGAAACTGAAAAAAAGGAAACACTGTTCATTCCATGTAGTTTTTATTCACACCTACGCACACTTAGAAACAGGAACAATCAGCATCTCCTGGTTTCTGATTTGAATGGCGACTGACAGACACTATTGTCTTCATTGAGAATGTGGTCACAGCTGTGCAGTGTGGAAAGGAACAAATTCACAAGGTGATCCAAATGATGGAGGGCTTTAATAAAACAGGCACATGGCTGCTGGAATATAGGAAGTGATTTAAAGGAGTGAATCAGACAAGCAGACAGTGTAGATTATTCATTGAAGAACTGAAGTACCTAAGATTGTTGATGATCCAACCACAACATTTATTCTGTAGGAACGAAATCTCTGGCTGGGTGCCTCACATTTTGCTTAAATCAAGTTCTCTGGTCAGTTGACTACTTTTACACTAAGTGCTATACTTTCATGCTGGTACAAGCATAATTTAGTGGTATAATGCATATATATATATATAGGTTTGTGGACATCTGACCATCACACACATATGTGGTTCTTCCCCAAACTGTTGACGCAAAAAACTGGAAGTACACAATTGTCTAGGATGTCACTGTATGCTGTAGCATTACAATGTGCCTTCACTGGAACTAAGAGGCCCAGACATGTTCCAGCAAGACAATGCCCCTGTGCACAAAGTGAGCTCCATGAAGACATGGTTTGCCAAGGTTGGAGTGGAAGAACTCGAGGTGTCCTGCACAGGGCCCTGACCTCAACCCCACTGAACACGTTTGGGATGAACTAGAACACCGACTGCACCCCAGACCTCCTCACCTGACATTAGTGCCTGACCTCACTAATGCTCTTGTGGCTGAATGAACACAAATCCTCACAGCCACGCTCCAAAATCTAGTGCAAAGCCTTCCCAGAAGAGTGGAGATTATTATTAATCAAAGGGGGGCTAAATCTGGAAAGGGATTTACAAAAAGCACATATAGGTGTGATGGTCAAGTGTCCACAAACTTTTGACCATATAGTGTGTGTGTGTGTGTGTGTATATATATATATATATATATATATATATATATCGCTAATTTGGTTGGGAACATGCCCTTGCTGAATTATTGAATTTTTACTACTAAATCCTCTCTAACAGTGTTTCAGTCTGATGATATTCTTAGACACTGACCTATTTGTACTAGCACGAAGATACTGTATGTTGCTGATAGCGACTACAAAGCAGTAGAGTAAGTCGCTCTGGATAAGGGTGTCTGCCAAATGATGTAAATGTAAATGGGGATGTGACATTTAATATCTGTCAGTACAGTGGGATTTTAAAAAATGCATTTATGGTACTGTCTTAGAGTAAAACCTTTTAACAAAGCCAAAATGGAATTTTCATCATTTTAAGCAAAGTTCTGTTTAAGCAAAGTTCATTTTAAGTAAAAAAAAAAAAAAAGGTCTGTTTTATATTTCAAAACCCAGTCCTCCACATCAATTTAAACATTTGCTTTAATCATTTGGCTGATGCTTTTATCCAAAGAGACTTAAAATTAAGCTCTGCAGTTGATGGTTAAAGGCCTTGCTCAAGGTCACATTAGCTTGGCAGTGCCAGGATTTTAACTTAGAAACTTCTGATCAGTTCACCAAAATACTAACTAAATACTAACTAAAAATGGACTGGTTGATTTTAGCTCTGACAACCTGGAATAAACAACTCAGTTTTGACTACTAAACATGAATCAGATATTTAACAAGGCATTAAGAAAGGAGCCTTATATAATCACAAATTTACTGATACCACAGATACAAGAAATTATTAAGGAATAAAACACTTCAGGACATGCTGTTATAGGAATGTAATCAAAAACAGGGTGGTGCAATCTGGCCCAACAATTAGCAAAGTTATTATTATTACCACCCCAAAGTTAATTATTTTCCTATAACAGTTTAATTCTTCTTATACCATAGAAATTTGCCAATAATTACATTTTTATTTATTAAAGAATGACACATCATACTATTACTCAGTAAGGGTTATGGACCATCCTCGAAAACAAGTTAGTTTCTGTTATCACTTACATTATAACAGCTATAAACAGTCATTCCCTCATCAGCCTCTTTTTTTTTCTTTCTCTTGAAGTTAATAATACAACAAAAGGCAGTCATGTTAGTTATAAACTGCGAAGTACCAGGTCCTGATGACTTTTCTATGTCAGAACACTTAATGTTACAGCAATACAAAGGGCTGACACTGGAGACTCCTTCCAAAACAGCTAAATAAATGTCTCTTCACAGAAATCACAATATCAACAATTAGACATTTTTTGATGTACAACTCCCTGTGTGAGTTGTTCCTCTAGAAATGATAACGTTAGAACAAGTGCATTAGTATAAACCTTGAAACCTAGTATAAACCTTGCACACATCAAGAGAACGAGAAGAGCTCATTGGATATCGTCTAACCACACCTCTTAATAATGTATCATTCTAAACCCCACCCCTTTTACAGTTGTGCTGCTCTTTTCCAGGTTTATGGCCATAACATTAGTCACAAAAATCACTCCATTATATGATCTAGCACCACAAAAGTTTCAAGAGCTGATCAGACCCAAAAAGGATTACTTAATACTAAGAGACGAAAATTAGGCAACTGCTGCTACAGAATCAGGGCACCATGCAGGTGTTTTTTCTTAGGGTGCTAAAAGTGTGTATGTGCTCTTGAGCCAAAAACTGTAGGGAGGGATGGTTCGTTACTATGGCAACCTGCCACTGACAGGCCCTAAACGGCAAATCTTTCAGATAATTATAAGCTGAGTAACCTTGGAAGATATGTAACATGTAACGTGTACTGACAGATCTTTTAATATCCTTCAGCTCCTTACCTTTTATCCTGTCATGGGTGAGATTACAGAACAGAAAACATGGTGAGGAAGTCACTGCAACATTGGACAAAAGTCAGGTGCCTTTGTGTACGTTCATGTAGGGAAGGTTATGTATGCATGCTGCATGTATCTACCACACACACACACACACACACACACACACACACTGATTTTACTATCTTTAGGCCATATTCTGAGCTGACAAGTTCAGAGGTTATGTCAGTAATTACATGGGGAACGTTCCTCGTATTCAGACACGGGTTGCGCAGCTTCTGCCAATATATTGCTGCATGGACGATAATAGTTGCAATTATCACATTAATCACCGCAAATTTGGTTTAACTGAACAACATATCTTCCTCCAATTACTATTTGCCAGCTTATAAAATAGCACTTGATCCAGCACATCCTATTAGCTTGCATTTCTTTTTTTTATATTGTGCACCAAAAATTTGTTGTGTTAAATTGATGAATACATGAGATACTAAACAGAGGTCATGAAATAGTCGTTTTTTGTTAATTAATTCACTACTCTCCCCTGTAAAGAAAACGCTCCCATGGTTTGAAGGATAAGCTGACCAAGCATTCATTTGCTACACTGAAGGTAAGGGTTATTCATAAATGTATCCATAAAATATTTTGTCCTCAAGATAAGCACTGTCTCTAATTAATCTCCTATCTCCTCTGATGTCCTCAATACAAAAATAACTTTTTGTGGACTTTATACTACTAATTAATTAATAGTGTCATATTTATGTAGGCCCATTTAAGCCTGAAATGGCATTCCATAGCCTCCATGTATTTATAGCCCAAAACATGAATTTCAGCATGATATACTGTTGTTACATCACACTGTCAAGACAGTGATGTAGGATTTAATACCACTCCTCGTTCAAACTCATATTGAGCAAGAAAAATCTCAAGTTCGAGTTCAGAATTGCATGTAACTGAGAAATGACATGTTTTCAACAAACTGTGCCTGTGTGGAAAAATCCCTAGCCAATGTCCAAGTAGTGTGCAAATCCGTAGTTAAGTCTGAGGTCTCAATACTAATGTGCACAATATCGGTATTAACTCCTCACTATGAGTGCTTAATTTGTTCAAGAATAGTTTATGATTACATAAAAGCTCATAGATGCCATATTAATTATTATTATTATTATTATTATTATTATTATTATTATTATTATTATAAAGTGTTACCAGATTTCTTACCACATATTATTTCAGCACTAGCACTGACTCCATTGTCCAATACTGATGCCTGACTGCAGAATCTGATTAGAAGTGTGATAAAGACATGACAGAGAGATAAAGGAAGTGTACCAGGATCATGTCATTCTTGCTCAGTATGGATTCTCTTTATCTGCCTTGTCTTGTCAGGAAGATATAAATCTGGGGACAACTTCTCCTAGTCAAGACATGTCTTTCTTCCCCATATCTATGGGATTACTTTGTTCTTTTGATAAAGCATGTGTTACTCACCTCGCAAGGCGACACACTCAGCACACTCCTGCTCTTCCTCATCTTATGTGGAGTCTTCCTCGACCAGCTACACCGACACACCTGGGAAAAATCAACACAGCATCAAGTTAACAAGCTGTCTAAGGGCGAGAGATCATGTTGTCTGCTGTCAGGCAGTTTCAGCAATCATTTTGCTCACAGCAGTTCTAATCATCAGTATCTATCCAGTCTGAGCTGAGCCACTCTATGGTGTAAAATTAACAGGAAATTGCATAACTGAGATTATAACAGTAATGACACTTTGAATAGACTTGATTTGTTCAGCAAGGGATGCTTAGATCAAGCTTGTGGTAATATCCATGGTTGGCTTCTCTCGCAAATCAAGCTCTTTTACGGCATAATTTTTTTATGTTCATTGCCTCACATCATCTCCTTTCATGCATAAACAGTTTTTCAGTGTGTGTTATAAAACAATGTAGGAAAAATGGTTGCATTTGTAAGTGGTCATATGACACAGCTTATTCTACAACAACTTCCTATTTTTGTGCCTCTGCCTGAGTGAAACAATCAATAAGAACAAAGCCTGTGGTGGCTCTGACCTGCTGCATGCTGTGCTCATCCACTAAATTATAGATGCTGCCCATAGAAAAGACCATCTGGCTACTTCACTATAATGTTGAAAGTTGCCATAAGTGAACTTCTCAATTAAATGTTGGCACATGAAGAAATATAAAATTGCTAGTAATATATAGTGGGAATGGGAATGGAATGTTATATGGGAGTAAGAAATCAAGACATGCTAGTAATTAAAGGAGAAAAACAGAAATACTAGAACTTATATTTCTAAAATTACACTAAGCTGAATTGAGAAGAATCATGACGACATTTCTTTGCGATGAGTAGAAGATCGCCAACTAAAACCATACATATTTACGTCAGGAATAAAACACAATAGGGCCTGTTGTTACAGGACAACAATCAACCAAAAGGTGGTGTGGTGCAGACCAAAACTGATTATTTTCCTATAAAAGCATGTCCTGAAGTGTTTTATTCCACTTATACCACAGCAAATTTGCTTTCATTTTATAATTTCATTATTAATTACTGAAAGACATGCCATACTTTTTATTTTCAATTATCAATTTATAGTTACATTTAATGTTGTGTTATGTGTCAGCAGCTGTAACAGTCGTCCCCTCACCAGCCTCTCTTTTTTATTTCTGGTGAAGTTAATAAGACAAAAAAAAAACTCACAAAACAAAGCTTGTCATGTTACTGAAAAAAACTGGAAAGAATTGGAAAGTCCCGTCCTGAAGTCTTTCCTGTGACAAAAAAAAAAAAAAAAAAAAAAAAAAAGTGTTTACTGTTACGAAGCACTGACAGATTTATAGTAAACCTGGACTTTAGAGTGTATAAGTCCTAAGCAACTAAGAAAAAACAACAGGCCGAAGTCATTTAACACAGGTGTGATAAGATCCTCACTGATGCCTAGATTTCCTACTGTTTTCCCCAAAGATGACAAATTAGATCTGGGGAATATTGCCAACACTGTGGTAAATGATAGTACACTGTTTTAAGCATTCAGGTTTACAGTTTTTCGATACGGTATCATTACCCCCTTAGCAGATGATATTTTCTTCAAGAAATGATGACTTTATAAACTCAAAGACATGTAGTCAGAGTCAAATCTGCAATAAAGGGCTCGTGTTGCAGGGGTACACCTGCATCTTTGCTTATTCATGCAATCCATTCGGCCAATCATGTGGCAGCGGAGCAATGCTTAAAATCATGCAGATACAGATTAAGAGCTTTAGTTAATGGTCACACCAGAATGGGGAAGAAAATATGTTCACAGTGACTTTAATCATGGAATGGTTGTTGGTGCCAGATGGGCTGGTTTGAGGATTTCAGGAACTGCTCATCTCCTTTCCTTGAGATTTTCACACACAACAGTCTCCAGAGTTTACACAGAATGGTGAAAAACCCAAACAAACACATAAATAAATAAAAAACATCCAGTGAGTTTTTGTGAGTAAATGTTTTGTTGATGAGAGAGGACAGAGGAGAATGGCCAGACTGGTTCAAGTTGGCAGGAAGTCTACGGTAACTGAAATAAGCACTCTTTACAACCGTGATGAACAGAAAAGCATGTCAGAATGCACAACATGTCAAATCTTAAGGCAAGTGAACTGCACCATTCTGTGTAAACTCTAAAGACTGTTGTGCATGAAAATGCGCAGTTTGTGAACTACTCAAACCAGTCCGTCTGGCACCAACACCCTGATGTGAACATTAACTGAAGCTCTTGACCTGTATCTGCGTGATTTTATGCATTGAGCTGCTGCAATTAAAAAAAAAAAAATTTAAAGTATTTAAAAGGGTATTTCCAGTTTCCACATGCCCAGGAATCTGCCAGGAATGGTGTAAAAGCCAGCACTTGCCTTGAGCCATTTTAAGCTACTGAATTTGAGTGATACAGTGATACCGAATTTGAGCCCCTGCTGGGAAACAAGGCTTGGCAGCACTCTATATAATTTAAGTTCAGTCATAAATCCTCAAAGGCAGAATTCCAAATGCCCATCTGAAAGCTGAAAGATCTTTGGTGATGTTTCTGAAAACATCATAGCTCTATGCACAGACATTTCCCGAAACCTTTACCTACACAATGTAAAGCATTATTTAATTACTCTGTATGCAGTTTGGTTTCATAATTGTCATCTTGGAGCATGACATTAGGTGCAAGATTTAATTAGATTTTTATGTGATATCATTCATATATTAATGTATGTCTAATGTACAGTACATTCAATATAAAATGAAATATAGGCAACATTCTCTTTCATCCAGAACACGTTTATCAAAAGGAGGTGATCAGATCGGATAGAACTCCACACAGACAGTAACCCGAGATTAGGACAGAGCCCTGGAGCTACCCCTACCCCTGCTTCTCATCATGCTCACTGAAATTCATTAGGCCCCAGGTCAGAACTATTGGTTATGATGGAGTTACTCTGTAGTTGGCTCTAAGCTGGGCCTTAATTAGCAAAGCAGCTCCACACCATTAAACTCCCACCATCAGGTTTTACAGTTTGGATGAGAGTTTGGTTATGTTATGCTGTTTTATGCTGGGTTTTTTTTATTTTATCTCATTTTCAGTGGAATGTTGTTCCCCTTCAGGAACTCGAGCTGCGTCACGAAACGCTATGGGAACGCCCCCGCGTGACCGCGCTCTGAATCACGTGTCTAATCCGTCCAATGGATGGGCGAGACGTCACGGGCGGGGTGACGTAGCGACCCGGAAGCATAAAAGCCCGAGTGGCGAGCCCCGCGTTAGCTTCCTGTTTTCAGCAAGCGCTCTGTGTCT
>CM040455.1:21602231-21702231 GCA_022758105.1 Pangasianodon gigas
GGTGGCGGCCTCTAAGGCCTTTCTGGCAGGTGTGTCCTTACAGGACATCTGCAACGCGGCGGGATGGTCCACGCCCCTGACCTTTGCCAGGTTTTATGACCTGGATACGCGAGCCACTCCCGGCTCCTCTGTCCTTGTGCCTTAGGCTTGCCTCCTCCTGGAGGCAGGGACTTGTAAGTCTGGCGGCGTGGGTATACTCCTTCCCATAGCGTTTCGTGACGCAGCTCGAGTTCCTGAAGGGGAACGTCTCCAGGTTACGTATGTAACCATGGTTCCCCGAGGGAACGAGACGCTGCGTCTCGGTGCCACACTTCCGGCGTCCCTGCGGCGCTTGCTTCATTTTCCAGTAAGCTAACGCGGGGCTCGCCGCTCGGGCTTTAATGCTTCCGGGTCGCTACGTCACCCCGCCCGTGACGTCTCGCCCATCCATTGGACGGATTAGACACGTGATTCAGAGCGCGGTCACGCGGGGGCGTTCCCATAGCGTTTCGTGACGCAGCGTCTCGTTCCCTCGGGGAACCATGGTTACATACGTAACCTGGAGACGTTCTAGCAGTGCTGGTGCACAACTTTTAGGTTGGCAGGTTTTTAGCAAACTTGAGAAAGACAGGAAAAAAGTGTTTTACTCCATGTTTTTCTTATGCTTGATTTAAACTGGCAAACCCTTAGCTGTCACTTTTAATCAAAGATGCAACATTTCTTTTAATTCTAACTATCTATCTGACCATGCACTAATGGAGGCTCTGTAGAAATCTATCTGCCCATAACTTCCATAACTTCCATAAGTTTGTTTTTTCTCTGAGTTCCTCTGAAATCTCATTGGACCAGTAAGAAAAGATAACAAAAACTGGGTGTTTTTATATGGTAAGGCAGGTCAAACTACCTGAATTGATTGTATGTGATTGTGTGTCAGTTCCTCACTCGAGTCACCCTCTTGTCATGAAATCGATGGTTTTACTTGCTTAAATCAATCAAATTAAGCCATCTTTATTTACTGTTGTGACTTTAGATCACATGTAATTTCAAAGGGATAATATTTTTCCCCATCACATGAGTAGACTTGCTCCAACATATCTGTCTTTTAGGCAGTTTGCTTTGTCTCCAAAATAATTAATTAGTGTTAAATAAGTTTCACTATGGGTTGCAATTGAAATTTGATTAAATACTGTAGCAAGCGCTACAAATGTCACCAAAGAAGATGTGACATTTATATTTAGATGTGATTTAAAAATTCTGTAGATTAGTTAGAGAAAAGAACCACCGAGACCTACTTATCAGGAACATTTGAAATTTAAGTGTAAATTCCTGATTAATTAGAGAGTCAAGCTAATTACTTGTTAGATAATTAGGTCATTAGATAAGGCTAATTATGTAGCTGTAATGAGTTATTAGCAAATTCTTCAATAATTATTTTTGGGCAAAGTAGACCACCAAACTTGTTTTTAAGCTCATCATATCCTGTAGTGACCAATATTTTGGCAACCCAAACAATCTGAATTGCTTGAATCCAATTACTGTTGTCCAATAAAATGTAATGAAGATGATACAGTTCTTTCTACTGCACAGAGCTGTGTGTAATTCAGCTTGGCACTGATTTTGTCTACTTCTTGACATAATGAGCATTCCCTTGAGCTATTTACTGCCATTATAAAGCCATGCTAATACATTTACAATTTCATTCTGTGGCGCTACCAGTAACTGTAGCAGCATAATGGATCTTCAGTGTTTAATCTGAGAGGGCCTAATCACTTAAATTACACAAAAGTGACTTCACAGCCACTAAGCTGCTTCCCCTAGTGAGGCAATTTAGATTTCCTTTAATAACCCTTTTCCATGGTAGGGGAAGTTCTTCTCCACTAGCTCAGTAAGCCACAGTAACAGAGCAACGGGGTATGTTGAGTCTAAGAAGAAAGATGATTCTAAGTCCAACATTTCTGTGAGTTCTATAAGGCTGGAATCTTTCCTACTCGAATGTGGAATTGAAGGGGAGGTGAAGGGGGGTTTTACTGGTCGTATCTTCTAACACTTTATAGCCCATCCCTCGGTAACATCTTCCACATGTTTATCCTTCTAATGATAGCAATATTCAAAGAGTAATTCCAAGCAAACAATAAAACACTCAGGGTGTGCTGTTTGCAAAATAAACGGCGGTGTGATGCGAGGAGTTGTTACTGTTACCACCCAGAAGTTGATTATTTTCCTATAACACCATGCCCTAAGTTGACTTATTCCTCTTATACCACAGCAATTTGCCACTGATTACATGTTTTTATATTCATTAAACAATGACATGCTCTTTATAGTTGCATTGAAGGTTGTGGAACAAGCGAAACAAGTTAGTTCCTGGTATGATCGTTCTCTCAGCAGCCTGTCTTTTTCCTCTCTCTTGAAATACATGAGACAAAAGCTTGTCATGTTACAGAAATACACAAACTCCTCTGTCCTGAAGACTTACCTGTAGTGCAAAGCTTACTGACTGTTGCAAAGTCCTGACACTGGAGACTCATTCTATAAATATTAAATAAACATCTCCTAACAGAAAACTTCACCATATAAACTTCACCTTTTTTTTGCTTTGTTAGCTAACAGCATATTTTTTTAAATCTGTTTATTATTAGTTGTAGATTATGTGGATTATGTGGAGAAGAGTAAACAATACCATTACAATGAAAACAAGCGCATTACTATAAACCTATGTAGCAGAGCTGCTGGTATAGAAAATAAATTAATTATTCTTTTAAATTCCTCTTCTAACAATCAGATTTGAGAACTCAACAGTGCTGTTGTATAATAAACAAATAAAATACAGTTTATGAGTGGTAAGTGAAAAGATTATAATTAAAAACTGTGGGCTCTTTTGAATTGTTTTTGAGAAGCCAGAGCCTCACCAATATTCTCTTTCAACCACTGTGGTCATTTGATGGTTATTCTCCTGCATCAAAACTATCAGATTAAATAGAAATCCATATAATAATACAGATTAAACTACTGAGCTGAAACACACATAGGTGTCTATTTCATTCAGTGCATGTTACACTTACGTACAAACAAAAAAGCTCCATTAAAGAGCACTGAATCTTTACCTGTGTCTATCAGAGGACTTGATGTTACTGCTTAATATGATCCGTTATCATCCAATTGCCTGAGTAGTTAATTATTTTAGAAGCTGTTTACTGTCACCCTGTGAACTACCCATTACCCTGACAATGTGACACAGATAGATAAATATACGTTATTGATTTTTAAGAGGAAATTTGAAAGTGAAATATTTGGTACAGAACATCTTAATCGAATCAGCCCAATTTTTCAACATCAACCTGACAACTGTAACTACACTTCCAACATATCCTTGGCTCGCCTGATTGGATTTTTAACTGATAGCCAATTTAAAAGGAGGGCCAGTAAAACTGCTGTCTCTTTCTGGAAAGCGAGCTGTCTTAACCTTTTAAACTCCCAAGGAGCCGTTGGCAGGCCCAGATTTGCATTCCACACTCTCATAATTATATACGAGTGCAGCAGCAAAATAACTTTTTGGCTATTTTTCAGGATTTTTTTTTTAGCAATAGTTCTCCCATTTAAGCAAGTGACAAAAACTATTGTACAAAGAGCAAAATAAAGGGCAAAATCTACTTATATTTATTTAAATGAATCAATGTATAAAATTGTTTCATTTTTGATTTAAGCCCCATGAACATGTAGTGAGGTCAAATCCCAAATGATTTCCTATTCACTGCATATGCTATCTACATAGGGTATAAGGGCATTGTGCAACAATATAGTGCACGACCCGTCCAACAGAAATCCGCTGGAAATTCAGCCACAGAAAAAAGCGACGCTGCATGTGATGCAGTAAAAGTATATTTTTTTCTTTACGTAGTCTGTTTACTAGGGTTGTAGTCAAAACCACCACTGTCAAGTACAAGGCAAATTCAAGAGCAGGACTTGCCAAGATCAAGTCAAGACTTATCTTAAATGGGTCGAGGCCAAGTCAAGATCAAGTCCAAATGAAAGCGAGCCCAAGTCAAGATCGAGACCAAAAACAATCAGTTTTTTCGAGGCCATGTCTTTACTTCAGCTAGTTGGCTTAATTCATGCATTGCACCAATAATTATGCTATGTTTTCCAGAAAAGGAATTACTTCTTGTCAAACTTTGTGCATGAAAAAGAAGACAACACATATATTATTTTTACAAACACTCAGTCAAGACCAAGACCATATTGAGCGAGGCCAATGAGTTTCACAATAACTCATAGCAGTTATTGAATAATATTCTGCACTGATGGATAACTGAGACGTAAACCAGGGTTATTCAAGTATAAACCACAATATCCATCATAAGAGATGTGATATTCCATCTCTCAAATACGGCCTAGTTTCGGCCAAGTAGTAGAAATTTTGCTCAATCGTCCTCTGAAGCCTTGATCAAAGATGGAAGTGCTACATCAGCCACACAGTGAGAAGGAGAGGATGACCCCTGGGAGAACTGGAATTGTTGGAGACTGCTGGCTGTTTGAGCAGTGTCCTAGTAACAGTCAGTGGAAACTGCACATCAATCACTGAGCATATTTATGCAGCACTCACCAGTGGTCTCTGCTCTTCCTTCAACTATCCTGAACTTGTCTTGGATCAAACATTGGAAACTCGGCTCTGCAGCCTTTCAGTGTCACCACCTTTATAAGCAAGAGGCTTGGATCAGATCTGGCTTTGTGAGTTGTTATGAAATAGGGTAAAAGCCTCTGTCAAATGAATACGTATAATGGAAAGTAGAATGACTTCAATTCTTCATAGACATTGAAAGAGCAAGCCAAATTGAATAAAGGAACACAAAATTGACAAGAAAAAGGAAGTGCCAGATTTTTCATGATAAAATGTCTTCAGTCAGGAACAGTGGAGCAGTTACACTCTTGTAACTGCAGATCCTTCCTATTAGTTTCACTGTAGTTACTGAATGATTCATAGTAGTTATTAAATAATAATCTTTAGGCTGAATAAATGAATAGTACTGTGGAAATTTAATATAATCTATGTTGATAAAACACAACAACAGATTATTTTCCTATAACAGCACATACTGAAGTGTCTTATTCTGATTATACCACAGCAACCTGGAGAATGCTTCCATAAATGTTAAATAAATGTATTCTTATAAAAAGCTGTACCTTATCAATGATGATATATTTTTCTTTGTTAAATAATAACACTTCTTTTAATCTGTTTATGATTAGCCTTAGACATTCTGGCCAATCAGATCAGAGAATTCAACAGTGCTGTGGTATAAAGACAGACAAATTCTCCTTCTGGATCAAATCTAGAAAATATTATGAGGCTCACCCTCTGTACAATCACTAAAGACACTACATTAGTGTCAATAGTCCATCTTACTTTCCTATCTGTCATCATCATCTTGTATTACAGACCTAATTAGTAACAAATTGAAAGCACTTCTAAGTCTGTTAGTTACTCACAGACATTAACAATCAAGCAGTACACCATACACTGTAGCCACTGTGGAAACCCACGACTGCTAAAAACCTGGACAGACTGCTCTGCACGTGCAGCAAGTCGTCAATCTTTATCACACACGACTGAGCAGTCGAGGGCAAAATCAATGCCTGGACACAGAGGGAGGCATTCCGTAATTATAAAGCTCAGAGTGAAACATGTGCTGCTCATACCACAACACAAACAGGAGCTCCAGGACACCGCAGTAGGATATTATGTGAGCCAAATGAACTAACAGTGTTCATCAAAATATTCCCTTTGCTGAACTGTTTAATTTTAAAACTTCTATGATAAGGGAGCACATATAACATTAATAGGAGGCTTTATTGGACCCTGTAGCTCTGGTCTCTGAGGAGATGCTGACGCTCCAGTTCACGCCAACAGGGAGGGGGCAAGTTTCCGAAAGAACGGAACAAATGAACAGAAGCGTATAACAGGGACAGTGGGGATCTCCTGGTTGTTAAACAGGTATATATTGTGGTTACCCAGTTGGAGTAATGCTTGGCACCTGATCCCAAACTCACAGTCATATGACTCTCATGTGGGGGTTAATGTATGTAAACACCTGTTTTTCCCAGTCAGGGATATAGGCATGGGACTTGGAAAGAGCTGGACAATTCGTTTGAAATGTTACTCTAATATAATGGGTAGACATTTTGAACATGCTAATCCCATACACACTAGGTTAAACCTCCAGTAACGACTGCTGTATTATTACATTTTTATATATATTTTAAATGAGTATTAGAGGATACTGGACATGTGTGACTTTCATTAATCTTTTCACTCATGTTAAAGCGTATCATTTAGTAGTTGCTGTTAATTATTCAGTAATTACAGTCAATCTAATTGGACTTGTATATACATAATTATGAGGAATGTAGGCATAGCTGACATCCTGGGAGTTTAATAGGTTAAATATGAGCTGACACATTAACAGTGTTAATAATATACAGCATAAGCAAAAGGCTGTGGTTTCAGCAAGAATACTTTCACAATGTGATTAATACAGCTCTGATCTCAAATCCTATTATACTATGTTCTGTAAAAGCAGGGTCTCCAGGGCTGTCTAATCTGGATGTAAATCTAATCACCAATAAAGCACATCATCTACACAACCCCAGACATTCTGAAAAACTACATAAGGCATAAAACACAACAGGAAATAATCTATGAAGTATTTTATACCATTTGCCAACAAGTACAATTTTTAATTTACTTTTTAATTGTATTGTGCTTTTTAATTGTTACATTATAGTTACATTTAATGTCTACAAGATGGGTTTAGGTTTATGAGTATGAGTATGATGAGTATAGGTTTTCCTTTGTTAAATAAGAACATGTTTTAGTAGCCTGCCATACAATCCCTGTGAATTAGCTGTTACTATAGAAACAACACAATATTAGAACAAGCGCATTAGTATAAACATCTCATTTGAATTATAGTTGGCGCTAATGTCAGAGTTGCCGTCACGGAAAATTAATCAATACTTTCCGACCAATCGTATTTCAGAATTTAACAATGCTGTGGTCAAAAGGCCATATATTACTTCCCCTTAACATTCAGTCTATAAATTACACGCTGTTATAAGCGGTTACGGAACGCCTCCAGGATTATTGAACTCTCGCGGCCCAGTGCACACAGCTGTTGTGAAGAATTGATGTCAATGCATGTGAGCGATTCTCTAAAACTGGTGTCATTTTGTGAATGTGTGTTCCAGCTGAACCAAGATGAATAATTACTTCTATGAAGCTGATTTGTGCTGGTGCATCCCGTTCCTGTTTTAGTGACCAGAAGGTTGTGGGTTCAAATTTCATGACAGAGAGCCAGTGTTGGGCTTGTACTCTATACCTGGGTTGTACGGTCACCCGGGATAAACGTCTGCCAAATTAATAAATAAATGCAAAATGCTTGAATTCAATTTCACTACATTAGTCAGCCTTCCCTGTTTGCACAGCAAATAGAAAGGCACATTGTAAAGTAAATAGTATGAAATACATTCAGCCTTTCAGCTCTTTGTTATCAGGCTGACGTTATAACATCCAATTTCTTAATATATCCCATGTGCATCAAGTTATATATAAAATAAAATTAAATCTCATAATGAATTACACCTAAACCCTCAGAACCCATCAAATAAAATAAAAGAGTTCGCCAAAACTGAGTGCAACTCTATGAACACATTTATCCATATTTATTAGTGCAGTGGGTTTACCCTGTAGCCTAACTTAATAGCATTTCATACTGTAGATATTCATTTGCATCCTTCCATCTACAGTCCGTTAAAAGAACTTGTAGATCTTTCCGCATTAAGGAGAGCTAGCCACTGGAATTAACCGCATCTGACTGATTTCTCATCAACTCTGTATTCCACCTAGCAGAATATTTATAATCACACTATATCTTATGAAACATTTAGGCTATACTTAGATTTTCCTGTCTATTGCCCATATACTAGCAAGTGAGGGCATGTATGAAATCTATAAAAATCAACACATTGTTCAACAGATCTATCTCAAATATTGATTGCGTAACTTGAGCAGGATCTGTACGCTGCCAGAGACTGAACTGTTTGATTTCTCCAATCCTTGTGCAATCAGCCTCGCTTCTTTCAGAGATGTGTGAGATTTATACAAACTAAGGATAGAAGGACCACAAGACATCATTGTTTCTTCTCCCTCCCCCCTTTAGATCCAGTGCTAGTTGGTGCATGATTGCTTTCCTGAGAATGTCTTCAATCAGCAAAATGAATACATTATGCCTGATTATAGAACATCTGTCTATACATGAACAACCTTCATATAGTCCCCTCCGAAAGGATTGGAATGGCAAGGCTAATTCTTTTGTTTTTGCTACACACCGAAGACATTTGAGTTTGAGATCAAAAGATGAATATTAGACTATAGATCAGAATTTCAGAATTTCTTTACTGATATTTATATCTAGATGTGTTAAACAACTTAGAAAATTGCACCTTTGGTGGCAGGTCAGCATAAATATTGGAACAGATAGTCTTAAAGTAAATAAAACTTAATTTTTGGTTGCATATTCCTTGCTTGCAATAACTGTATCAAGCCAGCGACCCCCTGACATCATCAAACTGCTGCATCTTCATTGGTGATGCTTTCCCAGGCTTGTACCGCAGCTTCTTTCAGTTGTTGTTTGTTTTGGGTGGTTTCTCCCTTCAGTCTCCTCGTCAGGAGGTGAACCTTTTGTGGCTCATCTCTGTACTTCTTTGCAAATTCAAATCTGGTCTTCTAATTCTTACTGCTGATGAGTGGTTTGCAAACCCATGTTTCCAAACAAGACTAGACATTCAGAGCTATTAACTGCTGAAACAACCAATCTAACAGGGCACACCTGGGCAACAAGAAACACTGGTCAGTCACATGTTCCAATATTTTTGATCTATGAAAAATGAGAGAGAGAGGTAGCAACAGATAGTATATGGCTCAAGGCTTAGTGGTTAGCACATTTACCTCGCACCTCCAGGGGTGGGGGTTCGATTCCCGCCTCTGCTCTGTGTGCATGGAGTTTACATGTTATCCCCGTGCTTCGGGGGTCCCCCAGACATGACTGGCATTTCCAAATTGTCCTTAGTGTGTGTGTGTGACTGTGCCCTGCAATGGACTGGCACCCCATCCAGGGTATCCCCTGCCTTGTGCCCTGAGTTACCCTGCAACCCTGTGTAGGATAAGCAGTACAGCTTGGATGGATATATACACACACTCACCAAGCACTTTATTAGGAAAACTATACTAATACTGAGTAGGGCCTCCCTTTGCTCTCAAAACAGCCTTGAGTCTTCTTGGGATGGATTCCACAAGTGATTCTGGTCCATGTGGACATGATTGCCTCACACAATTCCTGCAAAATTTTCAGGTGCACTTTGCACATTGAACTCATTGTCATGTTCATGAAACCAGTTTGAGACAACTTTTGCTTTGTGACGTGGTGCATTATCATGCTGGAAGTAGCCATTAGAAGATGGGTAAATTGTGGCCATGAAGGGATGCACATGGTCAGCAACAATACTCAAATAGGATGTGGCATTCATGCAATGATTGATTGATATTAACAGGCCCAAAGTGTGCCAAGAAAACATTCCCCACACCATTACACCACCTCCACAAGCCTGAACTATTGACACAAGGCAGGTTGGTTCTATGGAATCATGCTGTTGGTGCCAAATTCTGACCCTACCGTCTGTGTGCCTCAGCAGAAATCAAGATTCATCAGACCAGGCTATGCTTTTCCAGTCTTCATCGGTCCAGTTTTAGTGAGCCTGTGCCCACTGCAGCCTCAGATTTCTGTTCTCGGCTGACAGAAGTGGAACCCGACGTGGTCTTCTGCGTGTTGTGCATTCTGAGATGCTTTAATGCCCACTACAATTGCACAGATTGGTTATCTGAGTTATTGTAGCCTTTCTGTCAGCTTGAACCAGTCTGGCCATTCTCTGTTGACCTCTCTCATCAACAAGGCATTTCCTTCCACAGAACTGCCACTCACTGGATGTTTGTTCTGTATTGCACCATTCTGACTAAACTCTAGAGACTGGTGTGAATGAAAATCAGATCATCAATTACAGAAATACTCAATACTTTTTTCCCCCAATCTGCATGAATTTATGCACTGCACTGCTGCCACACGCTGATTAGATAATTGCATGAGTAGATGAATGAGTAGGTGTTCCTAATAAAGTGCTCACTGAATGTGTGTGTGTGTGTGTGTGTGTGTGTGTGTGTGTGTGTGTACGTATGTATGGTTTTTTTTTTTGGTTTTTTTTTTTCATTTAGTATGTAGCTACACTATATGGCCAAGTGTTTGTGGACACCTGACCATCACACCCATATGTAGGCCTTCCTCAAACTGTTGCCACAAAGTTGGAAGTACACAATTGTATAGAATGTCTTTGTATGCTGTAGAATTACAATTTCCCTTCACTGGGACCAAGAGGCCCAAACATGTTCCAGCATGACAATGCCTCTGTGCACAAAGCGAGGTTCATTAAGACATGGTTGGCCTTGGCTGGAGTGGAAGAACTCGAGGTGTTCTGCACAGAGCCCTGACCTCAACCCCACTGAACACTTTTGGAATGAACTGGAATGCTGATTGTGCACCAGGCCTTCTTGCCCAACATCAGTACCAGACCTCACTAATGCTCTTGTGGCTGAATGAACACAAATCCCCAAAGCCATGTTTCAAAATCTAGTGGAAAGCCTTCCCAAAAGAGTAGAGGTTATTGTAACAGGAAAGGGGGAACCAACTCTGGAATGGGATGTACATATGGATGTGATGGTCAGGTGTGCACATACTTTTGGCCATATATTGTACTGTACATTTAAACTTAATGCACTTCATGCACTACTCGTTTGCTACATTAAAAACTTTGTTGAAGTGGATAATGATCATCTATTTGTTCGTTCCCCTTAGTCTGTATTAACGCACATAGCTCGCTAACTAGCTCTCCATATGTTATTACATTACCACTTTGTACCTAAGATTCCAGGCAAGCAAAACATAAATTTATGATGTGTCCATATAGATAATTACCTTCATTTTGTGCTTAAACTTAAGCTTTTAGGCAGCCAATCTTGAAGCAATACTATATAAACAGAACTAGAATACATTATTTTTCATGTATGATATTTGTTTTAGAAGAACCTGAGCCTGTAACCAATCTTCGTATTTTGTTTTCTTCGACAATAACGAAATCATGACTAACAATCACATACTGAGTCTTAAATTGAACCCCAAAGGCACGATGAACATGGCTGCATAAAAGATGCATTATTCCTCAGAAAATTGTCCTCATGTGCATCACAGCATGAGTCACGGAATTGATACTGGTCTAAATTATTATTTGAAGATATTACACATCATATTTTAATAATAGTGGATTGGTCACAATTTACTCTGTTCTGCTTAACTCATGTATGTATTGTGACATACTAATGTTATAAAGCTTCAGATGAAATATCACCTTCAATATTAAATGTAAGAGAATCATTGCTGTTATGCTTTTATTCTATCTAATCTGAAAAATAACGAGGATTTGAAGATAATGGGTATTACAGTTGTTAGTAGAAACATTATGTACACAGCTTATCAGGTAAGCCTACCATATACATGACTTCATACATACACAATTACTGGCTGCAGGTTTATTTAATTCTACAATATAAAGGCTCCAAAACAGACTGGCAAGCAAAAATATGGCACAAAAAAGGAAGCCAAGTCTTAGGCCAATGGTTCATATGATACACTACATGGTGTTTTACGTGACAATATTTTGAAGTTAAATAGTTCAAATGTTAGATTTTTACTAGAATTCTTAAACCAATAACACTGACGCTGTCTAGACAGCACAAGTTTCATTTAGATAAACTCGTGAACCGGGTCAACCAATTCATTAAAAAGAAGTGGTTCAAAGAATGATTAATGAGTTGGATGTCAGTACAAGACAGTTGGTCAGGGATCACAACAGCAGACTTGTAAAATTTGTATTAAAAAAAAAGTTATGAAGTTATGAAGCATCAGCGGTGGACTAATGTGGAAATTATGTTGTCATGCCTACACATGTAGAGCAGCCTTTGATGCAATCCATACACTGAAGATGAAAGTGTATCATAATTCACATAATATATTCATTCATTCATCTTAAGTAACCATTTTATCACGGACATGGTTGGGGTGGATCCGGAGGCTATACCAGGAACACTTGGTCGTGTGGCGGGAATACACCCTGGATAGAACAGCAGTCCATCACAGTTCACATAATATAATTTTATCCCTCTGTCTAGTCATATGCAATGGATTAGGGGTTTTATTTTAAATGGAATTCTACATAGAATTTTTCCCCTCTCTTGTTTTTCAGTCATTAATGACTGTGCGTGAATAGACTACAATCTACAAGCAAAATACCACCTAATTACAGCTAATTTCTGTTAGTAAGAACATCATGCCAGCCAGAATAATGACCAACGATGAAGCTTTTTTATTCAGAGCCTATCACCAAGTACTGAATTCTTGGATATTGGCTTGAAAACAGCTCTGTGTTTCAATGGACTCATTTACATTCAAATTGAAAGTAGTTTACATGCCGTTTGGAACATATTTCAAAGGATGAGAGGCTAGTTATCTACTTGACTGTGAAGTGAAACGCAACAGAGATGCTGAGTTGTGTGCGAAAAAAGTGTGGCTGCGGGCATCCACAAGATCATTTACAAAAAACCCACACCATGCTTTTTTTTTTTTCTTTTATTCAAACTGCCAAGCAAAGTTAATTATGCGAAGAAGCACTCACTAAAGACAGGCTTCACTGGAAGAAAAGAAGATGATCAGAAACCAGTAAATCATAAAAACTGAGAGCTGAACATGCATTTGGAAGATTTACATTAAGCTAAATCTAAAATCCATAGTGTTACAACAGTGTTCAATCCAGTGTCCAACATAGAGCTTAGGACATAACAAAACAACTCAAAATAGAACCAGTTTAGGGCTTATCAACTTTATAGGAGTCATTTTGTGCTCTCAGGCATTTCATAGATGTTCTGTCTTAACAAACTTGGAAAAAAAAAAAAACAGCAAGGATCTATAGAGTTCCTATAGACAGGTTCCTAGAGTTCCCCTAAAACAAAACATCAAACTCATTTGACTGATAAACACAATGAGGGTTTATTGGTTTCCTCAAGTTTACCACTTTATATTCACATATACCACAATATCATATAATGTTTACACCTAGTTTTCTAGAAATAAACAAATGAGAAGTTGTATTGCTGTCAGTTCTATATGTTGTATTGCTGTCTAGTTTTATATGTGTTCTTTCTAATATGTAGTTGACTTGTATGATGGATGATTCACATCATCTAACAATAAACATATTAAAAACATTATTTATTTAACAAATAAAAATGTATGTTCTTTGATATGATGAAGCTTATTTAACATTTATTGAAGGAGTCTCCAGTGTCAGTGCTTTGTAATGGTTAGAGGTAAAGCTGTTCTTTTAGGTTTTGCACCATGGGAAAGTCTTCAGGATAGACGACACTGGGCCTTGCTGTTTGTAACAGGACAAGCTGCATTTTTGTTTTATTAACTTCAAGAGAGAGAAAAACAGAGTGGCTGGTGAGGGAACGACTGTTCATAACTGCTGTAATGTAGATGATAAAGAGAACTATCGTCTTTCGCAGACAGTCCAAGAAAACAATAACTATAACAATACATGGATAAGAAGTATGACGTGTCATTGTATAATAAGTTCAAAAGTAGTAACTGTTGGCAAATTGCTGTGGTATAAGAGGAATAAAACATTTCTGGACATGCTGTTGTAGGAAATAATTAACATCAGGGTGGTAACAGATCATACCGCATGTATATTGCTGAATATTTTCCTATAGCAGCATGTCCCCAAGTGTTTTATTGTTTACATAATCATGAATGATCCAGTAATGCTTTCTGTATGCTCACGCACATAAAACCACACGTGATCATGGGTGACGCAAACATCATGGCTCATAGGAATCCCGAGGCAAGAGTTTAACCAAATGTGTGAAAATGTGTAAAAATGTTATTATAAACGTCACCCAGTGAAAAAAAAGGGCTTTGTGTTGAACTGTAATGACAGGTGATAGATATTGTACACCACTAATTATCTGTTCATTTCTCAGAAATAATTTTTATCTGATCACAATCTATATGTGAAGGAAATAGGAAGAAATATGAAACAACTGAACATTAAAAATTAAAGCATTAAAAATAAAGAAATAGAACATAGGAGACTATTCTGGGAAGTATTCACCACTTAAAACCTTTCCCCAAGTAGCTCACCCTGCTGCCACTTTTTCATTCTGCAACAATTCATCTTTCAGTTCAGACAGCTTTCATCTCCTTGTTACCTATGGTTCCCTTCCAATTTGTCTCTTTCCCTTCCCATATCTGACCTGCTGCTCATTACAGGTAGAGATGTGGAACTGCTAAAAGGACAGACGGTGGAAAGAGAGGACAGAAGGTCCATGGGGCAGTGTTGGTTCCAGACAAAACCGTTCCAGATGACTGCAATCATGGCAAAAGTTCCAGCTTTTATAAAAGCCTGGAGATAAGAGAGGGATGAGAGCAGGACAGGGGAAAGTTTGCTTCTCAACTGAAACAGATCTATGTGAAAGCAATTATTCCATGCACACCCACAGGTTCTATAAAAGATCATATTAAAGAAGATACAATAACTAAATCCATATTTGACTCAATTTCCTTCCACCTCACGAAGACATGCTGATAGGTAGACTGGCTACATGGAATTGCTCCAAATGATAACCCACGATAAAGCTCAATACTGAAGATAATGAAGACAAATGAATGAATGCACAAGCACCCATGTATATTCTTTACTTTTTTAATCTCAGCTATCCATATTAAATGACTGGTTTCCAACATTTGATTAAGATGCAGTTTCTTTGTCATCTTAATGAAAGTTAATGCCAGAGATCCCAATTATGGAAAGAAATTTGCATCTAGAGTTTTCAGCAATTTCCGGTGATAGTGTACCACCGCATCAACGTCTGGGATGTCAAAGAGTACATTTGGCAATACTCTTACCATGTGGAATGCTAGATTAGTCCCTCTGTCTCAGATCCAGGAGACGGGAGACTTGGCTTGCAGGTGGAATTGGCAATTCAGTTAGTAATCAGTCTCTGACTTCTGTCTCGTTTCCCATTCATGAAGACACCAGATGGTGTGTGCCATCAGTTTGACCAAATCAAACCAACACATACTGAAGGAAAAATAATCTTATTGTCTAAATGTGAGACTCAAATACAGCCACAGTTCTCTACAAACACAAATATTTAGTTGGAATTCTGACTCCAACAAATATGCAATCCATCAGTTCAGCACATTCATTCCACAGCACTGCTGAGTTCTTGATTCTGATTGGTCAGAAGGTGTTGAATAATTTTCTGTAACAGCAGCTCTCACAGTAATGCAAACTGGTTTATACTAATGTTGTTGTTCTTTCAGCTGCTCCTGTTAGAAGTCTCCACAGCAGGTCACCTTCCATTTGTCCGCGTATTGATTTGGCAACAGGTTTTATGCCGGATGCCCTTCCTGATGCAACCCTCCCCATTTATCCAGGCTTGGGACCAGCTCTGAGAGTGCACTAGCCTGTGCACCCCCAGTGGCCGGGGCTGGGGCCCAGCGTGGGGCTCCTGAGATCAAGAGTCCCATGTGCTACAAGGGCTTGTACAATGGATGCTCAATACAGGGTGTCCCAAATGTCTCCATACATAGGGGACTATGTTTGCCAGCACCACAGCAGTTGTGCCTTCATCAGAGGATGTTCGTGGACATCCACTTCTCGGTTGGTCTGCAACACTTCCAGTCTTTTTGAATTTGTTACTAAGTTTGGCGACAGTGTTGTGTGTGATGTGTTTGCTATGTTTCCTGTTAATTACAGTTCCATCTCAACCTTGCAAGGGCTTCCCGATCCAGCCATGAGAATGATTTTAATCCGTTCTTCATTTGTCAAAGGCATTCTTAAAGGCTATCTGAAGTATGAAACTTTGTATAAAATTTTTGCTAAAAAAGTGTAAATTTCCCCTATGTATGGAGACTTTTGAGAAACCCTGTATAATCTAAGACTAATGATAAATGGATTTTTTTTTTTTAAATCACTTAAAAAAGTGTTGTTATTAAACAGACATCTCACAGTTGATACGGTGAAGCCTTCTGTAAGGAGATATTTATTTAAAATTTATGAAAGGAGTCTCCAGTGTCAGCGGCGGACGAGAGGCTGGTGAGAGTTGATATCTGCTATAATGTACATGATAACAGAAACTAACTTGTTTCATGACACTCCACAGCGTTAAATGTAACTATAAATGATCAAACGGATGAATCATTGTTCTTTAATAAAATAACATTTGTAATCATTAAGGAACTGCTGTGGTATAAAAGGAATAAAACACTGTGCCCATCAACCCTAGCATTGATTAGTTTCCGATAACAGCACACTCTGACAAATAGGGCTGCATAATATATCAAAATTATCGAAATATCACAAATGTAAATATCACGATATGCATATAAAACTGAATGATTTTAATACTTCAGAAAGTTACGAAAAGTCAAAGTTTTTAGACGCAGACGGCAGAGAATGCTTTCTTTTCCTCAAAACAACATGAAACATGTATGTTGGTTACGTCATTTTCAGTTTATAAATATATAAATATATATATAAATATAATTTAAATTGATTTGACACACTTACAGCATTATTGTACCGCATATCGCATTATTCAACAAGTTATCACATATCACATTTTTCTTCAATATCAATGCAGCCCTACTGTCAAATTTTATTCATTACTTCTCACATTCTATATATTTTTTTCCTACTTCTACCCTGCTAACCTGTGTAAACATAAAGTAGGCACTGCAGCAAACAGCTTGTGGTCATCCAGAGCCAAAGTGATGTGAGCAGCATCTCTAACTGCCAATCTTTTAGAGATTATCTTTACTGGAACATATGGCTCCGATTCAGACGGTCAATCAAGTTCTACTAATGAGCAAACTCTTCTAAAGCACACAGAGAGTTTTAATGTCAAACAGACTTAATGACTGCATTATTAAAAATAATAACAGAAAACTGGGTAATAAAATGAGTGTTTGTCTGAGATGATAAACATTCATTATGTAACTGAAATTACTTATAATTAAGAGTATTAAAATAACTATATAATGTTCATATCTTTCCTCTAGCAAACCATTTACTAATGAAACAAGCTTTGAATCAGCAAGCAGTATTAGCTTGCAGATTAAATAATTCATAATTCATACTTATTCTGAAATTGAAAATCAGTCTGTGGCTTCATCTGTGGCAGCAGTTCCTATGTTTAAAAAAAAAAAAAAAAAAAAAAAAAAAAAGCAGGACACAGTGTCAGGTTCACAATGCTCTTTGCTGTCTTTTCCATTTTTTGTTTTGTTTTCCAGGGAAATACTGTATATTTATGAGCGGACAAGGGCTGCAAGCAAACTGACAGAAGAAAGAGAATGAAGCAGGCAGAGAAGACACTTCATGATGCATTATCTGCTTCCAAGTTGGCTTGGAGAAGAAATGGCTTCTCTGTCCTCACACAGAGATCCCATACTTCACCCGCAGGAGACAACTAAGCTCTCGACAAAGATACACTACACAGTGTCATGTGAGCTTTCAGAGTTTAGTCCTTTCTCTGTTACAAACAAAGACCCACAGTAGCTTAGATGTCAAACCCTGCTGTTTTATATCAGCCCTGATGTTCTGCCTGTGTCCATCTCCAACAGCAGCTCAAGGCCATACAATCGCTCTGAACATTTTCATATGAAAATAAATTAATGATAGCAGCCTTGACAGCCTTCACAGTGTGCTGTAATGTAAGTTGGTGCTGCTGATTTTGCACATTTTATTACCTACTTTCTTCTGTTCCCAAATATAAAACATAGTGTGGTTGGTCTATTATCATTAACATGAATAATCAACACATCATCCGCAGTTATAAACATAAAAGGTGAATGTGTTTGAATGTGCTATGTAGTAAGTCTTAATTACATCTTCCTTGGTCCTTGATCCGAGCTAACTTTCTCATTTAAAAAAAAGTAATAGCTCGACTGCGTGCCCTCTACAGTAGCTGATGGATTATTACAGAGTCCAGTTTAAGGGATTTTGTTGCTATTCTCTTATTCTGTCCTCAGGTCTCATCAGAACTGTAGCCCGTAACTTTGGAAGATCATCTAATGCCTCCAATCATTGATATAGGAAACCTAAATGCTACATTAGCCACTGTGGGAAACTTGGGCAAAGCACGTAGGCTAAAAAACGTATTAAGTTTTAGCTTATTATTAAAAGCTAATTTAAATGTACAATGAGAAATTATCATACATAACCCGACAGTTTTTAACTAGTTTTCTACTGCTATTAGAACTTTGAAATCTACTATACACATTAAAATAATAAGAAGAAGAAGAAGAAGAAGAAGAAGAAGAAATCAGAAGCCAGTAGATTTTTTTTTGTATTCATATTCACGTATGAATACACAGCAACAAGATCACCTAAAAATCACAAAGTATACACTTCAAAATACATTTACAAGAATTTTCTAGGTAAAGCTAGCCTCAAATTACTTACATCATGATAAATACAGGCTGAGAAAATAAATCAATGGTACTCATTTACAAATCCAACTCCAAATCCATTTACACAGCTAATCCTACTGATTCACATCCACCAGCAAATATTAACTGTGAACTTAACTTAAAGATGAATTGTGAACTGAGGTTGAGTTAAAGAGGAGCTAAAAAATATTAAACAGTAATAAACAGAAAACTCACCTTGCCAGCAGCTACAGTATAATCCTCCTTTAACTCCTACATAAATTCCCTCATAATTTGTAAGAAGTTTCTCGGGTAAAATGCTATTCTGTTCTTTTGCTTGAGGTGTCAGTGATTCTTACATTGTGGCATTTTCGCAAAAAAAAACAAAAAAAAAAACAATCTTCACAGACTTCACAGCTCTAAATCAATAGGGACAACCTAGAAAGAGGACAACGCCGTAGATGTGTCGGTTTTAGCCCAACACTTCTCTTACATGGTTAAAAAAAAGTGGTAGTACTACATTTACCACAGTTAGTGCTATCTATATTTCACCAACACATTAAATTAAAGAATGCAGTGCTGTGGGGCTTTTAAAAGCTTGGATCATTGCCCCCCCTCCAATCCAAAATACCTTAAAGGCAGACTTGGTTTGTGTTTTCTTTCTGTCAGCCAAACAAATCATTACTGAACAATTTAATTAATTTACAGCTTCAAAACTTTACCCGTAATCATCAAATCGTGAATGGAGTTCTGCATTGTAATGAAGTGATTAAATAATTGTACAATAATTTCCAAAGCCTGTGACACTTGAGTGACTAGTGATGGTCTGATTCCTTCTTCAAAGCAAAGCAGAGGCATGAAAAGGCTAGATAATCTCATTCTCATTTCAATGTCTACAATGTTGGTTCATCTAATGAGTCATCACAGCCTCTCAACAGCAGGCCTTCGATTTCCAGTTACCGTAAGCAACAAGGCAAATCACGCCAAGCTGCATCATTTTCCAATAAGAAAAACGGTAAGATTTCTGTGTAGGTCAAGGTAAGATTTCTGTGTAGCTCAGGGTAAGATTTCTGTGTAGGTCAAGGTAAGATTATTGTGTAGCTCAATGTAAGATTATTGTGTAGCTCAAGGCAAAATTCAATTGCCTAGCCTTTGCATGAATTATACTGTTACTAAAGTGCTGTAGAAATTTCAAATCTGATTGCTCAGAAGGTGTGGATTAATTTTCTATAAGAGTACAGCTCTGACAAGAGCACCTGCTCCATATTAATGCGCTTGTTCTGAAGCGTTACAGTTTCTATAGCAACGGCTACTTCATCGGCACTTGTAATGCGAAAGCACCACATAATCTAAACCCTATAATAAACAGATTAAAATGTGTTATTATTTAACAAAGAAAACATATAATCAGTGATATGGCGAAACTTTCAGTAAGGAGGCATTTATTTCACATCTTTGGAAGGAGTCTCCAGTGTCAGAACTTTGTAACATCATTCATCCATCTCCAAATAACCACTGTATCCTGGTCAGGGATACACACATTCAGACCTAGGGGCAATCTAGCATTGCCAGTCTGCCTACTTGCATGTTTTAAAGCTGTTCCTTTAAGTTTTCCACCATGTGAAAGTCTTCAAGATAGAGGACACTGTGTTTTGCAGTTTCTGTATAACACGACAAGCTGCATTTGTTTATTATTACTTCAAGAGAACGACTGTTTATAACCGCTATGTAGTGAATGATAACAGTTTTGTGGATGTCCCACAACATTAAATGTAACTACAAATGGATAGAATGTACTCTGTATTGTTCTTTATGAAATAAAACAAATATCTAGCTTTGGCAAATTGCTTTCGTATAAGAGGAATAAAACACTTGAGGACATGCCGTTAGAGGAAAATGATCTACTTCTTAGTCATAACACAGTATATTAAATATTTGGGAATGTTCCCTTTATAATCTCTCATCTAATGGAAAAAATTACACTTGCCATCCTCTCAGTCAGCAAAACATCATAACATAACAGTCAGTGAAGCTGGGCAAAAGCTAATGGATATCATCCACTTCACAGCCTAAAAGCTTCTGTACGTAATGAGAGCAACATATGGATCAGCACAACCCGGACAGAAAGCAAAAATCACACGGAGATGACCTCATCACTAGGAAAGGAACGCCGAGCCATGAGGCAAAATGGCCTGCTGAGCCGAGACCGTTTCTCAAAAGCCTATAAGGCAGAGGGTGGCACAAGAGGAGGGAATCAATCAGTGCCGACTTGTTACACATTTCAGACAACCCACTCTATTTGTTTGCAGGACGGATCATAAAATTGCAATGTAGCACTTTACTGCACGGTTCATATGTCACATCTAGTTTTGATAACACCTGCAACATGTAGGCATGTATGACATTCATGCATGAGCTCTCAAAAAGGAAGAATTCATAAACAGCTGGAAAGAAACACATGAATGCTCCGTTAGTCGGTCAGAATGAATAAGCATAAACTGCTTTTTTTTTCTTTCATAAAATGTGCTGCATAATTGCTCTGTAAACGTAAAGGTCAGTTTGGGCATTAAGCAGATTTGTAGCCCTTTAACTCACAAGCAACAATTTGCTCGTTGTGTTGCGAATCCTCTTCACACAGGTCACTGAGGTGTAAAATGTAATTAATACGGTATGGAGCTCTACATTCGTAGAAAAAGGGGTTACTTAAGGGTTAACTGGATAATTAATGATTCTTAACCTCCTAAAAGGGTTCTGCTTTCTGAAAGAGAAACACTGTTGTCAAGGGATAACCAGAAGAACATTTCACTGTTCTAAATTTTCTCCGAGTGTAATCAAGAATTAATCCACACATTAATCCATGCAGGTCCTATAAACGTTAAAACAGCAACATTGTCAAACATTACAGCAAAAGGTCAGGGTGAGGAAAATTCCTGTTGTTTATAACATGCTCTATTATTATCTTTAAAGGCTGTGCTCATTTTCAACCCTCATCCCTCCTTCTGCACATCACACCTTCTAGAGGAGCCTACATTTGGAGGAACTTTACACACATTCACTTGTATAAGATGCCATTGCATGTTAAATCAGGAAGTGCATCACAAGCAGTTGCTTAAAAGACTACATGGGAAGCCTGGCCTCCCATGTGGCAATGAAATGCTTAGCAAAGTGTCTATATTATTCATTACGCTTGGTGAAATTCGATATTTTAGTGAATCAGAATACGAAATAACGCACTGTTCGTTCATTTAACACAAAATCAATCTTGTAAACAACTGCCAACGGTAATGAATGAGACTGACATCTCAAACATATCAGCGTTAGTCACACTCACAGCTAAGCAAGAGCTGCAGTGGTGGTCAGAAGCCTAATCCATAACAGTTATACACATCTACTATAGCTTGTTATTATACCTCTGTCATAGGTAAATAATGTAAATAAATTGTAAGTATAAAGTTTTGTTTGATTATTTGCATTCATTTAAAATTTTTTGTTTGTTTGTTTGTTTATAGGTCTAGCAGCCAGCTGTCACCAGCTTATTGTTAGTTTTGGAAAAGTCTTTCGATGTGCTTACTTATGAGCAGAAATAGAATCAAACAGGATGTTTTTAACAGATGAAACAGATAAATACGTCAGTAACAGACAGTGGTGCTTCCCCTATTTCAAAAACCACCAGCTGCCACTGATGTCGAAATCTCTAGCAGGAAAAATGGGGATGTACTCACTGTACATGTCATGTTGTGAATTCATACCATTGTGTATTTGCACATTATGTAGTCCTGTGTACCGTGCTACTGCACTGTTATGTATTGGTCCAGAAGAAACAACATTTTGTTCCAGTGGATAGGAGTTACATGGAGGAATGACAATAAAATCCACTTGAACTGACTTGGTTTGACTTGCTGCACACCATACTATCTACATCCTGCATTTAGAGGAACTTTACACACTTTGGCTTGCACAAGATCCCAGTGCATGTAAATCAGGAAGCACATGTAGAAATCTCCAGCAGTGATCGGTTTAAGAAGGTGTACACTCTGTACACATCGTGTTGTGAATTCTCTTCACATAGGTGACTGATGTATAAAATGCATGGCTTTCTGGAGCCCTACATACTATACAAGGGCTGTTTAATGGTTCTGAGTCTCCCGGAACCCTTTCTGATAAAGAAACACTGCTGTACAGGGACAACCAAAGACCCTATAATGGTTCTATATTAGAGTAGTACTTAATTATTAGATCATGCAATGCATTATAAATACAAAAAATGACAGCAGAAAGCCAGGATGGGGGACATTCTTGCTGTTTATAACATGCACTGTAGTTATATATAACAGCTTTGTGCTCATTTTCAACCCTGATCCTGAGTTCTGCACATAATACCATCTACACCTTGCATCTAGAGGAACTTTGCACACTTTCCCTCCCATCGCATGCTAAATTGGTATGTGCGTGTAGAAATCTCTAGCATTGATCAGCTCGAGCAGGAGTGTACACACTGTACACACATTTTTCATTTCCAGTCTGCATGCATGCACACACACAGACACACACACAGACACACACACACACACCAGCTCCACTGCATGTGCCAAAGCAAGTTCATCATTCCCCCTCTCTGTAAAGCTCACTGATAGAGAATTGCCCAAGATCACCCCGAGCTGATCCGTGACAGGAATCGCACGGATCTTCCAGATAACCGTTTTTTAATAAAACATCCCAGCACGCGCTCAGGCAGCGTGACGATTTTAACAATAGAACAGAAAGCGCGTGCGTGAGCATCCCGGATAGAGGCTTACCTCAAATCTGACTCCACTTTTCTCCCTGAAAGCACGACGCTAACACGGTCCCAGAGCGATAGCGAGCGAGTCTCCGGTGCTCACGGTGCTCACGGTGCTGACGGACAGACCGGGCTCGGTGCTGAACTCTGTGTGTTGAAGCAGGAACCCATGAGGAAGGGTTAAGCTACTCACAAGCGACCCAACATCAGCGGGAAGTGTCGGGCTGTCACCCAGCCTCCGGGCCGCCTGTCCGTATTAAAAACACCACCTCCCCCTCTTTCACATGCTCCCCTTATTCACACCTCCTCCTCCTCTTCGTCTTCTCTCAGTGCTAGTGCTTCCGCTTTACCCAACAGCACCTCTAAACAACGCCAAACAGTCTCCGTTACCATGTAAACGCGTCCACCAATATAAACTAACTAGAGGGCGGGGCATGCGTATGCAAATCAGGTATGTAAACGAAGCGTGGATAGCCACGCCCCATGTTTGTATTCCAGCGCGAGGGCACATTTTGGGTTATCGGTAAAACTGAGATGAAATGATTGTAGGTTTGTTTTTCCTTTTTACTTGGTAGCATATCCCAAAGAACATATGCGATGTAAATGAACTTCGATTTAAAGTTTCAATTTCAATATCAAAGTTTCAATTTGATACAGCTTATCCACATAATGAGCCAATTCACCATCTATAACTTCATTAACCATGTCATCCTGATCAGGGCTGCAAACTAGCGCCTGTTCCAGGTACACTGGGCATGACAGAAATACACCCAGAATGGGACATCAGTCAGGCACCATGTACACACATTCACACTCTCTTTCACACCTAGGGGCGATTTAGCATAGCTGATCCACCTACTGATGGAGGAAACTAGAGAACCCGGAGGAAACCCAAGTGGACATACAGAGAAACTTGACACAGACAGACAATCGAGCTCAGGATTGAACCTGGGACCCTGGAGCTGTGATGTGGCAACACTACCCACTGCACCACCCCATAAGGTTAAGGAACTGTTCAACCAAAAATTCAATTGAAACAATTTTTATCTCACTCCTCTACCGAAATGTACAGTACCTATATTCAGTACAAATAATCAACAACATTCTGGTACAAACATCACGTTGTTGTCGTGGCCTAATGGTTAGAGAGTCGGACTTGCAACCTGAAGGTCGTGGGTCCGAGTCTCAGGTCTGGCAGGGATTGTAGGTGGGGGGAGTGAATGACCAGCGCTCTCTTCCACCCTCAATACCATGACTGAGGTGAGACCCTTGAGCAAGGCACCGAACCCCCAACTGCTCCCTGGGCGCCGCAGCAAAAAAGGCTGCCCACTGTTCCGGGTGTGTGTTCACGGTGTGTGTGTGTGTTCACTACTGTGTGTGTGCACTTGGATGGGTTAAATGCAGAGCACAAATTCCGAGTATGGGTCACCATACTTGGCCCCACGTCACTTCACTTCACTTCAATTCACTTGTTGTTGTTGTTGTTGCTCTTTCGGCTGCTCCCGTTATGGGTCGCCACAGCGGATCACTGGTCTGCATATTTTGATTTGGCATAGTTTTATGCCAGATGCCCTTCCTGATGCAACCCTCCCCAATTTTATCCGGGCTTGGGACCGGCACTGAGAGCGCACTGTTGCACGCAGCCCCAGTGGCTGGGGTTGGTTCCCTGGCCAGGAATCGAACCCAGGCCACAGCAGTGACAGCGCTGTGGCCTAACCACTAGTCCTCCAGGGACCCAGGTTAATATCATGTATGGTTAATAAAATGTATTACATTATATTAACCATATAGCATATAGGCTTCTTCCTCAGGGAGTTTTTCTTTGCCACTGTCACCTCTGGCTTCCTCATTACGGGATCTGCTGTAAATCTACACCTGGATTTCTGTAAAGGTGCTTTGTGACAATGTCTATTGTTAAAAGTGCTAATCAAATACAAATCGAATTGAATCTATTCATTTGCAGAGAGATTTTTTTTATTATTCAGGTGAGGCAGCTTGAAGCTGTCAGTAGTACAAGTGCTCCAGAAGTGAGTTTCCAGCTCCAAGATAATTGTCGAAAGAACAGAGACAGAACAGTGAGTCACAGCTAAACATGAGGGTTGGTGTAAGTGCTAGTAATCAGGAGTGCTATGTTCTCACATGAATGGCAGTTCTGGGCTTGTAATATACTCTATAATATTATGTCTTTTTTGTTTGTCTGAGGTATGTGACGACAGACCTTTTTAGCTGTGACTCTGCAGAACTTACTGAAGAAATGTCACTTGGCTTGTGACACTTTTCTGATTCTTGCTGTATGAGCCTGTTATTTTTTTCTGTTTTCATTCTTCTCCTTTTTTTTTTTGTCAGAACACTTCCATCAAACAACAATACTTCAAATAACCAAACATTAGAGCCAACTACTTCAAAACTACAAGTAATGAAATCTTAATACATTCTTATACACTTTATAATTTGCTGTTAGTTCGGAAACTCATTGGGTTAGTTCAGAAACTCATTGTTAACCCAGCATAGGTTGTTTTAGCTCAGTGAGGTTGGGTTAGGATGTTGACCCAGCATGATGGTTTTTTTTAACCCAACTTGTGGGTAAAAATGACTACATTGCTGAGCTATAGACACTCAAGTTGTTATGGGTACAGTGTGCACATCATGTTAGCAGCATTTTTTTATATCAGCACAAAAGAAGCTTCAGGCAACACTTATTTACACAAAGATGATAACTCTATCATATCCACGTATATTTTTAAATTGTGAGTGACAAATATCAAACACAGGATTAGAACTCGACTCCAGTGCTAGCCATTAATCTGAGCTAATGTTACAGAGTAAATGCAAGGTACTTTTTTAACTTCCTAGAAGTCATATGTTAATAGTTAGCTGAAAATCAGGTAACTTAATGTTAACTGAACTAAATAAGGTTCGTACATACTTACGAATTTAATCTCATCTCTAAAATGGGTCTTATTAATTACAAGAAACCAACTTGAGCCTTATTTTCTCCTTAATGTTCGTTAGCATACTTTTTGTCAGCAGGCTAACATTGGCTATCAAGCCAAAAGGGCTATATGTGAACAAAACATCACATTCCTAGCAGTTGCAGCTGATTTGTTTACTTCACACTTTTTCTTTTGCTGCTCTGTCTGGACAGACACCGTGGAAATTTCCAGAAAATCTTTCTTGACTCAACATGCCTGTTCATTTTCAGGTCCGCATCCCCAGTCCAGTATGTGGCGTTGCCCATTATCAACCCAATTTGGATCATGCTGACCCAACTACCTGACACAGCAACTGTGCTGTAAAAATAACCCAGCATTTTTAGAATGTAATAAACCACCAAAGACACAACTTTACTTCAAAAACAAAACACACTCAGATGCACACACTCAAAAAGATAGAAAGAGAGTGCTGAGGGTGTTAAAGGAGTTTTTAACTATTTGCCCCTTTCAGCATGAAATGTGGCCTTAAATTGATGGTGCATAACTATGTGACCATGATAAACACACTCTGACTCCTCTAAAAACAACCTACAAATGAAGTATACTCATGAAACATCTGGACCAGGTTTGAGGACAGTATGTTTTGCAAGAGTTTTAGAATCTCAAGGCTTTCTATACACATAAAGCTGTAATTTTCCATCACTGCTAAAAAAAAAAATGCTAGTGGGAGACCACAATCAATGTTTGGAAAGAGAACTGGATTAAACACCTGCTGTTTTTATCTCATGAAAATTTAATACAGAGATAACTTTTCTGTTTGCTGAAAAAGAAAGTAAAATGGGTGACAGCAGTATTGCATCAAAGTACACAGTAAATCTATGCCAGATAAAATGAGGGCATAAGTACGTGTACAAATGATAAAATGAGGTCAAGGATACAGTCTTTTTAAACAAACGGGAGTTTTGGATGTAAGTGCCAATTTTGGGAATAGTCTGAAAGCTTAATAATTCTAAAAATTAAAGTAAATTAAAGTAAATTCCACATACACTGATGTTTGGTTGCAGTTAAAAGAATTACTGTATATATGAAAACAACCTCATTTTCAAGTGCTCCTGTAAGAACTATCTGAGTCTTACAGGCTGTGAAGGAAGCTGCAGATTGAATAAAACTGAGTGATTCATTCCATTATTGTAGAAAAAAACAGCTTCAATGGCTTTTCAAACGTTGTCACTCACAGACCACAGCAACTGAGACAGAAATTAGGCCCTGATTAGTAGCTTCATGTAGGTGGATGAATTCCATTGATTAATCTGTAGGCATCAAGGGTTTGAACTTGATGATACAATGAGACTATGGAGTGAGGAGAAGAGGGGAGTGCATGTTTTGCTCAATTGAAGACCAGAGATGCCACTGTGTTTTGGATAATCTGCAGTTTAACAGTAAAAACTGGTAGTGCAGCCAGTAAATAGTTGCAGTAGTCAAGCAAGGAGATGACAAGAGCCTCTGCAGGGATCTTCTTTCTGGTATACAGAGTGAATTTGCAAGATCTAGAGATCACCATGATGTGGGCTGTAAAGGCAAACTTGTCATCATCTGTCTCCCCAAGGATACTGGTGGACCTTGATCTTGGTAGATCCAAGTTTGATGGTGATGTTGTGTTGAATCAAAAGACTTACTATATGGTCAGTGTGCAGTAGGGTGCCAGTTAGTGCAGGAGGGTGTCTAAACTTAATGCCAATTTTATTCAGGAATAAAAAGCTCTCACCACAGAGGAATACAGCAAGACAGTAAGGCCTTCATTTCTGCTCCAGATTCATGTTTTAATTCTGCCCTTCATACCTAATAGCATGCGGCACTTCCATTGGGCTTCAGAACAGCAAATGTTTCCCACAGCATCACAGTGACACCAGCAACCTGTGAACACGAAACTCTATGGATCCGTGCTGCTCGTGTCTATTCAGATCCTTCCATCAGAATGATTCAAAAGAAACCTGGATTTGTCTGAATCGGGAACTTTCTTCCACTTCTCGCCCCCAATGGTGCAACAATCTAAGCCACAGGTTCCCAAACCTGTTCCTGGAGTACCCACTGTCCTGCAAATTTCAGTGTTTTCCTTCACTCGCTTCAACTCAGGTTAATTAGCCGATTAGATGAATCAGGTGTGTTTGGAGCAGGGAAAACATGCAGGACACAAGCTATTCCATGACCAGGTTTAGGAACCTGTGGTCTAACAATTATCCTATGGTCAAGAGATTTCCATCATGACAATATGACAACCAATACTCCAAGAGACATAATTGGCCATGATCTCTGGGTGGAAGGGATTGCAAGTGTCTCTCCCATATTGACACATACACCACTAGCCAATTATGAGTGTCTGTTGAAATAGGCAGTTAGTGCTCTCCTCCAAGTGTGTTTAGTTGTCTTATGATGTTGCAGAGGTGTCTGGCTTAATATTTTTCAAGAACGCATATATTCCCAGGTTTGTAACTGTTGTGCAATAGCAAGAATTAATTTCCTGCTCCTCAACAGAAGAAATCTGTGTTTCTTTACTGACAACAGAGGCACCCATAATGGTCTTTGAATGTTGTACTCTATATGAGGAAAAAAGCTCTAATATCCTAAATAAAAGGTGTTCATTTAAGTGTATGATACATTGCACATGCAGTTAGTGGGTGTATTGTGGGTGATTTACAAACAACAATTATGCAATCACATCACAAAGTAAAGGGAGGAAACAATAATTAAATAAGGCTTTTGAATGTGCTAACTGTTCTCAATAGCAGTGATGTTCAGATCCTAAAGACACTTCGGGATGAGGAAAACTAAAACTTGCCCCACGTGTGGATAATTATACTTCAAGTATAATGCTGAGTAAAGGTTCTGTTCATCAAGTATATGTGAATAAAAACCTTTTTGCAGGCTCTTTGAATGCTGATTTCATAGGAGGTATGAATGTGCAGCAAATATCTGATATGAAATCAACTTTACCACTGTCTACCACTTTACTAATCATGATTTTGAGAAACTGTCTCATCATTTAGAGAAAATTAATGCATTTAATTTGTCATCAAATACTGGAAATGGGTCTCCAAAAATGTAATACCTGTCCTTTGGTCTTTAATTTACACAAGCAATCATCATTGCTGAAGAAACTTTCAGGCTGTGGTAAATCACACTGTGGGTGCTAACATCATCTATTTGCAAAGGTACAACCTCTCCAATTACTTAACTGACAGATACAAACCTTCGTACTTCCTTTTAGTAATCCAACTTGCATGTTTTTGTAGATGTTCTTGAGTTTGATCATGTTTTTTTTGCAAGTGTAAACTTTGTAAACCTAGTAAATCAGGGCCAAAGCCCAATAAGTGTTGAATTCTAAGATGAAATTATGCACATCAGTGTGGAATGCCTGGGAATGGCCAATCTGTTTGCTTAAGATTCGCATCCTTTTCCTTTAACCCCTCTGATCCACAAGATTCTTTCATCCGAAGGATTGCAGCACCCAGGGATTTGCTTTTTGCCCCATTCTCGATAAACCCTTGTAACAGTTATACTTGAAAAGGAATGAGAGATGTTTAGGATGTTCGGCGATAAAACTGGGCTTATCGCCTAGCACTAACTAGCAAAAGCTATTCAAAAAAAGAAAAAACATGCACGGTTACAGTATATATGTAGTTCTGAGCATGAAAATTTGGGTGAATTAGAAAAAATACAGACCGTTCTCACATACAGCTGGTGCTGAAAAGCAGTCCAAATCAAGCAGGTGTTTCAACTACTTAAGCAGCAGTGAAATGATTATGAAGAGAAAGTCCACTCGGCATATGTGTATCCCCTTTTCAACCCTGAGCTTTCACATAATAATGATAAACAGGGGATATAAGGAGAGAGAATTGGGACAGGGCCGAGGATAAACCCCCCATCTGTATCGTCCAGTGTGGATTTGGTGCTTAAGCAGCATGGCTGTGATTAGGAATCAGAGCCATCTGCTAGTCTTTGAGAAAGGAGAATGGAGAAAACCTCCACACACACACACAGACAAACACACACACACCCATAATGGAGCAAAAACACAGAACAGTTCCCTGATTGGAGATGATGGTTAGGGTGGGCCTGCACTGCACTGAGCTAAAGCTTCACACAGATCAGGAGTTAATATGACAAGGCAGCCTATCTAACAGAGCATGGACTTTCTGTCCTACATTATTATTTGGAATCGCAACGAGGGTGAGGCTGTACATAATGAATGCGTAAAACCACTGCATACCATCTGGACTCGCACACGCTCCACACATGCACTCAAATACTCTGCACTGTATACTGTCAATTTAAAAAAGTAGACTTGGGAAAACAAGAGGTGTTCAAGAGGTGTTGCCTAGCAACCCACCTCTACTTTAAAATACGTGTCCAGCTACGTTTCAGATCCGAAGTCAAACATCGCATTAAGCCACAAAGTACTCGCTTCCTGAAGGACAGAGGAAGAGTCACGCTGCACACACTGACACACAGATGCTATCACTGATTCTCATCTGTTATCGCCCAAGCATTACTCTGTCAGTTAGCCTGCTTTCAATCAACATTCATTTATACTATGTAGGCAATTTTTTAAGAAGGTCGTGTCAATTAGGAACCATGTGGATGGTCTTTGATACTTCTCTTGGATAATACATCTCTCCAAACCTTCCTGTTAGCTTCCTGTTTCCTGCTCCAGCTCCACCATGACTGTGCCTCCAATCATTTTACATGTACCTCTTGATAATTGTGTTCTGCTAGCTGGTTGACAAATTAAAGGAAAAGGGTGTTTGACCACCACGAGCCACAAGAATAGCTTCAAAGTGCCTTGACTTGATGCTACAAATCTCTGGAACTGTACTGGAGGGATGAACACTATTCTTCCAAAAGATATTCCCTTAATTGGCGTTTTGATGATGGTGGTTGTGAACAGCGCTGTCTAACACATCGCTCCAAAATCTCTTATATGTGTTCAGTTGAGATGAGATCTGGTGAATGTGAAGACCATAGCATATGATTTACATCATTTTCATCGTCATCAAACCATTCAGTGAGTCCTCATGTGGATGGGGCGGAAGAGACCACTACCATTAGGATGAATATCATTAATCAGAATAAATTTGCATTGATTTACAGTGACGCTTCCTTCTAAGGAGACAAGTGGATCCAAACTGTACCAGCAAAATTCCCTCAAATTATAACAGAATTCCTGTTTTTTCCTTTTTATCCTGCAACAAAATGTAAATTATATTGAATTTCAACCTCACTGTTCACTAAAAAAATATGATGAAACAAATATCATAAGGATGTTATCAACTTCATGAAGTTGCACCCCATATAAATCAGAAAACAAATTTCTAGTCATTCATGCTACATTTGTGCCATCAAAACCAAACAAACCAGATTCTGTAATTCTTTTATTTTTTTCTACTGTGCTTGTGTGACTCCAGCCTGGTATTGCACATTAAATAACCAATCAGCATTGGACAGTGCTTCTAGTCCCACCCCCAGATCCATTCAGTCCTGTTAATGCTAGGAAAATAAATAAATAAATAAATAAATAAATAAATAAATAAATAAAACTAGAATCTTTGGTACTGGGCTAGTGGGCAGTCGAAAAGCACAGATCCAGTTTTCTGGGTCCTCATTTATAAAACTTTGCATAGATTCCACATTTAAGCACAAATAATCAGATTTATAAAACGGTATATGCCGTCTCCTACTCACAATCCCTGTTATAAATCCAAACCATGCATAACATCAGTGCAGGGGCACAAACTTTCTCATCCCTCCTTGGCTCCTCCCCAATTAACTACAAATGGTGTTTAACAATCTTGAACTCATATTCAGTACATATTAATATGGCTATGATTCTCAACATATCCGTTCATAGAAACACCAGTAGAATCAATACATTAAGCAAAAGAGGAATTTTTCTTTTTAAATGTGAATAATCTGATACACTACTATAAAGTAAAATGTGTAAATTTTGGCCCAAGCCATCTTTCAACCACATTAGTTGGAGGCAACTGTGCATCACAGATGCACAGGTCACTTGCACATTAAATAGCAAATTAAGGGTGTTTTCACACTTGGGCCTTTTCAGGGGTCTGAGCATGGTTCGCTGAATTTTTGCCCCATGTGTGAACACTCCAAACAATCTCAGACCATCGAACCAAACCGAGACCATCGTGGGAGGTGGTCTGAGTACGGTTTGCTTTCAGCTTAAGGTATGGTGCACTAAAAACGTGCAGTGTGAACACAAATCGCTCCAGGTTCACTTGATTTTTCATTCGAAATTCTCATACAGGCCTCCGTACAAATCGCTATTCAACATGGCTGCTTCTGCTGGAGAAGGTATGTTATGGACAAATGAGGAAACAGCTGCACTTCTCTAGATTTGGAAGTAAGACTATATTATATATATTAAGAAACAACTATCAACCACCCACAGAAAATCAAAAGGGTTTCTTCAATTTTCAGCTAAACTGAAAGACAGAGGATTTAAACAGACCGCCTTGCAGTGCCGGGTTAAAGTGGAAAAAAAATTATACCAGAAATATATGGTTTGATTTCTTTCATTTTGTACTGTGTTCTCTAGTTCTCTTTTGTAATTTTAAAAGCATGTTGTACAGGAAAATTAGCACATGTTTAAGGTCAGCCATCTTGCACAAAATTGCTGTACCCACAATGCACAGCATTGCAAGAGGACAAGGACCCAAAAAGCGACAGTATGAACACAAAGAGGACTGAGACCCCATTACTGCTTAAGTGGACCAACAAAGGACCTCTTTCAGGGACAGGGACAGTGTGAACGTAAAGAGACCTGGGTCCTTTTCACTTGCTTCACCTCTTGGTCCACTTCAAGGGGTCTGAGTTCGGTTCTTTTAAAGAGGCCTCAAGTGTGAAAACACTCTAAATAACAAAAGCAATTAAATTCTCTGATGTTGTCTTTATGGTAGCCAGTAATCGCCTTTTCAGTTTAACCTGCTGAACATCCGGATGAGGTAATTTTCCACTATGTTTAAGGATAAAGCACCTGATGCCAAAAGATCCAATACTTTGTGTAATGGAAAAAGGCCCTAGGCATCTTTTAAAATGTTTTACTATATGTCTGAAAACAACAGTTACCTTTTAATGCTTAAGCATTAAGGATGAATTCATGGCTATAAAAAAGACATGTGCTTATTTTTTATTTAGCACTGAACTTCATGTTACTTCTCTGTCCAATCATTTATAAAACTTCTCATTTTCATTGTCACTTCACTAATCAGAACAGAGACAATAAATGATATAAAACATATCTGTGGAAGTTTGTGAAAACTCTTTCCTTTCTCAGTGAGCTTCCTGTGATTGGCCACAACAGAGGATCTGCTACAGAAGGCGCAATGGTCCGTGTTTAGTCGCTGAACTATGGCCTGTCTTTTCGCCTACACTTCTGCTACAGTATTTTTCGAGTGCTTGATTCAATCTGCTGAAATATTTTTTCTAGGTCCACATCCAGACCACCAGTTGATGACCCTTCCTGTTAAACCTCAACAGCACAGACCTTTGGTGGAATTGGATTCTTCCTCGCTTTAGATAAAAGCATCTGCCAAGTGAATTAATGTAAACCTTCTGAAATGTGATCTCCCTGGTCTCCATGTATTTACTCATTTCTATTTCCAACCTTAGTCCCTTTGACCTTAAATATGGATATCTGTGATATCTGCCAGTGATCTCTGCTCTGTATTTCCCTCCTACATACTCTGGCTCAGTAAGTGTTACAGTTGGAAGGATTTCAGAAAGACTAGTCATAAATGCACCCTGACTCCATCTTGGACTTCTACAGAAGTTTCAGTTTTGGCCCATAATGGTTGGGACAAGGCCCATGAATCACGGGGTGGTGGAAGGTTTCAGATGAAGTGGTGTGTCCTATCAGCAGGAGTGCTCTTGGTCAGCATGAGATTCATTTTGAGTCGGAGATATTACTCATCTAACTCATGAGGTGTGCTGAAATCCACCCACCTGAATCAGAGGCTATCATTCACACGGCCCTGAGCGATGATTCATCACGTGTAGGCCTTGGTTAAATTCTGCTCCATTTACATATCCGTGTGTGTGAGTGAGTGACCAAAGAGTATTTTGTGCAGCACCAAGAAGAATACACACTTTTGCAGTTTTTAACTGTATTTTCACACACATACTGTATATTAGCAATGCCTATTTTCATGTTCTTGCATGACAGTCAAAGAAGCATTTAGAAGCTAAAAATGCTGAAAGGCCACCATAGCTATAATAATAAACACTACCTGCCATCAAAAGAGCATTAACCATCTGCAAAGCATGAGCTGCAAACAGAGCATCATTGGTAAACATATTGCATAAGCCGCTTTATGTGCTTTACACTCCCCCTGCATGCATCACCGTACACAATTTCCATGCTGCTAAATATAAGCGCAAAATGGTTACAAACACACATGAACACCTGCCAAACATAAAGACGCTCGCTGTCTTCAGACGCAGCTGCTGGTGTGGGAGAGATCAAATCAGCAGTTGTGCTGAGAAAAAGCACATACTCGGTTAATTGTGACCAATCTGAGTAGTAATTGAGCTCATCTGATATATATATATTCATTTTTATTATCTTTATTATCTCCCCCCCCCCCCCCCCCCCCAATAGAAAAAGCTAATGGATATATTGATGCTCCCAGGGCTACATAAAGCTTTTCCTGGCAAGTGGCATAAATATTCATAAAGCCTTATCATCAGCTGTCATAATTATCACTTTTATTCATCTTGATGTCAAGCTGATGTAAGACCTGAGTCACATGACACATTTTTATTGACATAAAGCTGTGATATAGTTCATTCTGGGTTGACGTAAATTTGAACGTCATGACAGCTGACTTAGTACCTCAGAGTATTTCAGCACATCAGAGTCCCATAATAGTGATGATGTTACATGTCAAACATTAAAACAACACTCGCTCCAATTTAATGTCAGCAAAATATACGTACATAACTCAGTGTCATTACAGTGTCATGACGTTGTCATAAGTTTTAATATAAATCTTACACAGTAAATGTAATATTACTTTACATGAAGCTAGAATGCATATGACATTTTGTTAAAAATAAAAAATAGAACATGATTATTGTGTCAGGGAAGAACAGAGAAATTTGTACACATTCGTCATATGCCAGCCCTGATACCCCAATGTCATCATGCACCAAATGAATCAAGTCCTACTACACAGTGACTAGCCGGAGCCACAGCCAATCAGAAGAGCGAGAGTGATTGGTGAGTTTCTCTGTATTTTTTATTTCAATCTTGGTTATACTGGGAGAGAGTGTGTGTCATTTATGTCAACTACTTAGTGGGGATTGTGAGGTTTGGGACACATCCTTAAACTCCATTTAATTGTGTGCACTCGCTGCTGTGAGATTAATGCATGCAATGTAGAAAAAGCATATTTTTCTACCAGAGAAGATGAAATACCTTACAACCTGTGGCTTTAAGGTCCAGAGAAAACATGCTTAATTCTGTATATACAATATGATGGCATCATCAATTTTTTTTTTTCATAACAATCTTATACATAGTAAGAGTTAATAAAAAAAATCTTGAGCAGGTATATACCAGAAGAAAACAGTGCTACAAAGTCACTTTGTTCTAATATAATTCAGATTGAAAAGTGTTTCTTAACTCAGGTGTTATGTTGACTATGCTATGACACCCAGCTAAGCCTTTATGAGTGTTTTAGAGGTTTTGTCAGTTGTCATGAAGGGCTTTTGAACTCTACCATGAAGTAGGGTTCTCTTGGTTCTCTTTTTTGCCCCATTTTACCTGTAGAAAAAAAAACCCTAATAATACACCAGTTCTCATTAAGAAGTTATTCCACCTGTGATTATTTAGGTTGATATGGTTTGAAATTGGAAAAATGTAAATAACATGTGATCAGAATATCAACTTGTGCACACACTGTAGTTATACTGTCCATGTTAATGCCTAAATTGGCATTAGTAGACCAAAAGTGCCAACTGTGATTAACTTACAATAATTTCCCAATTAATAATTGATGACATTGACAATATGGAGGTTATAGCTGATAGGAAATGTAATCAAATGACCTTGTTTGGAATAAGATTGAGAATGAGTAACACCTATAAAAGTATTTGCTTACATACTGCATAAATAAGAATAGTCTTTGGGTGGGCATGGTGCCCACTGCTTTTTTCCTTTTCCTCCTTAAGATATTTTTATACATTTCTCTCATTTTCTAGTCTGTGTATCTCAGATTTCATTTTATCCTATAAGATAGTAGTGCCATTTATGTTCTGGTTAAAATGTCACAATGATTTAACATATGCAAAATATATAAAGCTATTGGGGGTTCTGGGATACAAACAGACTGAAATTCGGCAGCTTGTTTTTCCATGCCTGAGCAGGAGGTGTCAGGTCTCAGCCCAGTACTTCATTTAATTAATGGCAAAAGCAAATAGCAGATGTCATAATTAACACAGTTTGGTAAACAGAATTTCCTATTAGCATGGGTCGCTCCTCCGCACTACTGCTCCCCGATAAAGGCCCCAGACCCTTATTAGTTACCTATGTGTGTGTGTATATGTTTGTTTAGCCAAAAGCTTGTACATCTAAGCCTTTTATCCTTACTTTCTCTTTGATTTCATGGCCTTTCCACTCCATCACAGTCATTCAAAGCACGTTTACTCATAGCTGTCCATCACCCTCCTTTTTACCAAATGCATCCTACCTTGTACTTCTAACTGTTATCAGACCTTTCTTTATTCTCCTGGCTCACTCTATCTTTCCATCACACTACTCATTGACTTAGTGGTTTCCATTACTGACTCATTTAGCTGCCTGAGCTGAGCTTTTTAGTCAGGTCACAGGTGTAGCACTCAGTCCTGCAGCAGCACCTAATCATTTGGTGGATGTATTGACAAAAGAGCTTTCATAAAAAGATTTTTTTTAAAAAAACTCTAACATGAAGCCATAATACATGGTCCTCATTTATTGCACAAGAGGAGATGCAGTCTGCACGCTTTAAAAATGGGCAAAAATGATACGTACAAAATTTTTAATGGAATGAATCAATTTTTCCATTTAAACAATATTCTAACACTACCTTTCATTGTCAGGGCTGAGGTAATGGTCTGAATGTGGCTTTCATCCTAATTTTCCAACAAATTCTTGAATCCATAGCTTTTTTTCAGTAATCTTCAGTAAGCGCTTTATCCTGGTCATGGGCACGGTGGATCCACAGTCTCTTGGGAACACTGGGTGTGACCATTGCAGGGCAACATGCACACACATTGTCACACCAAGTGGCAGTTTAGAGTAGCTGGAGAACCTGGAGGGAACTCACACGGACACAAGGAGAACATGCAAAACTGCACACAGACAGCAATCCAAGCACAGGACTGTACCAGGGACCCTGGAGCTGTGAGGTGACAACTCTACTCACTGCACCACAGTGCCACCCGCTGTTTCTAATATTATTACTTATATATATCTTTTACACATCATAACTAGAGAGAGAACTCTAGCTCATGTCGGCTATAGACCATGTCAGACCTTCCTGTGGCCCCGTAAATAAGGAATCTAAAATACTTTTAATAGCTTTTAGCAATTGGAAAACATTGTGAAGCAGTTACAGATGTTATCATATTGGGGGATGCTTGTAGGTCGGGCGTTTACTGCAACCCAAAGCTAAAAATTGTTAATTGATGTGTGTAAATGGGTACCTTTTAGCTGCTATTTAGCTTAATAGTGATGTTTTGACACGGCTCAGTAGTTTAAGTTATTATTTTGCTTAAGCTGCTTAGCAAAGCATAAGTATGGAGTAAATGTTCTCTCTAAAAAAACATCTGGTCTTGAACTGACCCCCAAGCTTAGATGGTCCAGAACCACTGCTGTGTACTGGAAACCATGTTATTAATCATCTATGAATAGCATTTCATCCAAATGTCTAATAACCCTGACACATCTTGATCTGAAATGATAACTCATGAAGGATTGTTTAATGATACACAACAAAATCACATAGAAAGAGGGGGCATATATCCACATGAACATCCTGTGAAAAGGAGAAATGTACCATCTTGTAGTCCCAATTGCTCCATAATAAATGGGAAAAGGTCTCTCATGTGTGTTTAGTAGAAGCCTGCCAGTGTGTTGTGAGCTCCAGAAGGAAGCAGTGAAAGGACTCAGTGACGTCAAGCTTTTGAGTGTCAGACAGATTGGACAGGGGTTACAGTGACCCAGCACAGCTGGGCAAAGAGGCAAGTTTACACATTACAAATGCATTAATGACTAACAGGCTTGCTCCATTTCCTTCTCTTTTCCTCTGTAGCCTCTGATTTTCTTCCGTAACACAAAGCTTATATAATATGATGAGCATTTCTCAGAAAGCAGATCTGGGGATTTTCCAGTCATTTTTTTTTCTTGTTCTTTTTCATCCTCTAGTCTTTCATCTTTTCATTTCATGTTCTCATGTCTTGTTTCTCTCCTAACGTCCCAATTTCAAAATCCTTGCAAACAAAATTACAGTATGCCCTCCCCATATCTCTCCTTTAATCCTTTTGATATAACTCTATGAGATATCAGTGACCTCCTTTTCTTCATCTTGCCATCAAACTGCTTACTAGTCAAACACTTTGAATAGTGCCTATGACTCAAACTAATCTATTGTTGTAGTTCACATTATTATGAAAATAAACACATACTAATACATGGATTGGTAATACTTTCTTGTAGATTCCCCTAAGTTCTAGGCATTAACCAGGTATACTATATGGCCAAAAGTATGTGGACACCTGACCATCACACCCATATGTGGGACTTCCCTAAACTGTTGCCACAGAGGTGGAAGCATACAATTGGGTAAGATTTATAAGACTTCCCCTTCACTGGAACTAAGAGGCTCAAACCTGTTCCAGCATGACAATGCCCCTGTCTACAAAGAGAGCTCCATGAAGACATGGTTTACCAAGATTTAGTGGATGAACTCGAGTGGCCTGCACAGAGCCCGAACCTCAACCCCACTGAACACCTTTTGGATGAATTGGGATGATGGCTGAGCACCAGGCCTCCTGACCCAACATCAGTGCCTAACCTCACTACCACTCTTGTTGCTTAATGGTCAGATTCCCACAACCATGCTCCAAAGTCAAGTGGAAAACCTTCCCAGAAGAGTGGAGCTTTTGATAAAAGCAAAGGGGGAACAAATCTGGAATGAGAATGTTAGAAAAACACATATGGGTGTGATGGTCAGGTGTCCACACACTTTTGGCCATATAGTGTAGGTGTGTGATACAAAATTCAAAATACTCTGTTTTTAGATGAAGTAAGATGAAGTACCAAGACAGTTTAAATAAAGTAGACAAAAATGGTGGGCAAGTTTAAGCTACAAAGTGGATTAATTTGTGGTACCAAAACAATAGAACTTGTTATTAACCACTACTTATATATATATATATATATATATATATATATATATATATATATATATATATATATATATATATATATAGTTACAGCTAATTCACAGGGGCTGGTATGGAGGACACACCACATAAACAAAAGTATAATAAAAAATAACAGATCTAAATAACATGTTGTTATTTAACATATAATCCATATAATCCATTACAATCATTGATATGGTGACGTTTTCTGTAAGGAGACGTTTATTTAAAATTTTCTGGAAGAAGTCTCCAGTGTCAGTGCATTGTAACAGTCAGATATAAAGCTTAAGAAACTGTTCAGGATTTTTCTGTAACATGGCAAGCTGCATTATTTCAAGTAAGAAAAAAAGAGAGGTTGGTGAGGGAACATAAGTTATAACATAAGTGATAACAGGAACTAACTTGTTAGTGGTCATTCCATACCATTAACTGTAACTGTAAATGGATAAAAACTATCGTGTGGCGTGCTCATTAGGGATAAATGTATAAATTTAAAATTTATATTCTGAATCTATATATTTCTGTAAAGCTGCTTTGTGACAATGTTCATTGTTAAAAGTGCTATACAAATAAAATTGAATTGAATTGAATTGAACTGTAGGCAGACTCGTTATTGTGAGAGATTAGTCCAAACATGATTGTATCATCTGCTAATTTGATAAAGGTGGTAGAGGTGTGGCTGGGGACACAATCATGAGTGTAGAGGGTTTAAAGGAGGAGGCTCAGGGCACAGCCCTTTATGGGGCTCTTGTGTTCAGAATTAGGATGAAGCATGTATGTCCAACCAAGCTTAAGGGCATATGAGTTTTGATGCTGTAGGTGATCCAGCACAGTGTGGAGGGAAATGGTGATGACATTGCTGGTGGATCTGTTCACCCAATAGGCAAACTGGTGAGGGCAGGTATTCTTTACCTAAGACATAACTTATGATGATTGGACTAAGCTCCCCTGACCTGTAGTCATTTAAGCTTGTTGCCCTGATACTTATGCTTTTAACTAAGTAAGATATTAACACAGTACCCATACATTTACTTAAATACAGGTGGGTGAAAGATCTCAGGTTGTTTCATCAGGAGGAGAAAAAGCTCTGTTATTATAGGAGGGTAAGTCGATATCAACTAGCTAACTTTTCATAACAATAGCTATACTTGCTGCTGAGATAAATGTTCTAGGTGCCCCATATAACTAGGCAGCTACCATCAGGTCTGTTAGTGAAGATTTAAATGTGTGAATAGAGAAAAATCAATCTTAGTGTAATTGACAACACAGTAACATTAGCTAATAGGACAGGGATAGTGTTTGCTAGCTAGCGTCATGACCTGTAATAAAGTGGTCATTACACAGTCAGGATTGTTCTGCTGGGGTCCCTCTTTATGTCAGTGATGCACTTATTATGATAATAATAATTATTATGGTAATAAAGTGTTAATGCCTTGCTTCATTTACAGTTATTGCAGCCAAAAGCATAGGTAATTAAAGGCATTATTTGCAGTCTACTATCAGTCTTCTATTCAATCCTCAAAGTGGCAGTGGTTATACAATGTGATGTCACATGAAATGCTAGGATAAGCTACTTCTATGTAGAATAGTTTACATTATAGTTCACACACACACACACACACACACACCCACACACACACATGCACACACATACACACGCATAAACTTACTGATTTACATCTAACCCAGCCCTCACCACAAAAATAATAATAATAAAAATCTTAGGAAGTGAAGATTTCCAGAGTAAAGAAAAAGTTTTTTTATTTCTCATTTTGAGATGATTACTTTATAGGATTCACTGATTGTGTTTGTTGGACTATCTGTGATTAACACCATCATGCTCTATAATATAGACATAATTATAGACTCATGGAGAATAAAGATTTAAATCAGTGTGAATGTAGAGTCCATGTGAAGGTGATGTAGTTGTACTCCATTTCTCCACACAGTGTTGTTAAAGAGTGCCATCTGTAGGTGAAAGTAATACAGCACAGATGTCTGTGTGGCACTGGTTCTTGTTTATATTTATATATTTTCATACCTGATATTACTCATTTTTATTTAGTTAATAGTCTTTAGATGGCTTTTGGGCACCAAAGTGTGATGCACATCCCTCCATATGAGATAGTGTTAAACTGATAACAAATTGAAATTAGAAACTGATGACTGATTATTCCTTTCTCATTTTAATTTTTATGTATTTTTAAAAACGTTTATAGCTACAGCAGATTTTTTTTTGTGTGCCTGTTTTAATGCCTTTAATATAAATAGCCCAAATGGTGAATGACCAAAATAGTCAAAAAAAAAAAAAAAAAAAAAAACGTTTTAGAGGAACAAAACTGGCCCTTTTACACTCATTCATTCAGTCATTCATTCATTATTAGTAACCGTTTTATCCTGGTCAGGGATGCAGTGATTCTGGAGCCTATCCGAGGAACACTGTGTGTGAGGGAAGAATACACCTGAAGACACCAGTCCATCCCAAGGCTAGATGCACATCACACATTCACACCCAGTGGCGATTTAGCATAGCTGATCCACATACTGCCATGTTTTTGGGAGGTTGGAGGGAACCAGAGAACTCTGAGGAAATCCTCATGAACATGTGGAGAACATGCACAGAAACGTCACACAGACAGTAACCTGAGCTCAGGATCGCCTGCAGTAGGTGGATGTGATTACAGGAAATGAAGGCAAAATAAAACCCTGCAGAGTTTGACCTCTGATGGTCAGGAGGAGGTCACTGGTGGTATTTGTGTTCATTTGTGCACCTTCAGTTCTGGGTAATATGATGAATATTCCATCCATCCATCCATTCATCCATTTTCTGTACTGCTTATCCTACACAGGGTCGCAGGGAGCCTGGAGCCTATCCCAGCAGACTCGGGGCACGAGGCGAGGGACACCCTGGACAGGGTAGGATGAATATTCTAAATGTTATAATATTTTGTATATATTTATACATTGAGTGACATTGAGTGAGTATATATTTTGTATATATTTATACATTGAGGTGACAAAGTCATGAATTGTAAAAGGGTCATTGTTTATAAAGATATGTAGTAGATGCATTAAACTGAAGAGGTTTCTTCTTGAAGTTCTTCAGAAGCCAGATTTCCCTCAATCCTCTTTCTTCAGTTGATATTTGTGAAGGTGAAGTGGGGGTGGGGTTTTTTTTTGTAGTGTCTGCAATGTCTCTTTCTTTTGTATTCCCAAGGATTAGCGCATCACTACAGCACTGAGTCACTGCTTACTGGTTAATGATGACCCTTTCATCAAACAAAAGATGTCTGCATGGGTACAAAGAAATTCTGTAGAGCAAAGATGCCTTCAAAAATAATGAAATTAAATGTTTCTACATAAAAAAATAATATAAAGAGCAGTAAACAGTAATAAATGAAACAAAGTCAGTATTTGGTGTGATGACCCTTTGCTTCAAAAACAAAATTAGTAGTCTCTGGTACAATTAGTGCAGTTTTATAAGGAAATGAGCTGTAAGTTTTACTGAGCATCTTGCAGAATCAGCCACAGTTCTTCTGAAGGCTTTGACTGTCACATATTTTTGCATGCAAAATCCAACATCCTGGTCAGGGATGCAGTGATTCTGGAGCCTATCCGAGGAACACTGTGTGTGAGGGAAGAATACACCTGAAGACACCAGTCCATCCCAAGGCTAAATGCACCTCACACATTCACACCCAGTGGCGATTTAGCATAGCTGAACCACATACTGCCATGTTTTTGGGAGGTTGGAGGGAAACTCTGAGGAAATCCACACGAACATGTGGAGAACATGCACAGAAACGTCACACAGACAGTAACCTGAGCTCAGGATCGCCTGCAGTAGGTGGATGTGATTACAGGAAATGAAGGCAAAATAAAACCCTGCAGAGTTTGACCTCTGACGGTCAAGAGGAGGTCACTGGTGGTATTTGTGTTCATTTGTGCACCTTCAGTTCTGGGTAATATGATGAATATTCCATCCATCCATCCATCCATCCATTTTCTGTACCGCTTATCCTACACAGGGTCGCAGGGAGCCTGGAATCGGGGCACAAGGCGAGGGACACCCTGGACAGGGTATGATGAATATTCTAAATGTTATAATATTTTGTATATATTTATATATCGAGTGGAGGTGACAAAGTCATGAATGGTAAAAGAGTCATTGTTTATAAAGATATGTAGTAGATGCATTAAACTGAAGAGGTTTCTTCTTGAAGTTGTTCAGAAGCCAGATTTCCCTCAATCCTCTTTCTTCAGTTGATATTTATGAAGGTGAAGTGGGGGTGTTTTTTTTTTTTTTTTCGTTTTTTTTTTTGCACTGTCTGCAATGTCTCTTTCTTTTGTATTCCCAAGGATTAGCGCATCACTACAGCACTGAGTCACTGCTTACTGGTTAATGATGACCCTTTCATCAAACAAAAGATGTCTGCATGGGTGGGCAGCACTATTTTTCATAGACAGGCAAATGGCTTGAAGCACAAGACTTTATACGTGCTTCAAGACAGGAAATACACCTCCAGCTGAGTTCCTATTTTTAACTAATAAGGACATAGAATCAAGACAACAACTGACAGTGCTTGCAATAAATAAGTTTATTCAGACCAGAAAAATAGACATCAAATATTTATATACTGTACACACATTCTTTAGAAACATTAACAATTTAATAAATTCCATCACTGTCAATAACATTCAGTGGTCATCATACACTGGTTTTGATACAAAATAACAGACACTGAAAATAGACAGAACATTTCACATTTGATGCTTGAGATTTTGAAGAACGTAAACACAGATGACAAAATAGACATTCACAATCAAACATCAATGAAATATAACACGATATTTGTCACGTTGTTACAGATTGACGGGATTCAACCATGCAGCTTAAATCTTGAACAGTTTTAAACGGCACTGATTGCACTTGCTTTTAAAAGCACCTTAAATACTGTCTTCCACTAAACCGCAACGGTGTCTTGTGTTCTTGATGCCTGAGGAATTAACGTCCTTTCTTTTTCCTGCTACTGTATGTGTGTGGTGGTATGGGAAAACCAGTCAGATGACAAAGTACTGGGTTTGGACCAAAATTAAGTTTTGGTCAGTAATATACTTTCACCGCTCTACTTTAAGAAACCACAAACACGTTTTTGTTTTTTTTTTTTACTAAAATGATGTTTTTATTTACTTTATAACCTTGCCTTGGGTCTCAGCCTGCAAAGATCATGCTGGATAAGGAGCCAGTTTTTAAAAAAAAAAAAAAACGCAGTCAGTCAGTCTGCCTAAATATGTCCAAAACCTTGATAGCTAAGTGTGCTTTTCTCAAGATTTGATCAAACTGTTGGACAGCAGTGTGCCATAGCATAACAGACATAAGCCTAATCAGTTCAGTTTGTAATCGGATACTGGCTCTCAGAATGTCTGTGATGGTCCGGTGCCGCCACATCATCATCAAAACAGGGAAGAGCACTTCGGCATTCTGTACAGATGACAGCAGACATTCTTTTAAATGCCATGAGTGACTTTTACCTTGTGCTTGTGTTTAAATGCTATGAGTGATTTTTACCTCAGGTAATGAGACAGAGACTGATAGATGATGCTGATAAATCAGTGACTCATTGTCCACTATATACTTTTTGTTATGTTTTGTTATGTTGTTATGTTGTAGGTTTTTCCATGTAGAGGTATGGAGTTTTTTCCAGTGGAGTTGGAATGGAGTTTTTAAATGCAGTTTTCTCCCTTTTCACTTTTGGGAGTATTCATTGAAAATGATAGAACTTGTTAAGATACATGCAAAATAATTCAGTTCAGGGAAGCCTGTAGTTTTCAGAACTACAGTACTGTGTAAAGGTCTTAGGCACATACAAAGAAATTCTGTAGAGCAAAGATGCCTTCAAAAATAATGAAATCAAATGTTTCTACATTGAAAAAATACTAAACAAGAGCAGTAAACACTAATACAAGAAACAAAGTCAACATTTGGTGTGACGTCCCTTTGCTTCAAAAAAAAAGAATTAGTAGGCCCAGGTACAATTTGTGCATCTTGCAGAATCAGCCACAGTTCTTCTGGAGGCTTTGACTGTCACATATTTCTGCATGCAAAATCCAGCAGCCTTCATTCTGTTTTTTTGTCTGAAAAGTGGTCTCTTACATAATATTCTGCTTTCTTTACTGACATACAAACATTTTTCTGTTCAATTTAATTTTGTGCTGGAAAACTAATGTTTGGAAATCTCGATGATGTAGAAGTCATAAAATAAAAATCTATAACAAAGTTTATACTAAAAAAAATAGGGTGCCTAAGACTTTTGCACAGTACCGTGAATATAGTAAAAAATGTCAAAATTTGTCAAAGTGAAGGGTTTTCCCATGCAGCCACAGATATATACTACCCCTTACAGCATTTCATATCAGTCAGTACTTCAGAATTTCATTTCCACCCTTGAACATACAAGGCACATCCCACGTGAGGAGGATGTAAAGCAGCAAGTTGTAGTAATAACAGGATGACATTTAACCTGTCGGTTGACATTCACAGTCACACTGTGCTCTGATAACAGGAAACGTTTCATCTAGGCACAGTGCCAAAGAAACTTTGGCTTGTTTCTTTCATAGTTTCTCTTATTGTTAAGGTACAAGAGAAATAACATGAGCTAATCACAGAAATGTGATATACCAACCTGTCTGTTTAAAATCCTGTATTAGTCCAACTCATCATGCCCAGATCAGATGTTCCTTGTCAGGAATGAGATCATGGAAGAAGCAGGGAATTATAAAGAATTTAAAACATACAGTGTCGCCTGTTTCCAGAAGGTAGAGCCAATATCTCAGATCACAGCTGGATGGTGCTGTCGCCCACTGTCTCTCTCAAGAGTTTATTGGCTGCAGTCTGGAATTGGGGCAGATAGAGAGGAACGTTTGAATCACTGGCTTTCGAGTTCTTGGAGTCCAGCTCAGGACTGGAATCTGGAATCTGCTCCTCTGTTCCATCTTCCTCCTTAAACTCCTCCTCCAGCTCATCTTCTTCTCCCTCTTCATTCATTCCCATGTAGTAGAGTTCTTTGGACACTTGTGTGCTCTCTGAAGCTTCATCCTCTTGTTCTGACGTTTCAGAAAACTCCTCCACCGAGTTGTAGGAGCAAGAGTTTCGGGGATTGGCACCATCAGAAGAGGAATGGATCTCCAGCTCACAGAGGCCTCCAGGGAAGGAGCCAGAAATGTCTGAGTTATTGGCAGAGAAGTTGCCTTCATCACTGGAGCTGCTCAGACTCTCCTGCTGCTTCCTCTGGAGGACAGGCTGATCAAACACCAGGACTGTGGAGTACGTTACAGACGACTGGCCTGACGTTTCAGGGCTTGCAGCTACAGTGGATGTATCGAGAGAAAGAGGTTCTAATGATCCTTCTGTGGATGACAGATTGGTGCTTTGGCCTTCTGTATCGACTGAATGGTGAAGGAGTGCCTTGTCTTCTTGGTCTTCTTCCAGAACAAAAAGTTTCTCAACAATCTCTACCTCACATGCATTTTCAGACATCGGCAAAAGTGGACAAGCAGTAAGGCCCTCCTGATGACCGAATAGGTTGCCATCCAACTGCAAAGAGATAGCGAACAAATCTTCAGCATTTATTATTTCACGTTAAATAAATGGTTTTTTACTGCTAGACAATGCTTTTATTTTCTCTCTCATTCTTTTTTCTGTTCACACAGGTGTGTCTTTTAATGTTGTTTTATTTGATTTTAAACAAATATGTAGACATATAATTTACAGAATATGTAATCTAAAACCCACTGACATTGAAGAATGTATGCTAAATGTAATGTAATCATTAACATATCCAGTTATGAGATACTGTACAGTTAAGTGCATACCCTCAGGATGCAAGTTGGGTTTTTTTTATTCTCATCTTCATCATCATAAGTAACAAAAAGGTATACATAAATATCTTAATAGTAAAGCAATCAAAATTATAACCATGGGCATGATATAAATTGCACTTTTATTCAACTTGCATTCAAGATCTCCTCCTGCCTGTGTTTTTCTCTAACTGTATTTCCACTCTTTGGTTGTGTCTATGTGTTTGTGTTTCTTCAATTTCTAAATGATAGTCATCACTGTTGGTAATGATACCCACCAACCTGGATGTCACTTCAATTAATGAACCTGGTGTAGATAAACTGTAAAACAGAGGCACACTTTTCATTTGGCCAGTGACTGTATGTTAACTGTATGCCCCTGTCAGCAGGAACATTTCTCATTAACAATACATTTAAAGTCTGACCTTTTTGAAATCTCTCCCCTTTGCCCAAGAACAGTTGTTGGGATTTGGGACATTCTTCCACATGAGCTTCTTCAGTCTAAAGAGAAAATGGAATTTGAATTTGAGGATATAGAAAAAAAATATATAGAGAGAATAAGATTTCAGTTCACATCCACACACCCAAACTATTACAACCTGCAGGGATGTTTAAACAGTGTGACAAAGCCACTATGTCAATAGGATCAATGGAATCAGCAGGGATCAATGGGATCATATATACATTTCGCAAACATCTTGAACTGTACTGTTGGTATGAACATTATTTTTCCAAAAGATGCAATGTTTTGATGTTGGTGGTAGAGAGTGCTATCTAGCACGTCACTCCAAAATATCCCAAAGGTGTTCAAATTGGCTGAGATCTGGTGACCATGAAGGCCATAGCATATAATTTATGTAATTTTCATCCATGTCAAACCATTCAGTGAACCCTAATGCCCTGTGGATGGGGGCGGGATCATCCTGGAAGAGACCACTCCCCTCAAAAATGCTCCATCACCAGGTAATGGAGATCAGTCAGAAGAACTCAGAAGGACAAGTGGACCCAAATCATGCCAGAAATAAATGCCCCACACAACATAACAGAGCTGCTTTTTTTTGTTTACCTTTAAACCCATCTGTACATATATGTTTTTCTCTGCTCTTAACATCAATGCAAAGTGCACAGATAGTCCCAATAGAAAAACCTCTAGAAAAAAAGTGAATGAAAAAAATAAACTAGCAATTTTATAATATATATGAAAACTCGGACAAGATGTATGTAAATCTGTTGATTCTAACCAGTTTTACAAATGAATGCCCAACAGCACACTCTGCATAAACAGAGCATCCAAATTTATTTAATGGAGCAGACTTTCTTTTCTTCATTACTAGCCACACTCACTGCCTGTGCATATTAGTGAGCTGTATGTTACTAAGTAAACAGGAAGAAGGTCATTTGTAACATAAGAACAGATGATGCATACAGTAGAATTATCCTAAAAGGTGCCTATAAAGTAAAAACCAATCTGAACCATGGGGATAATGAACCCAGTAATCAAATGCATTTGCAAAGAACAGGTGGATTTTATAACCAGTATGTCCTTGAACACAGCACTGAGCTGCCATGCTGTGCATTATGTACTCCAGAAAACTCTCTCTCTTCCAGCTCTTACTCTGCCCTCATGGTCATTGAACCATAAGAATTTCTGCAGTCCTTTCACTGTCATGTTTCATTCAGTCAGTCGGCATACAAGTGTGGACAGAATCAATAACAATTATACCATGCTCAAACCAACAAAGTTTGCTATTTAATCAATATTTTAAAGCGATAATCTTGTTTTGCCTAATGTTTAGGAAATGTTTTTTGCTCATTTTTTGTTTATTCTGTCCAATTTTATTTACATCTGATAAAATTTTCCCTGCCAGTGCCAAGATCTTTTAGAGATAGACCATGACTTACTGGTTTTGCGAGATGATCAAAGTGACAAACAGGACGACAAAGAGGAAGGCGATGATCATGAGAAGCATGTAGGCTGCAGGGTCACTTCGCACAGCTGCAAAAAAACAGCACATTTCTGAGAGGGATTAAAGGACATGCTGAGATTTACCTCAGACACTTAGAGATGTGGTGTAGAATAAGTTTGCGAGGTCACACATACACATCGCAGTGTGAGAATTGTTACCCATCTATATTATATTACATTCAGCTAGTGCACATCTGGTTGGTATCTATCACACTTTGTCTTCATTAGTAGAAGAATTACGTATTATTTAACAGCTGCAGAAGTGTTTGGATGTTCAAACTTCCGCTATAATTAAAATAGTGAAAGTCCAATTGTTCTGTTTAACCTAATACTTTGTGATACAATTTTCAAAGGTGCCAACATCTGCAGTTTAGCCAAGGATTTTTATGATTTCTGACCCCTTGCTACGAACTATGCTTTTCTATTTTTCAGCTAAAGCAGTGATCAAACCCAGCATCAATAAAATTCACCTGGCAGAAAAGCCAATTCACTGAAGGGGAAAGGACACGGGACGTGAAAGACACTCATTTGCTTTAATAGTGAGTACTGTGAACTGTGAATTCACAAGCCTTTTTCTTGTGAGCCAATAAAAACCAAGTGGACGAAATTGTTGTCTCTGATTGGTAAAAAAAAAAAATTATTAATTAGCGCAAACACCAGATTATTGCCTCAATGTTTTCTTACTGTTGCTTGGAAAAAACATATTGGTAAAAACAGCCATCTGATCGATGGACATGCGCTAGAGTTTTTGTGGTAAAATTCTGCTTTTTTTCTCTCTCTGCTTGTCAAAATTTTCTGGTTATCAAAGGTAGCACCTCTGAATATTTCTGCTACAATAAAACTATAAATTAGTGATGTATGTTACCTGTGCATCTCACTGGCTCCCCTTCACCATCCACAAACACAGGGTACAGTTTAAACTCCTCTGTGCCATAAAAAGGCCCTGTGTGAAATGCAATGTGTTAATATGATATATACACAAACATGTCCAAAACATCCTATTTTCATTTACACTGACCTCTCACATCAAAGCTCACCCAGATGTTTCTTAATGACCTTTCATTTCAAGGAGCTAAATTCAGACACTTCCTGCACTTGCGCAAACTCTGCTGACCACGAATGCAGTCTATGTGGTGGAGCGGTGCAGATCCAAGTGTAGCTTAATGGTATAATACCAGCAGATTATTAACTGTTGTTAGGTGTAGGCAGTTTGTCAGTTGTCTATTTTTGTGGTCAGAAATGAACACTGATGTGGAGGGAGCAGGGCACCAGGGGCCTCTCTTACCACAGAATGTTTTTTCCCGGCTTTAAGTCCTGAGCCATTTCAACCCAGTACTTTTAAAGTGTACATCCACTTCAACATAATACTAATTACATACAGCTGACTGATTTACTTTATTTGTAACAAATAAGAACAAACAACTCAGTTATGGCTAGTAAATCGTAATAAAACAGGTCACACAGGGTACTGTATATGCTGGATACAAATGGAACATCATATATTTGACTAGAATCAATAGTATGCCAAAGAAAACGAATTAAATCCCACTCTAAAAATTCATTTCCATCACAAAGACAAAGAAATAGCCAATATAAACACTATGCCTTAGAGAATGTGTGAGCCTCTAACACATAGTCTCCACCATAGTGCATCAGTAGACAGTAAACTCATTTATTGTAAGTTATTTCTGCCACTAAAATTTCAGCACAAATGTAAAAGTTACAAACTTACGGCACAGCTGAAGATCCCTGGTGCTTGATGCGACTCTGAGCCACTCTACTCTTCCAGCTGAAGTCCAGCCCTGGCTGGAATCACCACTCAGCTCCAGCCACTCAAGGACAAAGGAAAGGAGCAATGGCTGCTCACCCACCAGGCTCCAGGACAGAAACACACACGATGCATTGGCTGCTACGTGGAACCAACGCACACACTGTCCTGAAGATAGGAAACAAAAGACCCATGTACTCAAAACCTGGACAATAGTCATGTGTTGTTTGTGAATGAGTCGACTCTTTGAGTTGATTCTTTTAAGTGTTCATTAGGAGCTGACTCACATGTCATATATGAAGAGCCATAAAGAGGTGAGAGAGCTGGGCAGACTAAAAGACTAAAGCGCTGCTGCATCACTTTATTTATGTAGAAATAAAGTAAAGCCTAATGCTGTGCTTAAGGTGAAGTTGCACCTTGTAATTCTTTGCCTACAACCAGTAAAAGCCATCGAAAACAGCCCCTAAACTTCAACTCGTCAACTTGGGGTAATCTTCTCAACTATGAGTTCCTTCCCTGTTTACGGAGTGATGTCAAAGCAACATGGCTACTCACACTGTGAACAGTGTATCATTCCCCTTCTCCACATTTAAATTAGTTTATAGCACTATTAGCTTTAGATCAGTTAATATACAGACAGATTACTTGGTTAATTCTGTAACACTGACCATACTAATCTATGTTTTGAGAAGGTAACCATCAACATTTGAGTTATAACTAATGTTAGCCGGCTAGTTTGTTGCTAAGCTACTCGCTATTGTCCGCTGTCGCTGCTGTGCTGCAATTTCAGTCTAAAATGTTGCATGAATGTTTGAAGTTCACTGTAGTACAACAGTACCAATCGCCACACAGGCCTGGAACTGTAAAGGTGTGGTTAAAGCAGCTTTTTATGAGTTTTACGAGCTCTGACAGAGCAAACAAAATATATGCTTTCATATTTTCCATGTTTTTTCCCCACTTCGTACGTCAAATGAGCCGAGGTTGAAAAAGACATTATTGTGGTGTTATTATGATGAACGCAGCATGAATCCCAGCAGCACCACTATCAGCGGGTAGTTGGACAGCACTGTGGGTAATGTAGGACCATTAACCAGTGTGAAAGTGAAAAATTAGCAAAGATGTTGATGAAATTACAAGATGCCATTAAAGATTATATGTTAATTAATAATGGTTACTATGCAAATCGTACAGTGTGGATTTTTTATTTACACTATTAAATGGAAGTCTGTAATGACTTGCTGTATTTTTTCATGCATTTAAATAGATTTTATAACAAACACAAGGTAAAACATAATGTTATTTTGTTAATCAGAAGGAAAAGTACAACTGGAGCTGAACTATTAGACAAGCCAACATCGTGATAACATGAGTACATGTTTACAAAAAAATACATCTAATAACTGTAACAAAAGCCTGCTGTCCTTCCCATTACAGGAACAGCAGCGTGTTCTATAAGCAAATAGACTGGGCACTGCGTCTAAACAACAAACAGCTCTTATCAAAGCAATTAGCGGGAAAAAAATATGTAATGGGTGAGCTAAAATAGAAGAACAGAACATGATGATAAGCAAGAGCACAACTGCATGATTTTAAAAAAAAATCCTGACATGCCCTGTAGAAGGCAATCTTCTCTAAGGTTCACTAGTCAGTGTCAGTGTGCAGTGTTACGACCGGTACATTAAGAGTTCGTTAACTCACGTTTAGGTTGACGCACCAGAGTCATGTTACTATTCTTAGCTGAGGAGCCTAAAGAATTACGAGACATGACAGTGATGCTATGGACTTCCTCTGTCCACTGGAATGTGTAAAAAGAGCTTGGGGCTATGTCATCTGACCACACGTTGCCCCCTGAAGTCTGGTGCATGACTACAAGTCCCTGCACACAGCTGGCTGGTTCCTCTGCTGGAAGTGGCTGCAAGACAACAGAAGTAAAACTAATGAGAAATTATTCTACAAAAATGTAGAAATGATACCTTTTTTTTTTCAGACCGAGTATGAGCACATTTTTTGGTACTTGTTCATACCATACTGACACTGGAATGAGTAACCTACTTTGTATTACTCAATCAGGGACATCATGGAACATTTTATTAAGCTCTGTTTATGTTTCTCCAGTTTACAGTTTACAGTCTTGTGGCTAGAAATGTGCACATGCACATGTAACTTGGCTTGAGCTTTATAACATTAGCTAGTTGATATTAAATGAAGTACATCAATTTAGATACATTAATTATCATGGATCGAATACTGTAGGTTTGCAGTGGGTTATGTTATACTTAAACTTAAGTACATGCTTTAGTAGCTATTCATCAGGAGCAACATCCCAGGTAAGAGCTGTTATTTTCACTCACAAAGGTTTGCCTTTGTTATTTTGTGTTGTCTGTTATTAGTGTTTACATCACATACTATTACGTGGTATAGCATGTGATGCTGCATTTGACATTAGGTCGTAACTCATAATACGATCTCCAACTAAGAAAAAACAAAGAAAATGATGCCATCAACTCCGAATTCCTACTCCGGAACTCGGGATAGTCTCCTCAACTCCTAGCTCAGCAAATGATGTCAAATCAACATGGCCGCTCACAGCATCAACAGTAAACAAAGTAGCACTTCTTATCTTTAAATGAGTTATACTGTATTTATTTGTATTTGTTTTAGATTAAAAGACTTATTAGCTCGTTTAATTTATAATATTGACTATTAAGTTCACCGTGTTGAAGAGAAAATTATATCACTCATCACAGTTAGCTAGCTAGCTTGTTGCGAACAAAAGACAAACATGGAGTTTCTGTGGGCTTTTTTTTCCCCTCTCTATAGCTCAAACACCAGGTCAAAAATAACATAATTCCCAGCTCTGACTTCCCAATTCTGAGGTAAGTCGTGTGCAGAATCACAGTAGTATCAGTGCAAGTACAAGTAAAGAAGCATGGTAATAGACCAGTATCTGTATTGATGCATCCTTAGTTGCAACCAGGTTCTTCATTGATGGCATGGAATAAAGATGGAGAATTTTGAAGAGTGGATGGAGTAGGTTCTCCAGTAAGGAGAGCAGGGTTATAAATATGGTGCACATATCCAAATATTTAAAATACATTTTGTCACCTGTCACATATTGTCACATAATGTCTATAGTAGCTTCTCCTCTTGCTCAGAAATTATATTTTACAAGTGTTGAAACTGTTAAAGAGTTTCCATAGAACCCTTTATTATTAAAGCACACATTTAGTATTTAAATATGATCCATCTGCTTAAAGGCTAGGCACAATAGGCAAACATGATCCACCAGATTCAAAATATTGTGTATCATATTAACATTACTATTCCTAGTTGGAATCAAGTTGACCTTATTTATACTTGTTTTATACGATTGAGCTTTGTATTAGGAAATAAACAACTTACTATAAGAAACACATTAGCATGACAGATTATATAAGTCTACAGTCACTTAGTCTAAGAACTACACAATTTAATAGATTAATAGACTAAATTATAATCTTAGCAAATAAAACTACATTAATAGTAATAATAAAATCACTGACCCACTGGCTACATGTCACAAATGCGGGAAATAGATCAGGCACATAATACAGCCTTGATTCTTGGCAGTTAAGTGCTCCCTCAATGGATACAGTGACATCATCAGTCATTTTCCCCTGTTTTTTCCTTCTGAAATGGCTTTGATGGCCTTCACTGTCAGAATGTTTTAAACCTCATGCATATTACTCAAATTTCCAACATGACTTTACCCCTTCAAATAACTCAAAAAGTAAGAATAAAATGGAAAAATGGAAAAATAAAAATTTATCCAAGGACAGTTCACTCCCTTTCACTGTTAACGATGCCACATTTGATACAGAATGCATAAACCTATGAATTAAGTCTGTATTACCTTAAAGAGCAGAGTTACATTATTGTAACTTGCAGGAGTCTCTTGTATAATTCGCCAGAAGTCTGGCCCCATCTCTGGTGCTGAAATCAAACGAGCAGAGTGTATTAATACCCAGCACCATCACCTGCACTGCCTTCACTTACAAAGTATTGTTGGTGTGAAGTATCAACCTGAATATACTAATCATGTTAGTGTTCCAATGTAAAGCAATGTTTTCCAACACAGCTCATGGGCCACTCAGGTGTTTTGCTCTCATACAAGGGCCAAGAAATGAAGTACATTAACTACGTGGTTCAGGTGTGTTGAAAAAGAGCAAAAATGTGGACCATCTAAGGAGCCCTGTGGATTACGGATTTTAGTCACAAAAAAGTCATATTTAAGGGCTCAGTTCAAGTGTAAGTCATTCTGGATAAATGCAGCTGACCTAATGAATCAACATAAATATAAATGTAAATGAATGTCTAACTACGCCGAATAAAAAATAGACCAATAACAATATATTCTTGGTGCAATAATGGCCATCTATAGATGTCTCTGGTGAGAAATTTTCCTCAGTATCATTCAGCTCGACTATGGACTGTGTTGGAAAACACTTATCATAATAATCACTTAAAACAGATACATCACTCTTCCTTTTTAAGGTTATTTGGCAATTCTTCACATTAATGTTGCATTAAACAATTAAATTTAGCATTAATACACCATAAGTAACATTAATTTTAATTTTAATAATAAACCAAATGAGCCAAATAATCAACACCTGCATTAACCAGTGTTCATACCATCAATGACAAAGGCCAACATGGACAACACCTTAATGAACATGGTTGCTATTGTTTAGTGGCAAAATTCAGAATTGAGGCTGAAGCAAGTTCCAATATTTAAACCTGGAGACCAGATTTCAGTAAGTCATGTTCTGTGGACTTATGTTTAGTCATGGATTGAATAAACTTTAGTCAGTGCAGGTGAATTTCAGTAACACTTAAACATCAATTATCAGGTGTTAACTTACTTTGTTACTTAGTAAGTGATATGCATTGTTAATGTTAGCTAATGCAGAATATGTTATATAAGAGATTCACCTTTAATACTATAAACCAAGGATACACGAGCCTTGCTCCAGTCACTCCAGTAACCTGAGCCGTTAAGTCTTCGGCAGCGCACCTCAACCTTGTACTGTATGCATGGGTCCTGTACCAGAATTGTTGCCCATGACTCAAAGACAGGGCCAAACACCTGTGAAGGATAGGGTAAAGATGAACTTCAACCTAATAAGAGTAAGTGTATTCCTAGACACAATGTTTGCGCCACTGAGCCTTGAACATATTTCTTAGCCACTTGAACCAAGTGGAAGCGGCCACATCAATAGCTTGCACTCTACTCTCAAAGCATTTCAATTATGCAGCTAGATAAATTCTTGTAAACACAAACTGCTTTACCACATGCCACCTCAGGTCCAGCTCCAAAATATTGCGATCTGTCGATCTCTCGCACTGCATGCTGGTCGTGTCATTTTGTTTTGCGTTTTTGAGCTTTTGTTTATGTTATGGCCATGTGCCTTTGCTTTGGTTTAGCCTTATCTCTGCCCCTGTCATTGGTTTGTTTCCAAAATGTGTGCGCCTGTTCTGTGTTCAGCCCTTATTTCATTTGCATATTTATACCACACTATTTCCATTTCTCCCTGCAAAGTCTTTTTGAGTAATTTCATGTATTACTTGCATTTTGTGAGACTTGTTTTCTGTTCTTGTATTTTAACTCATGTCTGGTATCAATTGTGATTATGGACTATTCTTCCTTGAGGTTGCCTACCTGTTTATTGTCCCCAGCTATGGATATGGATCAACTATGATTTTTCGATTGCCCATAAGTATAAACACACCCCGAGTATATACTTGTGTCCTGTCTCTAACCACATGTCACATGATCATGGTACAGTTGAAATCTTTCCTTACCTTCCACTGTAAATCTGCCATCCCATGCATAGGTACATAGCGTAGCTCATATTGCAGATTATAAGCAGGCAGGTGAGGACGCTTCCAGCTTACGCTTAGTGTTTTGTTGGGTAAAGTGACTGCGTCCAGGTCTGAGGGTGGAGACGGTTTCACTGGAGAACATAAGTATGACTGTGTATCACTACTGCCATTCCCCTCATCATAGAAAGATGTAACAAAACACGATTCCCCCAAAATCACTCTGTTACACTTAATATGAAACAGGACAAGTAACACAATATCGTAACAATAACCTCAAACACTCACCATAGTCTATGGGTGAGACAAAGACAGGAAGTGACCTCACTTTGTTATAACTGCCCTCCACAACTAGCCACAGCTTATAGCAAGAGAACAGACTTAGGTCTCGCAGGGTGCATTCGCGATAGTCTCCAGTTCCATCTGGGCACTCCTCTACCCCAGAAATGGTTTCTTCATGTGTTTGTGTCATGGTACCTTCCTCATGTGGTATCTCCTCACACATTCTCATATAACTTCTACAAAACACAGAGGAGCGGACAGAGAGAACATAATAAGGCTGTCATGACACTAGATGCTTTTTGCTAACAACAGCACATGGTGTACATGCCATTATATAGAATGCAGTCGTTTGTATATTATAAATATATATATAAAGACATATATATTCAATGAGATATATATATATATTCAATGCTACCAATGCTTGTTTCCATTCCAACTGCTGAGTGACATCAAGCACTGTTTTATCACTGAACCAATCACACAGTTCACAGCTTAGAGGGCAAACAAAAGAACAAACACGGAGAACAGAGTGCTGATGGAACATTAGTTTTGCTAGTGAACAAATATAAGGAGCTTTACCATATATTGAGTGGGAAATAATAGGAATTCCAACTGCAACGGCATAGAGAAGCCTTCTCCTTGCCTTTCTGTCTAGCCAAAGATAAGGCCATAGTTTGTCTAAATATTAAGAAAAGTAAAACTAATCTTCATTATTAATGAGGAGCACAGTGGTGCAGTGGGTAATGTTGCTGCCTCACAGCTCCAGAGTCCCTGGTTCTATCTTGAGCATGGGTTACTGTCTGTGTGGACTTTCCCATGTTATCCCTGTGTCTGTATGGTTTCCCCTGGGTTCTCTCGTTTCATCCACCTCCTAAAAACATGCTTGTAAGTGGACTGGCTACTCTAAGTTGCGAGTAAGTGTGAATGTGTGTGTATGTTGCCCTGCTGTAGACTCCCATTCAGGATGTTTTGGAATGGGCTCTGGATCCACTGCAACCCAGACTGTAGATGAATGAATGAATGAATGGTTTATTGTTAATAATAATAAATTTAATCTAGATAGCTATGCCAGCTAGTTAGCCAGTAGGACTCTGATATGCTTTTCATATCAGCACAATCGATGCTCCAGCCAGCCCTTTTTCTACACTAGTGTGAGAGAAGCCTTAATTTAACATCAGTGTAAGGATCTGAAAAGAAGGGTGTGAATCTGCATACCTGTACATGAAGCGTATCACAGCCCACGCACTCTTATTCCATTTACAGGTCATTGAATCAACTCTCAAACGCTGATCAGTTTGACAGGTTATATTTGCATCAAAGAATCCTGAAAATGACGACATTATAAATAACTGTAAATTATCAATATAAAAGTAATACATGTTCCTTCTGATTTAAATGTAATAAAACAAGGAAGTTTCATTACATATAAAAGATGATTGGGGACTGACTGATATATAAGTTGGCCATAAAAATTGATTGATATTACAACTATGCAGATTTATTATCATTGGTGGAAATCTTGCTGATTAACCCCTTGGATTTCTCAGCTTTAAGACATTTTTATGATTATTCAGTAAATACACTGGAACTAAACAGGAAAGATGTATAGCTACAAGAGTATAAGTCTGTATAAATGTACATCTGGAGGCAACAATGCATCCTGGGGGTTTAAGAGGTTAAGCACCAATAATTTCTCTTTGCTATATAGGAAAACTACAATAATTAATATAACTTATTCATTATTATGAAGTAAGATGATGCTCTCTTGAAGGGATGTGGCATTGTTGCGTGAGTCAGACCTCTTATCCAACCACATGCATTTATGTACACTGTATGGCCTATATGTGTTTGTCTTCCCCAAACTGTTGCTACAAAGTAGGAAACACACAATTTTCTAGAGTGTCTTTCTATGCTGTAGCATTACAATTTCCCTTCACTGGAACTAAAAGGCCCAAAAGTGTTCCAGCATGACAATGCCCCTGTGCACAATGCCAGGTCCATGAAGACGTGGTTTGCCAAGGTTGGACTGGAAGAACTCAAGTGACCTGCACAGAGCCCTGACCTCAACCCAACTGAACACTTCTGGGATGAACTGGAATGCCGATTGCACCCCAGGCCTCCTCACTTAACATCAATACCTGATCTCACTAATGCTCTTGTGGCTGAATGAACACAAATCCCTAAAGCCACGCCCCAAAATCTAGTGGAAAGCCTTCCCAAAAAAGTGGAGGTTATTGTAACAGCAAAGGGGGACTAAATCTGGAATGGGATGTTCAACAAGCACAAATGAGTGTGATGGTCAGGTGTACACATACTTTTGGTGTAACAAATAGTGTAACTGAAGGCAACTCATTGTACCAGAGACTTGCTACAGCGGTAGAGACATTAGTTTAGAAGAGGGAGGGGTTTCCCAGATTTTACATTCTATATACTCTCTCTGGTCTGATTAGCAAACATATGACAAAGTATTTTTTTTATCTTAAGTCGACAATGAAAAAATGTTTAAAGGTCAATGGAAAAAGAAGTATACATTTATTCTCATGTTCACAGTCTCTGACACCAGGCAAACTAACCATAAACTAACCATTAATGGTTAAGCATTAAAAGGTAACTGTTGCTGCCTTTCAGTCATGTTAGTTGCTTATCTGGACCTTTCTAACTAAGACATTCTACATAATAGGACCTTCACAAATTTTAGTTGAATGTATAGTAATACTCAACTAAATGATATTTCCATGCATTTTGTGTCAATGAGACAAGGTCAGAGAATCAGAGATTGTGCCACAACTTGTCTCACCTTCTACGTAGACCTTGGTGTAGGCAATGCTGCACTTATATCTCTCTCCCCACGGGTAACAGCACATCAATGTGTCAAAGCCAGGTTCTTTCGACCTGATAGTGACTGCGCTGACTCTTTCGTTGATCATTCGGTATTGGCTTTCTGGAAGCATCTGGCCATTCAGCATCCACACAGCCTTACTGGCAGTCCAGCTGTGGTTGTGCAACACACTATACACTGTTGTTTCTGCTCCAGGCCTTGTGAACTCTTCAGCAGGGATGTAGCTCACTGTTAAGGTTTGAAAAAAAAAAAACCAGAGCAAAGAATAAATTAGAGTTTAACAGGTATACAGAAGAACGTGTTAGTAAACAATGTGACAAGATTTTTCATACACCTAGTGTACTGTATTTGTGGTGTAGAGAGCGCCACAGTCCTTTCGCAGGGACTCCAGGGAATTTTCTGGAAAGTTTTCTCTCTTCTGTAAACGTAACACTCCAACTCCTCTTATTCATAACTTATTCTTTTGAAAAGTTGTCAACTTTAAGCATCAAATCTTTACTTTTTTTATACCACAGCACTGTTGGATGCTCATCAGACTAGTCAGAGGGTGTTGATTATTTTTCTATAACATTTTTACTATATAACACTTTTTTATTTTTTTTTTTACATTTTTACTATATAGACTTACTATACAGCAAGCTACGTGTCCCTCCAAATAAACAGATAAAAAAAGGTGTGTAATTGTTGATATGGTGATGTTTTCTATGAGGAGATGCTTATTTAACATTTTTGAAGGAGTCTCCAGTGTCAGTGATTTGTAACAGTCAGAGCTAAAGGTGTAACTTTACTTAGTAACTTTGAAACTAAGTTTTCGAAAAGAGCAAAATCTTCAGGATGGAGAGATTCAGCTTTGTGGTTTCTCAGTAGCATGATTGTGTTTTGAATATTAACTTCTACAGAAAGAGGCTGGTAAGGAAACAAATGTTTACAGCTGTTATAACTCAAATGATAACAGGAACCAACTTGTTTCACAGATGTTCCACAACATTGTAATATGGATAAATGAATAGAAATGGATAAAAAGTATGACATATTGTTTATTTAATTTTTTAAAATGTTGTGAGAGGTATAAATTGCGTAAGAGGAATAAAATATTTGTAATAATAATCACCTTCGGAATAAGGCCCACTATGTTTCACGTCATACCACCCGATCACTGATTATTTATAATAGCACACCTGTTGGGGTTTCTTTTTTATGTATGTAATTGACTCATCTCTTAAAAAAAAACAGTGTCTAGTTATGATATTCTGACATCCATTTTATAATCTGTGATGCTACACACACCATATCAACAAACATGTTTTTCTGAGCATCTGATGGCTGCTGTTTGTTACCATTGGTTTGTTTGGAGGATATGCAAAGCAAGTACCTCAACCATAACCAACATTTACAGGATACAGGTTCACAAAAAAGCAACAAACTGAGTTGAGCAATTGAAGCTGAGTTAAAGCACGTGGACAATCCAGAAAGCCCTAGTTTTTCCTGGTATATTTTGATTGTTTTGTCTCAGAAGCTTTCTGTCAGCAGCTGATCCTCCGTCTTCAATCTCCATCTTCATCTGAGCGAGCGCGCTGAATCTTTCCATGTAGGTTACTATGGCGACTAAGCCTAACAAATGTTTGACAAACACACTATAATCCTGCTCACATGCTGCAATACAAATACTCAGAACTAAAGAACTAAGAAAACAAGCATGCATTTTTTCCATGGATTTCATTTTTTTGGTAGAATGATGAATGAGTTGTTTATTGAAGCTCAATAAAGAGCAATCCTGCAATATCACTTGAAAACCTAACTACATTGGCATCTCAATTTGTTGCATTGTTGTGTAGCCTGTGTATTAACCTGTGAGTGCACTAAATGCCCAATGCATGTAAAGATAAAACTGTCATTTATTTAGATTTATTTAGATATTAGAACCCTCTTGTGCTATTTGCTGTATTTAACTATAAATGCATGCAATTACATACAGTATCCTCAGTTCAGGGTCCTATGAATAATTAAAGCATTGATTTTAGTTGTTTCTTATCTACTTGTTTGATGTCAAGTTCACAGATTTACTCTTCTTTAATTTCCTTACACTTTTTTGTAGCAGATTGTGTTATTTTTTCCTCTACAATAATAGTATCTAGCAAAGTTGGTCATTTAACACAGGACTCTATAATGTTTGTATTTCTGAGCAATAAAGATAGGGGCACTTTTATCTCAGGTGTACAATACACAGAGCAGAAGAATATTTTTGTTCATGAAGAACATGTAAAAAGACCATAAAGAGGGGAACAGATCATCATGAGTGTTTACTACATGACACAATCCATTAGCAAACTATGTTACACTCAAAAAGTGAAAAAGCTAAAAGGTCTATAAAGAGCCTGCAGATGTCACGTCTTTTGTCACTCCTCCCCATCCTTCTCTTCATACCCCAGTCATTCTCCCAGCCACTGACCAAGTTTATGAGCCGTGTACTCATGCTGCTGTAATTTGCTCCACAGTTCTCTGGACTGCTCCTTTTGCTCTGGTTGCCTTATTTTGTATTATTTACTTAACCTTTTCACTAAAATCTTTAACATGAATCCCAGTTTTCTCAACTTATTTTGTTAGGCTTCTGGGACAAAGTCTTATAGAGATTACTGATGAGATTTAAAAAAAGACCTGATGGAAAGAGGAAAGTGTGGAAACTGCTCATGATTTAAAGCACGCCATCTCATCTGTGTGCTTGCTGCCATGAGTATTTATGGCTCCAGTGGAAGTGAACTGCTGATCATCTTTTACTGATGATTTGAGTGGCAACAGCAGCAGGAGGATGATTTCAGAACTGTACAGAAGCATTTTAATGTTCACTAGTAATTATTACATATAATAATTACTACATTATTATTACATATAAAATTAAACTACCTGGGGAAAACAATGAGCAATGAGACATAACTATTGAAACAATGCATTTAAAGTACGTATATTGAACACATTTTAATGCACATACTGAGACGAAAGTGTCTCCTGTCAGTCATGCTGTAGCCTTGATCTTTCCTACTCAGTAATACATACATGGTGTTAAATGGCCAGCATTGCCAGGTAATGTTGCTATAGGGAAAAAAATTATTATATATTAAATTAAATCTCCAAAAAAATAAAATAAAATAAATGTAACAAAATTAAAGAAGTATAAATTTGGGAGCTGCTTTTCCAAGATGGTGAAGTTGCTGACTGGGAAGTGGTTGAGGTTGGACACGAAATTAGCTACCTTTCTCCTGGACGGGTAATATGCAGTGATTTGTGTTTTAAACAGATAAACAGGCTGAATCAATGACTGCATCAGTATTTTGCATGTACAACGATCTGTCATAACCACAATAAGATGATGGAAATGTAGCTAGCTAGCTCCTGGTGAACAGTGGTGAACACACCGACCACCATAGATTCCTGGAGATGGAGCTTCATGTACATAGGGATGGATAGGAGATGGGGTCAAGGAGTAAGCAGATAACCCCAATGTTTTTGTAGTTCATCTTGTAACAGCTAAAGTTCAAATTCTATCCAATGCACCTTTAATTGCTCAGATCCAACCAAATGCTTTCTGGTTTGGTACGCTAGCTGGACATCTCCAGATAAAACGGCTCTGCAGCTGGTTATCGGCAGCCCGATATCTGCCATGTGCAGGAATCCCACTTAGCCCTGCCATCATTTGTTTGCTCTCCTGCCATCCAGACGGCACTACAGAAATATCTACTCATGCACTGTGAAGCAGCTTCTTCCCAAGGGCCATCACCTTAATGAATCAGACCATCCCACTACAACTGCATCCTCTGTAACTGCCTCCACACACACAAAGTTTAAATCTCACAATCCACCGCACTGACAAACACCGGCAATTATAAGCTTCTCTAGTAGTAATAGTTGTATCACCATTGCATTGCTACTAGGGCTTTAATTCTATTACTGCTCTATTTCAACATTTCATACTACATACTCAACTTTGAACATTACCCACCCTGCCACTTTACATGGCAGCAGTGGTGTGTCGCTAAAGTATTATTTCTGCCCTAATAACCTATTCTGCCTTTATAACTTGTCTGTATATCTTGTATGTATGGCTTATTCAATTTAGATAAACCTGAATGGCTTCTCCAATTTAGATACGCCTGTATGGATTATCCAGTATATATCAGTGGTTGCACAGGCTGAGAGGCTCGTTTTTGGACCCTATTGAACTCAGAGTTGAATATAGCAGTTCAACTCCCAGACTGCCTGGAAAAGACTCCCAGACACTGCTCAAGACAGAGCATCCTCCATCCAAGGAGGGCCAGTCATTGAGCTACAAGGAGGGCTCTGTTGACGGACATGAGCTTCTGTGCTGCGCACTCTCAGCTCCAGAATCAACAATTTCAGCCGAGTCATGTGTTCTGCAAGTCGTCCACATCAGCGAGAATTGGTACATCCTTGAATAGTGTTATACACAGATGTATGAACTTGTTCATTTATTGCCCTGATTTATTTATTTTGGTTGTTTAGCCTAAAATGACTGAAACTAGAAATGTCATTTGTATCCTGTGTGGATAGTTTGACACAATCTTTACTGTTGTTTATCAGCATTTAACTGCACTAATAAAATAGCTTCAAAGAGTGACATTAACTTTGGTGTCTGCTTTAACTATGGGAAAAGTGGCTACTCAACTCCTTTTTTGATTTACTGGTCGACTAGTAAAAACCTATAGTCACACAACCACTAATACAGGTGTAAATACCCTCAAACTAAAGCTGAAATTCTGTCTATTAACATCATAGTTATTGTTTCATTTCACATACAAAATGCCGGACTACTGATCTGAAAAAATGTCATCCCACAATTATTTATTTATGTCCTACACTGTTCTCTACGGGCAGCACATCAAAAAGTTGTTGTTTGGTGATTGGCCTAAGGCAGGAGACACAAAGACACACCCAAATGGAAAATATGAATCCACAATGAGTTAGTAAATTACACAAACTTTTACCTGTGTCCAAAAGTATAGTATACTATATATGCATATATAAAAGATAATTGTTTTAAAGCAGTGTGAGTTAAGTGAGCTTAACTCACACTGCTTTACTCAAGTTTGCAGTTAATTAAGAAACTCTATCATAATTAAAGTGAGTCACCGTTTGTGCGTCTGTGTGTGCAGGTTTCACCCCTGAGATCTTTGATAAGCACTCCCTCTACTTACAGTATGAAGACATTAAGTCACACTGTATCTTTATAAACACCCACAACTGCTGCAAACCATCCGAAACAGATTTCTTTTTTAGTTTGCGTACTCAATCAACAGAGAGAAAGCTATGGGGAAAGCTAAACAAGCATGCACAAGCATGCACACACACACACACACAGACACACAGACAGACACAAGCACCCTCAGTGGGCATACGGCTGACTCAGTGTAATCATCTAGTCCCAATGGTGAGACATTAGACCATGCATCCTGTGCAAGGCAATGTTCAATGTTAAACTCATAGAGACTTTTAATAAGAGCTTTTAGTGCAAAATGATGACAAAAATAACGGTTTAAAAAAAAAAAGGTTTGGTGAACCTAAAAGTGACCACATCAGAAAAAAAGCTGCCTAAGTAATAATTTCTAGCAAGTCAGTATAATGGAGGGCTACGGCACAACAAGCAGTCTATGGTCTGTTTAGGAGCTAAAGTAGTATTCAGTGCTCAGATACAATATAGTCTAATGCAGTAAAACATGCAGAAAGAGCTCTCCATCACTTAGAGAACACAGCCAAAAAGCCCAAGAGAAAAATTCAATAAAAACAAATAATTTAGGGACTTAATGGATAAGTATTACAATGGCACAGCTAATCTTTGTCCAACTAAATTAACTAATGTACAATAGACTAATTCAGAGCCTCAACATTCAGGATGGAGAACATAGCACTGCAAAAAAATGGAAAAGCTGTAAAAGAAGGTGTACTATTTAACCACTGTGTTATAACTTTGTACTTTTGTGCTCTTAATGGTAATTAATTATTAATGGAGCTCCAGTCTTAAATATACACCAATCAGCCATAACATTAAAACCACCTGCCTAATATTGTGTAGGTCCCCTTGTGCTGCCAAAACAGCTCCGAGCCGTCGAGGCATGGACTCCACAAGACCTCTGAAGGTGTGCTGTGGTATCTGGCACCAAGATGTTAGCAGCAAACTACAAAGTCCTGTAAGCTGTGAGGTGGGGCCTCCATGGATCAGACTTGTTTGCCCAGCACATCCCACAGATGCTCGCTTGGATTGAGATCTGGGGAATTTGGAGGCCAAGTCAACACCTTGAACTCTTTGTCATGTTCCTCAAACCATTCCTGAACAATTTTTTTGCAGTATGGCAGGGCGCATTATCCTGCTGAAAGAGGCCACTGCCATTAGGGAATGCCGTTACCAGGAAGGGGTGTACTTGGTCTGCAACAATGTTTAGGTAGGCGGTCCGTGTCAAAGTAACAACCACATGAATGCCAGGGCCCAAGGTTTCCCAGCAGAACATTGCCCAGAGCATCACACTGCCTCCGCCAGCTCGCCTTCTTCCCATAGTGCATCCTGGTGCCATCTCTTCCCCAGGTAAGCGACAGACGTGCCCATTGTAGTCACTTTCAGCAGTGGACAGGGGTCAGCATGGGCACTCTGACCGGTCTGTGGCTATGCAGCCCAATAGGCAGCAAGCTGCGGTGCACTGTGTGTTCTGACCTATCATAGTTAGCATTAACTTTTTCAGCAATTTGTGCTACAGTAGCTCTTCTGTGGGATCAGACCAGACAGGCTAGCCTTTGCTCCCCATGTGCATCAATGATCCTTGGGCACCCATGACCCTGTTGCTGGTTCACCAGTTGTCCTTCCTTGGACCCCTTTTGGTAGGTACTAACCACTGCATACAGGGAACACCCCACAAGACCTGTCGTTTTGAAGATGCTCTGACCCAGTCGTCTAGCCATCACAATTTGGCCCTTGTCAAAGTCACTCAGATCCTTATGCTTGCCCATTGTAAGAAGATAATCAATGGTGTTCACGTCACCTGTCAGTGGACTTAATGTTATGGCTGATCGGTGTATATACATCTCTATTAATAATAGATATTATATTGTTATTACTTGGGCCATGTCTTGCAGTGCCTTTTGAATCTCAAGGGTTTCTAAAAACTTGTTAATGCCTTTATAGTGCAGGCATTTTGTGTTTACTGCACTCTGTTAAGAAGTACAGGGTGGAGCCTAACAGGGTGGAAATACAGAAGTAGGATTATCTATAATAGCAAAATTAGTCATCGTGGTAGAATAATGGTTAACCTTCAAAATATTAACCACATAATAATAAAATTTCAATATACAAACTTCAGTATCTATACTTCATATGTACATTTTACCCCTCATATCTCTATCTATCTATCTATCTATCTATCTATATATATATATATATATAGAGAGAGAGAGAGAGAGATACAGATAGATAGATAGATAGATAGATAGATAGATAGATATAGACTAAATTTTACCAAACACTGTACATTAATAGCCTCAGTCTAAAAGGTTGTATGTTATAGCAATAATATTTGAGCAGGAATATTCTTGACTAAATTCTAAGTTGGAATAAGGAAAAAACTCATGAGTGTTGGGAAGGGTGCATGAGGCTGCTGTGTTGCAGCATCCATACCATCAAGTGTGAGGTAGAACGGCTGGCTCCAGTCACTCCACTCGCTCCAGTAGTGAAGGTGATGGAGGCTCTTGCAGCGCACCTGAACTGTATATCTGACTCCAGAAGTGAGCTGACTCAAAGACACCCACGGATGCTGGACATTAAGCACCTAACACAGATAAACACACACATACACACACAATGAAATGCACAACATAGGTTTCAGAATTTAAAATCAGTGTGTGAAATCTTAGAACTAATTTTCTACAAATGTATCACAGTAAAGAACAAAAATCAGAAGCATGCAAGTGAATCTGCTTATGTTTTTCTATACCCATCTAATTGAATCTAAAACTAAATGATTGTAACTATATTACTGTAGCTGTTGCTGGTTTTACTCACCTCCCAGTGTGTGAGAGAAGTGTTGGATGAGTAGCGGAGCTCATAGTAAAGTGGGTGTTTATTATTTTGTGAGTCATTCCAGGCGATCATCACCTCACCCTCAGTAGTTACATTATAATGCAGATAAAATGGTGCGTCTGGCTTCCCTGTGAAGAGAAGTCATTCAGGAAATATTACAAGGAAGAAGAGTCCATCTTTGTGCTCTCTGTGCTTAATTTGAGCAGATGGTAACTTGATACCTACAGTATAATCTTACAACTTAGAAACACACCAGACATTAACACACTCACATTCTACTTTATCCAGGTCAACTCTGTATTTCAGACTAACTACTAATTATTACTATAACCTCTTATTATATGTCAAGATGATATATCTTTGTCTCAAAATTCTGTTGTGTGAGAGGAAATTTCTTCTTGAATGATTGTATGTTTTCATTTAGCTTCTGGATGCAATTTCCATGCTCATATAAGTTCTTTATCCCATGTCCTGCATTTATGCCAAGTTTATAGTTGTGTAATTTCTGAAATTTATGAAAATCCCACTCCCTAGTTGGATCCCACAACATCAATGGCATTAATAACCAAAACAGCAGAGCTTGGTACTATCGCTACAAAGTGATTTGCTTAGAGAATAAATGGGTCTACATTCATTGTTGTTGTTCTTCTTTTGGCTGCTCCCGTTAGGGGTCACCACAGTGGATCATTGGTCTGCATATTTGATTTGACACAGTTTTTACACCGGATGCCCTTCTTGACGCAACCCTCCCCATTTTTATCCGGGCTTAGGACCGTCACTGGGACTGCACTGTCATATGTAACCCCAGTGGCTGGGGCTGGTTCCCTGGCCAGGAATCGAACCCGGGCTGTGGCAGTGAAAGCACCAAGGCCTAACCACTAGTCCTCCAGGGACCCAAATGTGTCTAAATTCATTGATTTTGTTAAAAAAAATTAAATCAAGCAGGGACTCACAGTAAAGAAATTCAAAAACTAATATAAAGCACAAGTTCAAATGCACTCAGTTTTTTTGGTATCTACAAAGCTAAAGTGGGTGCGCAGCTGCTTTTACAGTGGTCATCTCAGATCGGTTTAATTCTGCATACTGCTAGGCTTTTACAGGCTTCAGACCATCACATGTGGTTTTACTGTAAATCGCCTCTCATCCATCTCATCAGTCACCCTTTGTTAATCTACACCGCAGGAAACTGTTTTAGTGGAAAATGGCCTTCTGTACATTTGTCATCAGGCTGCGGTGTAAAGAGCATTGATTTGAGCACACACCCCTTGCATTACAAATGCTTTTCCTATCAGTAGAAATCTACCTGGTTATCATGGTTTCCCTAAAGCATCCCTAAATACCTCAAGTACCTCAAATCTGTCAAGGTACAATAAGCTCATCAGGTCTGAGAAGTAGTTTCCTCTTAACTATAAAAAGTGATTGCAAGCCCACAAACAACATTTTCTCTCAACAATGTTCTCTCTAACAAATTTAATTATTCAGATTTCCAGATAAACGTCAATATTGCCTGTTGTTGTCTCAAAATGCCTTAGTGCAGCTTTAGTGAAGATGCTGTGGTGTATCATCATTCATTTATTGAATAAGAACAGGGAGCAAAGTCACACAGCGATCAAATTAGTGTCATATTATAACCTGAAAATAATTAATGATATCGAAAGCTGTTGTTACCAAATAAGTGTGCTGAAAATGTCACAAACAGGAAGTCATTGTTGTAACCGCATATCTCTAAAATAGACATAGGCAGGAATCATAGCTTCTTGCTGACAAAGCTTTTTAAAAAACAAAAACAGGAGACCTTTTCCTGTTGATGCAGATGTGAACATTATTCACTGAGCCTGCTACAGGTCGCAGCCTACTTTATACTGTGTGTAATATAAATTCGTAAAGAAATAAAGAAATAAACAGTCAGTTTAGAAACATTCTTGTCTGGTTTCGATCGTACTGACAGACCAGGTTATTAGCATTAATGGAGATACTTCAAATCGCACAAAGTGCGGTATGGTGTCCCATTAGGTTCTGTTTAAGGCCCACTATTGTTCTTGCTTTATATCCAGCCCCTACAGAACACGATTTCCACCTTTGTGTTGTGGTTCCCATGGTGACGAACGCCTTGTATCTCTGATCCTGTCCTGTCAGTGGTTTTGTTACCTGATTGTGTTCACCTGATCTGTATTACTCCTTGATTAGTCTGAATAAACCCTGCAGTTATTTTGTAGCATCTTATTCATCACATCACACATTATATTTGTCTTTCACTTTTACACTGATGACACACAATTTTATTTGAGCGTTTCAATTTGGCCAGATTTAGCAGGACATCTCTACAAAACAGAGAAGTGTGTCAAAGACATAAAAGCTTAGAATGGAAACTTCCTTCTCCTAAATTCTTATAAAGCATAAATAGAATTAGCAGGAAGAGAGGAATCATATTTATATACATGTATCCCCAGAAAGCCAGGAATGTTAGAAGGGGAACATTCAGGAGCTTTAGATAAATTAGCATGTAGGTATCTAGGGGTTGTCTATTAGCAAAGTATTGTATTTCCTTCAAATTATAGTACTATAGTCTTAGCTCTGGATGCTGGGAGCTTCACTCCCATACACTCATGCCCAGTGTACCTCTGTAACTAGCAAGACATCTGTAACATGTGGGCGAATGTGGCAGATGCAAGTGTGGGTGCTCAGCATGTTTTATTAGGGCGCATCCATAAATCAACATCATAGTTCATATCGTGGCTGACTACACAAGAAGGCAACAATAAAGTAAGATTTTTTTAATAAACAAGGTCAAAGCAGGCAAGAGACAAAAAAAACAGAATGTGGAAACAGGAAACAAGAATATGATGATCAGACTTAAAGATTTTAAAGAAATGCGCACAAAAAGACTTCACAATGAGACAAGGAAACAGCAGGGTATACAAAGACAAATAAATCAAGGAGTAATAAAAAACAGGTGGACACAATCAGGTAACAAACCAGTGACAGGACAGGAGTGGAGACAGGACTAGAACAAAAACAAAAACAAAAACAAAAACAAAAGCACATTGGTTTTATATGATGTATTGTTAAATGATTAGCACAGAACCTAGAGTAAAGTTTAGTACAGTCAATTATTAGGGATTATATGGAAAAAACTTTTATCTGATACTTACGCAGCAGGTCAGTGCTGATGTGCATCTCAGGTGTCAGTAAAGGACGACCACTGAGAAATCCACTAACAGACAATGACATAGAGACATCGTTGGCATCAAGGGCAAAAAAGCATGTAATCTCATCTTCGCCAGGACACTGCACCTGAGTAGTGATGTTCGTTTCATCTGACAATGTATCCGCCCCCAGTCTGAAACAGAAAATCACAAAAGCATTATCACCGGGATGTGTGAAATTTAATAACTGACTTTTTTATTAACTGACTTTTATAAAATTCTCATTCCTCACAAGTACTGCATATCGCAGGAGACTACTTTCCTACAAATGCCTACACAATTTCACTAAACTGCCATGTAGGTGTGAGAAATATGGACCTATGTTTTTATCACTGAGAAATAAAAATGTCTACATTTAAAATGAAAAAAAGCCAAACTATGAACATTGTGTGTCACCCCACTATATGTGCTTATGAAGTAGGTCCATCAATGTGTTCCACCTCTGAGCTATGTCTTGCAAACACAAATACATTATTATACCAGCATACAGGTTAAACAGTCAGAGGAAATATAGACAAACAGAAGACTCACGCTACTCGCCGCAGGCTAATAATCAGCTGACTGGTGTCCGGAGCTGTGGCTCTTTGGAGTTTTAGATAACAAATTACATTTGCTCGTTTGTCTTCGAGCCAGCAACGGATGTCCAAACGGATGTTTTCTGGAAAGAGATGCAGTTAAGATGTTCAGCTCTTTAATACTGTCGTTTATTAAGACAGCTCAAGCCAATTAGTCACACACTCAGCAAGAGCTTTTAATTAAGCTAGTCAAAACAAAGCTTCATTACAGTGTGTACACATACAGGCTAAATATGAATTTAAAAAAAATATTAGCAATAAATAAAAAAATATAGTCCTTAGCACAAGGACTTTTTTCATTTTTTCTCCATTCAATTTAATTATTTCAAATGCATACTGCTTTTCTCTGCATGTTGGGTTTTTTCCAAGCTAGTTTCTATTACAGTGATCCCGTTTTCTTATTGCACCATTATAGATGCAGAGCTGTGTCTTTTAGAGAAAATGGCTCAACGAGCCATAAATCTACTCACTCATATAATATTTTTATAATGCAATTGTCTTAAAGTCTAAAACTGAGTGGGGAAGTAATGAGAATCGATTATCATGACTACTGATTTGATAATTAAACCTAATGCGCAGCTTTCGTCTCCTCTGCCTTGGCATCTCAGAGAGGTGGCTGGGAGAAGCATCATCTTAACAAATAAGATCTTCAAGACCTTTAACTAACAGCCGATGTGTAAAAATGATGTAATGTCATGTCAGGACTAAAGATTGCATGCTACCTAAGTTATTTTGTGATTTCTACATTTAGTGACAACGTCTCTGAAACTGTTTTCTACAGCTACAGTAACATATAATACCAGATTCAATGTAATATGTACTGTAGTAATAGTAGTACATCTAAGTAGTAAAAGTTAAGGAGGCTGGACTTGGCATAGAGAGTTCATTAATTCCACTGTTGTGAGGCTGCTGAACTGATGAGCGGTGAAACATCCAGCAGCCTTCAATTTTTAATTGGCCTAAAAAAAATCTTTACAGATAAACATGCAGTAAGTGAAGATTACCAGAGACGACTTGAGATACACTGGAATCTTCTGTGATATTTGTGGAGTTTTGGATGTGACACTGATACTGGTGAAGGCCATTGACATGACTGAGGCTCTGATTGTGAACGTTGGAGCTAGTGCTGGCCTCACTGGCCTTTCCATTGGAAGTCAGTACACAGCACAGCTGAGCTCTCCACTGCAGATCCTGATACACACCAGGCAAGCCATTTAAAGGGCTAACAGCAACTGCAACTGAAAGAGACCCATTTACTGCATTGAACAATTACCACAAGTTTATACACATATACAGTGTATAGTGTATACATATATGTATATATATATATATATATATATATATATATATATATATATACATATATATATAGACATATATACACTGCTACACTTGCTCATTCATGCAATTATCCGATCAGACAGTCATGTGGAAATGTGGCAGCGCAATACATAAAATCATGCAGATACAGGTCAAGAGCTTCAGATACTGTTCAGAATGGTCAAATGTCAGAATGAGGAAAAAATGTGATCTCAGTGACTTTGAGCGTGGCATGGTTGTTGGTGCCAGAAAAGCTGATTTGAGTATTTCAAAAATGGCTGATCTTTTACACTGAACGGTGCGATAAACAAAAAACATCCAGTGAGTGGCAGTTCTGCAGGCGAGAATGCCTCACTGATGAGAGATGTCAGAAGAGATGAGCCAGACTGGTTCGAGCTGACATGAAGGCTACAGTAACTCAAATAACCACTCTGTACAACCGAGACTCACAGAAATTGGACAGCTGAAGATTGGGAAAAACGTTGTCTGGTCTTTTTCCAGTCATCAACTGTCCAATCTCGGTGAGCCTGTACCCACTGTAGCCTGCGTTTTTTTTCTTCAAACTCACCCAGCAAAACAGTTTTTAGAAATGAGAAAAATTTTAATGTCTTAAAAATACAAACACAATATCATGTTTTTCCTTTCCTAAATAAAGTCTTTAAAAACTGTTCATAGAAATGCCTGTGATTTTTCTTCTTTTTCTTAATACAAATCCACTGGTGGACTATAAGAATATGTAAAAGCAGGTCCTTTTCTCTCTTTCACACGTTCCATTCAACATCAGTCCATATAGCAGGTAATGGACTGCTGGTTTTTTATGCTTGCACCACCACAATACAGGAGAGAAGAGGAAGCATAATAACATGTACCCTAGGCAAAATGATAATATAATTTCAATATTGTGATAAATAGCATTTTTAAATTATTTATGAATAACAGTTACAAACTGACTGAAAGCAGCTGACATGATGTTCAAATGTTGTGCTGAATCTTTCAAACGGTCTACAAAAAAAATCAGTGTTAAATAAATAAATTTGATAGATGTTAAATAAAAGTTCAATCAAACTCAGTTTTTCCACATTTTTAATGCAACACTATTGTTTTGCTGGCAGTTATATTGTGATACCTTTCTATGATCATGTATCATAGAAATGTCTTCTAGCATATTGATATGATAATTTTCCTAACAACAAGAATGTACCACATCATCTAAGTTTATGGTAGAATAAACAGAATGTTGATGACTAAATGTTTGTGCTATGTGAGTAAAACTTGGACATGGGCCAAACACTCACCATGTAAAGTAGTGAAGACATTCACGATGACAAATAGCCTCACGAAGGAAAACCTGGAAAGGAGGAAGCATCTGTTAAACGACTAGAGGCATGAGTCAACCTCTTTCATGGTGGGGGGATAATGCGCTGGGGTACGCACATTATGACTGGGTTTTGTCACTGCTTTAGTCACAAGCGGGGCTGCAGAGTTCAAATGGTCCATTAAACCTTACTGCTAAAGCCTAAGCAGTGTTCAAGTCCATAAGCCAAGGCCTACTGCAAAGTCAAACTGCAATCTTCCAGATGCACTGATGAAACATGATGGCATGATGCTGCATTAATACACCTCTGAAAGCCATTTACTGCTACACTAGTTTCATCTCCAGGCAGTGAAATAGGACTAAACTCAGTTTAAGCATACTTTTTAATAAAACCAACATCTCTCAGCTGTACATTTGTAATAATTTCCCTTGACTCAATTTGTACAAATTTGTACAAAACAGTTATAAATATTAAGGCAAGGGTTGTGCTTTTACAATGTCCACTGTACATCTATTGTCACTTTACACTTTAAAGATTGACATGTTTCCACTTACTTATATTGTATTTTGTATATTCCTGTTTTTGCATACCACAGCATTGTTGAATTCTTGAATCTGATTGGTCAGAAGGTGTCATTTAGAGTAATGTGGTTGTTCTAACATGTTATCGTTTCTATGGTAACAACTCATTCACAGTGATTTGTATGCTGGACAATCTACACACTCTAAGCCTAATAATAAATTAATTTAAAAAAACATTGCTATTTAAAAAATATGGGGTGTAACGATACACTCCGGTCCAGATTCGATTCATGATACTGGCATCACGATTTGTTTTAATTTGATTCTCTGAATATTTTGAACAACATTCGAATAAAGAAAAGTGATGACTATGGATGACTCCTTTTTTATTTCTGAATCATAACCAATGTAAAACAATGTGCAGTTTTTGTCTGTCTAAAACTAAATAAATCAAAAATTGGATGTACAGAGGTTTAATATTGTAAATAAATGTACAGGTTCACCATATCTTAAAAAATAAATAAATAAATGTATAAATTCTTCCAGAAATTTCATAAAAATTAACAAAGTCTCTGACCTGGGGAAAATGATGGATTGAAACATAATGAGCTCCAAAGTCGGCTAAAATGCCCGGCTTCCACAACTTCTTTCTTGGGCACCATAGATCACAGCGGCACGGGGTTTGTCGTTTAAAAGCTACTTTTTAATGAATATTACGTGGTTGTGTAACAATATAAGCTATCATGCGTGTTAGTCATTGTGATCCGGAACTATCTATATACTTTAGCTCTATGGGTTGGGCAGATTGGGACCTCTGGTGTTCAAACAGTGTAATTGCATTAGATGCATAATTAATAGAATGCTGATTCCTATGACGTGAATCGCACATTCCCACAATGCACATCATCAAATCTTTGCATCCCAATGCATCGTTACACCCCTATATGTAAATATCAAATCTTTCCATAAGGAAATGTTTTTTTAACATTTATGGAAAGAGTCTTCAGTGCCAGTGCTGTGTAACAGTCAGTAAGTATTCCACCACAGGAGAGTCTTCAGGACAGAGAACTTTGTGCTTTCTGGTTTCTCAGTAACATGACAAACTGCTTTTTTGTGTGTTATCAACTTCAACAGCGAAAAAAGAGAGGCCAGTAAGGAAACGACTGTTTATAGCTGTTATAATGCAAGTGTTTACAGAAACTTGTCTCGTGGATGTTCCACAACATTACATATAATTATAAATTGCTGAGTGGGTGTGTAGGTGTGTTTGTTTTGTATATTTTGTGTCTTATGATGTTGCGCGTTAGTAATTTACCTGAGCATCACCACAAGCATTATAACGTTGACATGCTGTGCCAGTGATAAATAAACTTTGTCTTTACTTGACTTTGCATACAATTTGCATAAAAGCAAACAAAATCCAACCACATCACCTTTGCTCAGTGTGAATTCTTAATTTGATAAAACATGATTAATTTATAAGCATTTAGTGAATCAAATGAACTGTAATGTTATAGCACCCTATTAGTCAGATCCCACAAGTACGACTAATGCTAGACAGAAATCATGAACTAACGCAACCCTCTTATTGGCGGGTATAAACATTCAATAAAGCTGAGCAATTTCTGCAATGTTTGAATTTTCTAGTTCAATGATTGATTTCGTAGTCAAAGTTTGTTAAAATTAAGTGCTATTGTTTCTGAAAGTTTGTGACAATCAGTTCTATGCTGTGCTGTGATGCCTTAAGGTCTTCTAAACCACCAGAAAGGGCTGAATAATTTCTGGGAAATGCAAATTTTATAATAATTATATTTTGGCTGGGTTAAAATCTTGGAAAGCCAAAAATAATGATCCAATTAAGATTTTTTTTTAATGATTGTAGGTTGTGTAGTAGACGTATAACTTGTGGGAAAAACGAGATACATCACTGACTGCCAATTTCCATCCAGATTCAGAAACTAGGTGAACTAACTAGCCAAGCATGTTAGCAAGTGTCCATTCAAACAGAAATCAAATCTGTTAGAATGCTGCAATGGTATAGGTAGTCCAGTCAGGTTTAGTTAAGAATCTGCTTTCTATGGAGAAAAAAATATTGATAATTAGGAATCGGTGATCAGCACCAATGTATAGCACTGACTCAGTTTTATAATCTTATATATTGTAAATACAGGTTTCCTTGGTTGCTGTTCACTGGTTCAACAGTGAGCTCTGTGTCTACCTAATGGTCCTATTGACTTGTTTTCATTAGTGGCTGTTGGTGTTTGGTTGTTACAAGATAATGCCCCTGCTACATATATGCAGCCCACACTGTGGGGGTTGCATGAAGGTCAGTCCCATGAATATATTTAGCTGGATAACGTCACTTGACATCTAGCTCACCCTTCAGTACAAGAGCTAACAGTGTTTTATCCAAACTGCAAAAAGCATCAAATATCACATGCACAGAATGTGAGAATTAGTCAACAGTCGACCTGTGTGCAATTAAAGTGAGCTCAATATAAGTACACCTGCTTCTACAAGGCCCCCAAGTTTGTTAGAGAGCATACAAAAAAAAATAGCATCATGACCAAGGAGACCATCAAGACATCAAAACATGTCTGGGAATAGGTTCTGGAAAAGTATCAATCGAGGTTTGGTTATGAAAAAATATCTCAAACTATAAAGTACTGAGCAAACCTAGAAACACCAAGTACTGAACAAACCTAGAAGAAAACCTGTTCTAGTCTGCAAGACTTGAGATGGGGCAGAGGTTCGCCTTCCAACAGGACAACAGCATACTGCCCAAGCTATACTGGAGTCATTCAAAAACAAGACTCTGAATGTGTTAGCATGACCGAGGAAAAGACCTCAGTCTGATTGAGAATTTGTGTCTCCATACAGTCTAACAGCTTGGGCAATTTTGCCAAGAAGAATGGACAAAAATTTCAGGATCCAGATGTGCAAAGCTGACAGACATATTGAGAGTTGCAGGTATAAAGGTGGTTCTACCAAATATTAAACTAGAATTTTAGGTTATAACACTAAAAAATTTGAAAGGTCAAGGGGGGTGAACATTTACGCAAGAGACTGCATTAAAAATGACTAAAATAAAGGTATTTGTTACAGTTCTTATATCCTGTTATGTAGTCCCTTTGTTTAGGATTCTGTGCCTGTGCATGTGTGCCATTTTCATTTTCGCTCTTTCTCTTTCTCTCACTGACATTGAATAATTACTTGCAGGAAGTGTCATTGAATCAGTGATGAACAGCCAGAATAGATTGAGGGGATTTTTTCCCATCACCAACCAGGCCAAAAGTGTTTTCTCTTGGTAAAAATGTTATGTGTGGACCAACTGTACATTTGTAAAAAAAATCAGTAATTACACTTTTTTGTCATTTTTTTTTTCATTCTTTCCTTTTCCTTACAGGCTAGTTAGTGGATCTAAAAGAAGTTTTTTTTTTTTCTTTAAGAAGTGTTTTTTTTCTGATAAGAAAAGGCTAATTAATTAATGTTGGCTAGAATTTAATTGTTCTGATCTCTCATACTTGGTTTGGAGGTTAGAGGCATTAATGCTAGAAGAGACAATTTCACTTTTATGTTTGTGTAGACAGGCCATAACCTGGTAATAATGTTTTTTTTACAATAGATACACTGGAATCTGAGGACCAAGTCTACTTAATTATACTGCATACGTACATGATGTCACTCTCAGAGTAGCATCACTTCTGTCTTCAATGGATGGAGTATATCTGCAGGAGAAGGACAGAAAAAATCAGAGTGCATTCTCTGAGGCAAGAGAAGAAACGGATGAATGAGTTTTAATTCACTGAATAATGAACCTTGTTTCTTTGAACTCCTTGAAAGGAACAATGTATTTCAGTCATTTTTTTGATAAGAACAAAACAACAATTTCAATGCAATTTGGTTCCTCTCATTTTAGCATTCTACTGTGATAACAAATTCATTTTTGTGTCATCTATTGCCCTTACAGCTGTCAAAGGACATAAACTCGCTCTTCTTTTTCTCAAGCAAGCGTTTAGATTGATTGATTCTAAGTACAGTATGTGGGGAAATATACTCAAAAGAAATCCATTCACCTTTTCATTTTTAATGTTGCACAATACTTTTGGCTTCTCGTTTACATTTACATTGCGTTTTGTTCGCTTTGTCAAGCCCTCAGGCAGATTTGTGAAGGAACAGCAAACTCGCTTCTTTCCACTTCATCCTACGTACAGTTGTGCAAGGTGAAACCTGTTGTGGCTTAGTTTTTGACATGTACTGCTCAAATCCCAACCAAACAAATGACTAATAGACTAAATTCCTCGTAAGATTACACCCAGTTCATATACAAATTCATTTCTTAGTATAACTTAAAATACTAGCGAGCCCCTCTCCATCTGTCATGTTCTATCAAGAGTAGCGTGACATTAGAACATTAAAATCAACATTACAAACGACAAGTAAGTGGCCAAACACTCCATTAGAACACAACAACACCCTCATTCTCAATATGCATGTCTATCACACATCAAAACAAGGGTGAAGCCCTGTTTTAATGACATAAACCTGATGCTTTATACTCTTTATGAATGTTAACCAAGCTTACTTGATGTGCAAAACAAGATTATGGCCAGTACATTGTTCAATGAGTGAACATTTTGTTATTCGGAAGAGTAACCTTTTGGCTTCACCTTTTAGCATATGCAAAAAAATAACATCAGTCTGTGGTGAGGTCAGAAGATAAGAGATATAATCACTAAACCAGCACAGTTCAGTGCATTTCCAGCTCTTGTTGCTGTAAATTTGATATATTTATAAATAGAGGGACTAACCCCTTGAACTTCCAGGATCTGTCAGCAGCTCCACATTAGCATTCTTGTAACTAGTGTTACTCCTGCAATACTTGTAATTATATTCTTCAAGATATATAAGTTAATAACCAAAAAGAGTTTAAGGGGTTAAAGGGGAATTGTGAGAGTCTTAGTCTTACTGGAAAACTGATCCAGTCTGAGAATTGAATTAGGTATTTGATCCAATCTGATCATTATTGCAAAATGGACCCAGGTTGAGAATTTTAGAAAAAATGACCCAGTCTCATTAGTGTACGCGTTGGTCTCGGTTTAACTCTTTTGGTGTAAATGGCCCAGTACGATTATTATTTGAAACCTGGCTGTTCGTGTTCAGGTGTTTAGCTGTTGGGGAATGGACCTGCTCTGAGTATTATTGTGTAATTGGGCTAGTGTTTGTGTTTAATTACTCTGCATTTGATCCAGTCTGAATATTACAAAGGAAGTCAGTCTCTGGATTAAACTGGCCCAGTCTGAATATTTAATTATTTGGAAATTTACCTATATGAGTATTACTGACCTGAGCATTATTAGGGCAATCTGAATATTTTATTTAATGAGAAATTACCTGATCTGAGTATTATTGGGGCAGTCTGGGTATTCGATTTTCTAGGAAAGGATCTGGTTTGTGTATTATTGGAACAGCCTGAGTATTTGATATTCCAGGAAAAGGACCTGGTTTGAGTATTATTGGGGCAGTCTGAGTATATGATTTAACAGGAAATAACCTGGTTTGAGTATTACTGAGGTAGCCTGAGTATTTAATTTTCCAGGAAAGCGCCTGGTCTAAGTATTATTGGGCTAGTCTGAGTTTTTGATGTTCCAGAAAAGGTCTGAGAATTACTAGGGAAGTCTGAGCATTTCATTAATGTTAATGGGGATTTCCCCCAGTCTGAGTGCCTAACTGATACCCTCTGAGTATTTGTAGGGAATTGGACCAGTGTAAGCATTTAATTTTGGGGAAAGTGATCCAACCTGAATAATATGGGGAAATTGATCCAGTCAGTGGAGGAGCAGGTGACTCATCACTCCCAACACTGCTGCTAATGTGCATCATGGAGATTGAAAGACAAGAGTTTCCCACTTTTCCATCTGCAAACTACAGACACACTCCAAGGGAACAAGGCTGTCTCTGTCTGGGCGAGGAGTCAAAGTATAGAAGTATAGAAGTATAGCTTACAAGCCTGTGGCTCTTATCAGTAGCAAGATCATAAGTAGGGACACACACACACAAAGACACACACATATATATATATATATATATATATATATATATATATACACACATTTTTATACACACATTTTTATACACACACACACACACACACACACACATATATATATATATATATATATGTGTGTGTGTGTGTGTGTGTATATACATATATATACATACACATACACACACATATATATACACACACACACACACAGCACGAATAACTCATAACCGGTTGATATAGGATGTAAAATTTCAACAAACTTACCGCTCTCTCTCTCTCTCTCTCTCTCTCTCTCTCTCTCTCTGAATGTCACACCTCCTCGAAGAATTCTTCTTAACTGAAGTTAGGACGAGGCAGAAGAAAACACTTGGAGATCCCCGTCCTTTTGTTTTCAGTCAAAAAAGAAACAACCCGCGGAAATAAACCAAGAGGACTCTACTTATTCCTCCCTACAAGAACGCTAATTTCGCCTACAGACAATAAAAAGCAAACGTTATGTTTCTGTGATGGATCCCGCGTTTTCTCAGCGCAGCCTCGCTGTCCCGCACATCGCCCTTTCACTGGATCAGTGCGGGGAATGATGCGCGATTCGCCAGTGAGTCGGTTCAGTTCGAAACGACTCTCCTAATGATTCCACTCTATTGTCATTCAGCAGAAAGTCCCGCCCTGAACCTGTACGCCCCGCCCACTAAGCTCATCTTCAATTGCATGGAATAAATGTACTGGATAATATCCAAATCACAGTTTACACAGTTTGTGCAGGGATTAAAAAAAAAAAAGTATGAGTGAAATTTTTAAGCTGCAGAAAATAATACAGAAAAAAATACAACAGAAATTAAACAGATGCAATATAGAGTATACAATATTCAGTAAATAACTAGTAGAACTGTTCACTGAATTGTACATGCATAATATATTGTAGCACTGGGCCATAGAATTCTCGATTCTAATTAACAAGAAGGGTTGATTAGTTTTCTAAAAACAATTTTTAAAATAGTGGCGACTGTAAATCAAACCACAGGTTTATAGTCTATTAATGAGCTCATTCTAATACTTTTACTGTTTCTATAGTAACTAATTCACAGAGATTTGTACGAGACATTCTACATAATCTAAGACTAATATGAAATTAGGCTCAAAAGTAATTGGACAAACTAACATAATCATACTATCATATTAATACTTGGATGCAAATCCTTTGTAGTCAGTGACTGGCTGAAGTCTGGAACCCATGGACATCACCAAATGTTGAGTTTCCTCCCTTGTTTTGCCAGGCCTTTACGGCAGCCGCCTTCAGTTGCTGCTTGTTGGTGGGTCTTTCTGCCTTCACTTTTGTCTTCAATATGTGAAAAGCATGCTCAGTTGGGTTGAGGTCATCGGACATTTAAGAACATTTCATTTCTTTGCCTTAAGAAGCTCTTTGCTTTCACACTATGTTTCAGGTCATTATCCATCTGTACTGTGAAGCGCTGTCGTATCAGCTTTTGCAGCATTTGACTGAATCTGAGCATAAAGTATAGCTCTATACACTTCAGAATTCATCCTGCTACTTCTATCAGCAGTCACATCATCAATAAACACCAGTGACCCAGTTCCACTGGCAGCCATACATGCCCATGCCATAACACTGCCTCCACCCTATTTGACAGATGATGTGGTATGCTTTAGATCATGAGTCCTTCCTTTCCTTCTCCATACTCTTCCCATCATTCTGGTACAAGTTAATCTAGAATCAGAACTGGTCTGCCTTTTTTAAAGTTTTGTTTTTTTTTAGCAAAGTCTTTCTGTTCTTGAGTGTTACCACTGGTTTGCATCTTGAGGTAAACTATCTGTATTTATATTCATGAAGGCATCTCTTGATTGTAGACATTGACAATATACGTCTACCTCCTCCAGAGTGTTCTTGATTTGGCTAGATGTTGTGAAGGGGTTTTTCTTCCGCGGTCTTCCAGGCCTTTTGGAGTGTAAATTGTTGATATGGCCACTCCTAATGTTCTGCTATCTCTCTGATAGGTCTGTTCTGTTTTTTCCACCTAATGATGGCCTCCTTCACTTGCATCGACACCTCTTTGGACCGCATATTGAGAGTTCCCATGAACAACTACCAAATACAAATTCAATGCTTGGAATCCACTCCAGACCTTTTATCTCCTTTATTTGTCATGAAATAATGAGGAAACAGGCCACACCTGTCCATGAAACTGCTTATCAGTCAGTTGTCCAAGTACTTTTGAGCCTGTGAAAATGGAGAAACTCTGTAAAAAAAATGGCTGTAATTCCTAAACAGTTAACACAATATTTCTGTTCTATCCCTTGAATTAAAGATGAAAGTCTACACTTCAATCACATCTTGATTGCTTCATTTCAAATCCATTGTGGTGGTGTACAGAGGCAAAATTGTGAAAATTGTGTCACTGTCCAAATATTACGGACCTGACTGTACATGTAATTGTTGATATAGAGAAGCTTTCTGTAAGCTTATGTTTATTTAACATTTGTGGAAGGAGTATCCGGTGTCAGCGCTTTGTAATTGTCAGTATGTTTTCTACCATGGGAAAGCCTTGAGGACAGAAGACCTTGTGCTTTGTGCCTTGCATTTCTCGGTAAAATGATTCTTATTAACTTTCTTGTTAGCAAGAGATTTAAAAAATAGAGCGACTGGTGAGGGAGCTGAGATGGAGCTTGTGCTTGTTGTCCTCTAGACAGGAGCATGAGTTTGTAGAGCTCAGGAGTAGGATAAAACATTTATCAAATATAAGACTCCTGTCAACTGCTATTTGAGATTATGTCCTCTAGCCTTAATTCTCTAGCGGGAAAAATAGCTTTCCACCAAAATCTTTCAAACAAAAAACAACAAAAGCTATAGGTAAATGCAGGTAGTGGTTATGCTGCAGGATTAATATCATTGTAATCTTTTTCTTTATCAATTTGAAGATTATCCGGTTAAATAAGTTATCTATGTGTGTTTTTATCCAAGCAGTCTTTAACTCATTAGAAAATGAAAAGGAAAAATAGAAAGGTTGCTGTAGCAGCATTGCATCATCCAACTGATGTCAGCATGATGATATCATCTCATGACCTGATTGTGAGGAAACACCCCATGGCATAGTGCAGGTCTCTGAAGAATTTAAGCAGCTCTTGAATGCAGGCTATGAACAAGCACAAATGCCTTGAGCACTTATTTGTATTTGCATTTAAACTCAAACTGGACACAGCCTAAGCCGGAAGGTTTTTTTTTTTTTACTTTTCTTTTACTTTTTTTTTAAATATCATTTCTACCATTATGCCATCACAGTTCATTAACATCAGCTACATCACTATTGCTCACAGCTGGTTTTAACTGGAAATGCACTGGAGAGCTTTTTTTAATATATATATATATATATATATATATATATATATATATATATATATATATATATATTGTAATTTTTGTTTGTACATGCCTCGATTTTTTTGAAATGAATATTGATTATATATTTCCTAGTCTCAACCAGATCCTTTGTGAATGTTTCAAGAAAATAACATGCATCCTATTCATATCTGTAATGTATTTGTTTATCTCTTTAGAACACATTATTTGTTCACTACATATAATATAATATATACTGTATATCATATAACTCATTGATGCCTAATTGCTAATATGTTCAGTTAAGTGCCAGATTATCCAAATATAATGGCTTACTTGTAACATACAATGAATTAAAAACAACCACATGCCAAATTTACACAAAACGCAGTCAATAAAAAGGTACAAAAAGTATCCTACTCCAATTACAAGAGCTTGATTTTTGTAATAACATTACATAATCCAGAACACATATCGTCCAGCAGTTTACCCAATGTCCATAAATGATTCATTTTTTAAGCCCAGACCCTCTATTGTTTTGATTTCCTGGAAGCAGTTCTTGGAACAGCCTTGATGCTGCTGACAGAGACTACTACAGTCATACCGCGGCCTAACGTTTATCAGCCTTTAACAGATTCACACTCCAGCAGTGGCATCACAGCCAAAGCACACAGTCAGCATTTAAATTCATGTCATGTACAAACAATCTCATACCCAGATCTGACCACAGTGTGTCTCCTGAACAGAGCAGTGCACTGGGCAGTACCACTGGGACACATCTGGGATGCACCTCATGTTTATCAAAGCCATTAAATTCCATTGCCATAGAAACAGGTCCAAAATTGCTTGGCTGAGATCAAAGTGTTAAGGGTGTCTGTCTCCTCCTCCTCTCCCTATGTCTACCACAAAATCTGATAAATAAATGCAAAAAAAGAGAAGGAGATATATGCATGAATTATTAAAGGAGCACATGGACTAGAAATGCACTAGTAGTTGGTCTCATGCAAAAAATTCCAGAGATGGGCGAGGTGGGCTGAATATTCTTCCAATTCTGGTAGACTCTCAGCAATAATAAATACACAATACAGTCTCAGCAGTGTTAGGGAACTTGATAACAAAGCCAGGATGGGCTTAGGAGTTCTGCCCTGTGTGTGTTTGTGTGTGTGTGATAGAGAAATAGAGAGAGAGATAGTGGGGGGGAACTGATTGCTAAATGAAGAATTATATAATAATTCTGTCCTTTGTCCCCCTCCCCTTCCTTTCCCTCTCTGTTCTCTCTTTCCCAGTGTTCTGCCCTTTCTCTGTGGTAATGTGATTGCTGAGATTACTCATGAATACCATAGGCTGCATGCTGAGAGGGTGTAGGATGATGATATATCAAATGAGTCACTAAGCCTCAGAGGTGCATTTCTGTTATCACACTACATAAACAATATACTGAAGCCTGTAGAGCACTTTAATTTGGAAGAGGTAAGACATGAACTCTGAGTTGTGTTCACTGTAATTAAAAACAGAAAAGACAAGACAACCTAGGAGCTTATGTTGTGTATTTATTATTTTAGGTTTCATGAATAAATCAATTGTGGTCTGAACACTTATTATAATATTAATGTTAAAAAGAAGTTCTCCTAAACAATCCAGCAGCTCCAATAAAAAAATATCTGCTCTTTGTGGTGCACCATTCTCTTTAATCAGCAGAGCAACCAAATAACATGGACCACCAACTTATACTATCACCAACTTGCTTCATCTCTACTGAAAGACAGTGATGCAGCAGAGCTTTAATCCTTTAGTCTGTCCAGCTCGTTCATCTCCTTATCTGTACACTCTGCTCAAACAGGTCATCTTCCAAAGCTTCAACTTTCATGCTAATACCGCTGTCAACACCATCATGCGTGTCATCTCATAAATCTCTGGCAAGCCTAGCCAAGTCTCTGCCGTGACTCATCATACCGTAACGGTATCATATAGCTGCAGTGCATTTGGAAACTTTGAGTCCAGTGTTTGTGGTCTCCACTACTTCTAGGTTGGACTTCTCATCAAGATAACATTGGAAAATGGTGAGCTCTTGCTTCTTCATTTTTAGCAGCAACAGAAAAACCTGTGTGTTATCTCTTATGTATGAGAAATTTTGCAGTTAAATGTCATTGTAACAGGGCCAGCAATGTCCCCCTGTCATGCCAGAAGACAACCATTAACTCCTCATAGGAATAAAGAAAATACAGCATCAACCAACAAATTAGCACCAGAATTACTAAGCATTTTCCTAGTATTTCAATATAAATATATTTAATGCATTTCAATACAGATCTTATTATTCAGTTATTCATCTTCTTTATAACTACACTGAATTACTCAGTAAGTACAGTGAAACTAATAGAAGAGATATGTAGTTATGAGAGTGAGGAATGTAAGCCTGGACCTACAGATGGGATGTTATTTTAAGTTTTTTTTTTTTAATGGTTTAAGATATAAACTCCTCATCCCCACCTCATTTTGTGAACCAGGTTATGGTCACCCTAGGTTCAGTCTTGTTGACTTTGTTGGATGCTACATCTGTTGCTCATGTACATTATTTTCCAGTGTGCATTCACCTTTGTGTTAAAGTGTCTTTTAGTTTAACAGAGATTCTGTGTAAATGCCAGCAATGTCTCAGCTGCCAAAACTGAACACTCATAGGTCAATGTAAATCACTTGCTTGTGTCTCTGGAAACCCCTGAGTAGAGTGATTCACCTTTAATCAATTTCTGTCAAAAATGATTCAAAACAGATTCAAAAGATTCAGTGGATTGAGTTTCAGGCATTTTAGGAGATCAGAAAGAAGAGAAAGAGGGACTCGTGACAGATTAATAGGTTCTGCGTGTGTTTGTGATAGCTAATCTGCAAGTAATGTAATTTGTAGCACTGAACTGAGAAGTAGAGAGAAAGAGGGGAGAAACTGCTGCAGAAAGCAGTCCAACCCTTCATTTAGCAGCTAACAGATGACGTCGCCTTGCAATATCACCACCAGGTTGAAGGTGACATCATTCCCTAAGTATGTCATGGCCTTGAGGGAAAGCAGTAGTGCTGTGCTGATGAAATATTCAGACAACTCCTGCTAGACCTTAAGGTTGTACAATATTTCCAGATAAAGGCTTGTATTGACCATGTGATCTGTGAGTCACTAGTGAAGCTAGAGCCTTTAATTACCCTATAAAACAACATGGACTTTGTCTGGGATTTATTATTTCTACTGAAAATCAAAAAGGAGAAAAGGCTATGGCAAGAATATTCCAAGACACAGAGGATAAAAAGTAGACACAAGGTTTTACAACAATCAATTTTTCCAGGCAGCCAGGGAGATTGCAGAGTCACCATCACCTCGAGAAACATTTATTCTTTCCTGATTGAGAAACTTACTGTAAGGATGCTACAGAAGTAGGATTAGACATTGAGCTCTTTTCACAAAAAAAAAAAAAAACTGGAAGTATGTAGCCACAAGATGAAATGATTTCTGAGAAGCCTTATAGCCAAATGTGTACCACAGAAACACTGGCATATGCAGTCAATTGAGATTGTGTATGTATTACTTCATACTTTCCATATATCAGTTCATTTACAATAAACACTTTACAAACTGATAAAACTGTGGATATGTGAAAGATAGTAAACCTTATCACTGATAGCATCCTTTTGCTAACATTAGCTAGCTGTATTTCTAGTCAATTATGCGCTAACACTCTTAGTGAGAATGACGAGTGTTTTTGGTTGTTCGGTGACAAATGTAGTTGACAGCAAGGTGGCAGTAAGAGTGAGATGTTAGCAGTCGATGAGGAGAAAAGAAGAGTGAAAGAAACTTGAGATTCAACACTGCCAGTTTGGCTTGACAGTCTGTCAGATTAGCTTGAGTTGCAGTTCATTTGCCTCTACTAAGTAAACTAAGTAAACTTTACTTGCTCTGACATTTTCAGAGTTTCTCTGATTCCACTTTTCTGTAACACTTCTAATAAACAGTGTTCAACTCATCTATTGTTGTTGCTGTAGTGGAAGTAAAGTTACCCTGCAGAGGCTGCTTACAGCACCAAATAAACAGAAAGGACCCATTAGTATAAAGGATCACTACAAATCAGTTTTCTTTTGACCAGTGGCTGCAGTAACATTACGAACCAAAGCACAAAACCAGAGGGAAAATGGAAAAGAATATACCGAATTCAGTATGTAATGCTTCACATCAGAAGCAAATAGCCTCATAGGGCATTGATGCTACCAGAAAACAGTCCAATATCTTTAGTTAACATCTCAAGATGAGCAGACATACAGTATAATTGTGTCAGTGCTCCATAATAACAGCATTTAGCTATCTAGGCATTTCTGATTGCATTTTGATATTTATGTTAAACAATTCTGACCTCTCTGAGACCAGCTTGTCCTATCATCAACATCCCAGCTTTGAAAAGGTCAGGAAATAGATTTAGTCCCTTAATTTTGGAAATGACGCCATAGCCTGCAGGTAGCACTCTGACACTTAGAGGTCTAACAAAGACAACTTTCCAATTAACCCCCTTGGCCATTCTGTCTAGAGGCAAAAACAGTGTGCATCACTGCAGGCCCACATGTTACCGCCATAGAGACTGAATGCAAACTGGCAGAAATTAGTCAAATTTACACGTAGTAATTTTCTCCATTTATGTTACAGGGCATTCCCCACTCTGCATCAACATACTCTAAATACTCTGACATAGTTTTCCATAAATACAGTGTACAGTATTTAGTGTCTGATAATGCAGTTTGATAGAACGTATGGTTTGGTAGTAATACTAAATAGCACTCACTGAAACATACAGAACTTGCAGCTGTGATTAGGTTGTTGTCCTTTTGCAGGCAGGCAGAGGACACTACTGAGCATGTGCAGAGTGAGCCTCAACACTGTAACTTGTTCTGATTGAAGCAATTGTTAGTGTTGCTACTGACCCTTGTTACAACTTGTCCCACTCTCCCCTATTCGATCACATTTGCAAAAAAAATATATATATATAACTTGATGACCACAAATTCTTTCCAGAAATCATCAACTGAAAAGCTTCTCTGTGCGTTTATGAAAGGTTTTTATTTAACTTTCCGTCTCATTTCAGTTGGTCTGCTATTACTGGATGAATGGGACTGTGTCTAAGAACTTAACCAGTTATACATGTAACAACAACTACCTTCATATGTATTTTGCTGAAGTAGAAAGAAAACCGGGATGAATATCCAGTAAGGCAGATGTTAGTAAAAACTATATTTACTTTCCATTAATCATCTCTCACACTGGAAGATAATGAGAATGACAGAACCTACAACGTATTTTTAAAAGAACCACCATGCTGTATACACTAATACAGATCTCGTTCATCATCAGAACACATCATACACTAATCATTACACATATTTTAATTTACTATTTTCACCAATGCATTTGTTTTAAGCCCTACTTTTAAACATTGTCAGAGACCTTTCTAATTAAATATAATATAATAATTAATTTTTGCTCTGATTAATTACACTGATCAGCCATAACATTAAAACCACCTGCCTATTATTGTGTAGGTCCACTTGTGCCGCTAAAACAGCTCTGACCCTTCGAGGCATGGACTCCACAAGACCTCTGAAGGTGTGCTATGGTATCCGGTACCAAGATGTTAGCAGCAGATCCTTTAAGTCCTATAAGTTGTGAGGTGGGGCCTCCATGGATTGGACTTGTTTGTCCAGCACATCTCACAGAGGCTCGATTGGATTGAGATCTGGGGAATTTGGAAGCCAAGTCAACACCTTGAACACTCTGTCATGTTCCTCAAACCATTCCTGAACAATTTTTGCAGTGTGACAGGGTGCATTATACTGCTGAAAGAGGCCACTGCCATTAGGGGATATGAAGGGGTATATTTGGTCTCCAACAATGTTTAGGTAGGTGGTACATGTCAATGTAACATCCACATGAATGCCAGGACCAAAGGTTTCCCAGCAGAACATTGCCCAGAGCATCACACTGCCTCCACCAGCTTGTCTTCTTCCCATCCGGCCATCCACGTGGTGTAATAGAAAACATGACGCTGTTCTATCATAGCTAGCATTAACTTTTTCAGCAATTTGTGCTACAGTAGCTCTTCTGTGGTATCGAACGAGACGGACTAGCCTTCGCTCGCTCTCAACTTTGAGAACTGACTGTTCACTTGCTTCCTAATATATCCCATCCCTTGACAGGTACCACTGCAACAAGATAATCAATGTTATTCACTTCACCTGTCAGTGGTTTTAATGTAATGGCTGAATGGTGTATATTCAATTTGTTCAGGTTTTATCTGATATTAAATTTTGTTCACACACGTCTGGCCTGATGGAGGATATTTATTTTGGTAATTACCTGAGTAATCTGATCTAAACAGTGTAATTCTCCTCTAAGCAAATGAAAATAAAGTAATGTCATCTTGAAATTACCTCCTGCCTAAATGTTAATTGCAGTTTGTAAATTGTGTCGATGAGCTTAAATTCACTTTGCTTGCTTAAGAATAGATTACCTCAAATTTATGTGGGGAAAGAAACTATTTCTGTATTAATTCTTCAGAAATAAAAAATAATTATACATGGGCAGCAGGTAGCATATCAGCCTCACATTTCCTGAGTCCCAGGTTTGATCCTGAGCTCGGGTTACTGTCAGTGTGGCGTTACTGTGCGTGTTTTCCTCACGTCCATGTGGGTTTCCTCTGGGTTCTCAGGTTTCCTCCCACCTCCCTGAGACATGCCAGTAGGTGAATTGGTGACCCTAAGTTGGCCCTTGGTGTGAATGAGTATGTTCATGGTGCCCTGCGATGAACTCGTAGCCAGAGCCTCTGGGACAGGCTCCAGATCCAACCGTAAGCCTGACCAGGATAAAGCAGTTACTGAAGATGAATGAATGAATGAATGAATGAATGAAAAACTCATACACTAAATGACAAGTTTGACCTGTTTGCAGATTTAGTGACTTTATTTTAAAAAAAAAAATTTAAAGGCAAAGAGTTATTCTATGGATGATATGTATAAGACTGTGGGTTTTTTTACACAGTGATGTAACTTTCTCTTTTTTCTTTTCTCCTACTACACGGTTGCCTTCAGAGATGGTGAGTACACAACACTTTGTGAGTCAGACTACACTTGTTAGAAAACAGTTGGTGATGAATTTGGGGGGAAAGTGTCTCTAAAACCTGTATACTTACACATTATAAAGAAGTTACACTTTAAAATAAGTCTGCTGGTCCTGTGTAGTTAATATGTATATCTCAGAGTGGTATTAATCCACTGATTATGTTGGACTAGCATATTGCAACACGACTATTGTGGCACAGTGGGCATTGTTGCCACTTCACAGCTTTAGGGTCCTGGGTTCAATCCTGAGTTCTGCATGTTCTCCTATTATCTACACGGGTTTTCTCCAGGTTCTCCCAAAAGCCATTCGAGTAGGTATGACCAGGATGAAGCGATTACTGAAGATAACGAATACAACTATTGTAGGCATGATATGAAAATTAGACTTTCAAATGTCAAGATGTACAAGATGTACTTGTGTACTTACTAAGTGTATTTACATAAGATGTACACAAATCTGCAGTTGTCACTATACATGTAACTGCACAGTTCATAGACGCACCTCATCTAAAGTGAGACTGAAGAATCATGCGCTATGCTCTCAGTATGACTGTATGACAGTTAGTGTAGAACTTGTAAATGTGTATATGTGAAGTTGAATCTTTGACATGGGACAGAATTCCACCCACACAAACACATTTCATGGACCAGAAAATCTGAAATATACCTATTTTGTTAACCAAAGAGGCATACTTTGATCCACATTTATTTGTCCTGCCCAGAGAGCCTTGAGTCATCTCCCTAATGTTGCTTGAGAAACCTCAGTGCAATCCAACAGCCCCCTCCAGACACACACCAACACAAACACCAGGCATACTGCGTCATTCAGTTTTATTGTATTGTTACAGCAGTGAGGAACCGTTAATATAATGACAAAAGACACTCTTGGCAAAGACAAAAAACAAACAGGCTTGATTCACAAATAGCCCTTCTGTCACCAACAGCTCTGCACCAGAGGCTGTGATAATGAAGGTTTGGAAGCTTGAGAAATTTGACTCACACACACACACACACACACACACACTTGGATTACTATCTTCATGAGTCATTTCTATAGCTAAATACTGATAATAAAGGGAATCATTTGTTCCAAAAAAGAGATAAATACATGCCAAAATACATGCATACACAAACACACACACATGCAGTGAAATGGAAATGTAATTAGAGGGGCTTGATAAAGCACTGCTTGTGTGACTGTGATAAATGTTGGCTCTGTGTTCTTCACTGCTCTTTTTAATCTCCAAAAGAAACATAAAATCAATAACAGGAAGCAGAATTATATCAATTAAATTAATTCATTCAGGAAAGAAAAAAAGTAAAAGTTAGAAAGTTCAGTTTTAAGACTACAGTGTAAATAAAACTGTGAATCGTGTCCAAAACACACCATCTTTAGGAAGAGAAGACCTAAAGAGGATGAAATATTAAAATCCCATCTTCAGACCAAAACTCTCTCTCTGGTTTACTCTAGTGCATCAGCATAAATCTAAATTAATTAAAGTCTTGGGTAAATTTGCCTGAAGTGGGATTGGAGGCTTAGAAGTTCCCTGCGTATGTTTACATATAAATCTTCTAGGATGGCATGGTGGTACAGCAGGTAGTGTCGCTGCCTCACAGCTCCAGCATCCCAGGATTGATCATGAGCTCAGGTTATTGTCTGTATGGGCTTTTGCATGTTCTGTCCATGTGGGTTTCCTCCCACCTTCCAAAAACATGCAGATTTGCATGTTGGATTGGCTACACTAAATCTGAATAGGCTTTGGATCCACTGCAACCCTAACCATGCTAAAGTGCTTACTGAAGATGAATTAATGAGTGAATAAAACTCAGTGGAAAATAAGATTGGCAATATTACATTATGCATTTTTCTGTAGGTAGATTAATGACTTTAAATTGCCCCTAGATGTGAATATGTGTGCATGGTGCATGGTGTATTCCTGTCCTGCGCCTAGTTTTCCCTGGACAGGCTCTGGATCCTCTGTGACCTTGAGTAGGACAAAGTGGTTGCTTTAGAATGAATGAATGAATGAATGAATGAATGAATCATATGTTCTCTGAGATACTAACTAAAATAGATGTTTAACCATTTCATATACACTGAATGCCTCCTGACTTGAATCCCATTGAACATTAATGGAGGATTTTGAAATTGTAAGTCCATCAGAGGGACTCTTGTAACCTTTGGGAATTGAAGATGCAGTACAATGCAGGAAAATGCTAATTACATCTTACTGTGAGCTCATGTAAGTAGAAGAGGGTAGACAGAGATTTCCTTCAACTGTGTTAAGCTGCCCTGTGAAACAGCATGAGCAGCAGTTCAAAAACATGGGATTTGGCTGGCTTCAGCTGTCTCTGAGGTTGTTCAGCCTTCCCCCTCCCTGGTTATTAGTTGTCATATGATAGGGAAGAGCTGGTTGGTGGATGGGAATTGATAGGTGACAAAATTGGGGAGAAAAATGGGGTGAAAAAAAAAGAATTGAGAACCAGAAATGCCCTAAAGACAATTTTGTCCCACCAGAAGAATACAGGTATAAGGTTAAATCTATTAAACAGGTGCTTAAATGGAGGGATTAGATTAGTTTCTGCAGTGTTATCCAGAAAATGTTGCATTTAACCCCATATTAGCCTTTAGATCTAGCAATAACTGTAGATCAAAGTTAGCCCAGCCTTGCTTCTGGAGTGTTTGTTCAAGCTCTAATCTATCATTGCCACTTGTGCTGAAGTGTTTGATTATCTACATAAGGTATATTAAACTGGAGAGTAAACCTAGACATGAGAACTCATGGTTATCTAACCATGAGTAAAATACATTAAAAACAGCATTGTGTATCTTACCTCAGGTGTTTCCAGATCCTGGTCCTAGCAACACCCTTCCATACATAATTTATTGCTCTAATAGACCTGACATATCTCATCAATGAATTAACAAGAAATTAATTAGCTGACTAGTGAGTGTTTTGGAACATTAAAATATGCAGTGGAGAGAGATTTCTGCCGTAACTGCTGCTTCCACGTTACTAGTCCCAGCTTCAAATTCTGCATATTTTCAGAATCAGTGTCCCCATTTTCTGTCAGTATTAATAAGTGCTTCTTTGTATTTTGTGTAGGTTTTATGGTTGTGCTATGCAGTGTCCTCTGAGTCACCTGTGTATGACAGCAGTCCCACACTCTAGTGATAACTGGCTTAAAAGTACATTGCCTGATTCACTAATGCAAATTGGCCATTCCAGTCTTCCTGGAACTGCTAAAAAGCTAAATTCAGTGAAAAAACATCCAGTAAGCAACAGGTCTGCAGGTGGAAATGTCTTGTTGATAAGAGAGCTCAGAGGAGAATGGCCAGACTGGTTCGAGCTGACAGGATAACTGACAGATAACTCAAATAACCACTCATTACAACCATGGTAAGCAGAAAAGCATCTCAGAACGCACAACAGGCCAAACCTTCAGGCAGATGGGCTACAACAGCAGAAGATTTCCACTTCCATCAGGTTCCACTCTGGTCAGCCAAGATCAAGAATGTGAGGCTTCAATCGACGCAGGAATGTATATATGTTTTTGGAAGGTGGGAGAAAATGCAAGTGGGAGTGGGGAGAACATGCACAGAAACTCAAGATAGGTAGTAATCTGATTGGTTACTTATTTGGGGGAGACAGTTTATGCCATAGCACACCCCCCTGCAAACGTACATCTATGGTATTTTGGTCTGCAGACATGCTGCATGCACTACAACCTCGACAGGAACTATAACCACAACAAATGTTGTTGAAGCAGTTTCATGTGCCACACCATGGGTAGGTCTGCTTCACAGGGTTTGTGGTTTTTACTCCTCCATAACAAGTTAAAAGTAAAGTGCCTGTAAAGTCCCACTGGCTGTAACTAAATTTCCCAAGAGAAAAGTACAGATCCTGTGAAAGGCTGCTTTCAGGTTCAGCATGCGATTATGCCAAAACAGCACTATTCCACATACTTTACTGAAGTCACAAAATAAGGAAGAGCTATTTTGGTGATGTGGATAGCTTGTAAAACCTTTTTAGTTGTTTTGGATGTAAATAAAAAGAGTATATAAAAAGAAAGAGGAATTTGATGAAGCTGTGCTCTAAGCATCCATGATCTATAAAACTACCGATGCGATGCAGTTGTAGAGGTCCACAGCTGGACCAGGCCCAAAAAATCCCAGTGTAATTTCTATATGCATAAAACCACAATATGAAATTAAAAATGGTTTGGGGCCCAGAACTTCATTTTTTTTCGGGAAGGGATGGGGGTATACTAAAGTTGCAAGAGTACTACATCCCTGAATACACTTAAAACTACTGCAGCTTAAACTATAGTTTTACACCATAAACTACTATCTTTGTGAAGGCAGTTTGATTGCACTGTCCTTGATATCCAAGGATTAATCCAGGGGTTTTCAAACTTTTTGGTACCAGAGACCCCTTTAACTGTCAAATATAATTCACTTATTTTATGAATGTAATCCCACTATTTCAATATTAAGCTCATTTTTCAAATTGCGTACATTATTATTCTGTCTATTTATCAGAGCCAACAAAACACATTAAACCCTAGCTGACATTATCTATAGGTGACTTGTTTTTCAACCATTGTTGATGGCTAATAACTATAACAACTCAATAATAAAAATAAGAACTTTGTTAATGCTAGGTTATGATTTCCTGTAATAAATTGTTGTTGTTGTTGTTGTTGTTGTTTGTTTGTTTGTTTGTTTGTTTGTTTAATCAGAGACCTCAGGTTATACTTTACAGACCAATGAAGAACCAATTGAGAACCACAGATTTAATCTGAAGACATGTACTCTTACTCTTAGATGCCTGAACAGTGCTGAATTAAGTTTCCTCTTCCTTCATAAGCCGGTAATGCACATGTTTGAAATAGAAGTGGTAAATTAAACAAATACATTGTCCTGCTAAAGAAAACTGTTTATGGCCAGACTTTATTCCATGCTGGTCCAAAATGGATTATGGTTTAGCTGCTCAGTGAGCATGTGTATGATGTGTTGACTACCAAAACCTTGCTGATAATACTGGTCTTGTTGGTTGCTTCCTTGCAGTACATTAAAGACAAGGTGTCTCACTCTGTATTTTTTTCAGACGGAACCCGTACTTCCCAAAAACAGCTAATGCCCGACTCTCACACTTTCTCTAAAAACTGCTGCTGTATTCATCAAGACTATAATACTCATACTGAAAATCCGTTCAACACACTTAGCACTGTTTGACGTTATAGTATACACTAGTGGAAGAATAATGATCTATAATCCCACTATCCTGTGCCACCCAGAAGAGAATCGTTTTTCTTTTGAATCTGGTTCCTCTCAAGATTTCTTCCTCATGTCATCTCAGGGACTTTTTCCTTGCCACTGTACCCTCTGGCTTGCTCTTTAGGGATCTAAATATAAATCTGCATCCGGATTTCTAGCTGCTTTGTGACAATGTCTATTGTTTAGGCTTTAAACACATAATTTCACTACATTATTCACACTTGTACATGGCTTTTCTTTTAGTTTCACTGCATGATAGAAGTTACCGAATAATACACTTGGAAATGTACAGTATAACTTAATAAAAAGCCACTGGGAGCATTTAACTGGCATTCCCAAGTATGTGTATTTCACTTTTGGCAAATTTAGTTTGAATGCATCAAAGCTGACAAAATACTAGGTCGATTGGTATTGATTTTATCCTTATACACCCACAGTGGTAAATGAAGGCAACAGAATGGCAATACTCTGCTGTCTTGGATAACCCACTGTTAAAGGTTTATTAGTTAAATTATACATTAAACACTGTAACACCCATTTTGCATACATGTATTTAGCATCACCTTGCCTGGAGATACTTCCTTGCTTTTTACAATAAACATAAAACACTTTCTTTTTGAGCATTTATAACGTAATCTCTGTACTTAATATGAAGTAGGTTTTGTGTTTTTTCCATTGCTACTCCTACACACAGTAAGAGTAAGATCTTTATGCTAGTTGTCCTAGTCATCACTGAAATCTAAAGAATCTGACATTTCTTTGATGTAGGTAGGTGAAAAAAGCAGAGGGGTTAAAGTTTCATTGCTGTTTGGTCTAATAATCAGAGAAACTCACCTTCTTCAGGTTATTCGTGTTTGGAAGTGTGAAGAGTGGCTGAACAGCAGCATGGTCAAAGTTGTGAGGAGTTCAGGCAATTTGTTCGGATCCAGTGATTATGTAGACCCAGACTCTGTGTTACCCTCTGGTCTCCAGGCAGAGAGAGAGCAAAGGCCAGAAATACACACCAATCGTCAATCAACTATAGTGCGCATGTGTGTGTGTGTGTGTATGTGTGTGTTTGAAAAAGAGATAGAGGGTATCTGCTTTTGGCAATATGTCATAGTTCACATAGTTCTTGACATGGTAACAGTACCAGATATTGAATTCCAGTCATTACAATCCTTACAGTGTGTGTGTGTGTGTGTGTGTGTGTGTGTGTGTGTGTGTGCTTGAAAGAGAGACAGAGTGTGTCTACATGTGGATGGCCAAAAGCCAATGTTCTTGATGTGATAACACTACCACATATTGAATTCCAGTCATTACAGGATAGTGTGTGTGTGTGTGTGCGTGTGGATGGATGGGTATGGCTGTGTGTCTCTCTAACTGCGTGTAGGAAATATTTTTACAAATACAGTCATTCAGTCACTGATCTAACTTCCTGAAAACAACAATAATCTTTGTGGGCAACTTCTTTATGAAATTCCACAGAATTTGCCATAGCTCTGGTTAGCATTACGTGCCAGCAGTGTGTTGATGGGATTATTTTAATGTCAAGTATAATATTCCAAGATATTCCAAGTAACACGCTATTTTAGACCAGGACCTGGTTGCCTCTGCCAGGACACTGCAGTATGTAAGTCTTGGTTTTTAATGTTTTTATTTAGTTGTTGTTGTTTTCTCCCTTTCTTTAGAGTGGCTTTAATAGTCCATAAAAATGTTGCATGATATTGCTAGTAAAGTTCTTGTTATCCTCTGAAGAGGGGTGGTGGTGGATGGTTTAGACAAGTTTGAAATGCCATGCCTTTTCAAGTGTCTCCAATGTTGTTAAACATTACAGGAAGAGATTCAGAGCTCTTATTCTCACCAGAAGAGTCTTCACTGGATATTCATTGTGGGGGTGCAAATAATTTTGAAACCAGTGTTTTGCCAAAAGAAAACTATAATAACATCCTTTTGTAAACCTTTGAATGAGTGTCAAAACAGGACAGAATTAAAACTTATTGCAACATGCCCTGCTCCACCTAAGACCTTCCCTCTAGATACTAATCTATAAATTCACTGTACAGAATTCACTGATCTAAGTCAGAACATTTTTAGAAACCTTCAAACACTGTTGCCAACACCTGTTCAGGGCAGATCACATATCAGAGTTGGAAAAGCAGTTACAAGGCCTATAAACTACTATCAATATATTTATACATTATACATTCTGCTATAATTGTTTTTCACAGTGGCAGCTGCATTTTAACAGTAAGAGTGGGTTTAAAGAGACCTATCTTTAGCCTGCCTGGATGACATTAACAGGTGGCTTTTTTCCGCAAAGAAGCTCCATGAAATGTGCAGGATTAGTATTTGTAGCTTGGTATACAGTATAATCTCCAGCTAGGCTTCGTCAGTCCATTTTCAATGAACACTGGGTCAAACTGATGTAAATGCGCAAGTGCTGTTTTAATACTAAAATCAGTTTGCTGTGAAAACTGACCTAAAAAGAGCACATATATGACATTAGCATGTTACAACACAATTGTTTTTCATCTGCTCTTCCTCCCACCTCCCAGAAGCCAGTAGTTGGATTGGCTGTACCCCTAGCTGTGAATGAGTGTGTGAATGTGTATGCATGCTGCCTTGCAACAAACTGGCTTCCCGTCCAGGGTGTATTCCTACCTCACACCCAGTGTTCCCAGGCTAGACTGCAGTTCCTCCACCACTTTGCCCAGGAATACGTGGTTACTGAAGATGAACAAATAAAGGTTAGAATTTTAAAGATAGATTTTAAAATTGAGAGACTG
>CM040455.1:21707231-21738924 GCA_022758105.1 Pangasianodon gigas
AAATAGTAACAGTTGAATCCACCCAATACAGATGTAAACTCTCAAATTAAAATTAAAAAACAATAAATTATTGTCACTGGAATCGTGTAATTTATAAATGGAGATAAAATTCGGCTTTTTTTAAATATACCCATGGCAGAAGCTGTCCAGCGGCATGAGTGCAAGCCTTAAGATGTTTAATCACATTATATCAACAGGCCTCACTTAGGGTACTTTCGGGATGGATGACTACTGAATGACTCACACACCACACACACGCACACACACACACACACAAACACACGCATATTGTAGGCGCTCTTACAGAGATAGAGAGCATTTAGGGACTGTGCCTCAGCAGTGTCTGAAAAGCAGATAATGAGAACCACATGTGTGGATAATAGGATGTCAGTATAAGAAGACAGCTCACACGGTGTGTGTGGGAAATCCTAGTACTGTAGGGCACGCATAAATATTAACATCTAATGTGGCTATAAAAATTAATTGGAAATGTATAGATAATTTAGACTTTTTTGTGTCTATTTTCGTGGATTTGAATCAGCACATCCATCCCTCTAACCACACACACACACACACAATACATTCACCTGTAAACACTGATGTTAAACCTGCAAGCAAGGTTCTTACAGATAACTTCACATCATTTCCAAAAACAAGAAGGAAGTAGCAGTTTAATACAACATAAAAATCGCATCCTTCATTTGAAAAAAAAAAAAATCTGTTCTGGTACATGGGTGTGAAATTAGACTAAGCTACTCTCTTCCAAGCTTTCTGAAAAAACACAATGGCTACAGTTATTATAGCAGAGCTAAATATCATAGTTCGAAAGAAAATATATTCTACTATACTTTCTTATGAGTTTTGGTTCCCATACCCAAACACACAATGTCACTTGTTGCTGCCATCTTGTGTGAAATAACTGAAATCACATTTTCTAGCTGTACCACACAGCAGGATTTCCTCAAGCTTTCGCATAACGCTAACACCCTTAAATGATTTACTGTTCAATTAATGCAGGTTTCTTCCTCATTCCCTTGCCACTGTTGTCTCTGGATTAGTCATTAAGTCTATTGTTAACATCACTATACAAATAAAATGGAATTGAACTGTTTTAATCAATTAAAGATACACAAACAATCATTTCATTCTCAGTCATTTTGTTTTTAATATTGTTACTGAAGACGACTAATAAACTGGGATCATTTTCAGAAGGCCATGTCCCAAATGGGACCTGAAGACTTGTGGGACGTCCTCAGAGTCTTCACACTCTGGTGACTGTGGTGTGTGCAGTATTTCATACACCTTTCCAGTAGGCCAAGTTTAGATTTGGTAGAGTAAGTCATTTATTGTTCCAAAACAACACCAGTTAGTGTCATGGTTCCAAGCAGGTTCCAAGCAGTGGTAGCTCAGTGTTTAAGGCATTGGGATACTGAATGGAAGGTTTTGAATTTGAATTTAAATCCTGGAACCACCAAGCTGCCACTGCTGGATCCTTCAGCCAGACCCTTAACCCTCAAATGCTCAGCTGTATCTTGTCTCAACTGTAGTTGCTTTGGATAAAAGCACCAAAGCAGCAACAAATGAGATAACTATACATGCAAAAAAACCATACACAAGCTATGAAGCAAATTAAATATGTGTAGTGTAATGAAGTGAAATTTAGCAAAGGGTAGTGTAGTGACCGTTTAATTATGTATTGATGTCCAAGAAAGTATTATTAATTAAAATTAGGCTTTTAATTATGCATGTTACATCTCCCCTGATTCTGTCTCTGATCATGTTCCATACTCGGAGCACTTTGTAACCTGGCTCTTTTTGGCTTTTCACTTTCCTTATACTGTATGGTGAGTGTTTCCCTGTTGTCATAGTAGGTAATTAGCCTTACCTGTTGCATTTTACTCCTCTCTAATGTATCCATTCAAACCCTGTGTTTCTTTGGGCTGTTATATCAACAAGCACACAACAAGTTGTGGGTCATTAGTCTGGTGTTTGTCTGAGCAGCTAGTTTCTTTGGATTTTTGACCCTGTCTTTCTTTCTGGAATTATCCTGAATCATCCTGTTCTGTTTTTTCTTTTGGACCCCAGCCTTAAAAATAGGGTCTTAATTGTTGATTCAACATTAAAATAAAAAAGTAACCAGACATGATTTTATGGATCGCGTACTCTCTTGCCCATTTATTTGTGCAGCTCACTTTTTTACGGGTGAAACCAAGAGAGGGAACACATAAAATAAAGTTCACATTTCAGTAATGGTGATACAGCAGACAGGCAAACACAAAACTGCATCCAAACCACCTTCTTACATAGTACAGTATTATTGGTAACACCACACGTTCACTACTGTATACAGAGATTAGCTTCAGGAACAACAGAACAGCCTCAAGGAGGAAGATAATTCAGTCCACAACAGGTGAGGGAAGAGGAGTGTATGATTCCAGATGCAGGGGTCCATCCAATAATCAGTGCTTGGTATTTTGAAAAGACATTCAGGAAAGTCTTTTGCAGAGAGGGAGAGGCAGTCAACTGAAAGATCCAGAAGAGCCCTAAACGTCAACAGCAGGACCCAGTTTTTCACATAGGCATAGAAATAATGAGCAATGGGTATGTAGGTACTGTATGTTAATGCACATATCTATTGTAAATCATAGTGCCATTCCAGTGCAAATATACCAATTGCGAAAGGGCAGATCAGTTTTGTGGTTGTCCAACACTAAGAGTCATTACATCTGGACTGTGTACCACTTTACAGGCCTACACATGATTTGAAGCTATCAAATAGTGCAGAAGGTGATTTGATGATGTTCAGTGAAGATGACAATATTGAGGTCTTCTTTACATGATATGTGAAATTAAAGTGAAAGATCTCTATGGCAAAAGAAGCAATGCAGATTCTGTCATTCACATTCCCTAACACAAGAGAGCTAGTGAGTCAGCACTGGTCAATAAACTGGGAGAATTATAGACATCAATGCACACTTATACACACATACACACACACACACACACGTGCATATTCAGGCCAAATATACATCTTGATTCAGTCAGAAAATTTTGTCAAGCCAACAAAACTGTGGTGACAAAATCCTGGTTCATTAAAAAAAAAAAATCTGGGTTCCTGTCAAAAAAGGTGACAAAATCCTTGTTCATTACTATCATTATTATCATGAATTATACGAGACATAATTAGATATTTGATATTATTCCATAGAATATGTTGGAAATCTAGCAATGTTATTCAATTTAAAAATAATTGTATAAAACATGCAGACTTGAATAAAACCAAAACATCAAATGGGTGTCATGAACTAATATTTAAACCTTTTTTATTGAACCATATGACTCTGTATATATTGTATACGTATGTCTGTCTATTTGAAACATTATTTATTTTTATCCATTAATTAATAAAAGGCCAATTAGAACAAATTAAAATGATTCAGTGAATATTGAAAGGCACCAAAAAACAGTGTCATTTTTTAAAAATATTTCTCAATTCACTCTCATTCCAAAAAAAAAAATCTATTAAATTTTCAATAATTGTTTCGTAATGTCAAAATGATTTTCCTTCAAGCACCCTAACTATTATCCCATTACTCATGATCATTTTAATAAATGTACACTGTAATTTTTCCAGTGTTAAGATTTTAGTACTCACCTGTCACAATGAATTAAGCACACACCACAATACGAGTTATTATACTGTTATTTCAGTAGGAATATTATTAGAAGCTACTTGTGTTTTGTTGTTTTAGACTCTCTATGCTGTGAATAAACCATTTGTCTTAAGACTACTTTTGTAAACAATACAACATAAAATACAGTGCAGCACATTTCATACACACAGATATGCCAGTAGTCAGTGGAAAAATTCAACTCCTAGTCATTTGCTTTTCACAGATTCTGTTAAATATATCAATATATCTAGCTGCATGTACAAGACTTGTCTAGTCTTTCGTTATTTCTGTGCTTTTCTTCCCCGCACTTGAATTTCAACTGCCTCGTATCACTCCACACAGTGTAGATGTGCGGAAGAGTATGCTGACAGTGTTACCTCATGCTAACCTTCCACTTTTGCTCTTAACTCTTGGTGCTACGTCTCATTAAGTCCACACTTCAGTGTCATCTCGAACCTGCGCATGGTCTACACCACTCACACCACTATATGCAACTTAGATCAGTTAAATGTGCGGCAAGTTATTTAGGTGCTGAACTAGCTAACTACAAAAAAAGAAACAAATGGAAGAAATACTGTGTTTGATGGAAAGAAAGATATGTGAGTTCTAGCTTTGTGGAGAACACATGATTATGTCTAAGCTCACGAAGTAACTCGCTCATCAGCTGATTTATCAGAGACCAGTTACGTAAGTGATTACAGACTGACACTCACACAGTCACACTATGCAGACGAATGCTCTAGTGTGTGCAGTGTACGGAGCAGGATGGAGCAGAGGGAGGAGAACAGCGAAGGGGGTTCTGATGAACCTGGTCATCGTCTCATGCTGTTCTGAAGAGGAGTGGTTGACTGATTGTGTTGTAAAACAGCAGCAGGGTGGGGTTTTTCTGCGGTCGCTCGGTGCAGGAAGTCTCAGTAAAGAGCTTTTTGTCCTTGGCTTTCAAACTCTGACCACGCATCATTTAGTTCCATAAAAATCATCTTGGCATATTGTTCATAGGGCTGTCCAGTTGCCTGGAAAGAAATAAATTTTTTTATATATGTGTGCGTGTGTGTGTGTGTGTGTGTGTTTGGGCAGAAATTATGGCAAAAATTATTGTATAAAATGCACATGATATTTCCATTCAACTGGAGAAACTTGCATTTCCTCACATAAAAAGACCTATGTCTCAAAATTATTGAATATTAAGTTGTCATCTCTGTAAAACTTTTTTTTTTATTATTATTATTTCTTTCAGTCTCCAGGGACTTTCATGCTGGCTTTACTTCTGCACCATGTTTTGTTTCCCTGGAGTACAATGCTGTGCTTAACTAAAACGTATAACTCGACCTCCGATTACATAAAAACAAAGAAAATACCCCTTCAACTTTTAATTTCTTCTTGTGATAGCTCTTGATGTCATATTAACATGGCTGCTCAGAGCATCAGCAATAAACAAAGCAGCACTTCTTCAATTTTAAATCATTTATGCTATATACTGTATGCACAAGTATTTGCTTTAGATTAATCAACATACAGACAAATTAGCTTGTGAATTCTATAACATTAACTACAAAGTTTGCTGTTTTGTGGAAGTAAACACATCACTAATCACTAACTTTAGCTGGCTAGATTGTTGCTAACAAAAGTCAAACATAAAGACAGCCATGTTTTACTTACTTTGTTGCTCAAACGCACAGAGGTTGAAAATGATGTAATTTTGAGTTTTGACTTCTGAGTTACATTGAACGCGGCAAAAACAGAGTTGGACACGTAAAATTGTTTTAACAGCTATCACTATAGGGAAAACCACCGAGGTTTTTGCGAAAAAAAAAAGATGACTGTTGACCTGCACAAATTAGGTAATATAAAATACATATACAAATACATGGATATAAAAATACATTAAAAAAACATTAAGCACAATCAAGACTTTAACAAAATGGTTTCCAATAAATAATTAATAAATAATTACACACATGGACATACTGCTCAGTTTGGATGATGTTGAGGTAAGCAAAGAGCCCAAAGATCACAGTTTCAAAATAGCACTGTTTAGTTCAATCTATCATGATTTTAAAAATCAACACCAGCTTCATAACAAGTTGCAGGAAAGAAGATCTTCCTGAGATCAACACAAAAAGTACAGCTCCTGAACCTCTCCAAGAGTCATAAAAACTACAGCTAGGATTGTATGTTGTAGACCAAGATCAAACTTTTAGTCATGAACAGCATGGAGCAAAAAGGTACCTGTATACAAGGAACATCCCCTAAACCCACAGTAGAACATGGTTGTGGATTATTGATGTCATTTTACTGTTCATCATGAATTCCCCTACTAGGATATTTTAGGTTAGAACCTGATCACATATGCATTACTAATTGCACATGAATACACTATGTGGCCAAAAGTATGTGTACACCTGACCATCACACCCATATATGGTTCTTCCCTAAACTGTTGCCACAAAGTTGGAAGCACAAAATTGTCTAGAATCTCTTTCTATGCTGTAGAATTACAATTTCCCTTCACTGGAACTAAGGGGCCCAAACATGTTCCAGCATGACAATGCCCCTGTGCACAAAGTGAGGTCCATAAAGACATGGTCTGCAAAGCGTGGAGTATAAGAACTCGAGTCTTCTGCACAGAGCCCTGACCTCAACCCCACGGAACACGTTTGGGATGAACTGGAACACCGACTGCACCCCAGACTCCTCACCCAACATCAGTGCCTGACCTCACTAATGCTCTTGTGGCTGAATGAACACAAATCCCCACAGCTACACTCCAAAATCTAGTGGAAAGCCTTCCCAGAAGAGTGGAGATTATTATAACAGCAAACGAGGAATAAATCAGGAATGGGACATTCATCAAGCACATATTGGTGTGATGGTCAGATGTCAACATACTTTTGGCTATATAGTGTATATTTTATATGTTGACTTTTATTCATTGTTCTTGACCCTCCCAGGCCACAAATAAAGACCCTCTCACCTTGTCGGGGTGGACGACCAGCACAGCCTTGCGGTAGACCTTCTTCACCTGTTCAGGAGTGACAAGGTCAGCCATGCCCACAGGTTTCCAGCGGCTCTCTCCCTCCCACAGCACTGTGTGCATGGTGGAGAGTAGAGCGCGGATGTTACGCTCCTTCCCCTCGATCCAGTCCAGGATCTGCAGCAAACACACAAAACAGGAGCTGTTTGATTAAACACCTTCGATTAAACACCTGCGCTTATGTGCTAAAGGCTGCAGTTACAGTCTGGGTAGTAATTATGACTAATCCTTGATTAAAATAAAATTGTTAACAAGAAATACTGATCCAAACAGACTTATAGGCATAATATTGGTTTGAGGATTACAGGATTACAGGGCTTTGTGATTTGTAATGGTATAATGCCAGGCACTATCGATAATTTGGTTGTATGTAAGACAACTATTCCCTGCTGTCATGTACCCAAAAATAAGGCACTCATTATTCTTCCTCACCTTCAGTTTTTCTGGGTCCATCTCTTTTGCCATCTCTTCTTTTCTCATCTCTGCTATAGTCTTTGGGCCTCTCTTTTCCTTACTGCCTGTAAAGCCTTGGCCAGACAGCAGGTCATCAAAATTAGCATCAGTAGCCTTCGGTTTGGTACCTGAGGAAAACAGCAGAAATGCTGTGTTACACTATGTACATTAACTCAACCACTGGCTCAGTGTGCCCCGGCTTACATTTCTCACTCTCACAAGTACATATAGAGTAGTTTCATTGTAGTCACAGAATAATTTTCAGGAGATGAATTACTGAACAATATTTTTTTCTTTTTTCTCTCTCCTAAAGTTAATCAGCCAGAAAAAGCAGCTTGTCATCTTACAAAAAAAAAACAAAAAACAGAAAAGCACAAAGTCCTCTGTCCTGAAAGGTCTCTCTTTGGAAGAAAATTTACTGACTGTTACAAAGCGCTGACACTGGAGACTTCTTCCTTAAATAATAAATAAACGTTTCCATTTTTCTTTGTTAAATAACAGCATATTTTCTATCCATTTATTATTATTCTTAGATTATGTGAATTGTCTGCCATACAAGTCCTAGTGAATTAGCTATACTCTATAAACAATAACGTACTACATTAAATGCATTAATATTCGAAAAAGGTCAATGGCACATGGAATATAAGCACATCAGCATCTGAAGGACATCTTGTGTCACTGACCCATGTTGGGTTGTGCTTTTCCCCCTGTCGCAGCTCCACCCATGCCGGAGAAACTGACATTGTAGTTGGGCCTGTTCTGAGGAGAGCTGTGTGTCATGGATGGTCCTGGGGCTTTGGCCTGGGCCTGTGGCTGCCACTGACCCGCACCTCCATGCTGCCATGAGGGGAAAGCCGTGCTGGACTGCCAGCCTGCTGTGGTGTGTTGGGGAGAGGCAGTGGGTCTCTGGGGGGAACTCATGGGAGGAAATCCTCCTCCTGTTCCAGTTGGAGTGGTGGGTTTACTGGAGAATCCTGATCCACCTGTAGGAAAATTGGAACAGGAAGAGATTCAGAATAAAACAATAATTTTGTCAAAATGTTGATGGCAATACAAATGCAACATTATGTACCTTGATACCAGTACTGAAAGAAGTGCAGTAGTTTAACAAAACAGTGTATAACTGTTGCCTTTGATTTACAGTTGAAACACAAAAAAAGTGGAATGTTTTGTGATGTGATCATTTATACTGGTAGAAAATAATCTTATCATTCCATACCTGTTGTTGTCATACCCTTAACTTTAATAATTGCATCTTATCATTATTCCACTTTACCTCCCAGACTGGTTCCCAGGTTGCCGAGGTCAGCGAAAGGGTCCAGGGTGTTCGGTTTGGCCTGGTGAGTAGGAGTGTTGTGTACAGAGCTAGTAGGACTCGTACCAGCTGATTTACTGCCTACACCGAAACCACCACCTGCTAACACAAAGAGTTGTCAAATTAAACCTTATAAACTCATAAAACCTTTGTTTATATTGTCTTTCATTCACACAAGCGGCAAATAATACTAAGTATCATTTTAATAAAACATCCGCACATTCAATGTGCATAAATATATAAAAACATAAAAGGAATGTTCATTTTTGCGGATCTTTTCAGTGAATTTAGAGGTTTTTGTCTAGAAACCCACATTTAGAGTCAAAACCTGTCTATGTTCTTGTGAATTTCAAAAAAATTTGCAGCTCTCAAAAGTAGGATAATGTGCAAACTTAAAGAGCAAAAACACTTTTAGTAAACTACCCAATTTATAGCAATATTGTGTGTGTGTGTGTGTGAAATGTGTTATTGTCATCCTATGAGTGAATAAATGGTCTAATTTATTGTCTATTATCTGAAAATATAAAGTATTGTCTGAAAATATATCAGCATGATTTAGCAACATTAGCTAAGGTACCTAAAATTAGTCAGGTAAGTAGTTTCGCTAATGCTATCCCTCCAGCAGCAGATATCTGACTAGTAGCTGGCCAAATTTGCTAACACAGCTAGCTATGAATTTAACTGAATAAATGCAATTAGAATGTATCTAAGTGAATAAAGGGCCAGTAATCTAGCTAACACTAATACGACCATCATATGTTGTTATGAAAACCATTATCCAAGTTAACTTGTATGCTAGTTTGCTAGTTAGCTAATGGTATCACATCTACCAGCTTATACTTTGAAGTAACTCAAAATGATAAAAGCTTATATCTAGGTGTAATTCATAAAGTCTCCAGCAGATGTCCTACTCTGGTGTTTGTGGTGTTGAATTTCACTTGCCAGGGGGAGCTGCTCTGTTCCAGTCCCATCCTCCTCCCATAGTGCTCTGCTGCTGGATGTTTACTGTAGGTGTAGTGGGGGGCACGGGCGAGCTGCGGCCTGGCAGGGATTGGCACGAGTTAGACCTCATTTAGCTCCAGCCTTTTTATACTGAGGTAAATGGTCTCTAGTAGTTTGCTTTGAGATAGGTTTGCGTTTAACATGATTACTGTTAAGTAAATGTGCAGATATTTTAAAAATGACTATTAATTCTATTAAAGGAAAACTCCACCCATCACACTTCTTTTCATAAAGTCTGGACAGAAGGTTTGGACATAAAGGCTCTGGCACCATTATCATCAGTTAGCCAAACAGCATTGTGATGCAGGACACCGGTAACCAGTAAAAATATGAAGTGACATACCATATACCAACATGCTGATCAAAAGAAATTTAAACTAAAAAAGTTAACTCAGAATTTTATTACAAAATAAATCTTGGGTGCCACGGAATATCACAATAATTACAGAGCTTAATATACAAGTTCTTCAGGGTAGATTTATTGTTTAACTGTAATGCAAATCCTGGAAGTTGGGACACTAAATTTTCTTTATATCATGCCAGACTAATGGTAAGAAACAATTTTGTTTAACAATTCATATAACAGATACTTTCTTCTTCACTCACTGCTGGTCTCAAGTGCTTCAGGAAATCACATACTGCCTATAACATCATCCAAGACAAGCCAAAAATCAGCCACACGGACTAGTAACACTTCTACTCTGTTCACCAAACCAGTACAATGCAGCCACAAGACTGAGCTACAATCAGTGAGCATGTGGTGGAAACAAGCTGCCTGACACACAGACACACACACACACACACACACTGCTTATGCACAGACTGGCATAGGCGCATGCCTTACCCAAGCCCATGTTCTGCATAGTGGGAGATGGAGAGCGTGCAGCATGCAGGAAGGGCTCTGGCTGCCCCACATTACCTGGTCCCAGGAAGGCCCCCATAAAGTCTTGAGGCTTTGCGGTAGATGGAGCTGACCCGAACGGGTCAAAACCTGCAAAAAATAACAGAAACTTATATCTGTGTCATATCATCCTCAAACTCAGTTTTTAGCAGGATGTTGGTGTTCATTGGTTGTTGCAGTCTGAACAACCTGCTGGTGTAAGTTAAGTTTAGTTTACAATAGACAATGAGGCAGCTTAACAGAAACCACATCCTATTCTGGATGATGTTAGAGAGTGAGATTTTTGATAAATCAAAGTGACACAGTTTTCAGTGTAACCCAAATGTAGTCACCCAGCCAAAATATTTTTGGTGTTCAGTGTTTGCTTATTTAGTACTGGAGCTACAAGATTAATAATGCTAAGTGATATAAATCAAACTCACTATAAAGCTACATAATCACCAAATGATCCTGATTATCCAAAATGGCTGCCCCTACATCAGGTCATTGTCATTTTGTTGTTTCCAGCTCTCTCTGAACTTTGCCTTTTATGGGGTTTTGTGGGTATCACTAACTAAATCAGTTGTGCTGTGAACAAAATTGGTAAGAGTATTTGACATTTATCAACATATTCACATGAGTACTAAGAAAGGATTACGCAAACTGGTGGGAATTTTTAGTTCGGTTTGACTTTCAAAAATTTATAGGCCATTTTACTAAATGGCTCCTAAATGAGGTACAGTGTGTGTGTGACATTACATAACCAGAGTTTACAGACACAGACACAAGCATGTCTGGGTTGCTCCATTACATGTAGGTACAAATTATTTCCAAATTATGTAAATTGACCAAAGTATTCATTTGAATACCCTAAAGAAGATGTAGATTCAATTAACATTATCTATTTTCCTGCTGCCTTTTACTTACTACAATGATCAAACTCCAGTTGGCTACCCTGAGAGTTTAAAAAGCTTTACAAAGTGTGCTTACTGTCTGTAGGTCTAGGTGAGGGGCAAGGCGAGGTGGAGGACGCGGTCCTTTTAGGAGTAGACTGGGCAGAAGTGGGGCCACTGGATAACTGAGAGCCTGGAGCTCCAAATAGATCTCCCAGCAGGTCAGTGGTAGTGTTAGTGGTGGTAGGAGGCTGTGGGGAAGTTGGAGGAGGCTGAATGTCGCCTCCGTCTAGGCCCAGGAGGTCAACGTCCTCAGCAGGCGGAGGGGGAGCAGCGGACTGAGCCTCGGCTTTACTGGCCCCTTTGGCTTTGTCTCCGCTGCCACTGCTCTGCTGGCTGGATAGCGAGAGCATGTCATCATCTGAGGGCTCGCTCTCCTCATTTGGGCCCACACAGCCCCCCTGGGCCCCATGGGCCTGCGCTGGATCTAAACAACATACCCACAATAAGCTGATAAATTTCAGACGTAATTCTGATTCAGAATGATTCAGAAATAGCTAGAATGCTATAAGATGGGGGTTTTATCTCCAGAGATTTTTAGGGCTTGAGGACCATTTAACAGCTCAGTACTGTGCTAGAGACAGACTTGTGCTTGTGAGTGTAAGTATATTTTAATGATTGTACAGGATATTATAGCCGTGTAGTTCAATTTTGTCACTGTATGTCACCTGCAACAGCGAGAGCATCCTTGTGCTCCTGGTGGCAGGAAAACAGCACGTTTGGACTCAAGTCTTTGGTGGGGAACTGTTCCCAGGGTGGCGTGAGATCTTTCTGCTTCTCTGTGTTCTCCACCTCAATTTCCAGCAGCACTTGGAACAACTGAGGATACTTGTCTGGAGAATCACACGCATCCAGCTCTGACCTGAACACACAAAATTATGTGAACCTCTAGGATTTAACAGTTAATTTGAAGTACTCATCAGGCTGGAAAAGGTTACAAAACCATCTCTAAAGAGTTTGGACTCTGCCAATTGACAGTCAGACAGATTGTGTACAAATGAAGGAAATTCAAGGCCATTGTTACCCTCCCCAGGAGTGGTCAACCAACAAAGATCACTCCAAGAACAAGACATGTAATTGTCCACGAGGTCACAAAGGAACCCAGGATAACTTCTAAGCAACTAAAGGCCTCTCTAACATTGGCTAATGTTAATGTTCATTAGTCAGGAGAACACTAAACAACAATGGTGTGCATGGCAGGGTTGCAAGGAGAAAGCCACTGCTCTCCAAAAAGAACATTAGCAAACTGCAGACGGGCAGCAAAGATCATGTGGACAAACCAGAAGGCTATTGGAAAAATGTTTTGTGGATGGATGAGACCAACTTTTGTTTTAAATGAGAAGAGTTATGTTTGGAGAAAGAAAAACACTGCATTCCAGCATAAGAACCTTATCCCATCTGTGAAACATGGTGGTGGTAGTATGATGGTTTGGGCCTGTTTTGCTGCATCTGGGCCAGGATGGCTTGCCATCATTGATGAAACAATGAATTCTGAATTATACCAGCAAATTCTAAAGGAAAAAGTCAAGAAATCTGTCTGTGAACTGAATCTCAAGAGAAAGTGGGTCATGCAGCAAGACAACGACCCAAAGCACACAAGTCGTTCTACCAAAGAATGGTTAAAGAAGAATATAATATAAAGAAGTTAATGTTTTGGCCAAGTCAAAGTCCTGAACTTAATCCAATAGAAATGTTGTGGAAGGACCTGAAGCAAGCAGGTCATGTGAGGAGACCTACCAATATCCCAGAGTTGAAGCTGTTCTGAACTGAGGAATGGGCTAAAATTCCTCCAAGCCGATGTGCAGTACTGATCAACAGTTACCCGAAATGTTAACTGCAGTTATTGCTGCACAAAGGGGTCACCCCAGATACTGAAAGCAAAGGTTCACATACTTTTGCCACTTATAGATATGTAATATTGAATCATTTTCCTCAATAAATAAATGACCAAGTATAATATTTTTGTCTCATTTGTTTAATTGGGTTTTCTTTATCTACTTTATGACTTGGGTGAAAATCTGATGATGTTTTAGGTCATATTTATGCAGAAATATAGAAAATTCTAAAGGGTTCACAAACTTTCAAGCACCATTGTAAATGAAGAAAATTACATGGTGCCTGGCTAATGTACACATGCAAAACACAAGCACTGATTGAGAAGCATTTTAGCTTCATTAGTGTATTTTCAATTAAATCAGACAGAGAACTGTTAAAGCTTACTTCATAAACTTTAAGACTGTTGTGCCAGGGGCGATGAAGCCTGTATGGAACTGAATCTGGAATATCTGTGTGTTGGTCACCTGCAACAAAACAAGCATTTAATCCAACATATTGTAATGATCAACTTTGCATCTGTACAGTATTTCCATCTGAAAACACAGGACAAAACTCAATCCTTCTTTAATGTCCTGTTCTCACCTTGGCTTGTAGTGCGTGGGAGCGCATGTGGTAGGCTGAGATCACGACATCGCCTTGGACACTCACTCCCAGGTTGAAGACCACCTTTCCCTCGTGCACCCTGTACTCCCTGGATGGAAGAGAACATCAGAGAACATTATTCAATATACTGATTACTCTAAATATTACAGGTTCTATTTTAATGCAGCCACAGACATTATTTAGTGGTTTAACCAGGGCATTGTTACTTTGTTTGGATGTAAAGTAAACGTTTCCTGTTTTAGCTCAGTTTCTATTTCAGTGATCAGAAATAAATGCATTTCCACTAATGTGGGTGGATAACTTGCATTTATTGCCTGCTGGGACCCCGTTTAGCACAGAGGCAAGGTGAAAGTGCTGTTTTTTATTTCAGGCAAAGCTTACAAGACTCTCCATACTTTTAATATTATATTATTTAAACTGACAACTTCACCAACTACTAACTAAATACAGCTACCAATACTATATCTGTAATAAATTATTAAATTATTAACAAACAGCTCAGCTGTGTCTATTAAATGTGAATCACACAGTAGAAACATTATTATGATTAGAACATTACATAATTAAAATAATCAGAATGTCTAACCAAAAAAAATTGAACAAATGACTCAAAAAATTTACTAGCAGTAAGCAATTAAGCAATATAAATGCCACGTCCTAGGGACACACCTATTTTGAAAGGGAATCAGAAGACGTAATTTGTCAATGGCATATGTATATGTATGTAAAGTATGATAGTCCAGGTGTAATTATGAACATTATAATTCAATGCCCATAATCACAGCATCATTGCATTTCTAATAGCATGTATAAGACTAAAGATGCCTCTATAACTTGTGCATGGAGGCAGTGTGTTGTCTGGCGTACCTCATCCTCTCATACTCCTGTGCTGTGGAGAAGATCTTTGTCTCGCCAATCAGGACGTCGCAAAAAGGTCGACAACCACTGCGCTGTTTGTTGAAGCAGGGTATGGGATTCATCGTGACAGATTTGATTACCAGAGGTTTGGAGTGGGGCAATGTGGGCTTCTCTGAAACCATGCTACACACGTAGCCTACGTACCTGACCAAACACACACAAAAACACACAAAGGTATAGCAGTCTGGCAACAATTTCAGTGTCAGGTCAACAGGACTAGTAAATGATGCACGGAAAGCAAAGTACCTTAAAGTATGCCTAAAAAACTTAATTTTTAAATGGATAACTCATATTGGAGTGCTGATTCTGATTATATAGATTGGTCAAAACAGCACAAAATTAATTTTAAAAAGACTTTCTCAGTACTTTTGTAAACAAAAATTTCAAAAAGTGTTACATATAAACTTATCATGGTCCAATTCAGCAATTATTAGCCGGGCTTCTCAGACACCTTTTAGCCAAAAAAAAAAAAAAACCATTTAAAAATGCTGAGAACATGTTACAACTTCAATTAAAAGTCCAAAAATTCTGATTTTTTTCTGTAAAAAGAAAAACTGTGATGTATGCAAGCTAGCATTTAACTAGCAAAAGCCCTATCCATGAACTTGTCAGTGACTGTCTCTGAAATAGGAAAAGATTTAATGCATATTTTTTACATTTACTTTTATATTGAACTACTACAGCGACTACTTGACAATAGCAATGTGCAATGCTAGCCAGCTTACTTTACAGTGCTACAAACTTCTGTGGTGCTCCCATTCATTACAATGCTAGCTAGCTTACTATTTTGCAAGCTAGCACTAATTATCAAGCATTAGCAATAAAAAATGTCAATGGCTAAAAACATTGTCAGTTATTTAATGGCATACAAGTAAAACAGCCATGTGACTTTCATGCAAACAACTTAATTAACCCTGCTGGAGATTTTAGCCAGTGAACAGAATATCTGACATTAGAGAGGAAAGGTCTGGCAGGGAGGACCACCACGGTCATGATACCAGCTATTGGGATGGCATGGAGGGGTTTCCATGTATATTAATTTTTTAAAGCAGGTAGTGATAAAGAACAGTTCCCAAGGTATTTATGTTAGTTTCTTGGCCATTTTTATTTTAATGGTAATTATGTTTTGGGATATTGTATGCTAACATGCATTCACCACTATTGTAAATTTCTGTTCTCTAATTCATCTCAATATTCAAAAACACGAAAAGTATTCTGACTGCTGCTTCCTGGTTTTGAACTATTTCTACCTCCTGTGTGAGGGCCACAGGCCTGATCCAGGTCTCTTGGCGCTGAGCAGTTGCATGGCAGGTACCGGGTTAACGAAAAGGTGGCAGAAGCAGAACATGGCACAGACCAGCACACCAGAGGGACCCCTGCCATCCTGAGACACACAAAGACACACTATTATGACAAATCCACACTGAAAATATGGTTTACACAGGTTTCTGTAAGAAATAAATATTTTACATTCTCAAAACCTAGTATACTGCAGTTGTATAATATTTTTCCACAGTTGTGCTGTTATATCTTATCATGAAAGTCTGTATAAATAGAAATAGAAATATAAGTTTCAGACTACATTTCCCATTATCCTCAGCCCATAACCTCATTACATGACCTCCATCTATGCCCACTGGAAGTCACCTGATTACTAATGCAACTCATCTGTTTCCAATAATCACTAAAGTCTTGTGCAACATTACTGTGTCTGTGGTGAAGCCAAGCCTTTGTTATGTGTATGTCTTGATTAGTGCTGTGTTACAGCCTGATTCACGTTTTTTGATTTATTCTTCACTAGTTTATGCCTGACCATTATCCTGCCTCATGTTTTTTTTCACGTTTCGTTCATGAGTATTGCTTAGCCTTTTGGTTTGTCTGCTACACTGTTTAAGAACAAAAAAAAATTGCTCTTGCTTCTGTCTGTCTGCTTCATGACAACAAGTAGGTCTGGATAATATGGTGATTCAGAAGTTGTCCCAAGTGCTTACACATTTACATATGAAATTGATTACAATAGCAGCAGCAGAAGCTAAAGTCTAACAGTCACACTTCATTTATAAGAATGCAGCTTTGTGTTATTTTAATAACTTGAAACCATGGAAAGCACATCCTCTCTATTTTTATTGGTTGCCATGCTTAAACAACTACGTCTGCTTTGGCCTTCTGGCTTGCTCTTACTGGCTGCTGACAGCCAAAGAGTGACACAAAGATTCAGTAATGTCAACAATATCAGATTTTCAGTAACATCCATAAAACAACATGCTGCTTTGAATGATTTCTATTATTGTCCTCTAGAAACAGATGTTTGTGCCAATGTAAACAGTGAAATCTGACTGAATAAACACCATCATCCACAAAATCCCATCAATAAATGAAAGTGAATAAATACACACCACATGAATACACTGAAGCCTAATTTAAGGAGACATAAACTCTAAAATAAGATTCAGAAGAATTTAAAGAGTTTTGAGCTGAACAGCTGTGATGCAAATCTAAATGTTGATCTAATGTGACAGTGTATTTCTTCTCTTACCGAGCAAGTGATCACACACACATTCTTGGGGTTCTGCTTGAGCCAGTTGTGCATATTCTTACACACTGCAAACAGGTTGTGTAGGCTCGGGGCTTGTCTGGATGGCCAATTGCATTCAGACACCTGAAGAGAGAATTGAGTGACACAGTTGGAGGGAAAGTGGAATGGAAAGACGATGATATGAAGCTGAAAATGCTCCAGATTAAGCTTGAGGAGTAATTCATTAACGGGGTGGAATGAGATAACAGGTCACACTGTAATCCTAAAGTAACCATCACTGAGCAAACGAGAAACATGTTAAGTCTATGCATAAATACACTGTTTTATTGATGCAATCAAATCAAATGAGTCATGTGTGCCAAGGGAGTGTGTGTGTAGTTAATGTGCACGTCATTTAATCAGTGCAAGGAAAAGAGCCTATTCAGACCTCACTGCATGACAATATTTAAAAGTCTACTGACAAAGCCATCATAACAATCATCATGAGATGATAAAAATCTATTTATAGTGTACTCATTAGGAGCACATTTATAGGAGAGGGTGGGCGATATGGAAAGAATGTCAGGATAATAGAAGACATTTTCCCAAGGCATCATATGTAACACAATATTTAGGCTTGTTAACAAAGTATCAGCAAAACCATGCTACATTAACCATGCTACATTAATTGATTTCATCTTTAAAGTCTACTAATTAATAAATTAAAGAAGTAGCTTTTAATGTTTAAAAGTGTTAAAATGATTATAAATAGCGCACATAGGTATTCAGACACAATATGTCGTGCTGACATTTATATTTTGAGCTGCAAATACACTCAAAAAACTACAGAATGCCTCTTGAGGCCAATATTAGATTCATAAACATGGCAGCATTAATTAATTAGTCCCTTTAAAGTCCACAGCAAGTTTTTTTGCTGCATAGAGAAGACACAATCTTCTTGAGAACTTCTTGAGAATCCTTCAAACTACGGGCATGCTTTCTTTCCAGAGGGTGCATCGAACTAACAAAAAAATTGGCGTTATTTTATTAATTCAACAATTCACAGTATGAAATCAAAACTATTATAAAATAGCTTGCATCCCAAGCTCATCATATGATTTCATGACCTTGATTCAGTATCTTGTGGGTTCATTAAGTTGTGCACATGAGTACCTGTCAGCGCACAATAATAAAACTAAAATGATAACAGGACATGCTGGATCAAATGCTATTTTACAAGCTTCTGAATAATGAGGGTGGAAGCCATATTGTTAAATATGGCACATACAGAAATTGACTTCAGCAGGTGCTTAACCCATCTCTGAATAGACAGAATTTTCCCCACATAAATATTGACATAATTTTTGGTCATAAATCACCGACTTAAGTTGCTATCTCTGAATACAGCCCTATGTCATTTTAAAGATACACTAGAAAACCTGTGATTTAAAACATTCTTCACTTAAGGCTTCTTTGTCATTTTTGTAGCCAATCAGGGGTGGACAAGGTCATAAGTTCATGAAGCAAGGTAAAGCTCCAAAGTGTTTGCCCACTCGCATATTATGCTTAACCATAAGCCCAATTAACTACTCTAAAAAGAGTCAACTCTGAAGAAGCAAACATTGTGAAAAATTGTATTTGCACCCCAACAATAAGGCCATAGTCTTTGGCTATGAGCTGTGGTGTTGTCCTGCCTCTTTTAAAAATGATTTTTGAGTCTGACTAGCATGCAGTTTTTTACTTAACACGAGAGGTGATTCCATATTGCGATAGCATTAGAGTTATGGAATGGTTTGTGTGCTATACTTGTATTGTGTTGTATATAAGTGTATTGTATTTTTGTTCAGTTGCCAATGGTTCAACATCCTGATTCTAGAAAGATTGTCCAAGAAAATTAGCAAGCAAATTAATACGCCTAGTAAAAGTAGTTAGTAGTACTAACAACAGCCGGACCATGTCCTCAGTGAGCGTGCGTAGTGCTGTGCGCCACTGAGAAATATATGAACTAATTCGGGTATGTTATGTTTAAACAAACCTATTAGATGGAACGTTTTCTTTTGCGAAAGTCAATAGGAAGTAGAGTTTTTCTTTCTCTGGGTGTTGGAACACTGAAGTGCAAAAACACTCGTGACTGATATATAAACAGCCCACTGAACATGCTTGTCTGCCTGGAAACATCGAACAAAAAATGATCTGGGCTGAGTTTCCCAAAAGCATCACAAAGTGAAGATCAGCTTAACTGGGAGACTGAGTGTTCAATGTGATCCTCGTTCTACCATTCAATCATGATCTTTGTACTGTGATGCTTTTGGGAAACTCAACCCTGCTTGTCTGCTTGTCCCAGGAGCCTCAGTGAGAATAAAGCTGCTTAACTTCCGTTTGTTATTAAAGTGAAACGCATGAGGTATGAGGCATATGTACCCCTTCAACAGAGGAACTGGGGTTTGTTAGAGAGGAGGCAAAACAAGAAGGAATATAATGACTTCTGCAGAAATAGAGTTTAACCTCAGATCAGTGCCTTGCTTCCCTGAGTAACAATGGTGTTAATCCATATTAGAGAAGTACTGAAAAGTCTAAGGAAAGCTTGTTGGATGATCGCAATATCAATATCATCTCGTCTTATTTGCCGCTTCATTTCACTGAGCTACTATGGTTTTAAAGAAATCAGGCCCATGTTAGGAATGACTCATTGAGCTAACATAGAATAATACAAAAAAAGGAAATACTTTCTAAAGTCTTCCGTTACTCAGCCTTTGTTTACATAGCTCCACAGAGACTTTTACATCACCTCTTTTAGATAAGTCAGAACAGAAAAACTTCTTCAAGGCTTGGACACTGTACATGCAGATGAGTTGTCTCACCCTGTTGGAGAACTTGGCTCCACGGTAGTTCCTCTGGGACAGATTGAAAACAGTGTAATGATCGGCATGACGCGAGTCCAGAAAAGAGCGGATATCCTCCACATGGTTCCTGTAGCCCAACTCCACAGCCTCGGCAGGATATGACATCACTGATAGAGCAGGAAGATGGATATTTACAGTCAAAAGATGAGCTTATAATTTGCTTCACTCCCAAGCACTGTGTATATTAGCTACAAAAACATCGAAAACAATTTACTGAGCATGATCACCAACTGTGTTAAGCTTTGAGCTCAGTCCTAGGTCAGATTGGGTCAGGTTATTGTGTTCATTCAAATCTAACACATCTGAGGCCATAAACGTTTTTAAAATTATCCAACAATTCCATTCAGAGCAGGTCACGAATATTTATTTATAGCAGTGAGGACTGAAATGAGGACTACTACTGTTTGTCGTGCAAATAATTCTGTAAGAATGAAGCAAATGTGTAGAGAGAGCAAACATAGCACTATCACATGGAAACTGAGTGACCTCTTGGCCACTGACATGGCAGACAAAAACAGAAAGATAAAAGAGAGACAGAAGGACAAGGTTTATAAAATAGTTGTTTAGATGTGTTTAAATCCTTACCTATGATACGTGAGGTGATATAGGCAATGTCCAGCTCTCCTTTGGTGTAGCTAGTACACAAACAGCAAACAGACACACACTGAGTTTTACAATTACTTACAGTACTGAATATTTTGTCCATACTGGTTCCTAATTAACATGATTTGTCAGATGGTACATGCCAGGAAAGAAGATAAAAAAAATCCCCAAAAAAATTATTCATCCACATGCTTGGGCAGTAATGATGAAATAAAACAAGCACTTAACCAGGAGTGTCCAAATTGATTATGTGTCCAGGGCAGGCTACCATTTTGAGTATTTTGAGTATGATAATAACTATAGTTTCTGGGCAACCAAAACATGCAACTAGACAAGAACAATGGAGCTTTCACTTGCCTAGCTAATGTAATTATGATTTGTCCATGCTTCCCAGCTACCAAAAATAACCAAAAGCCTTTAGCAATCACATTCTAGCAATTTCATTTCCAGTAAAAACACCCTTTTAAGTCAGGGTGTTGATGTATCTGGGGCCTAACCAGGTAACAAGCGAGTGAGATGGGAAAATACCCTGGATGGGACACCAGTCTATCACAGGGCACCGTGCACACACACTCATTCATACCTAGAGGCACCCACACAGACACGGAACTTTAGCAGTTACAGCTATTTAAAAACACCAAATGCAAGCTTCAATAGAATAGGGTCATGAATCATACTGATTAACCCAAAATGTTTTTTTCTTGAAAACTATAAGCCATATATCTGTGTAATAAACTGCACGTGCACCACTGGCCTCAAGAAGCTGGTCTGTTATTATGCAGCAGATAAGTCACCTGAGTAAACTGCTGAAGTCTCTAATCCTTCTAATCAGATAATACAGTATATCAACAGTCTACTGTTCTAGGCTTCTGTGTTAAGAGGACATGCATAAGTACACACACACACACACACACACACACATGTACCAGCACCTGCCGTGAGGGTTAGGTGATAGAAATACAGAGACTGAAACTTGAAAAAAAAGATTGAAAAAAAAAACCCACACACACACACACACAGAGAAAAGTACTGGCTGTCTGTAAGATTATACTGTAAGTATGATAACTACAATAGCGATTTCTCCATTTTAAACTCTTCATTTAAGCATGTAGCTAAGCTATTCCTGGGTCAAACACGGTCACATGACCAGCAAGTCTCAAAGCATGCTCGGGTTAAATAATAATATAAAACTCAGACCTTTTGGTGTTTGTCTGGTGTATATAACTATCAGGGAGAACTTTTATCGACCTTATTTTGTCCTGATTTAGTCTAGTTAGGAAAGACCTTGTATTTAATTTTCTTTTGGCTTGTATTAGTTTAGGCGTTGGAGAATTTTTCCTATTCCCCAAATAGAACCAGCAGACAATCTTATAGATCAAAATGAGACAAGTTTATTCCTCCTCTGCAATACAGAAGAAGGGAGTTAACAATAGGTTAAAAAAATAAGAGAACAATAGGTTCTCTTAGGTTACAAAATAGTGAATATTCATAACTGTATGGAAAGTGTGTATAAAAATCTCTACATCTCCTTATTAGGCTTCAGAAGGTGGTTCAATATAACCTTAAGCAACTAATCTGCACAGGAACATTCATTGAGAGTAACATTATATAAAAACAATGATTAAAGAGATAACACGGAGAAGCAAAATTCTCCAACATTGGAATGTTTTCCATTAGTATAATTCCTGATTTGTTTTATTTGAAAGTTTTCAACATTATTGTTGTGGAAAAGGTGCTCGACTGTGAAGTTTTGGAAACCAGGCTATAATAATAATACAGAAAACCTGATTTCATGCCTTTATCTCATGATCAATAAGAGTGCAAGATAAGTTAAAAAGAAACAAACATAGTAGAATAATAAACGAGATCTGGAAAGCTATCAGTCTATTCATGTGACAGATTTGGGCTGGCACCCAAATGACAAACACGAGACACGACTGGCCTACTTAGTGGGTTAGACAGGGCTTTTGTGTTATGCTGTTCATTTTCCAGTGTTGCTACAGTGCTGATTTAGCAACAAGGAATTTGCAGCGCTTGTTTGAGCAAAGAGGACTGCACTGTGAAGAAAGAAGTTAAAACTGCACTGTGAAGGAAGAAGAAACACACTAACGCACCTTTGTATTTTCTGTATCAAAATTACAGACATAGTGCCTGACTCTTCATCTTCTGTCTCCTTTTTCACTGTGATTTTTCATTCCAATTTCTATTTCTCTCCTCTCTTTACCTAAATTACATTGATTAGGTGTCTGATGTTGTCTTTATCATCAAATATTGCATAAAGCAACAATTAAAATTAAGAAACTTCTTTCTATACATCAAGGGGTCATTCATACAGTCGTTTCCAGAATTATTGGCACCCATGGTAAAGTCAGGTAAAAAAGATAATGCGAAAATGTCTTTGTGGTTAATGAACTTAATCTTATTGGACAAGAATGTAAGATAAATATAACCTGCCATTGAAGTAAATTGATTCTAAAAAGCAAGAAATAAAAATATACGCTCACCATCCACTCACCAGGAACACCTGTACACCTGCACATTCATGCAGTTATCTAATCTGCCAATAATGTGGCAGCAGCGCAATGCAAAAAAAAAAAAAAAAAAAAAAAAAAAAAAGCGATACAAGTCCAGAGCTTCAGTTAATGTTCACATAAAAGATTCGAATGGGGAAAAGTGTGATCTCTGTGACTTTAACCATGGCATGGTTGTTGGTACCAGATGGGCTGGTTTGAGCATTTCAGACACTGCTGATCTCCTGGAATTTTCACACACAACAGTCTCTAGAATTTACACAGAATGGTGTGAAAAACAAAAAACATCCTGTGTGTGGAGGGTCTGCAGGCTGAAACACCTTGTGAGGAGAATGACCAGACTGGTTTGAGCTGACAGGAAGGATATTGTAACCCATATAAGCATTCTTTACAACCATGGTAAGCAGAAAAGCATCTCAGAATGAACAACACATCAAACCTCAAGGTGGATGAGCTGCAAAGCAGAAGCCCACATTAAGTTCCACTCCTGTCAGCCAAGAACAAGAATCTGATGCTATCATGGGCACAGACTCACCCAAACTGGACAGCTGAAGACGGAAAAAGACCAGGTGATTTTTTTTTTATCAACTGTCCGGTTTGGGTGAGCCTCAAGGTTTGATGTTTTGTGTATGCTGAGATACTTTTCTGCTCATATGAGCGATTATATTACTGTATCCTTCCTGGCAGCTTGAACCAATCTGGCCATTTTCCTCTGACCTCTCTTATCAACGAGCCATTTCCACCCACAGAACTGTCACTCACTCAGTGTTTTTGTTTTTCGCACCATTCTGTGTAAACTCTAGAGACTGCTGTGTGTGAAATTCCCAGGAGATCAGCAGGTTATGAAATACCCAAACCAGCCCATCTGGTACCAACATCCATGTCACAATCAAAGTCACAGAGATCACATTTTTTCCTCATTCTGATGTTTGATGTGAACATTAACTGAAGACCTTGACCTGTATCTGCATGATTTTTTGCATTGCATTGCTGATCGGCTGATTAGATAACTGAATGTGCAGGTGTACAGGTGTTCCTAATAAAGTGCATGGTTAGCAAATATTTAAAAATGTATTATACTGTATCCACAATACGGTGCAAAACATTTCTTAAAAAAGCTGAAATGCAACACTGTTCAGGGAAATATGGTCACCCCATTTGAAAGAAAATCTTTGGCCATATAGTAAATATACAGTAATTTTTTTTCTTTTACACCTACAATGCCCTCCAAAATTGTTGGCACCCTTTATTAAATAAGCAAATATATATATAGAAATAACAAGCAGTAAGTGACATCTTAAGCTTAAGCATACAAGAACTCTATAGTTTTGTTTATGATTTCAAAATTATCTGCACCCTTCCAAGTAATATTTGGTGAAGCCACCTCTGGAGAGGATAACAGGGTTGACTCCCTTATCTCCCTTATCTTTTTAGGTTTGTCCATGTGGACTATCCTCTTTCATTTAGACAACTGGTTCAAATTCATTGCAAAACACTGACTTTGTTTCTTTAGCCATTTTTGTGTTGATTTGGATGTTTATTTGGATAATTTTCTTGTTGAAAGCTCTGTCTTTGGCCAATTCGTAACCTCCAGGCAGATAGCTTAGGCCAAAATATCCTAAAACATAACAGAAATAATGACATCAGTCATCAATCACACACACAGTAAGGACTTACGTGGCCACTTGATTCATAACCTTTGTGGAAGTGTCCTTGATGGTGTCCTTCAGGTTGTCCTTGAAGTTGCTGAAGAACTTTCCAGCACCTCCTTTAACCATGTCCAGCAGTCCACCCCCATAGTTCCCATCCATATCTAAAGATATAAAACCTTTAAATTAGGGGTCAATGATAGCATGATATTATATGGATATTGCATTATGTCTACATCTGCATGTTTCATTAAACTGTAGCTTATTAATTCTATTCCTACACCTAACTCTAAAGCTGACCTTTATCTCAGAAACCAGAAGAAAATATTTGAGAAAATGTAGTTCTTTTTGGTCCAAGCAAAGGACTAAACATGTTTGCATACACACACACACACACACACACACACTCACACACACACACACGGTTAGTGGGACACCACTACAAATATATGTCCTTGATCAAGCTACAACCTTTTTAACACGCAAATACATGAATGAGAAAGGAAATCAATGCAGTACGCAGAAATACACTTGGTGTACAAAGGCAGTAGGGTGTGGACTGGAGGTTTGTAAGCTGTAACAATAATACTACACATGGTCATGTAGGAACTGTATATAATTTGCTAGTATTAGGTAGTATACTAGCTAGTATTAGTTATTAGAAGTTGTTCTCTGACAGTAGTTGTGTTTTTTTTTTATCTAAGTAACAACCTGTAACTTGTACCACATACAAGTGTTACTATTCCCCTTTTTTTGTTGCTGTTCCCATGACAACAAACACCATGTGTTCATGTTTTTGTTTGTGTTCTTGTCCTGTCTCTGCCCCTGTTATTGGTTTGTTACCCAAATGTGTTCACCTGTTCTGTGTTAGTCCTTGATTAGTTTGTCTATGTATACCTTGCTGTGTCAGAGTACCATCGCAAAGGGTTATAATACATTTAGTAATTTTACGTCAAAGTTTTCTTGTTTCCCTGGTCGCTCTGTTTTTTTGTTTGTTTTGTTTTGGTTTTTTTTACTCTTGTGTGTGTTTTGACTTTGATAGTTCATCCGTTTTTGATATTGCCTTCCTGTGTTTTGACCCCAATTTGCTGATGATTAGACTTTCAGAAACTGTAGCCTTGGTAGGCAGTAATCATGTTACTTCAAGTTGAGATTGTTTTGCCAATAAAACATTCAAACATGCATCAACAGCAGAAAGACAGGAATAATTTGCATTAACTTACAGAATGCTCTCTGCAATCTACAATGTTACCATACTCATTTCACAGACTGTAACATGAAAAATTTTAACACAGAATCTCAACATTATGGCACAGTCACACACTGACTGCACCATATCAACTGATCGATTTCTTTCCAACAGCATCAAGTACTCCATGTTTTTATACTATATATAATATTGTCCCATACATTAATAGCTGAATAATGCACATATATGAGGCAGTGATTAGTATACACTGATCGGCCATAACATTAAAACCACTTATAGGTGAAGTGAATAACATTGATTATCTCATTACTGTGGCACCTGCCAAGGGGTGGTATATATTAGGCAGCATGTGAACAGTCAGTTTTCAAAGTTGATGAAAAGTTGATGAAAAATGGGTAAGCATAAGGATCTGAGCGACTTTGACAAGGGCCAAATTGTGATGGCTAGACGACTGGGTCAGAGCATCTCTAAAACGGCAGGTCTTGTGGGGTGTTGCCAGTATGCAGTGGTTAGTACCTACCAAAAGTGGTCCAAGGAAGGACAACCAGTGACACCGCCCCAAAGCTCATTGAGTGGGGAACAAAGGCTATCCTGTCTGGACTGAGCTCACAGAAGAGCTACTGTAGCACAAATTGCTCAAAAAGTTAATGCTGGCTATGACAGAAAGGTGTCAGAACACATAATGCATCACAGCTTGCTGCGTATGGGGCTGCGTAGCCGCAAACCGGTCAGAGTGCCCACGCTGACCCCTGTCCACTGCCGAAAGCACCTACAATGGGCATGTGAGCAACAGAACTGGACCATGGAGCAATGGAAAAAGGTGGCCAACTGGGTGCGTGTGCGTTGCTTACCTGGAGAAGAGATGGCACCAGGATGCACTATGGGGAAAAGGCAAGCTGGCAGAGGCAGTGTGATGCTCTGGGCAATTTTCTGCTGGGAAACCTTGGGTCCTGGCATTAATGTGGGTGTTACTTTGACACATACCACCTACTTAAACATTGTTGCAGACCAAGTACACCCCTTCATTGTAACAGTATTCCCTAATGGCAGTGGCCTCTTTCAGCAGGATAATACGCCCTGCCACACTGCAAAAATTGTTCAGGAATGGTTTGAGGAACATGACAAACAGTTCAAGGTGTTGACTTGGCCTCCAAATTCCCCAGATCTCAATCCAATCGAGCATCTGTAGGATATGCTGGACAAACAAGTCTGATCCATGGAGGCCCCACCTCACAGCTTACAGGACTTAAAGGATCTGCTGCTAACGTCTTAGTACTGTACCAGATACCACAGCACACCTTTAGAGGTCTTGTGGAGTCCATGCCTTGATCGGTTAGAGTTGTTCTGGCAGCACAAGGGGGACCCAATATTAGGCAGGTGGTTTTAATGTTATGGCTGATCGGCGTATGTGCCTCAGTTGATAAAAAGGTTGAGAGACACTGATCTAAGCTGAAGAGTCATAAATGCATTGGCTGCCAAAATCCATCTTTATTTAAAATACTGACCACTGAGACAGATGCAGGTCATTTTTCTAAAAATGATCATGACAGTATGGTAAACATGATAGGTAATTCTGGCTATATTAAATTTTAATTATCGTACATGTGCTAGACGCTGAACAATGTACAGCTCAAGTAACTCATGAATATTTGTACAGATATGTCCACAATGAGAGGCCACAAAGATTATGCTTGCAATTCCTGATCAAATAACCTGTAATAGAGTGTCAGAAGTCCTAAACTACCTCTGAACAAGAGTTACAGCTCAATGGCATTTCAACCTGCCATTTACACATCATCATTATGGCTGTGAGAACTGCTCATTCAGTTCTGTATAAGTGACATAACCATAGTCCTCCACTCATATTCATTACTATGTACTGTAGCTTTAAATGCGTGTGCATGTGTGTGTGTGTTCTTGTGTATCTGTCCATCTTTCCATCCTGGACCACTCCCAAGCTATTAGTCTGCCTCAGCATTCACCACCCACTTAGATCTGCAGATCTGTTAGATTCTGCCTACAGCTTTATCAACACACACACACACACACACACATAGACACTGTCACTGGGCGAGTTGTACAGAGAGTGACACAGCACAGGTGAAGAGCATTCTGAGTCATTAGAGAGTGTATCAGAGAACTCGGGTTGGATTCGGCTCTGTCACAAAGCCACAAATCTGTAACATATATAGTGTGGTGATTAAGCTGGTCCTGCCTGATATCATCCTTCCAGAAAGGACTCTTAAAGACCCCCCCATCAAAAACTGACAGTGAGGAGAGACTGAGCGTGCCTATTCTTTTTCTGCGTAAAAAAAAAAAAAAAAAATCATCATGTCAACATAAAAATGGAGGAAGTCCCACCCCCAGAAATATAAAACACTCCTACAGAGTAAGAAATCATGTTCTTTGGATAATCCTACATCAATTCTATGGACTCTGTAAATTCTTTGCCCTACAAGTTTCAATGTCCTAATATCATATGTCATATGACAGTTTGAGTACAGCAATTTTGACACAAATCAGCATATTCAAACTCAATTAACAGTGGCGGCTCATCCGTAGAGGCATAGCTACATAAAGTCTTCTTTCACAACTCCATACATTTTAAATTCCATCAAAGTTCTAATTACGTCTTTTGAGTAACCAACAATTTTGTTGCTATTTGACAGATATAAGCCAACGTTCCATTGATTTGCTCACCTTTGTAGATAGTGGGGCAACATGCTCCCTGCCCCATTTACCCCCATAGAGTTATTATTGCACCTAGTGATCAAAAATAGGAACTGCAACAAGAATTATGCTGCGTTCGACTAAAGGCGCAAATATACTTCACTTTCACCATGCGTACGTGTGCGTGCAGCAGCTACACGAGTGGCATTGTTCACATATTCGCTTGCGTATCTTATGTACATCTGGAGGATTGAATACTGCGTCCACTAGATGGCACGTCAGAGATAAAACATCTCTGTCCATCTGGTTTCCAAGTCAAACTGAATATTTAGCGATTTCATGCACGGTGAAGTGAAACACACTGACGAGCTCTGTTTCTCATTAAAACTTTCTGCCGTCAGCATGACTGTAAAAAAACTCTGACCTTACATTTAAAAGTATTTACTAATCTAGAAAATCCAGAAGACTGGTACTCAAAGGAAGAGCTTTCAGTAGGTTTAAGAAGTTTTAAAAATCATACCCTAACTGTAATAGGAAAACTGTTATACTGTTAATACTCAATAATGGTCTAGAATAAAACACTAGCATGCGATTTGAGACACAACGTTAGTTTTCTTTATTCAGTTGGGGACACAGTGTCACATGGTGCCATACTGCCTCCACTATTTGCCTTGGTATTGCACCACGCTACTTTAATTTCTGAGGACATGCACAAGTGACATACCAAATGACCGCAGGATACACATGGTGGCCATCTTGTATACCCGTAGTTAACTGCAAGTATTGCTGAGTTAGAGGTGCCTTGTAAGTGGAATTTTTCAAGTTGTAATAATGTCATTTCCCACCTTAGGACATTCAATGTGCGAAGTGGGGGGGGAAACGGATGCCTCCAAGAAAATATGTCCTTTGTTTGCTCTGTCAGAGCATGTAAAACTCAAAAAAGGCTACCTTTAACCATGCCCTTATCAAACAATCCTGCTGGAATATCAGTTTATCCTCTAAGATCATATTTGATTTTCAGAATCTTATTGGAACTCTACTTGCATTTTATTGGAAATGATATCTTGTTATTGGAAAGTTACTGGAAATTACAGAGGGTGCTTTTGGAGTTTTAAAATCCGAAAGATTTTCTTTAAAATTAGAGTATTTTATCCTATTACTAACATATGTATATATATATATATATATATATATATATATATATATATATATATATATATATATATATATATATATATATATATACAGTATGTGTGTGTGTGTGTGTGTGTAGTTCAGAACTGTACTATATAGAAACCCAAAAGGATCCCATTAAAAAATCCTGCAGAAGTGGTCTTCCAGTGGATCACTGGTCCACATATCTGATTTGGCACAGTTTTTACACCGGATGCCCTTCCTGATGCAACCCTCCCCAATTTTTATCTGGGCTTGGGATCAGCATTGGGAGTACACTGTCTTGTGGTGACAGCGCCGAGGCCTAACCACTAGTCCTCCAGGAACCCTGTTTATGTCTTATATTTAGATTTAAGACAATTCCTATAGGAATCTTATAGAAATGGTTCTAAAATATGATAGAAATTCTAATTAGTATCCTGTAAAGTTTCTTATTAGAATCTTTTAGGATTTTTTGACAAGGGCGCTTTTACAGTTCCAGGCCTGAGTGGCTATTGGTACTGTTCTACTATAGTGAACTTCAAACATCCATATGCAGTACAGCAACAACAGCGGACAACAGCAAGTTGCTTAGCAACAAGCTAGCCAGCGGGCAATAGCGAGTAGTGTTAGCAACAAGCTAGCCGGGTAATGTTATCGATAACTCTAATGTTAATGATTACCTTCTCAAACCAGCAATTATTATGGCCAGTGTTATAGATTTAACCAAATACTGAGTCTGTATATTAATTGATATAAAGACAGTACTGCTATGAACTAACTTAAAAGTAGAGAAGGGGAACGTTACACTGTTCACAGTGTGCACCGACATGTTGATTTGACATCACTCTATAAACGGGGATGGACCTGGTAATTCAGAAGACTACCCCAAGTTGACGAGTTGAAATTTTAATTTGAGGGGGTGGCTTTTACTGGTTGTAGGCATGGAATTACAAGCTGCAACAAGCATGTATCTCAGAATTTCCCAGCCTCTAGCAAGGAAAAACCAAAGAAAATGCCGCCTCAACTAGGAATTCCTACTCTGAAAGTTGGGAAGATCTCCTCAACTACGAGTTCATCAAGTGATGTCAAAGCAGCAGGGCTGCTCACAGCATCAACAGTCAATATACAAACATACACTGCCTGGCCAAAAAAAAGGTCGCTGTTTGGGTTTAAATAAGCAAATACTTAAGAGCCTATGATTGGATCATTACTGCAGTGATTAATATGTTTCAGCTGGCAACAGTTCTTTTAACCTTAACTGATGCAGTGTGTAGCTTCTCATTTCTTAAACAACCATGGCAGATTACGTGTCCCGTGGTCGTGGAAAAGATGTTACTGAAGGGGAAAATTGTTGGCCTGCATCAAGCAAAGAAAACAACTAAGGAGATTGCTGAAATCACTGGAACTGGGTTATGAAATGTCCAGTGCATTATTAAAGCCTGGAAGGATATTGGTGAACCGTCAACTTTACAGCAGAAATGTAGTAGGAAAAAAATCTTGAATGATCGTGATCGGAGATCTTTAAAACGCTTGGTGATGTCACATCGTAAAAAAATCGACAGGAGAACTCATGGCTATGTTTAATAATGAAAGTAAGAGCATTTCCACACGTACAATGTGATGAGAACTTACAGGATTTGGACTAAACAGCTGTGTGGCCACAAGAAAGCCATTTGTTAGTGAGGCTAATCGGAAAAAATGACTTCAATTTGCTAGGGAGCATAAAGACTGGACTGTGGAGCAATGGAAAAAGGTCATGTGGTCTGATAAAATCAGATTTACCCTA
>CM040455.1:21739024-21835481 GCA_022758105.1 Pangasianodon gigas
TGGCAATAAAATGAAGTCAGCTGAGCACCTGAATGTACTGAATGACCAGGTTATCCCGTCAATGGACTTTTTCTTCCCTGACGGCACAGGCATATTCCCGGATGAAAATGCTAAGATTCATCAGGCTTAACTTGTGAAAGAGTCATTCAGGGAGCATGAGGAATCATTTTCACACATGAATTGGCCACCACAGAGTCCTGACCTCAACCCCATTGAAAGTCTTTGGGATGTGCTGGAGAATACTTTACGGAGTGGTTAGACTCTCCTCAATGCAAGTCCTCAATGCAAGATCTCAGCCAAAAATTAATGCAACTCTGGATGGAAATAAATGTTGTGAAGTTGCATAAGGTTGTTGAAACAATGCCAGGACGAATGCGTGCCGTAATCAAAGCTAAATGCAGTGCAACAAAATATCAGAGTGTGCGACTTTTTTTTTGGCCAGGCAGTGTATTTCCTTGTTAAATCTATAACACTTACTACACAGTTCACTGTTTTGAGGAGGTAAATACGTCACGCATCCTTAATTTTAGCTGGACAGTTTGTTGCTAACAAAAGATGAACATGGAGGCTTGAACGCACAGATATTGAAAATGACTTCATTCAGAGTTCCAAATTCCCACTTCTGAGTCATGTCAAACACAGCATAAGAGCAAGGCTACTACAAATGTCATGATTGTATGGCTGTCCCTCCATCATAATTATTAATTCCCCACGCTTCTGTGTAAACATTCATAGCAAGATCTGTAAATCACACCTTTTATATATATATATATATATATATATATATATATATATATATATATATATATATATATACATATATATATATGCTGTAAGCATTTCAAGCAACATCTATGAGATAATTGTATATCCAGGATGTGAAACATAACTGATTCTTAGATGCACCACAATTCTTTCTTGAAAAATCCACCAAAAATCATAGTCTTCATATATGCATATGCTTAGTCAGTGATGGCTGGTTGCAAAATTAGATGGGAGGGCTATACCTAATATCTATCAAGAGCTTGACAATAAAACTACTAATGCTGAGCAATGCATTATACCACAATGTCAACAGCATAATAAAAATGATGTGGGGCAAACTATTTTACACACACCCACACACACAGTCAAATCTGTAATGCTCTACTGGCTTCACGCTATGTTTCCTCTAAATACCAAAGAGGGTAAACAGAAAAGCTGTAACCCTTTCGTTCACCTAAAACACTAAACTTACAGTTCTGTCATCTAGAAGAAGAAGCCTTAATCTGTCACATATACATTACAGCACAGTGAAATTCTTTTATCACATATCCCAGCTTGTTAGGAAGTTGGGGTCAGAGCATAGGGTCAGCCATGATACAGCACCCCTGGAGCAGAGAGGGTTAAGGGCCTTGCTCAAGGGCCAAACAGTGGCAGCTTGGCAGTGCTGTGGCTTGAACCCCCAACCTTCTGCTCAGTAAACCAGAGACTTAACTGTTGAGTAACCACTGCCCAGCTGTAGTCCAAAAGGACTATGAAATAAATAATCCACCTCATTCACATTCATTACATCTGCAAGTGTATTTAATATGCGCCTTCTCATTCAACGCTGATGATGTGTGATGGATGTGTTAGCACCATGGGCTGAAAAATATCAGCCCCAAATGCATGCAAAATCTAAGGGGAATTTCATTCTGTGTAATCATCCGACCAAACTGACAGGCTGCATAGGTCTACAGTATGGACTAGAAAGAAATCAGCTCCAGCCTCGTGCTGTTGCTCTCGTTTCCACAGAGGTCCACCTTGTGACATTTGTTAACAGCAAATAATCTGATGTGGATGCCAAAAATGAAACCATATACTGATGTCTTTTTATCTTTGAAAGACTGCTAGCACATTTATGCCTGCTACCCTTGTGCATAGTGGTCATACTATAGTGGCTACAGATATTCAAAAAAAAATCAAGATGCTTAAAGAATCATTTTGTTATCACGTATTGGAGCCCCAAATGTAAGGTGCCTAGAGATTCCCACTGCTTTTAAATATTTGAGTTGAGTTGCTGGAATTTAGCTGCTATTGTCCCTCAGTGTGATGTCCTGTGGTGGACTGGCGTCCCATCCTGGGTGTAATCCTGTCATGCGCTCAGTGTTGTGAGACAGGCTCCGTATCCACTGCAACCCTGACCAAGATAAAGCGCTTACTGAAGATGAAAGAATGAATGAATGAATTGCTTGTGCGTTCTGTAGTTTGATGAACAGTCATGCTAACTAAAGCAGAGATGCAAATGTTGCCCTCACTAAAAAAAAAGAGGAGACAAATATGGAGATTTTATTCTGAACTGTAGGAAATGGTCAGGATTTTTTAAAAGCAGAGAAACTTCCCAAACTGGAGCAGACAGTAGCAGAGCAGACAGACATTTTATTAATATTTATAAATCATTTTCAGAGATACTGATGTTTCTGATTTGCACAAGAGTCTATTTATTTAATAAGGAAGGCCTGACAGTTACCTAGTCACAGGACCACGTCCAGCTACAGTTCCCCAACAGTGTTTGCAGAGTAAAAATCAAGAAACTATAGATCTTGAATAAATGTTTAAATATTTAAATATAGTGCCGAAAGTTTTCCTCCATGGGAGTCTTACAGGCAGAGGAGTTTGCAAAAGCTGGTGAGGGAACAACTGTTCATATCTGTTATAACGTAAGTGATAACAGGAACTTGTTCTACACCAGGAAATGTCACCATAAACATTCAGAAAGCACAAGCTGTTCATTAATAAATAGAAAATTGTAACTGTAAGCTGCCATATAAGAGTAATAAACCACTTCAAGACATGCTGTTATCGGAAAGTAATCAACTTTGGGGTAATAATGTCACCCTGTAATTGATTATTTTTCTACAACACATCCCATCATGTTTTATTCCTTACTTAACCTTCGTAACTTAAAACAAGTTCATCCTTACACCTAAGTTTGGGGTTGTCTTTATGAAATGCAGAAATAAAATGTCACTCAGTCACCATTTTCTCTTTCAGTTGACCCTTTTGCCTTTCAGCACTAGTAAAAAGCAGGATGGCCTGGCTTTGCTGGACCATTGGACATAAACCATAGTGGACTTCCAGTCTGACTGGCCATAAAAACACAGAAAGGCTCTATTTGGAGCAGACAGAGGCGCCCAGCTGACTTCAAAGTCCAGGGCTGTTCTTTCAGGGAACACAGGAGCTCTGAACTCCTACTAAAGTCCCTTTTATCCTGTGAGGGGTCATCTTTGTGAGACAGGAGAGAAAAAAGAGAAACAGAAAAGGAGAGAGAGAAACAGAAAGAAAGACAGGACCCAGGAGGGCTGCTCCATATCAGGAGGAAAGATCAGTGAAGATGGAGATATAAAGGTGTCGCTCTCTCACTCGCACATTCTCTATTTAATGCTGCTTCTCACTTGTTTCTTTTATTCTCACTGTCTAGCAGGTTAGATCTGCTCTCGATGACATGGAATTCCTCTGTTCGAGCCAGTCTGTGGTGTGGTGTGTGTGTGTGTGTGTGTGTGTGTGTCTATCCTGTCATTGGACCCAGCTTTAGCTATTCAATTATAGATCATGTTCAGGCAGGCACAGAGCTACCGTCTTATTCAGAGACAACACAAAAGAACCCAGGAAACAGTCTAACATTGACTGCTTTTGTCTGCTTGGATGGAAAACAACTGAATTCTCAATTCTGATTGGTCAAAAGTTGTTGATTAATTTTCTGTAACAGCAGCTCTGACAGTAGTACCAGCCACAAGGCAAATCACAGGTTAATGCATTCATCTATATATGTTATCATTTCTATAGTAACAGCTTATTCACAAGGACTTGTACAAGGGATGCGCCACATAATCTATGTCTAATAACGTAAGAATTGAAAATTGTACTGTTATTTAATAAATAAATTGTTGATGTGGTGAAGGAGACTCCAGCATAAGTGCTTTGTCACAGTCAGAGGTAAATCAGTAGCTTTAATTGTTCTGCTACAGGAAAGTCTAAAGACAGAGGATGCTGCATTTTGCAGTTTCTTGATAACAATCAGCATTTTTAAGAAAGTGAGGGAATGACTGTTTATAGCTGCTATAATCTAAGTAACACCAGGAAGTAACCTGTTTTGTGGACCCTGTACAACATTACATGTAACTATTAACTAATAAAAAGTATGAAGTGTCATTCTTGAATAAAATAAAAAATTGTAATCATTGGCAAATTGCTGTGGTATAAGAGGAATAAAACACTTCGAGATGAACTGTTATAGGAAATATTCAACTTTAGGGTGGAAATGGGATCTTGTTGCTGATACACTAATACATCCAGTAGCTAAGTGGCATGAGCTCCATGTAAAAATGTTCATACCGGACTAATTATTGATATGAGTGGCCAAGTAACACTGAATCCTAAAAGGTTTTCTATAGACTTATGCTAATTATTCGCCATATAACATAGTGATGTTGTAGAATCTACCAAGAGCACTATTCACCTTTTGGGCAGGCATAAATATTGCCTGGCTACACTGTCGGCAAATTGCTGTGGTATAAGAGGAATAAAACAATTAGAGATGAGCTGTTATGGAAAAATAATCAACTCTGAAGTGATTATTACTCACTACACTATTAGAAAAAAGGTCAAATTTTGAACTTAAAGGTTCTTTAGTAGTCCCTCTGGGGAAACCCTATGTAGATGTCTACAACAACGTTTCCTAATCAGAAAGGATTCCAAACTCGTATGTTGTACTTGTATTTTCTGCATTTTAACATTGTCTGATAAAAGTACACTCAACATTCTGGTTATTTTCACTTCGATTAAAGTACCGGTACCCTGGCTTTGTTTGGGTCACTCTCTGCCATTACTGCTAACCATCACTCTCACTGTCTCACTGTTTAATAGTTTGCCCCAGTAAAGTTTAAATGTAGCACCCTAAGGTGTGTTTCGCTTGTCCTTCTGGGAGAACCCTAAAGTTTCTATGTTTAACCCTTCAACAGAGGATTTCTCATTGAGAAAATGTTTCATTTAGAATCCTTAACCATCCAAACAACCATTGAGGAACACTTTGCATTTGACAAATCCAACTGATATCCCATGGATTCACATTTTAATGTAAAATAAACTAAAGGGACATCACTCCCATGTGGCACCACTGCTCTTCTGCCCAGGCCTAGGGATAAACTTGCACACTTATGCATGTTAGGAAGTATTACAATATCATATATAACAGAAGAATCAATGTGGGCATATTAAGAATGTGTATGTACTAAGACTAAACTATTAATCATATTTTAATTGTAATTGCAATTTCTGCCTTCCTCAATTAATTAAACAATTAACTACACTATTGGTAATTGTAGCTAAAGCTGGATAATTGGCTGGATCTTGGATTTTATTACATTAAATCACAAGCTTCTAACTCATATTTTAAGTGTCTGTGTAACATAATTTTGCATTTAGTCTATAATGTGTGTAAAGAGCTGTCTTATTTTTATACAAAAATATATATATTCCAAAAATATGTTTGTATTATATGTGAAAGATAAGCTATTTTCTGTTGTAAAGTACTCCCACTGTAATGCCTGTACCTTTCATTTTCTAACTAAACTGGGTTGAACTGGCATTCAGGCAAAATAGTGTAATGTTAGCAAGCAGTAAACATTTGATACTCAGTGTCGACAACCTGCCACCTGTTAACATGCTTCACATCCAGGGCTAATACCAGATTAAAGAGGCTAACTGCTATCATTATGCTTCGTTTTATCAAGAGAAGTTATTTGGCACGTCAAGTTCAGCACACAATGTACACAAGGCAAATGTGACAACTTGCAAAAGTATTATAAGTTTTCTATTAAATGTTTAGTCCAAATATCAACCATTTTTCTTTCAAGTCTCTGTAAGAACCCTGCTTTATATCTTCAGTCTAATCCTTAATAACCTTTCATACCATATGTGGTCTGTAAAAATCCTACCACATAAGAGAAGCATTCATGACACCTTATCATGCATTTGTGCAGGATGAGCTCCATTCGCCGCTACATTTTATGCACATATGTATCTGGTAAAAACAATTATAGACATAAAAGAGATACTTGTCACAGTTGCCAGCCTTGAGGCCTTCAAATAGGGAGATTTTCCAAATGGACATGGAAGGTCCGGGGGGTTCCTTTGATAAATATCTCAGAGACTTTGATTATTATCTTCTGGTGAGTTTTATGTACGAACATCACAAATTAAGCACTTTATCCTGATCTGGGTCACAGTGGATCCTGAGCTTATCCCTGGAACATTGGGTGTGAGGTGGGACACCAGTCTATCAGACATACACATTCACACACTCATTCACACCTAGGGGTTATTTCACACAGCCAATAAACTGGCATGTTTTTGAGAAGTGGGAGGAAAGTGCAGAACCCAGAGGAAACCCATGCAGACACGGGGAGAACATACCAAACCACACAAACAGTAACTCGGGTTTAGGATTGAATCGGGGAGCCTGGAGCTGTTGTGCCAAGCGCCACCAAAATCATAAATCTGATACTTTTTTTTAAATAAAATAAAAAGCACACTTGGTGTAAGAGGAGTGACCAAGGTTAGGCACATTTAACACTGATTAAAAAGTGCAATCATCTAGCAGCTTTGGATAAAGAATAAAGCATTTAAAATGGGAGAAATGAGAGAAATACAGGATACAGGAGAATATGGGAGAATATTGCTGATCCTGGGATCGTTTACAAGTGTGAGTGGGCTCACTCTGCCTCAAGGTGACCGGGCCACGTCCCAAATTGCATCTCATGCACTATACGACCAAAAGTTTGGGGACGCCTGATCAACACATCCATATGTGCTTTTTGAACATCCCATTCCAGATTTAGTCCCCCTTTGCTGTTATAATAATCTCCACTCTTCTGGGAAGGCTTTCCACTAGATTTTGGAGCGTGGCTGTGGGGATTTGTGCTCATTCAGTGGCAACAGTTTGGGGAAGGCCCTCATATGGGTGTGACGGTCAGGTGTGCACATACTTTTGGCCATATAGTGTATGTCTCAATAGCACGTAGGAAATGGGACACTATTCAGGTTATTATTAGTGTAATAATATAAGGTTTGGGTCTAGGCAGTCATCTCTGCAGAACTCTTGGAGGGTTCTAAAGGGGTACTAAACTGTACCTTTCCTTTTCAGTGGTCTTTAGTACATTTATCATGGTGGATTTATTGTATCTTGAAAGCTTTACTCTAAAAACTAATCAAATGTATAAGAATTGTGCTTAAAGTCCATTATATAGGCTAGCAGAAATTATTTTAAGGTAAACTACATTCACATCAGAATGTAACAGACACACAGGAAAGATGTATAAAGCTGTACCCTTGAGGGTACCACTGCAGTCTGGTATCATTTGTGCACTCCAGTGGAAAAAGCCTTACCTGAGCCTTCCATGATGCTGCAGTGGTCCAGTCGCGCCTTGGAGCCGAGGGTCACTGCTGCCAATCCTCCTCCTCCTCCACCACCACCACCACCTCCTCCTCCTCCTCCTCCTCCGCCGCTCCTGCTGAAGTCTCCTCCGCCTCCTCCGCTATCGACCAACTGCAAAGATTCATAACCATCATAACCGCTCCTCTTCTTGTAGCCTCCGAGCAGGCTCATGAGCACAAATCGTCAATCGCGTACTAACGAGGTCGCTTCAAGGTGGTGTGCGCATCTTCAGCCTCCTCGCGGTGGACAAGCAAAGGAGGAGGAGAAGAAGGGAGGAGAGGAGACTAATGCATCACATCCCCGTTATGCAGCGTCTCTCTCTCTCTCTCTGTCTCTCTCTCTCTCTGTCTCTCTGTCTCTAGCCTGAATACCGGAGGAGGAACGTGTCGGCATCATGAGCCGCATTTACTGCGGCTTCTCCATCCTCTTTCATCCAACAGCACTATTCACGCCGCCGGAAGCTCACTGCTCGCCCGCACGAGCGCCGGAGATGACTGTGGAGGGGGTTTGTGGAACTGGATACCCAGGACCCCTTTTGACAGAAGGGGAACTCAAAACCTCAAAAATAGGGTGTTTAGTTTGGTCCACAGTTTTAGGTTTCTAAATAATTCGATTCAGAAATAAACACAAATATATAGGATAAAAAGATTGAGAGATAGAAGTTTCACTATGTAAATAGGGTTTGAGGCCTTCCCAAGCCTTTACCTCACCCCTCTCAGAGGAGGAAATGGTTCAGTCTGCCCCGCACATAGATTCAGCTTTTAAACGTTTACAGCCATTAGCTGTTTATCCAATAAACAACAACAAATACTGGAGAAAAAAATATCCTACACAAATTATTATTATTATTATTATTATTATTATAATTATTATTATTATTATTATTCACTTTTTTGGTAGGATTTTTTTATTTAACCCAGGGTGTCAACAAATGTTGTGTTCTTGGTTTAATAATAATAATAATAATAATAATAATAATAATAATAATAGATAAAGTTTGATGTTTTAGAATTGGCTTTGGTTTAAATTAATATCTATTTATTATTATTATTATTATTATTATTATTATTATTATTATTATTATTATTATTGTTGTTGTTGTTGTTGATGATGATGATGATGATGATGTTATTATTATCATTTAACCTTTTAACAGCATTAAAACCCTCTCTCTTTCAATAGACACTATACTGTATATACAAGCCAAAGGCTGTAATCCAAACCCCACACCCATTAATGTGCAATACGATACACACTGCATGCAGTTGTGTAGTTTATTTGCACTCTGAATCTGTCATCTCTAAATGAAATAGACCTTTTTATAAATAATAATGCAGATGTTTTTGTCCAAGCGCCTTTTGTCCAGGCCCCCCATAGAGACATCCCTGTTCATATGCACAACAATTTAGTGCTGCCCGATAAAAGCTTGTTTCATGCTAGCAAGCCTACTGTGAGTGGGAAAACATGACACAACTGTGACTGTGATGTTTCTTCACTTCAGCCTATAATTAGTATAACACATTTTAATTGAGGACTGAATTTATACAGCACCAACTTAGTTTCAGTTAAATAAGGAAACAACTAAATGATGTGAAGGTTGTCAGAAGCACCTGATTCACCTCCGCCTCAATCAGTTGACAAGATTGGCTATGGATTGATGTTTATATAATAAAATATATGTCATATATGGGTGTATGGTTGTCCAGATTCCAATGAGAGAAGGTCTGTAAATCTGAAATTCCTACATGACCCTTGATCTGTCATCATATTATATTTTATTATTAACATACAATGGATATACACACTCCTGTTAAAATGGCAGGTTTTTAGATCACACAAGATCTTTTTCCACCCTCAGTCTGAAATTACAATGTATAAAATTAAGTGAAAATCAATCAGAAACATTTTAGGCAAATATAAACATTTTAGGAAAAATAAAAAAGTTACAATAACCTGGTTGCATAAGTGTACACACCCTTTTATAATTGAGGATGTGGCTGTGTTCAGAATCAACCAATCACATTCAATCTCATCTTCAAAAGTAATTATCATACAGCTGTCATCAAGGAAATTATTCTTATTAACCCCAAATAAAGATCAGGTGTTTCTGTAGGATTTTCTTCACATCTTCTTGGTTTCATCTGACTGCTGAAGCCATGGTCCGCAAAGAGCTTACAAAGCATGTACGGTATCTCACTGTCGAAAGATATCGATCAGGAGAGGGGTATAAAACAATTTCCAAAACATTACATGTACCATGGAACACTGTAAAGGCCATCATCAAAAAATAGAGAAAATGATGCACCACAGTGACATCACTAAGAACAGGATGTCCCTCGAAAATTTATAAAAGGACAAGACAAAAACTTACCAGGGAGGCTGCCAGGAGACCTACGGCAACATTAAAGGAGCTGTAGGAATATCTGACAAGTACTGTTTACTCTCTGCATGTGACAGCAATCTCTCGTTTTCTTCACATGTCTGGGCTGTGGGGTAGGGTGGATAGAAGGAAGCCCTTTCTCACAAAAAACATCCAAGCTAAATCACACACTCCAAAACATCAAAACAGCCAACTAAATCACCCCATACCATGTGGCAACATGTGTTATGTGTGATGAGACTAATTCCAAAAAGTATAAAAATTCCATAATCCCAAAAGTTATGTTTGGCACAAAAAAAGCACTTTACCAAAAGAACACCATCCCCACGGTGAAGCATGGTGGTGGCAGCATCATGCTTTATTGCTGCTTTTCTTCAGCCAGGACTGGGGCTTTTATCAGGGTGGAGGGAATCGTGAATAGCTACAAATACCAGTCGATTTTAGTGCAAAACATTCATGTGTCTGCTAGTAAGCTGAAGATGAAAAGGAATTTCACCTTTCAGCATGATAATGACCCAAAGCATACATCAAAATCAACAAATGAATGGCTTAACCAAAAGAAGATCAATGTTTTTGAATGGCCTAGCCAGAGCCCAGACCTGAATCCAACTAAAAATCTGTGGGGTGACCTGAAGCAGCCTGTGCACAGGAGATGCCCTTACAATTTGATGGACCTAGAATGTTTTTGCAAGAAAGAGAGGGAAAACATTGCCAGGTCAAGATGTGCCACGCTGATAGACTCTTAGCCAAAAAGACTGAGTGGTGTAATAAAATCAAAAGATGCTTCGACAAAGTATGAGTTTAGGGTTTAGTATGAGTCTGCGCACTTATGCTTTTTATTTTTCCTATTTTTCCCTAAAATGTTTCTGTTTTTCACTTAATTTTTATACGTTAAAATTTCTGACATGATTTATCTTGGTTTCACTTTTTTACATCACAAAAACCTGCCATTTTAACAGGAGTGTGGAATCTTTTTATATCCAATGAATACATATACACCTGGCCATGAGACTGCTTATCAGACAATTGTCCAATTACTTTTGATCCTGTGTAAATGAAGGGATTCTGTAAAAAAAAAAATGGCTGTAATTCCAAAACGTTGCCATAAATGCAATATTTTTGTTAAACCCCTTGAATTAAAGCTGAAAGTATACACTTCAATCACATCTTGATTGCTTCATTTCAGCAAAATTATGAAAATTGTGTCACTGTCCAAATACTTATGGACTTGACTGTATATTATTATTCATATATACATATAATATTATTATTATTATTATTATTATTATTATTATTATTATTATTACTATTACCAGCGACTACATCAGAAAAACTGATAGACTGCTCATGCTCTGTGTGTGTGTGTGTGTGTGTGTGTGCATGCGTTTGTAACAAGTCAAGTAATTGAGTAAGAAAGTAACCTTTTAATCAACCTAGGTAAAACATTTAGAGCTTTGTGAATGGAGACTCTCCAGCCCAAGGCTATTTCTTTCCTGAAGAATGATTTAGTTCGGTGTCAGCTTGTTGGTGTTGCAAGCTTCCGTCTTTGGACGCATTACTTGGCAGCCACCAGGCCTGCATGCTTTCTCTTAAGACTAACTGTGTCTAGGAAACTGAAAGAAGAGACACTGGGAACTTAGTGTATATGAAGTCTTCCATACAAAGAGCTGTGCTGCTGTCTGCACATAAGTTGCTGACTTATCATTGACCTTTTTCTGCATTGTTAGGAAACAAGCAATAAAGCTCTTGCACTTTGGTTTGCTGTGTAAAAATCAAACATTCTCCTTCTTACGTTACTCTTTTATCAAACTCATGCACTTGGGTGGAAGCATCTGGGGTGTGGGTTAATATAATACTCCTATGAAGTAGCTGTTTAACACAGGTCTTGTGATCTTTTACGATGGTTTTTAACTTATAAATTTCTTATACCCTCTTGGATAGCCATGAAAGGATAGTACAGTAAATTCTGCTGATCAAAGTTCCCAAATGCTGATCTCCAATTCTCTATAACAGCCTCAAGTTATGAGTAAAGTAGGACAACCCGTCAGTGAATATGGATGAAAAAAGATATTTCCTCTCATTACAGGGAATATTAAAAGAGTGAATTTAAAGTATAAAGCACTAAGCTTGTTTCTATGGTTTGTAATTTGAGAGACTGAACATGTGGGACTACTTCCCTTTTATATGAGATAGAAAAAGACTACTATTTTAATGACTAGTACTATTCTGCTTTTATTTTATTTTTCCTTTCTTAGCAAATTTGTTATATAAGGTGGGTTTTAGAGATAATACGTGATCAACCAACCAATGGTTAGTGCAGGTTTTAAATATGATGTGCTTAAAGACTATTTGGAAAAGATAGAGAGAGGGCCAATTCTTCTTGTTTTTATTAGTGATATAAAATGCATATTGTTAGATTTATATCAATACATATTTCCAGTGTTGCCAACTTTGTTTTGAACTTTTTAGACCTCTTTAGTGACATTATTTCAAAAAAGTGCCTGGTGAAAAAAGTTCTGGTGAATTTTTACAGACATTAGTGACTGTCTTGCACTCGATACGGTCCTCCAGCTCACATCACAGCTTCCTGTTACATAGAAGTTTATAGAGCAGGTTTACTCGATTAATTACTCATCACCAGTGTGTATAGCTTGACTATAGTTGTACTTGCATGAGCCTATGTTCCCAATGGCCAATCACTGATCAGAATTTTTTCCCCATACCCAATCATTGGTCAGTATTGTTTGTCCCACCCACACATTTCTTTGTTCTTCAGTTTAAACTCTGTTCTTGGGGATATTGGTGATAAAGATATCCTTCTTTCTATAATAAATAAGTTATAATCTATTCTTTTCTATTATAATAATATCTCTATTCTATTCTATTCTATTCTATTCTATTGTATTTTGTTCTGTTGTGAAAATCTTCCTTTTATATAACACATTCTGATATGCAAATAATCATGACATTTTCAATGAATATGTAAATAAATGTATGATGTCATCTAGTGAAGAGTTGGCAACAATGGACATCACATTTCTAATCACTAAACACCTCTGACTGTTCTGATTTATGAAACTGTCCCACTATAGCACACTTTTATAGGTCTCACAATACCACAACAATACCACAACCATTTTGTTCTACTTTCTCTACTTTATTACTGTGACTTTATCTGAAAGTGCTTCCAGCATGAAACTACATGTAGCATATTTTATTATCTAGCTTATTAACAGAAAATCCCTCCAGCATTAAAATATATGCAGAAGACTAAGAATTGTGTGTGCAAAGTGAAGTGCGCATGCTCAGAAAGCCATTGTTTAGGAAGACAGGGATAGGAAGGACAATTCAGAACACCTGTCGTGATGTTGCGCGCCGCGAGCGTCTGCCTGGGCGGAAGTGACGTCATCTCCATGGAAACAGGCAGAAACGCGCTCTTATGTATAATTATAAATCGTGAACAGGAACAACATGTCAATACAGTACTATATTATACTATACTATAGGGTTCTATACTAAATTGACAATCTAAAGATTTCCCTATGCTTTTGTCGTCATGAAAATATGTAAATTACGTATTGTTGTGGCAAATAGTATTCTATATCTGTAAACTATTGTCTCTCAAAATTAAGCGCACATCTTCAGTGAAGCACAGGCTGAATCCCAATCGTGGCTCTAGGGCATTATATAGGGTGTACTCCAGTCTCAGGGTTGCATGCCCTATGTAGTGCACCCTTAAAGTGCGTCAGCAGCGATTTGGAATTCCGGATTCGATGACGTCGAAAGATTCGGTGCCTAACACTTCCGTTTGCGAGGGGCTCGCGCAGCTCGGGCTACAATATATCATACAGCCAGTGATGTGTGAATGAAAAAGAAACGTTCAAACACATCTGCACAGACTACAGCTGCAAATGATGTCGCTCCTGAACTCGGACACGTGCCTTCTGCACGCAGGACACTGACATGTTATTGTGCACCATAACGTTTAAACGGTTAATGGCATCATGCATGCATTTTGACATTTTAGGAAATGCATCAGTGATCTGCCATATGTTTATGTCCAAGCCGCATGTATATTTCAGGCAAACCGTTTCTACAGTCAAGAGGTGAACCTTTTCAGCGATAAGCCCCTTGCTTCAAAACAAAAACACTTCTCATGTGTCAGTGATTTTCCGCCATTCAGATCGAGTCGGTGCATTAAATGCATGGAGCCATATTGCATGATGACTGCATATGGAGGTGATCTTGGCCCTGTTATAATGTACATGATGTGCAGCGACTCAGATCATGATCACAGCGCGCACGACGCATTATGTAACAGTACTATCTCCACTGAAAACGCGCGACAGTGGCTATGCATGCTGCACAGCACAATCCTGTCTGCTTTTTTTTTTTTTTTTAAATGTAAATAGAAATAAGGTCATTGCAGCTCTTACCTTCCAGCGCGTGCATTCTCCAGTCGGCCGCGTGTCCAGCTGATGCCACAAACGCTGACCTTTGATTTGTCATTCGCTGATCACTAAAGGTCAGATGATCACTGCTTCCTGGCGTGTGGAGCCGCGCTGTAGGAGAGGAGGCGAGAAAGCGCGGCGTTTGGGGTGAAGGACGGATGCAGGGCGTTTATTCCGGGTCTAATGCCCGCTTTAACATGATACCGGATTGGATGCAGAGCCGCATCACGGAATCACGCGCATCCCGCTGTCATGCCGCGCGCGCCGCTGTGATGTCACAGCCGGTTAAAGCACACATCCTGTCTATCTATCTATCTATCTATCTATCTATCTATCTATCTATCTATAAGCTTTAATGAGTTCTCTGTAATCTACACTCATTAGTCCCATTAGCCTTGGGCACATTTTTAATAGAAATATCTATCTATCTATCTATCTATCTATCTATCTACAGTATCTCTAAGCTTTAATTAGTTCTCTGTAATCTACACTCATTAGTCCCATTAGCCCATTAGATAGAAATATCTATCTATCTATCTATCCATCTATCTATCTATCTATCTATCTATCTATCTATCTATCTATCTATCTATCTATAAGGTTTAATTAGTTCTCTGTAATCTACACTCATTTGTCTCATTAGCCTTGGGCACATTTTTAATAGAAATATCTATCTATCTATCTATCTATCTATCTATCTATCTATCTATCTACAGTATCTCTAAGCTTTAATTTGTTCTCTGTAATCTACACTTATTAGTCCCATTAGCCTTGCACATTTTAATAGAAATATCTATCTATCTATCTATCTATCTATCTATCTATCAGGTTTAGTTATTTCTTACTACACTGATTAGTCTCATTAGCTCTGGGCACATTTTTTAGAAATATCTATCTATCTATCTATCTATCTATCTATCTATCTATCTATCTATCTATCTATCTATCTATCTATCTATCTATCTGGTTTAGTTACTTCTCTGTAATCTACATTCATTAGTCTCATCAGCTCATTAGGCATCCTTTTAATAGAAATATTTATTTATTTGTTTGTTTGCATGTTTGTTTCACTAGCTAGCTAGATATTTATTTGTTCATTTGTTATGTTTATTTGTCTGTTTTAGGTTAAAAAAAATTACATTTTCAAACATTTATGTATTTATTAAAAAAAAGTAAAAATGAAAATTGTTGGATGTTTCTAAAAATGGAGTCACTGTTTGTTGTTATAACGTAAGTGATAACAGGAACTAACTTGTCTCATGGACGTTCCACAACATTAAATGTAACTATAAATGGTTATGTGTCGTGCAATAATAAATTAAAAGTTGTAATCTGTGACAAATCACAGCAGTATAAGAGCAATAAAACACTTCAGGACCTGCTGTTATAGGAAAATAATCCACCTCTGGGTGGTAACAGTAATTCCACGTTGTGTTGGATCGCATCACACCACCCCGGTGTGGATTATTTTCCTATAATAGCATGTCCCATCATGCTTTATTCCTTAGTTATACCTCAGCACTGTTGAATTGGCTATTGGAATTGGTCAGACAATATTAATTCATTTTCTATAACAGCATCTCTGACAGCAGTGCAAATCACAGGTTTGTGTTATTCTGATATTCTAATATGTTATCATTTTTACAGTAACAACTCATTCACTTGTATAGTGGATGCTCTACATAATACAATAAATAGATTAAAAATTGTTGTTTTTATTCAACAAGGAAAAAAATATAATCATTGATTTGGTGAAGTTTCCTGTAAGGAGACATTTATTTAATCATTTATGGAAGGAGTCTCCAGTGTCAGTCAGTCACTTTTCTGACACTGGAAATCTTCCGGATTGAGAAGTTTGTACCTTGTGTTTTGTCAGTAACATGGTAAGCTGCGTTTTTTTTATTAACTTCAAGGGAACGACTGTTTATACTGTAGCTGCTATAACATAAGTGATAACAGGAATGAACTTGTCTCACAGATGTTCCATAACGTTACATGTAACTATGTGTGTTGTTCACGAATAAATTACAAGTTTTAAATGTTGGCAAATTACTGTGGTATAAGAGGAATAAAAACATGACAGGGCATGCTGTTATAGGAAAATAATCAGCTTCAGCATGCCCTGTCATGTTTTATTTCTTAGATAGTATTAGCATTACTTTGTAAACAGTCTTTGAGAACGGCAAGATCAAATGCCTATCTCCCTTATTTCAGTTTGTTAGCTATGATACATGGTGCATTCTATTGAGTGACAATAACACAATTTTATGTTATCAGTGAATGGTTAAAAATAAATCACTGCCACACTACTGATTTTTAGAAACAAGAGAAAAGATTTATTTGGTTTAGAGATGACAAATTCAGAACTGTGTGGTATTGCACAATAAGAGAGTGAGGGGGTTTGTTTTGACCTTTGGCTTGCATATTGTGTCTATTGAAAGAGACACACATAGAGAGAGTTGTAATGCTGTGAAAAGGTTAAGTAGTTCAGAGGTAATGTAGTATTTGCTTTCATTTAAACTTGCATATAGAGATTATTCTGCCTCACCTCTATCAGCCTGAAGCTCAGACACTGCGGTTCACAAGCTTATCTCAGTCTTTTATCAAGACAGGTGATTTGTAGCATAGGAAAACAGCATCAACTTTTCCAAAAAATATTAAGTATTCGTTTCAAAATCATACAAAACTACATAATTAATTGTAAATTGCTGTTGGCAAAAATTCTCACTGAGTCACAGTTAAATTACGGAAAGAGTTTGATATTGAACCTGTCAGTGTTCTCAATGTATATGGCACATGTGACATTCTGTACATGTAACATTTTCTCAAAGTCCTAACCTCCAACAGTCCAAAAATCCAGCTCACACACACACACACATTTCATTTGCCTGAAAAAACTGCAAGCAAGCACAGTGTTATTTAAGTCTGTGCAGGCACTCAGTAACAGTTGAAGTCATATAGGAACATTGATGGAACATTCCAGAGAGAAAGGCAGAATAAGACACAATCACATGTTCCAGTAAGTCCGAGTAGTGTATCAGAAAAATGATAGAAATGACATAATCAGATAAGTCACAGGAATATCGGAATAATATTTCCCTTCCCAAAAAGTCACATATATTCATTATTACTAACTTATTACACATACAAACTTTTAAACCATCTATCCACCCTGATTTGAGAAGATTTTACTTATTTCTACTTAAAGTACATACTTATATATGGCTGTGTTTCCTTAAAAACACTAAAAATGAATAACCAGGTTAGTCAGCAGGTATTCTTCTGTAGCTAATGATTGATAAAGCAGACAGAGGCTTTGACATGTTCCTTGCTGCATCTAAAATAATGCTTAAAAAATAAGATGATTCAGATGATTCATTCTTGATACACTGCATTTAATAGAAAGAGAGGGATAAAGACTAAAGCTTTTTTAAGGAATGAACTATGTAACGAAGGTCTAAGTGATGACTGCTATACCTCCGTGTAGAATTAACCATTAACCGTTTCTTCAGTGGGTTGTGGCCCTTTGAGCGTCTGCTAGGTCTGTCGGGATCTTTGCGCTCAGAAGTGAGCTGACGTAAGGCCAGATCCGGTCCGTCTCTGTGTCCGAAAACATGTGTAGGATGCCTTTGGCCCTTGAAATGCACATGACAACTCTAATGAGCTTAATGTATAGTCTATAACTGTAATCATCACAAATGCTCTATTTACATGCAAACATTTCCCACAGTTTTAATCAATGAATTTCAGAGAAACAGTTTACACGCAACTCTTATCGGTGCATACACATAACATGTGCTCTACGCATGCAATGAGCGGCATTTAGTGTCAGTGGTTCCACAGAAACAAGAAGTACAGACATCCTGTCAGTGTGTAACAAGTGGCTCAGAATATCAACTTGTGTTTATATGGTTTAAATATCAGTCTCAGCAAAATGTCCCAATGACCCAAATTTCCTCACATTTATTTTTCAATCTCATTAAATGCGTAAAGTTTTATTAAAGGGCCATTTTACTGTCCATCAACATCCAACATGACCCACAAACACATGCACAGAATAGAGAATGAAAAGCTTCCAATTGTTAAAAACTGTTAAAGCGATTAAAAGATTTACATGTGGATTATTCTTTTTATGTTGTTGTTTAATGGATTATTACACAGATTACCCACTTGGTCGGATAGAAACTTCATTCAAATTGGTCAGTCTGGTTTATTCTATAATTTTTTTTATTCCTACTGAGCTATCAGTCTGATGATTAACATATTATATTGAGCGCTGCTGAATGCTCAATTGTGATTGGTCAGAAGGTGTTAATTTTCTATAACAGCAGCAAATCACAGGTTAATATTAATGCGCTCCATCTAATATATTATCTTTTCTATAATAACAACTTGCACAGGGACTTGAGGTTGAGGTATGGTAAGGTTTTATGTGAGGAGATGTTTATTTAACATTTTTTGGAAGAAGTCTCCACTGTCAGCCTTTTGAAACAACTGTAACCTTAAGTTTCCTGACACAGAAAAGTCTTCAGGATAGATGACTTTCCAGTTTCGCTGTAACATGACAAACTGCATTTTTTTTTGTCTTACTGGCTTCGAGGCTGATGAGGGAACGACAGTTTATAGCTGCTATAATGTAAGGAATAAGAGGAACTAACTTGCAAATGTTCCGTAACATTAAATGTAACTATATATAGAATAAGAAGAGGAATAAAACGCTTTGGGAAAACTGTGTTAAACTGTTGTTGTTGTTGTTGTCAAACTGTGCAACAATGCAGATATTTCAATGTGACATACACTCTACAAATGCAAGAATTTAACTCCAGAAGTAAAAAAAAAATTACACCTGCAGTGAAACAAAGTAGCAACTTCCTGTTACACGTCATTCAACAACCATTTTCATTTTTAGTGTTCTGTCCATGTCAGCTGCACTGTATCACTGTATTGGTACTTGCTGAGTACACTCTGCATTCATTACATTGCTGTTGTATTATTACTGCTGCACAAAGCTTAACTCTACCCACAAATTCTGTAGTGTCTAAATCCAGTATACACACCTCTCTAGAGTGTAACACATCTTTCCACTCAGTTTCACTAACAATCCTGACATGATCTGAAAAGCTCTGGCCATTCAAACTCATCTGACTTGAACCACTGTTGAACTGACTCATATAGGGCTTCGGTTCCCCTACACACAGTTAAACTAGAGTGACATTAACGGTAAGATTGAAACCCAAGATTGAACTCTAGAGTGTCACTAAGGTTTGATTAGTACGCTGAAAAGTTCAAGTTAGTACGCTGAAAAGTTCAAGCTGTACTTTTAGGATTGGTCTTTTTGATGTGACCGTTCACAGAAGCTTTCATTTTACATGTCAAAATTTATGTCATTAACATTTAAACAATGAGTGCAAAACAACATTGTGGGTAGCAGGAAATATCAACAGCCAACAAGTACCTAGAGCTTTTAATTAAATGTCTGAATTACTGTGCTAGTATTTCCCCCATACTCCCATGTCTCTTGTTTCCTGCACTGTAAAAAAATTATAGTAATTTCCTGCAGCAGTGTTGCCAGGAAAGTACAGTAAATTTACCATAAATAATTGAAAAACATATTTACTGTAATATATTTACAGGTACTTACTATAGTAATTACAGTATTTGTTACTATAATTATGTTTACAGTAATGTAAGCATAATTACATAATTATGTTTTTATAATCATGTATATTCCAGATGATTTTACAGTAATTTACTGGCAGCAAATTATATAGAATGACAATATAATATAAAATACATTATATTATACAATACATAACAGATGATGTGTTTTACCCAATATGACTTGCAATTGAGGCAGGATACAAATGAGCAGTTGAAGGTTAAGGGTCTTGCTCAAGCACCCAACCATGTGTTCCAGGTGCTGGGATTTGAACACACAACATTCTTATCTGTAGCTCAGAGTCAACAACCTCGACTGCTGCATTACCTCACGCTAAAAATGAATTTCAGTGCAAATTTTTATTTATATATAAACTTAAGCTCAAAGAGGGTTTGTGTTCAACTAAAATAGTCACAAAACTGAAGAGCACTAATTTGCAGACGATGACACAGATAGAAGCTGTACCATTCTCAGTCCCCCTGAAAAAAATTAGATATCCCAGTATGCATTGGATTTTCTGGTATTTTACTGTAAAGTGTAAATCAGTGCATTACTCTAACTGTCCAATCATTTACAGTACAATCCTGTAAAATAAAAGAACAGTATTTTGCTGTAAAAGAAATACTGTAAATTGACAGCATTTTTTTTTTCTTTTACAATGTGGCTTTGACTCAATCCTGTGCCCTGGCACAGTTTGTTTAACTCCTTCATCTGTGTCCTGACCTCTGCTATAGACTTTGACATTTGGTTACATTTAGTTTACACACTTACACCGTGTGTCCCTAAAAACATCAAAATACAATACGTTTGTATATCAATTAGGCCGGACAGCATCTATCCAGATGGTTACAGTGTACCGTACCTCACAGAAATGTTACTATAGGTTTTATTTTGTAAATTAATTTCTATTTTTTATATTATTTTAGTTTAGATTTTTTTATATTATTATATTTATATTACTTTCATTAAATTCATTTTCATTTTTTGTGTAGCTTTGTTAGTCTATATTATTACCGTTATTACGCATTGGAATGATTTTGTGTCTGGACCATCTTCACTGCCCACCTCTATAAACACGTACATTAGTATATATTTGGTACACAAGCTGGTGAGACAGAGTGGGTTGAGAGAGGTTGTTATCATGAGCATGAGCATAAAAGGACTCATGGGTTAAACAAGTGAAGAAGTTTGTTGTCCACCTCAAAGATTTTAGAAATTAGCAGGTTTTTTTAAGGGTTGCATTTTGCAAACCACACTTTAAGGGAGAAGTTCTCTCACGACCTCACCTACAATTCAGATTTTTCACAGACTTTTCCTAACTCCTTACTTTCATGGTTGTTGTGTTTCCTGGATTTGAACCATGCCTGTTTACCTGATTACTGATTTTTCATGCTTAACCATGTCTTGTATTTTACTCCTGAACCCTTATAAATTCTTCTAATAATAGTTTGCCTTCTGCCATTGTGGTAGATTACCCATTAAGCACCAAACCTAAGAGACTGCACTAACAGAAGAACACATACTGTATAATATGCTGCTCTTTGATTTGCTGCAGTTTTTACTACCACAATTATTCATGATCGGTTTAACTGGACAGATCACACAGTGATTTTATTTAACATATTTCTTCAACCCTCCTGAAATTAATTCCTGACTACCCCTCTTCAAGAGCAGACAGTAGCTGTAGAATCTACTCGTTCCACATGAAGTATTATGTGTGAAATTTATTTGGACTTTATTTATTTATTTATTTTTATTTAAATTGATATAAATGTGCTAGTTATTTTTGAATTTAGTTTATTAGTTAGAGAGCAAACACGGCCTCATCGCACCTTTGGTCATGTAAGCCTCTCTGAGAACCTGTAACTCTAACACTGACTCTAACACATGAATGGTCATCAAGCGTGTGTTGCTTATTAATAAAAAAGAGAAGACCCTGTCCTCTGTCGGACTCATACTGTAAATGTTGGGAGTCAATTTACAAACAAAGTTTGTACAAACTCCAAGCTTTTGCCACAGAGTGAACACCTCAGGAAACTTACCTGTATAAATCTATGACAGGCTTTGCCACGTCTTTGTAGTGCCTCAATCTGGCAACCAGTGCCTCTGGTTTATCATCTTCATGTTGAATCAGTGGCTCTCCGCTGATATCGTCCACTCCCTAGTAAGAGAAAGGCAGAGAATATGTGGGGCTTGTTTTACACACATTACAGAGGAAGGACATAAGTGCTCTAAATGTTAGTGATAACAGGAAATAACTTTTTTTTCGCTGACGTTGATATGTACAGCTTTTCCTTTACAGAGACTACTTCAATATATCAGAGGCAGTCATAGCAAAAGAAACCTGAGCTCAAAGATTTGTACAATTCAATGATTCATGGAACAGCCATGAAAACAGATCAAGCAGCACATGCATGCCCATTTCTGTGTCTTCTGGTATGTGATACTGCTAATATTTTATGGACATGATGTAATTTCACACAAGCTGTATGCAGTAACTATTTTATGACCTGCAATATAACAACCCATTAACAGCACTCCATGGAATTTACTCACAATAATAGGCCTACACACCCACATTGCCCAGCTTTTCATGCTTTCTACCAAAAAGAAATCCTTGAACTCCTTGAACCCCTCACATGCCACATTAAAGCACTATTCACTGACATACCCATGTTACATATAACATACAAACATCCTAGTATTAATATCACTACTTTTCCCCATTTTGGTCAATTCCCAACCACTAGCCAGTTCTCTCCAGTGGCACAACAGATACACACTAGGGTAAGGGTGAGGGCTAAAACATGCAACCTTCTAGACATGTGCAGCTCTGCCACCGCATCTTTTCAAACTACTGTTCATGCAACGTCACACTATCTGCCCTCTTCCACATACATGAGCTCACAGACACTCTTTATTGGCTAGTGTTTTTCAGATCAACAGGAGGGGAGTAAATCCCATCCAGACAGCACGCTCAGGTTGTGACATTGTCACAGAGCAGCTTTTCCAAGCTCTGGCTGTAGATCGAGGTGGCAAGGAAAAACTCACCAAGACAACACAGAAAAGAAACCTTGACAGGAACCAGACTCAAAAGGGAACCCATGCTCTCCTGGGCGATACCAGATAGTGAGTAAAAAGACAAAACTAGCAGTTATCTAACAGCAATGTGCTGTTTCTACACTTTTGTCAAATCTGGATCCACCACCAATCCCGGAATCAACAATCCAAACCAGTTTTGACACTTGCACATTCCCACTCTCCTGCATACTGAACGACTCACCTGTTACTCATTACTGCTCATTTATTTTCTTGTATATATACCAGACCTCATTCTTTCACTTCATGTGAGGTTTTCCCTGTTGACTATCTCTGGTTTTGATTTAAGGTTTCATCCTCCGCCTTGTTTTTTGATCTGTTTGCCTGAAGATCGACCTCTGCCTGTTTGACATCGATTTGCCTCTCAGTTAGGATTGTTAATAAATAGCTTGCATTTACACTCTTACATAAGTGTTACATGAACTTCATGTGTGTATAATCGTACGACTCATGAAATTTACATGATTTTTACACACTTCACATTAGCTTTCACATTTTTTTTTCACATCTCATTTTCTGTTCGCATAATTGATTTAACTTCACGTGTTTTTTTACACATAATTGAATTTCACGTTTTTTTCACATTATTCATTTATTTTCATGTTACTTTTTCATTTATTCAGATGTGATTTTCTCACATGAATAATTATTCTTCACATGATCATGTATTGTTTAAATGATGTCACATGTTTACTTGACTTCACATATGCAATTTCAGGACATAGAAAATGTTGAAATTTACCTTCATGTTTTCAACATGTAATCACATATTACTCCCATCACATATTATTCACATGTGAAAACCATGTGAAATGTATGTGATTTCTGTAAGGGCATCCATCTTCCTCCATCTTGTGACAGGTTTGTGTTTGACCCACTGTACATCTAAATTTCCTGTTGTTATTTTAAGTTCTTTTTTTTCTATTTATTTCCTGGTGTATTTTCACCCACAAAATCTAAGCTCTTCCTTTTAAGAAAACAAAGGATTCATCCAATTTTATTAAAAAAAAAACATGGCTGTCAGATTTAAATTAAATGACAGTACAATACCCTTTCTCACTCTGCAGATCAGGAAAGGAGAGACATCTACCTGGACACGGGGAGGGTTAAAGAACATGTTGTACACCCTCCCGCTGGCTGGGTGGATCCAGCGATGACGCAGTCTTTCCTTCAACGTCTCCAGAGGAATGTTAAGACTAATGACCACATCAAGCTCACAGGCACTATTCAGAGCCTCGGCCTGGGCTAGAGTCCTAGGAAAACCTAGAGAAAAGGACAAGACACTGAAACACTGCAGAACAAATCAAGGAATCCAGTGGTTATATGATTGCACTGGCTGCTACAGGGCTCCTATCAGAGAGAAAACATTCACAGGATGGATTTTAGTCTCTTTAGCTTCTGCACAGGCTAGGGAATGCATGAGATAAATAAATAAACTGTCACATTCAAGCTATTATTCAGTGCAGTGAGTCTAATCAGTCCCTGAATTCAAAATGGATTTCAGTCTTGACGGTCATGGCAGGTGGAGTTGTTTCTCTATTCATCATTTAGAAGCAGAACTGATAAGCTTCCCATTAGATTAGCAAAAAGTCTTTAAGAGTTTATTACAGGTCCTGTTGCCCTGACTACCAAACAATGACACGTTATTGTTCTACAATATTTTACCATAATTTAGCCCTTACAGCATGCATTTCATAAGGCTAGTAATAAGACGCAGTCATGGATCTTATTACATCTCCCAGTTTATATTTGTTATTAGTATAACTCAAGACTATAGTGAAGTGTATTCTGATTGGAAGAGGTTTGCAGCTCAAATGGAACCAGGCACCAATGTTTACAAACCTTGGAACAGATCAGACTGAAGTTGTGTCAACTTGTTGTTAGGCCGGACCCCACCCTCTTCGCTCTGCCAGTGTTTTATATCTGATCTTTTACTGATTGCAGGCATTTAAATAAATATGCAATCTGCCTTTTTCCAAGCTGTGGCTGCCATGTGAAGTATTCACTTGCTAGAGTGGTTATGTAACAGGGAGTCTTAGTTAACAGCCAATTTAACACATGAGGATTTTGGAAAGTATGTGGCCATATCACAGTACTTTTGCCTTGTTCAGCTAAAGAGTGCAACTCCGAATTTCTGACCTCCTACTAGGAAAAAACACAGGAAAGTCTCCTCAGCTTGGAATTCATACTCAGAAAATCAGAGTTCAGCATATGACGTCATGTCAATATGTCTGCTCACACCGTCAACAGTAAATAAACTGTCACTTCACTCCTTTAAATGTAGTATTTACTTTAGATCAATCAACAGAGATAGACGGACCATACAGGTCACTGTACGGTCACCTGAGAAAGTAAATACATCATAAATTCATCATCACTAATGTTGCTAACAATACACATGCTTTCATGGAGGCATCCATGCTTTTTCCCATGTTGTAGCTCAAACGTACCAAGCTCAGAAATGACCTAATTATGAGTTCAGACTTCCCACTACTGAGTTAAGTTAACCGCTGCATTATCTGTGCTAGTGTTTTGCTTAAAAAAGCACCAGGGAAATGTATTGAGAAAATAAAACAACTGGTACAAAAATCAGTCACTTGTAACAGCGAAGTTATACAAGCACTGACACTGGCAATACCCATGATGCCCAGGAAAGTGTATCCTGATAGTAATATTTGCAACATAAAAACTGTTATTTTTATGTTGGTCAGCGTTATGCAGTAGTTAGTCTTCAAGTAAACTAGCAGTTTCATCAAATATCACAAAGCGCTTAGAGCCAGTACTTAAAAATAAGTGGGATTTGTAATGTTTGGATTTTGTAAATGTTTGCTCATGCACAAAATATTTATTGGATAATTAATGTCCCAGTGCTCTCTTAGTCCGGGCCAAACTGCACCTGCTGTATGTCTATCCCTCTGTGGCTTGCATTATTATACCATTGGGTAAAAAAAAAACAAACATTTGCAGCAAGCCAAAACTGGTCATGTTGCCTGGAGGCAACACAGTATCTACAGAGGAATCTACAGTATAAGAAAGGAGGATCCTAATATCTGTTCCATTGAAACCACAGCTACATGTATTTTCATGAACACAGGGCTGACATGGTACCTTTTCTTTCTTTCAGTCTGTAGTATCTCAATACATTCCCCCACATTCTCAAATTGGTATAAAATAGTTCCTGTTATCACTTACAGTATAGCAGTAATAAAGATAAGATAAGATAAGATAATCCTTTATTCGTTCCCCAATGGGGAAATTTGCATTGTTACAGCAGCAAAGGATAGGAGACATAATACTTATAATAGTAATTATATACAATCTGATTATAAAAGATAGAGAAGCTGTCAAGACATAAAGATATAAAAAATATATTTTAAAAAGAGACACACCAGGAATGCACAAAAACACAAACACACAACAGTATTAAAGTGACCCTGCATTATTGCACTGTTCCCAGTTGATACCCCACCACCCATTCTTGTTTTCTCTCTCACAGTTAATAAGACTAAAAAACTAAGCGTATCATGTTACTGAAAAACTGCAAAGTGCAAAGTCCTCTGTGCTAAAGCCACTCCTATGTTAGAAAATTTTAGCTCAAAAGTTATAACTTTACCTCTGAGTATTACAAAGTGCTGACACTGGAGACTCCTTCTGTAAATGTTAAATAAACATCTGCTCACAGATGTTTATTTTGTACAGCTTCACCATATCAATGAGTATAGGTTTTTCTTTGTTAATTAAAAAAAATTTGTAATCCACTTATTGTTAGGGTTAGATTATGTAGAGCATCTGCCATATAAGTCCCTGTCAATTAGCTGTTACTATAGAAACAATAACATATCTGAATAAAATATCAACCTGTGATTTGACTTTCATTTTACTTGAACTATTGCCAGGGCTGCCATTATAGAAAATTAATCAACACCTCCTAACCAATCAGAATTCAACAGCACTGTGGTATAGATGAAGTTAAGAACTTGAATAGACATGAACCAGAAAAATTGGGGAACTGGAGGATTAGAGCTACCATATATGTTGCCTTCCTTGTTCCTCTAATTCTAATGATTGCTCCTGTGCCCTTGAGCAAACTGCTTATCCAGGCTTGATGAAACATTGCAATGCTGTCGTCTCTGTCTGAATATAGTAGCCTTGCAAATTGGCACAGTGCTCTATTGCCTAATCAAGGACAAATACATGGAAAAATACCACTGTGAGTATCAACAAACTGGAGTAACAACATACATGGAGGACAGCATGCAGTTTTTACTTACTCTCTGAAAAATGAACTAAAAGTACTTTCAGTCCATTCTGGAATATTATTTATTTTGTGTTATTGAAGCCTACTGATAATACTGAATTTCTTTTAATCTTGATATTGCTCATGGATCACCTATGTTACATTTAATTAAACATATGCAAATATGTAATTAAATAAGGTGCAATAGAAAATATCCAGAGACAAACGATACTAACAAAAACACCTATTGTGAATAACATTTTAAAGTTCATCCTGTTTGGAGGCTATGAGAAGTGGTGCAAAATATATAGCTATAAACTTTCTACTGTACCATCCAGCAGCCAGCTGTGGCGGGTCATCTCCTCTAGCCGGGGAAGCATCAGGCGGGTCATCACATGGTCTGGCACCAAAGCACCTTTCTCTATGTACGTTTTAGCCAAAACTCCAGCCTCTGAAAGGACGGATTAGATGAACAACACTGACCAATATTAGGAGTTCATTCTGATAGTATTAGACCATAGAACATTAAGACCTTTTCTCTCAGGATTCAGAAATTACTTGTGCAAAAAAAAAAAAAAAAAAAAAAAAAAGTTACTGGGCCAAAATCCCAGTTTTTAATCCCATTTCAGTCTCAGGAATGTTTACACATTAACAGGTTTTAGGATTAGATGGAACTCTAATCCTAACTTCCACAACTTGTTTGAGAATGTTGTTTCTATTTAAAAAAAAAAAAAAAAAAAAGCTTCTGTTTGTTCTGTGGATGACTGGGATACATTTGTGCATGGTAGGCTGTACTATATTTGGAAGTATGCATTTCATTTCCCAGGACTGCTTTAAAACATTCTGAATATTGCATGCATTATAGCCTACTTGTCAGAATGGCTGGAATTTTCCTTCAACCTTGTGAGGGATTTTGGTCGCCGGAGCTCGTGCACGGGGTTTTTGCTGAAACCTTTGGCCATTAGTGCTAAATAGCGTGCCAATCTATTACGCCTCCTACAGTAACTATGGTAACGGCGTTCTATTTGGAAGTAGACTAAGTTTTCCATCCTGCTTCTTCTTGCTCGGGGGGAGAAATTTAAGGTGGCGCACTATTCTGACTGAGTACTGTTCCAGGCTGCGTGCGGTTTTGCACGCGCCCACATGCTGCTGTAGATATACGTGAAGTTACGTGTGTGTGTGTGTGTGTGTGTGTGTGTGTGTGCGTGTGCGTGTGCGTGTGCGGGGGGGGGGGGGGGGGGGGGGGGGGGGGGGGGGGGGGGGGGGGGGGGGGGGGGGGGGGGGGGGGGGGGGGGGGAGCACGCACCCGTTTTAGCCGCGATGTTCTCGCGCAGGAAGTCACCGCTGGACAGATGTTGCAGGCCGAAACAGCTCGCCACCCGCTCCGAGATGGTGCCTTTCCCCGAGCCCGGCGGACCCAAGATCACGGCTCGGAACAGCTTCGACATGTCCTTCCCACACTGAACCTGGACAGAGTCACACGCGCTCCATCAGCTCTTTCTCTACATGCACTGCATACTCCGTTACTTCACTGCACTTTTCTTCACTACAGGAAAGCGAGAGTGACTTTCGAGTTTCTCAGCACTGAAAGACAAAAAGGACAGAGTGGAAAAAAGGGAAGGGAAGAAAAGACAAACCCGCCCCCAACCTGATGTGCAGTTTATGCAGGCTTTTTCACAGAAAGAAAAAAACAGTCCAGAGTTTTCCTGCTGGTGCACTAACGCGTTTATAAGCGATCTCCACCCAGCCGTGCTGGAGATGGTGGGGTCACCTCCTTCTCTGCAAATGAATGGACGAGAAATTTAAACGCCCTATTTTTCAACGCCTCCCAGCTCACCACACACTGTCGGAAAAGCAGGCGAAGGCGACGAGAAAAGTCAGGCACGCACAGGATCATGGGAGTTGAAGTCCTTCAGATCTCAATAAACAAACTTCACTTGAAGTTTAAGACCTCAACAGATAAAAGATGAAAATATGTACTTTATAATCCTACTATAAGTCTTATGCACATGTAAAGAAATTCAGATCTCAGTAAACAAACTTCAAACAAACTTCAGTTTAAGACCTCACAAGGAAAAACTGTAAAAGATGAAAATATGTACTTTATACTAGAAGTCCTATGCACATGTAAAGAAATTCTGTAACGCAAAGATTTCTTCTCAAATAATGGGATGAAATTTCTACATATAAAAATCATATTGACGATACAGAACAGTAAAGTCAATCTCTAACCAAAACTGGAATTTCAGAGCTTTTTGCACCTGTCCCTTAGTACTGTGAGCACCTGTAAGATAGTATATCTGGAAAGAAAAAAAAAAAAGAAAAATTTTTTTTAGACATATCCTCAGTTACAATTTTTGGATTGTCACTTCCATGAAAAATAAATAAATAAGTTTTATAAGTCATCCTGTACTAGGCTTGTGTTTGCCCAATTAAATGCTCTCTAGAACAGTATGTCCCGCCCCCTGGGGTGGATGTTACTCTAGAAGCTTGTCAGCAGTAAACGTGGTTCGTTAGTGCACTGGAAAAACTAATTCGTAGATCAACATATTTAAATTAAAGGCAGAATTAACGCTTTAGTAAAACGTGTAGCTTATACATATTGATATTAGATTAAGTTTGTAAATGTACGCATTTCTATTTAACAAGTTTAACATAAAGCTGCCATTATTTACCCTTTAACTTTTTGTTGAACTTACATATTTTACAAATTCTGCCTTTAATTTAAATACATCGATCCATGAATTCATTTTTTTCAGTGTGTGCTTTTGGCTGTGTCTTTCTACACACTACTCCCTTTTCTAACGATCCCTTGGCTAAAAAAAAATGGCTGGAGTTAATTAGTTGCCGATGTCTGACCTTGGCTCCAACATATATGGCATAACTCCAAAAAAAACATGGCGTCTTTCATCTAGGACATCATCCCTGATAATTCAGCAGAAGTGGGTTAAAGCAACAGTCAGAAATCCCCCAATTTAAAAAAAGTGCTCTTGTCAAACCCTTCACTGTTCTCCATATTTAGATAATTCACTAGGCTACTGTCAAGTTTTGTTTAGATTCAGCGGAGGTTTGGCGTATCTCGAATACTATTGGCTGTTGTGTAAATGAGTCAGCACTTCAACATGCTATCACTCTGACTTCTTGCCTCAAAAGCTATTACATCAACATATGAAATGAATTTCATGGGAACTTTAAGTTAAAAGAGCTCATCTACACCCTTGAAACTTTGGAACCCCATGGAATGAACATCATGTTTTGACAACTATTAAATCATTATGTAGGAAGGATATTTGTCTGAAACATCCTGTTTCTCCGGAAAATTTCAACATAATGTGTCTTAGTAAAGTGTTGGTCCACAACGAGCCACCAGAACAGCTTTAACGCTGCCTGGTATAGATTTCTGGAACTGTACTGGATCCATGAACACCATTCTTCCAAACCATAGTCCCTCAGTTGGTGTTCTGATGATGATGATGATGATGATGATGATAGACCTGTGTAACATCACTCCAAAATTTCATTGGGGTGAGATCTGTCGACTGTGTCGGCCACAGTACGTGACTTACATCATTTTCATACTCATCAGACCATTCAGCTAGTCCTCATGCCCTGTGGCCACATCATCCTGGAAGAGTCCACTCCCATCATCATAGGATAAAGGTGATTTGTGGTGAGCCTTCTCTCTACTTACTTACTGTCCACTTTATTACATACGCCTTACTTTGTTCATTCACTTTGTGGGTGAACAGTTAGAAGTTAACTTTCCACACATGCTTTATGTTAGTTATTGTCTAACCCGTCATCGTGTCACTTTCTGACCACAAATGAGATATTTTGTTCTTGGCTAGACCTTTTTGGTTGGTGGTCTGTTTCTCGACCCAGCAGCTTCACTGAGGTGTTTAAAAACCTCGACAACATTGTTCCTCTTCATACAATTCACTTGTCCCCTGATAGTACCACGTCTGTGTTACGACTCTGTTGATAATAGTTCATCACCCAAAATATTATGTTCTCAGCAGTGGCCCTTTTCCACTGGCGGATAGGATACAGGGGGCTAACAAACTGCATAGCATAAATGTATAGATAGGTAGATAGATACTCGTCATGCTTCATCTCGTAGATGGCTAACTAGCCGACCCGAGTCTCTGCCATGACTCAACGTATAGCTGTATTGCTTTGGAGACCCTGGAGGCTGATGTTTGCTGTGCCCACTATGTCTGTGTTGGATTTCTCATTAATATGACATTGAATATTGCTGGAGGATGGTGAGTGAGAAAAGAAGCTCTTACTAACAGCAAAACCGGACCCATTATTGCCCCTTATGTTTATGTTGAAACACCACTGTAACTGTGCTACTAATCTCCCCCTGTGACAAACAACCATTAACTTACAGCCTCTACCAACAAACCAGCACTAGAATTACTAAGCCCAAGACAAATATTTCAGGACAAACATATTTAATGTTTCAGGGTGGAGTTTTCCTTTAAAACTGGAAAGCAGTCAGGATCATTCTGCAGGATTCTTGAACTTTCCATGTATGACTTTAACCCCCTGTGCTATCTAGGAATGCACTTTTACATATAGATCTCAGTGATCTTACTTCAGGGCTCACTTCATTGCATTCCTCCACTGCCATTTTGCAGGATTCATGGTAGAATAACAGGTTAAGTTGACTCTAAGGAAGAAAGCGCACTTGTTGATAGCAGTGGTGTAAAAAAAAAAAAAAAATCTCCAAACGTCACCGTCTGTTTTTTTTTTTTCTTCTTTTTCTAGATGTTTCGCATTAAATCAGGTCTCAGTTTTTCTAATTGCGACGCGTATCATGTAGTCGAGAGGAGCCTGCTGAACTGGGCAGATGACGTCAGAAGTGGGCAGATGTGCGCGCGACGCGCTTCCAGGCACGTGCGCTCCTTGACAACATTTTATACCAGGTGATTTTTTTTTTTATTTTTTTTATTTTTTTTTTTTGTTTGCTTTTATAGCCTTCTACAAGACAATAACTAGAGAATTTTCTCCACACGAAGAGCGCTGGTGAGCTTCGGCACCCGGAAGCCTGCTGATTTTATTTTGTCACATGGCTCCGAGATTTTCAATAACAACAACAAAAATGGCGACATATCACGTTGCGTTGCTCGATGTGAGCTTGCTGCGTCATTAAAAGATATTCCCGTAAACACAAGCGCGAAGCAGGAAAGAAAGCCAGGTAAGTATCTTGACAAGCTGCTAAATGTGCATTTTAGCTGGTTACCGTGGCGACGAGGTGTTTTATGTCTTTGTCCTATGGATATACGTGCTGTTTGTTTTGGACGTGAGAGAGGGGTGTGTGCGCGCGCGACTGGGCGTTAGCGCGCAGTGTTTACGGATAAGAGCACTCACAACATGCAGGAATAACGCTCGACTAATGCTTTAAGCATGGGCATTTGTGCTACTCTTTATTAAGCTTTGCAAAATTTAAATAAAAAAGCATGTTAGATACTTTCCCGATACTAACACCTCGTTTACCAGTGTGACATGTATGATTTATTAGATTATAACCTCCTACTGCATGGCATTCCAGCATGCTTTTATCCTAAGCTGAAAACTGAAATAACAAGCTGAAGATCCATATGTTATAACCAAATATAGACTACATCTTTTTTGTTGTTGTTATTATCATCATTATTGCATCAATTGATCACTATTAACACTTGAACAAAAAAAAAAAAAATGAACGCGATCCAGAAAAGAAATTCTTATTTAAATGCTTGGAGGAATTATAATTGTTGTTTCTTCACCACTGTGTCTATGTTGCGCAGATAGGTTAGGTGATATTAGGTCATTTTGGCAGCCACTGACGCCGTCTCGTGACAGCAAAAACCCCGACGAGCTGATCGACTTGTTTACAAGAAGAGATTTGCGCGGAGGGAGGGGCGCGAGTGGGCGGAGCTTTGCCGAGCGGCACGGCGAGTGGACGAGCCGGAGAAGACGCGCCGCGGAGGGCGGAGCCTACAGGATACTAGCAAGCTGGACGTGAAAGAGGGCGGAGGGGTTTGTATGAGGTATCTGTTGAAGTGCTGTTTAACTGTTGACGCATTAGTATTATTTTTTGTGATACTTGAAGTCTCTGAATAATAATAATAATAAAAAAAAGACTTTGAGAGCTTGAGTCATCATATGTATCTTGGAAATATTTTATTCATTTATTTAGTAATCCATGTCTAATTAGTGGTCTGTATTGACTAGAGAATTGTTGCATTTCTTTACAACATAGATCCATGATCATGATATGCTAGTAACAGAGTAACACAACACAACAACCCTGATTAAATAATAGCTTGATAATATTTTTATTTATTCTGAGTATATGTAGCATGTCACTGCTTTATTTATGTTGTGCTTCTTATGTTCTGTTTGCTGCTTAACAATGAATAGTGCCCATGGCTCATATTAGCTTTGGGTAGCTGAGACAGAAAACAACATGTTAAATAACCAACTATGAATACAGCTTTGTTCTTGGGGAACAGTAAAAACACAAAACCACTTCTCATGCCTGGGGATGTTCCTGTTAGAAAGTGTATGTAAACAGGTATGAGTGCAAACAAGACATGGAGGTAGTATAATAGAGGGAATTCACTTATTAGTTTTATTTAGTGTGAAAAGCAGTTGATTTATACTTCACCACTTTTCGTTTAATTCTTGAATCAAAATGACCTGTGTAATATAAATATAAAGTGGGATATAGCAGATTCCCTTGAAGTAAATTTGTTCTGTTTCATGTTATGTACAGATAATGGGTCAAACACATTAAGTTTCTTGTTGAAAGTTTTTTTTCTAGTATGGTAAATAAACTTCAAATAAACAACAAATTAAAACGGGAAATTCTGACTTAAACAGAACACAAGGATTAAATACATTCTGTTTGAAATATTCTACTTTTTAAATGAAATAAGCACAGTAATTCTGCCTTTCTAAAATGTATACTTGGACTTTCTTCTTTTTCTCTTTTGAATTTTTAAATATTTAATTAGTTCACATTCACTTTAATCCCATGTACAGAGGTGGTTTGTTATTTCCCGCAGTCGTATGTCTCCTGTGCGTAAGTATGATTTCTCATGATGTTTTCAGTATGGCCGAAGGTAAGGTATCTGATGGAGAGGACGGACCGGTCTTGGCTCTTCTTGATGTGACAGGCTGCCCTTGTTCAGTTATCACAGTGCTGATGCTGTCCATCTTAAAGGTACAGTACTGTGATAACTGAAGGATGGCAGCCATCTTGACATCTGGTTCTTGTGAAGAAGCCTCTCCTATCTTAACACGTTCTGAATGGTTTGATCGTTGCTATTAGTTATTAGAATTAGTTAACCTAAACTAAATCTGAAACGTAGTCATTTCTAATACTGCACACATTCTTTTGTATGTGGTTTCAGTTGAATTCAAAATTACTATTCTGTATTGCTATGCAAATGTAAAATAAAAGGCTGTCATTGTTTGTCTCATCATTATGTTTGCTGGGCTTTAAGAGTCTGAAATTTCTATGAAACACACTTTTACAAACTGTTACTGTATAATGTGAAGACTGGCCATGTTTCATACGATTGCTGTCAGAATGGAAATCCCCATGTTGCTTTTAAATGAAATACTTTGAGACATTGACATATTTACTAATTCTTTCATGGTTTTATCACGCACACGCGCACACACACACACATACGCACACAGGTTTTGTTTTTACTATCCTTGTGATGACCTTCCACTGACATAATTATTAATCCAGGTAATTAATGCTAAGTTTACAATTAAATCATACCCTAACTGTAATCTCAGTAAACAGAAGGAAACCTTAGGTGTGTGTTTTTTTTTTAATTAAAAACTTTCAGATATTCCCTAAACTAAGTCATCTGTATATTTCAGGTTCATGTATCAGGCTCTCTTTTTACTATGTCCATTTATGTGCAAACATGTATTATGACTATAAAGACTTTCAAACAGTAAAATAAATATTTTTTTTTTCTATGACAGCAGTCAGTGGAGTCACTGTAAATAAAGTTCAGGTCAAAAGCTCACTTCTCCTTTCTAATTCTCTTGCCCTTTTTCCTGTTCTCATTTCCACTTATTTAAAGCTTTTCCTGTTGATCATAATTTTTCTAGGATAGATGAGTTATAGTTCCTGCTCTTGGCATTGGTTCCTGTGTCTTGCATGAAACCTTAAATATTACTGTTGGCTGAGCTTCATGACTCCACACACTCACTGCCATATTTAGCCTCTGACTCATCCAACGTTAGGAGTTTCCAGTGGGACTTTAGCATTTTCTGTTTGTGTCATTGTTTCATTAGGGCATCTATCATGTCACATACTGTATATAGACTATTGCTACTGTGTATGTATCTATCGCACAACCACACAGAGAACTGCCAGTACATGATTTTTGTAATCAGTGTAAAATATTTATGTTTCTACATTTGATCTGTATATGCTGAAATAAGATTAGATAATATTAACCTATGAGGTAGCATTTATAGCTGCTTATTTCAGGCTATTTCTGATGGGAATACTTAAAGTCTCTGCATACATTCAATCAATAGGTTATTGATCTGCGCCAGCGTCCCTAAGTGCTCTGCCACACCAGTCTTCTCGTGAAATTGCAGCCCACAGTTTCTGGCAACTCGTCTGATTGTGAGGACGGGAAGTCCCTCCCTTGCAAGGCAGACTAGACCTACTGGTCTTAAAGACCTTCTGCAGTCTGTCGAACAACCACGTCAGTGAAATGTGAGCTGCCTTGCCGTGCAGGACCTAAAGACTAACAGGCTCAACCAGGACACGACAACACTGGGGCACTAGGTTGTTGATTTGCTCAAGCTGTGCTCTACTCTTAACAGCGAGGTGGTGTGAGAAACATGAAGTAATTTCTTCATATGTATCAGTAGAATGTATGATCATGTATTTGATTTAATGTAGGCTTCATTTAGGCTCATTTTTATATGGTAGCTTAGAAATGCATAATAAAGTATAAGAAAGATTTTTTTTTTTCAATAAATACAATAGTAGTCAATACGAGTTGTTTGATTTCAACAAAGAATAAAAGCAGTTGAGTAATTGGCTTCTGTTGTAGTACTAACAATAATAAACAATAATAATAATAATAAACAACTAATACCACTGTAAATGCCTGTAAGTTGGTGATTTTTAACACAGTTAGTAATAGTGATTAAACATTAACTAGGTTAGTCATGGTGTTAATAAGCAATAATTATATAATGATAGATAAATGGTTTACATCACACACACACACACACACACACACTTATATGTGTGTGTACAAAGGATTGAAGGGATGTAATAATAATAATAATAATAACAATAATAATATAAAATATTAGCAACAACAGCAATAACAACAACAACAACAACAACAACTAATAATAATAATAATAATAATAATACAATTTGTATAATATATTGCCTGTTCAGTTGTAAGATCCTTAATCATTTTTATACCAATAACTTTCTTGATTCCTTGATTTGAGTTCGCGTTGAAATATTATGAATTATATTATTTCGGTTTTGTTTAAAAGCCGTAAAACTGGAAAAAATAATAAAGAATATGACACACACACACACACACACACACACGCACAGCCCTCAAATAATTCACTCTATCAAGGTGCCTTAAATGTGACTGAATATATTGCGACTCAGTGATGCAGCTATACACCCACCTCAACAGTAACGCGATTGGTGTAAGAATTGATTGACAAGGCGTTGAGCCAATGGGCGCCGAGTAACGAGTTTCGTGGTAAACCCCTACTTTCGGGAATCTTTAGACGCTTGATAGGAAAGGTTTGTTCAGCTAGGAAGAGTGACCGTACATTATGTCTGTCACTAAACTAAAGGCTTTCACCGGAAAATATCAATTCTACACGCGAGATTGATACATATTCACGAATTCGAAGACGAAGAGGTTTTTTACTGTGTTTGGTGATGACTGAAAACGGGCGGAAGTAACTTTATCTTGTCTGGTAAGAATGAGAAAAGCTTTCGCTCGTGTTATTTAGCGGGTTTAGCTGCAGAGCTAACTTTCCTATAGCACAGTGTTTGATCATAACACGGACTCGCTCTGGGCTTGTTTATGTTAGCTAGCGGTCATTTTTGTAACATTTGACTTGTTTTGTACGCTGTTTTAGCTGTCGGGTGTTAATTCTGACTTTGTTGGTAATACGAAAAGCTCGCTAGCTAACCAAGTAGCTGTGCTAAATGCCAATTATTTGGCTAATCTCGGTGGTTTCGGTATTCCGCTGCTGTTCGGGCTTGCGTGCGTTGCGTCTTGTAGACAGGTGTGTGCATTTTGTCTTTGGAGAATGAGTTCAAATGAGTTATAAACTAACACCATTGCTATTAAACTAACTAACTAACTAACTAACTAACTAACTACCCACCCACCCATGTAGTTTGTACATTTAGTAGTTTGTGCTTGTATTTAGTGCTCCTCTTACATTATGTGTGAGCACAAAGCTAACCAAGCAGGGGGCCATTTTTTATTTTACTGTTCCGCAGTCACGCTTGTTGTTGTTGTTTTATTTTTTATTTTTTGGTTTGGTAACAAAGTTTAGATAAATACTTTTCATAAAAACGCATCCTTTATACGTCACCAAAAGCATTTGACCCCATTTTATACCATTCAGGAAATGGAGCTCTAGTCATTGTATAATTAATAAACAGATGAACTTTTTTTTGTCTCCATGAAATCATGAAATCAAAAATTTTAAAAGCTTTTTTTTTTTTCAAGTCTCTTGGCATTGTAGGCACAAATGAGCCGATATAAATAATAAAAAAATGTGTTTTGTAGATCTAGATATTACATTTTGGGAGCAAATTTAAATCATGACACAAGTCAAGGCTCTTTAATGCAAGTGCAGCTTTTCAGCAAAATCAGCTGAGATCACAGTAGTGGATATGATAAATATACAGTTTACAGTGTGTTCCTGTGGAAATGTTTATGACTATACTTAAATAATAATTTCCCCAGAAAGAAACTGAATTATGTCTGAGTAATCGAAAGGCATCATTAATAAGATATTCGATGAAACAAATCCTCCAGAAGGGTTTTTAAAGCCCGGGTATAGATGGGAGAAGTGAATATGAACAGAGTGTTTTTCTGGCTTCTGACGAGAAAAATCTATTCCTAGAGAGTGGTTTTGTTTGTTTGTTTTTAGCACTGCAATGTTAGTGACAATTATGAATCAGGTTGAAATGTAGTTAGGGGTCAGCTTTGTAGGTTAAGTGTAGGTTGTTAATGTGTTAAAATGTGTAAGAGGTAAAGGTCAGCTTTGGTTAGCCATGGATTACGAGTATGAGCTCTGTAGTGGCCATTAACTGTCAGTCACTTCTTCTTTTCCTTGACGTTTTTTTTTTTTTTTTGTTATTAAATCAAACCACTTTGTGCACGTTTTTGATCAGCTTCTACTAAAAATATTCAAAAATGATCTGCTTTAGAATTTAGCACTGTTTGTGCACTTAGTGCAGCAATTTAAGTTTTAAATGCAAACGCTCTCAGATGAGATGTGGTTCTTTGAATTTGTTGTTGGCATTTTTTCCCCCTCTTGTATGTTTTAGTTGATTTTTTTGAGTTGTGTGTTTCCGTCCTTCCAAAGAGAAAGTGGTTTCAGGAACGGGGCTAAAGGAAATCATGACTAAGGCTGGAAAGCTCCCAAGAGCTTAGTCATTACAGATTGTTAACATGGCGACTGCACAGAGCAAACCCTTTACTTTCTGACAGTCATTTTAGTCGATAATAATAGTTCAGAAACTCGCAGAAATGTGCAGTGCACCTTTATTACAGCGCCGTTTAATCCTGTCCAGTGTCTTAAAACTGCAAAGATGTAGTCCTTTTCAAACTATCGTCAAGAATTCTTTTCTGCTGATTAAAATGTAATGGTACAGTGCGTGCATCGTGCGTGTGCATCTTAGCATTTCCTTTCAGAATGAGATTGTGAACCTCCGTATGATGTTATGCCAGATGAAGTCAGTCTTAGTCCTTGTGGTGATGGCAAGTTGCTTCCAATTTACAACCTCTGAAAAAAAAAAAAAAAGCGTCAGTTTGAAGCTGTTCCATCAGAGCACTTGCTTATTAAGACCCTGCACACAGGGTGACATTTAAGTCATTTCGAGCACGCACATGCCTGTGTGAATCATACAGATAACGTAGGTCAACCTGTAGAAGCATCTCAGGGTGTAGAGTAGTCAAAGGATGATCACGGCTCGCTTTAGCAGCGCTCTTTGTGTTGACGCCTACAGGAAATGAGAACAATGGTGACATGTATGCCTCTCAAGCAGCAGCAGCAGATTCCACCGACAAACTTTTCTTTTGCATCTTTCTTTATTTGTCAGTGGAAAAAAGATTAGGAAAAATGATATTTTAGACAAAGTGGGATTTGGGGAAGTGTAGCCAGGAGGGCTGTGATTTATTGAAAGTTTATTACAGTCATGGAAATCACAACCCAGGGTTATTATATGTATTATTCAGCTCCTGTAGTTATTTGTCTGTTGGATTGGTTACCCAAATTAAATGTGTTTAATCCAAACATCAGTAACTATAAGCAATATCAACTCGTCTCTAATAAAAAAAGTGTTCTGTGAGAGGAAAGCTCCGTTTCAATGTCAGCAATAAATATCCAATTCTGTATGGATAAGGAAAGCTCAAGGTTTAATTTATTGTAATGATTCAATCAAAGAAAACTGTTAGTAGAATACAAATCATATTAGAGGTGCTTTTGTAGGACCACACCCCATTAAATCTAAATAAAAAAACTTGTACGTGTACGTGTTTAAACAGCAGTCTGTGTCGTTAAAATAAGACCTAAAATGCACGCTTACATGACAAACCATCACTGCGGTGTTGAAGAAAAATGACAATAAATCGTAATAGAGATAATTAAAGTTTATAATACACATTTTTTCCCTGCTTTATTTCCATTTTACTCATTTGGTTGATGCTTTTATCCAAAGTGACTTACAAGTGAGATAAGATACAACTGTCACAGGGATTAAGGGTCTTGCTGAAGAGCACAACGGCGGCAGCTCGTTAGTGCTGGGATTTGAACTCACAATCTTCTGATTAGTAGTGCAAAGCTTTAACTGCTGTCCCACTGTCCCAACAACCGCCCTGATGCAGGGACTAACCTGCATGTTAATGTTTGTTTTGTGGTATAAAGAATAAATAGTTAATGGCAGGACAAGGATAAATGGTAAACAAAGCACAAGGTAAACACTGCCACGTGTCCTAATGCTCCAGAGTGTGAACTAAAACATGCCTGTTTACTTGCATTCATTTAGCTGGAGGACTGGAGCAATATAGGGAACTTATTCAGACCTTTACTGTCACCTTAAACGGTCTAAAACATACACAGAAGAAGGGGAATATGTGGTCAGTCAGATTTAAGAGAACATAGTATATATATTTTACATAGAAATATTAAGTTTCTCATCAAAACATGATTTCATTGCTTATACTAAATTTCATTTAAACAAGTAAAGCATTAGCATTATCAAATTATGTTATGAAATCTCATTGACAGGAAGAAATAACTGTAGTATTAAATTAACATGGTTTAATTTATGTGCAGGACGATAGTGGAGCAGGTAACGTCACCGCCTCCCAACCCCAGCAACCGGGGTTCAATCCTAAACTCGGGTGCGAATGCAGCATACGATTTTATTCCGGGCTTTGAAAATACACGATCAAATCATGTTGGATGTACGAAAGCAAATTGTGTTAATGTAACTCAGTTCATTCACATGGACCTGATGTACGCATTTGAAATTAAGTAAATTCAGTGAGCTTTTATTTTCAGTGTAGCTTGGAAATAGTACCATAGAACACACTGTCTAGCAGTGAGGTAAGTCTATGGAAGGTAGAGGCTTAACCATAAAAGTGTCAATAATATGAGTTATTTTATCATTTTTTTAAAATGAATGTAATTACAGCTCTTATACACAGTTAAACAATATGCCTATATTTGATTGTGTTTGTAAAATACATCTATACTTGGGCCATCAAGTGATGATTTTTTCAAATTTGTTTATTTACTCTTAAATGGGTCCCAGGCTGCAAAAAACTTTGTGATCCTCTGTTCTAGGCTGCTTGAGTGGTAGCTTCAAAGTGAAAGCAAAAAGACTTCTGCTTTTCTAGGTGCTAGGCTTCGTCTGCGAAAGTAGCACTGAGAAGGAAGTTAAAACACGAGACTCACAAAAAATGTTTTTAAAAAGGAACAGGGAAATTCATCACAATAAATCCATGAAACTCAACGCAGCTCGCACGGAAGATCGGCTCGTATATAGACTGGGCTTGTTTATAGCGCATGAATAGCGTCACTGTTAGAGTACACAATTTGTATAAATCCACTATCATGGAAACAGCGCTGTTATGTTTCATGTTATGGACAAATGCAATGTTGTGTTTATAATGCCATATGTGCTTCCAATTCAAACTCACATTGCATGATTTTCATGAGCACTAGGACTACATTTGCATGCACAAAATAATCTGATAAGTGCAAAATAAATAAAATTCTTTGGGCCTGCAGCGAGTCAGTAATGAGATAACCACTGCAGTTGCATTGCATCACACCTAAACCCAACTAAGAAGAAGGACATGACAAAATTCACACTTCATGCCAATTTTTTTTTTTACCATGATAACCATGATAATGGCTTTAATCTGATAAAAGAACATCATCTGATTGTTCGTGTGAATGCTCTCAATGTCCAGACTGTCTGAGATCAGGAGCGTCAGGATGCTGACACTATATAGCCTGCATAATTCAGTGTCTTTTTTTTTTTTTTTTTTTTAAGTTTTATTGAGTTTTATTGCAATATTACGGCTGGAGAGATGAGCGTACACACACAGAGAATACCTTCTCTCATTCATCTCTACCCAGCAAGACAGGTGAACTGTTTATGTGCCGGTTGCAGAGACAGTTACACAAGCTCGCATCCCCTCACTCTCAATCTGTTCACATCAAATTTCCACACCTTCTTCTCTGGTTTGTTTTGTGTCTGCATGTCAGCTTATCTTTTTGTTAACCTGGTTGCTTGTTAGCCTTTTTTATGTACTACTGTGTCCCCTTTAATTCCTCTTTTGTGCAGTTTTTGCCCTGAAGTGGCTATGACCATATTTGTCTAGAGATCCTTGAGTTATTACTTAATATCACTAAGGTGTTTTGACATATTACTTATTTATTATGACTAAAGTTTTAATTGCATTTAAAAAAACTGATTATAAATACAGACAGCGTTTCTGCACTTCAGTGTATTGACAAGTTATAACTGACTATACTCCAGCTTGTTGTATCAGATTACTGTTAAAGAACTTGGATTTAACTCTAGCGCTCATCCCATCAGAGGAAATGGCTATTGTTTGAATCTAAATTACAAGCGGAAAAAGGTTCTTTCCTCTCAAACCATTGCCACATGACGCACACATTGGTCAGTTGTAAGTACTGTTTGTTTGTACACTCGCCTGTGCCTTGGAGATGCAACTACAATTTCATTGGCTTTGATGATGGCAAAAAATCTTGAACCTTGAACACATAATTCACTCTGGAAAAGTCTGTGACAGGCTGTATGACAACAGCAAAAAATCCCTGCTAATTATCACGCTTATTTTACTCAGGAATAAATCACAGTTATTCAGACAGTTAAAGAAATAACACTTTTATTCCATTTCATGATTATTTCTTTTCAAATCAAACTGCCCTCTTTCACATTATACCAAGGGTGTCTGAAAATGGCTAGGTTTTCATTCCAGCCAAGCAGGAGCCACACCTCTGTTGAAAGCCAAGATCAACTGATTAAACAGGTGGAATCAGGTGTGGCTCCTGCTTGATTGGAATGAAAACCTGCACCCACACCAGCCCTTTCTGGATAAGATTGAACACTCCTGCATTATACCTTCAGTATTCTTTTATATGAAGCTCTGCATCAAAAGCTGAAGACAGAACAACCTCACTATGCAGCCGGTTAACCATCCAGACAGTTAAAAAGTATGATTTCGGAGCTTATTAATGTATGCACCAATGTCAATAAGAACAAGGATTAATGTTAGCCTGTTCCTGAACTTCAGCTGGCTCAGCATCATCACAGTCACTAATGATTATTAATTCAAGGGGCAAAAAATTGATTAATTGCACAGCCTTGATCTATTTAAAGAAGGTGCTTCCAGGCACCCTCTTTATTTCTGCTAAGGATTAGTTGTTGGTACTACTACTACTACTACTAATAATAATAATAATAATTAACGTACATGCTAAGAATATTATTCAGTTATAAAACTTTAATATTAGCTAATAGCCATCAGGGATCATAAGTGACTGACTGCATCTGTGATGTGTTTGTCTCAGTCTCTCTCTTTCTCTCTGTCTCTCTGCTGCAGTGTCTGAATGCCAAAGTTAGAAGTCATGGAGCTGGGCAGGCAGCTGTGTGGGAAGATGAAGAAACAGAAGAAGGTGGAGTTGGCCGTCCCTGCCATCATGAAAGGCCTCGAGATCCACTTCTACCTGCCTGACACCCACCAGCTTGAGTACTTTAAAGACTGCCATACTGCCGAGGACCTGTGTGTAGAGGCCGCCAAGAGATGTCGTAAGTACACACACATACAGTGTGTAGCCGGTCCACGCCAGATGCCAAGGAATCCGTAACTTACTCGTGGGTGCTCAGAGAAAACATTTAGTAGTTTGTCTAAAAAAAAAAAAAACTCTTCCAGTGTGAAGTTACAACACTGGACCTTTTATGGTAGTGTTTTAGCATGCCAACCAAGCCTCATACTGTGCCACTGACCCATTGCGACACTTAAATACTTCATGTTAGGCAGTAAATTGTTTATTACATGTAGTGTAATTATAACTTAGCAATATAGGAAAAATTATTACCACAAATGACATATAAAAAATGTTAATTGTAGCTTAGCAAAAACTGATTTCTGGTAATGGTTCTAAAAACCAGGAGCCCTATTCGCCAAAAATCCTATCTTACGCAATAACTTAGTTGGCCCATTAATAGCAGACAGCAGCTGTTGTTCATGATTTGAGACATAGGAATCCTCTGGACTACCCATAATGGTGCCTTCACAATGCACCAAAATGAAGTCTTGCATCCCATTCATTTTGCATAGAAACAAACATCTTGCACAGAGGGTTGTAGGACAAGAGGAGCAAAATAAACCATTACATATTCAGGTGCGAATTATTCAATAGTAGCGCTTAAATGTTTTTTAAACTGCAAATTTCTTAAAATTCTTAAAAGTATTACAATTAGGAATAATGTATTTATCAGGCTTTATGGGCTACTTTTAGCTTAGAGTCATTGTAATTAAATAATTAGTGTTAAAGGACATTCTTGAACACAGACTTGAACAAAGACTATATCTAGTTGTTAAGGACGTATTATTTACATTAGAGCAACTTATAGAAGGTCTTTGTAGTGTCTAAAAAAACATATCCCAATGACAGTTCAGTAGGTCAAGGTCTAAGAATACCACCAAGCTAAAACCCTGTTAGGAAAGTTAGAGGTTAGCAGAGCATGAAAAAACAAGTCGAGGGATTTTTGAATAAATTAAATAAGTGCTTGGTGAAGAGGTAGGTCTTCAGTTTTCTTTCAAAGACAGCCGTTGTCTCAGCTGTTTGGACAGCGAGGGGAAGATCATTCCACCACCTGGTTGCCAGGACAGAGAAGAGTCTTGGTCCAGCCGAGCCATGCTGTAGACTCGAACGGAGCGTAGTGCAGAGTGGAGTGTGATAAGTGTCTTGAGGTAGGTGGGGCTGTGTTTTTGGCTTTGTAGGCAAGCATCAGGCAAGCATCAAATCTGTTGCGGGCAGCTCCAGGAAGTCAATGGAGGGAACTCAGCAAAGGTGTGATGTTGGAGAACTTGGGGAGGTTGCAAACAGTTCTTGCAGCTGCATTCTGGATCCAGGAGCAAGATGCAGTAGTCCAGTTTTGAGATGAAATAGGACTGAACAAGCACATGAGTGGCCTCTTTGGATAGAGATGGCCAGATCCTTCTCCTCTTGTAAAGGAGAATCTTGCTTGACCAAGTCAAGTTAGTAATGTGAGGTGTGATGGTTGTCCAGGAATATCCCAGGGTTGCATGTGTTGTCAGATGGTGTGATCTGAGAGTTGTCCTGGGAGATCACAAGATCTTGACATGGGGATGCATCTCCAGGGATATACAGCGGCTTGTTCTTGCGGGGATTTAGTTTCGTCCATTGATGAGATGTCTGGCAGACGTGCTGAGATCTTTGCAGATACGCAAGTGTCTGAGGGAGGAAAATAGAGGATGAGTCATCAGCATAGTGGTGGTGTGTAAACCTGTGTGAGGATATGATGTCACTGAGAGAGCAGGTACAGAGAGAGAACAGAAGAGGACACAGCACTGAGCCTTGCAGGACACAAGTGAAGTGTCTGCATGGAGCAGATGTGGATTCCCCGTCACTATGTCACCTGATAATGAGTGCCCCTCCAGGTGGGAAGCAAACCATGGCCATGCTGTTCCACTTATTTCAAAAACTCTGAGGATGGATAGGAGAGTCTTGTGATTGACAGTGTTGATGGATGCTGAAAGGTCACGGAGGCTGAGGACTTTTGGCTGATGTAGCAGCGTGAATCTTCTCAGTAATAGCCACAAAGGCAGTTTTTGTGGAGAGTGCAGCTTTGAAGCCAGACTGGTTAAGCGCTTAGAGGCTGTCCTGGGTAAGATGGAGAGATAACTAATTGTAAACAGCATTTTCAAGAATTTGAAGAAAAAGAGAGAAGTGATACCGGTTATTAGTTGCTTATGTCTCTGGTATTGGGCTTTTTCATGGGTGTAACCCTTGCTATCTTGAAGGCAGTCGGTATATGACCAGATGTTATGGGGTTGTTTACAATGGAAGTGATAAAAGGGAGGACGTCTAGTGAGATGAGGTGGTCTGCAGCATCATGGAAGGCACAGGATCCAGCCAGCAGGTGGTAGGATTGCTGGAGAAGAGAATCTGCAGGATCTCTTCTGGAGAAAGAAGAGAAAATGTGTTAAGGAGATAGGAGGGGAAGAGGGATTTTATAATGTAGGAGAGAAAGATTGACAGATTTTGCTAGCCAGATTTTTGTTTAAATCTCATTATACTTTTTGTTTGTTTATTGTTACATTTAATGTTGTGGAAAGTCCTTAAAACTGGTTAGTTCCTGTTATCATTTACGGTACAGCAGCTATCAATAGTTGTTCCTTCACCAACATCTCTGTTTTATTCTCTCTGTCTTGAAAAAGAAATGCGGAGCAGCAGAAAACGTAACTGGAACAGCTTTACTTAGTGCTGGAGACTCCTTCCATAAATGTTTAATAAATGATTAATTAATGGGACTAGAAATGATTTATTTTTCATGTGGATTTGTTCTGAACAGAAATGATAATTTTCCATTCCTGCTCCTGTGTTCCACGGCCCCCTCTTTAGGAACTCGGTTAGAAGGAAATAAAAGAATGGTTAATAACGTATCTTTACATATGACAGCCTAATCTGCTTATAGGAAGCCTGGGGTGTAAATAAAACCAAACAATGTCTTTAACCAGAAATGTGAATTCGTTGTTAACGTTTTCAGAGCATCCTTGTACTTTGCAGTGTGATTTGTCACACCATCTACAATAATCTTGCTACAGCGGCTATCTGACGTCATATCTTCCTGTAGCCAGGCATGTAGGAAGTGACGAATGTAGACCTATTGGGAAAATGTTTAGGTTTAGACTTTACTGAAATAACACCGGAACGGAAAAATAACCTTATTAAACAGTCTGTAACAACGTAAAGTGATTTCGTTTGCATTTTACTTGCGATTACTTTCAATGAAAAAATGTGTTTGTTTTTGGTTTTTGTTTATTGTAACGTTTCTAATCCTTGGCAATGATTGCACATTTTTTCTTTGTTAAATAACAGCGCTATTGAATTATGTGAGCTTCTGGCATGTGAGTTTCTTTGAATTAGCTGTTACTATAGAGACGATGACGTATTAGAACGAGTGCATTCACATCTGCCTATGCATAGAACATTAATCAACACCTTCAATCAGATTTGAGGATTCAACAGCGCGACTTATTCTGCTGTTGGTGTTGAGAGCTCGAGTATATTTGCATGGTGTGAACTTGCTTTTTAGTGGAAGTCTGGAAGCTGGCAGGTGTGTATTCGGTGTGTATTCAGTGTACTGAGCTGCTGGTCTTCTGTCCCAGTAGCGTTCTCTTGGTGTAATGGATTTGTATGATATTACAGCCGAATTCTTATTTTTATTAGGTTATCATTTCCCACATAATTGTGCTCAGGGGATTTATAGATTTGTAGCCATGCATCTATTGTAGAAAGACCAAGATTTTTTTTTTAAACGCTGAATCTAATATCTTAGTAAATTTATTTCATGCAAGCGGTGGTGGTGTATTGGATTACTAGACTGATGTTCCAGCTGATCCCCCCCCAAAAAAAAGGATTGAACTCGTTCTGGCTACTCGTATTATTATTATTATTATTATTATTATTATTATTATTTTTATTTTTTTTTTTTAGGGGGGTCTCCATTTGTAGCACTTGTTTGCTAGTGTGACTGGCCTTGAGAAGCATTTGAGTCTGGCTTTTATATTTTCAGTAAATGATGTAATGTGTTTCACCTCACAAATAGGACATTTGTTCAAATCTTTGTATCAGTGAAATCTATTTAGCAACTTGAAGTTTGTTCATATTTCACTATTCTACCAGTTGAAGACTAGAGCACTTAATGTTTTGAGGTGTTACTTTTCATTATTGTTCTCAGGTAAACTTGGCAGATTGGCAGATGGCACATTTCCAGCAGACACCGTGAATCGAGACTTAACACTTAATGTAGTGTTGAAAAGTATTTGTTCTGGTGTATCCATTACTCAGGACAGTATAGCTTTATGGACATGATGTGTCTGAAACAGCCAGTCACAGACTTTAGAAATCACACAGCTGTATGTTGTCTGAAACAGCTGAAATTAAGAAATAAACTGTGTTATTTCATAAAATGAGTTACATGTACCTTACTGATTATGTTAAGTAAAAATAATTAAGTCTTTCTTCATCCCTCTCTTGAAACATGGTAAAACATGTTCTGTGGGGCTTTAAGTCTCATTTCATAAATAAATGTTGCAATTATACCTAGATGGGCAATTTAAAGTGACTTTTTATTTTGTGCTTTTAATTTATTCGTTTAATTTAATCATTTAAAATCTGTCCCCTGGCTTAAGAGACTTAAGTATTGTCTTTTCTTAACATTTTTAATGTTATAATTCTTATGTTAATTATAAATCTTATAATTTAATGTTACATCAGAAATTCAAAATGAATCTAGTAATTGCACTGTAGATTTGTTTTAGTGCTAAGTACTTTGACTAGGGGCTTTTTAAACTCATTTTTGCCAGATCTATATTATATCAAGACTATTTATTCATGTCAGCCTTTGCTATTCAGCCTTGTGTATTTCTGCGGTGCTGATTAAACCCTGTATTTTGTTGAATATTTGCATTTTGTTTTGTCTACTTCTACGCACAAGCACAACAGGACAACATTAAATTGTTTGAAAACTCCATATACAGATTTGCATATGGAAATAAATGATGCAAATTAAAGACAGTAAATTTTAGTCTGAATTGTAGTTTTGTGAGCAGTGTTCTGTCATACAGATTACATTATGTAAAAGCAGTGGTGTGTTCTTGTTGTTGTTTGCTGTTTGCCATTCCGATCCATGCAGTGAGGTTTCATCCCAGATATCTAAGTGGAATAGAATGTGTATTTTTGGCTGCCAATCAATACTTGAATACAAAATGGCTGCCGAGTAGTACAGTCAGACTGAGGATTTCCTCTAAGTTGTGCTGAGGCCAACACTGCGAGTTGGGCTGGGTAGTAAGAGAGGAAAAGGAAATTTATGCAAGAACATCTTAGAAAAACACTGTTGATTTACAAGTGGCCATGAAACCGCTTGTATATTGACATGCGTATAGACTGTCTAGTTAAAAACTGTACATGAAATGTCAGAAGAGAAGTTCTGTGGAAAGCACACTCTGAACATCTTAGTCATGCAGCAGTGATGTAGCGTTTGAGTCAGTGATCTCCTTTGTTTACTCTGTACAACTTAGATTAAAGTTCAGTTCAATTTCTGGCAATGTGCTGCACTCTGGGAAAACCCTTCACATGGTCCAATTTTTACATTTTCTACTATATATAGTTCTGAAAACCACCATCTTTCCTGAATATGTTTCTCTTTTGCACATATCTAAACCACAAGTAAAGTAACGATTAGAGTTGCAAAAACACATTTTAATAGTTGATAGCATGAAACAACATTAAAGCCGTTTTCCTGCATTCTTCAGAAGGCTCGATTCAGCTCCTTGTTATCGATGCGATTAACGCCGTATTTTGATTCAATTCAATTTTATATGTATAGTCCTTTTAACAATGGACACTGTCACAAAGCAGCTTTACAGATATATATAAACTCAGGATATAAATTTAAAATTTATAAATGTATCCCTAATGAGCAAGCCAGAGGCGACTGAGGTAAAGAAAAACTCCCTGAGATGATATGAGGAAGAAGCCTTAAGAGGAACCAGACTCAAAAGGGAACCCATCCTCATCTGGGTGACACTAGATAGTGCAATTATAAATAATTCCCTTCTATAATTGTGTACTGAATGGTCAACAAGTGCAACTATATAACCAGGAAATTCATTATAGTTTTCACATGAAGTCTGTTTTGTTGAAGTTATTAAACTGTTCACTGATTGAGACTTGAGTGCAAAACTGTTCATGGCAAATTGCAGTCCTAAAGCTATCATAGCAGCTGTAGTCCTAAGCCATCGTGGCAAAACTGTGTGTATCACTTGCAGTCCAAAGCCATCTTCATGGTTTCTAAGTGGTACCATCCACAGTTATCTCATGTATCTTTAGGCTGTCCATATGAGAGAGAGAGAGAAACACAAATTAGGTATGCTTATTGTCATGTAATGGTTAAGCACAATGTACATTGTGTGCACAGTGCATGCTCCTTTAACTCCTTTAACAATCCTTTCCCCGAGATTACCCAAATAGCCAAGATTAGAAACTATTGGTAAACTTTGGGTAAGTTCATTTATTCCCCAAATACTCAGACAAATGAGTTGCACTATCAGTAAATTATTAACTGTTCTTTTCTAGATGTGTGCACTGCGTTTCTCAAGTTTACTGACTCGGTTAACTGCTCAATTATTTTCTACTTCGTTCTGACAGGCTATAGAGTCGCTAACAAATGTTAATCATAATGCTCTTTGAATATATAAATGCCTTACAATAAATTTTGTCTGTAGTCTAGTTTTCCCATAGTAATATATAGTATATAAAAATAAGAAATGATGAGGGAGTTTGAACAGACTCTGGTATCTTCTCCTAATTGTCGTATGTGTTACTGCTGCAGGTATTTCACCCCTGTGCCATAACCTGTTTGCCCTGTATGAAGAAAGTCAGGAGCTTTGGTATGCACCCAATCATGTATTCAAGATCACTGAAGACACCAGTATTAAGCTTCACTACCGCATGAGGTAAGAAAACAAAGTGTTGACAGCTGATGGAAGGTCCTTAATACTGTATTGACATTAGAGATGGAGATCACAAGAGCACTCATATCAGGTTTAGATGTTATATCTCAAGTATCAGCATCATATCTCTGATTCTGTATGGGTACAATTTCACTTTCAGGTCCATAGTTTTTTTTGTAGCAATTTCATATCCAAGTTTAAAAGCATTTAATCTTTATTTCCATCTGCTTTACATTTTCTCCTGGTTTTTCTCCCTGATTAAATTACCTTAATAACGTGATGCACTAGAGCATTGCTTTTCAGATAAAAAGCTCTCCTGCTCTTATTGTATATTGTGTATATTATTGTACACATTTCGATAATGTGCCTAATATTTTAAAAGTTCATAAAATAAATTTGTCAAATTTATTTTGGTACACCTAAATGGGTCCCTGGCTGTAAATATTTTGAGAACTCACACGGAATTAATTCAGTGGTTACATGAGATGTGGAAGGTGTGAGAGAGGTAAAGCATCATCTTAATTCAGGATTTTGTAAAGTCTAAAACTGTGTATTTAGAAGAATGGGAAATATATTAAAAAACACTAACAAATTAACTCTCTATGCAGCGTAACAGTCTGATCCAGGGTTTCTCAAACTTTTTGTAGCCACTAATCCTTTCAGGGTAAAATGACTTCCAGTGTCCTCTGTATACTTACAGCACAGATTTCTTTTTAAGAACAATAGGGCAAATATGTACCATCATATTAATTTATTCAAGCTATAAGAGCTATTCAAGCTATAAAAGTTTTATTCCTGAACTTTCCACTCACCCAGAGTTGATTTGAAACACTGTTTTGTATTAACAGCACTTCCTGGTTTTATTAAAACTGCAGTTAGACTAAAGTTGACATTACAGTAGGGCCCATGCAGATGCCTGAAACTGTGGATATTAGCGGACACTGTGTATATGTGTGTGTGTGTGTGTGTACATATGCGTTCAACTGTGGTTAAGTGAAACCGTGGTTACTGAAACAGTGGATATGGGGATTTTACTGTATTAATACTTGTTTTCAGTTATTGCATTTTCGATGAACCCCTTTCATTGCAAGTGCTTACAACTATTATATAATAACCCTAAAAAAATTGATGCTTATGGATGTAATTTTCACCATGGTCATGTGATACAGTCTGGGACCCCTGGATTTTCATCATGGATATTCATGGATTATTCATAATGCAGTGAAGAATATAATTCCTGTTCACAGAAAACATAATCGTTACCTGCTGCCTGTCACTGATATGGATATCAAACAGGAGCAAACATGACTGAGAGACTTTTGCAAGACCTTGCACAACGTTGTGAGCCAGTGCACTGTTCCATGGAAAAATGTAGACATGGACTGTTTGTTCATTGTCACGCTGACCACTTCGTTCAGTCTCATCATATCTGTGTCAACTCTGCAGAGTAAGATAGAGTTGGGTTGAGTGGGTGGAGGTGGTGAAAGCTGCTGTTGGATTATAAGAATGGGTTTTTGGCTTTGTGGATGGAACTTTATTTGTAAATTAACTAACCATTAAAAAAAGCACAAAACATTAATAGTAATGATGCATCAATGAAATTTGTTTTTGACTGCTTTCTTACATAGTGCTTTTCCATTTGTGGAGTGTAGCTTTGTGGTTTAATAGCACAGGTTTAATTGCATTGGTTAAGTTTTGTTTGAGAAAATGTTAAAAACATTTATAAACTGCACAGAGACAGGCTGTTTTCGATAAGGATGTCTCTCTCTTTTTTTTTTAAATATGGATATAACCACTTGGGTCATTTATTTGTTTGGTGTTTACAGCCTTGAATTCATTAGAGTTGTCATTGTGTTTATAGAAAATAGACTGTTCTGCATCTAATTGTTTTATTATTCACTGGCCTGCTTATTTCTTCAAAATTATTTCTACTGAAGAAATGTTTTTGGTCAGCATGTCCTGCCCTTTAAAAGACTATAACAGAAACCTTCATGGTATAGAATGAAGAAGTGGCTCAGGCAGGAAAAAATCTCAAAATTCCCTTTTATTTTCCCTTGTTAACATTGAAACTAAAATAAAAGTGAATTGGTGTATTGAAAGGTACTCGTCAGTTTGGAACCACGTTCTCCTTGTGTGTAGCATACCTGTTGTGCACACAAACAGGTTATGGTCACCTTTGCACTTACTCTCTTCCGCTGTGGCTTTTTTAAAATGTGTTACTTCCTGTTTACAATGATTCTCTGCTCATGTGGCACTTCTGTGGTGTGCTTACCCTGATTATTTACAGACAACACTGGATGAGTCCCTGTGTTTTTATATGACCGCCAAATACGCTGCTGCGCCACACTGTATGAGCTAAATGACTCATAAGCCCAGGGAAACTGTTTTGTGTGACTCTGTTAGCATTAGTGTTTGCCCCAGGGTTAAAAACATCTGTAAATAATTTATATCATATACTGTATCCCTAAAGTGTATTACTACCACTGTTTTTAAAGTGGGGCCTGGGGACCACAAGCAGTCCACGTTTTTTTTTTTTTTTTTTTCCCTTCTCCTTTCCCCAGCAGTGGTGGAACTCACAAGCCATCATTATCAAATTTATATTATTATTTTATTATTATTGAGTTTATATATTAACAGAGTTATTAGTCTGGTTAATTGGTCACTTATATTGAATTTTAATAAATAAAAAAAAAAAACAATAAATAAGCCTATTAATAATGCCAAATTGAATGTGATGGATTTTAATACAATGTGTTCTGTGAGTGGAAAGGTCAAATAAATAACCATTTATGGTATTAAATATTATGGTACCCATTTGAATAATGTGTAATATTTAAATAGTTAGATTATAAAATAAAACTGTATTTTTTTTTTTCCACTTAAACAGATTCCTGCCTGTTAAAAAATTGAGAGCCCCAGTATTACTGTTTCTCATATGTCAGCATTTCTCTTTCAGGCGTGGTACCAACAGACTATTATATGTACAGTTATACTGAAGCCTTGATGCTTTTTGCACATGCACGTACATGCAAATGAACTCTAAAACATTGTCTCACTTCCCATAGGTTTTATTTCACAAACTGGCACGGAACTTCTGATAAAGAGTCTCCTGTGTGGCGCCATTCTTTGAGCAAACAGAAGGGGGCTAAAGGCCCGGAGGGAACGCCATTGCTTGATGCTGCCTCTCTTGACTACCTGTTTGCTCAGGTGGGTTTCTTGGGGAGGGGAGGGGGGAACCCAACGAACTAACTGTTTGGGTGTGGAGGCGAACGTTAAAACAGTAAACAAAGCTCTCATCTTATGTAGAGACTTTTCGTACATTGTGGTTGAGTGGTTATTCAAATCATCTGTAATGAGTCATGTTTTCGTCTCGGTACTTGGTTACTACCTGACGTACACTTGTTTTTATTTTATGATGGTCAAATTTCAGGTTGTTTATTTTCAGGGAGGTTTTGGATGTCTGAAAGTTATTCGGTGAAGCGTAAAGGTATAAATAATAGAATTCTGAATAATTTTGTCCTGTGATTGTAGGGACAGTATGATTTTCTGAGGGGACTGGCACCGGTACGTATGCCCCAGAGTGAGGCGGAGCTCCATGAGATAGAGAATGAGTGCCTGGGCATGGCTGTCCTCGCCATCACTCATCATGCCAAGAGCAACAACCTGCCCCTGTCAGGATCAGGGGCAGAAACCAGGTGACACCTCATGCACTTTACTTGCACAGTACGAAATCACATCGCACCAATATGAGGCAAATGATATTTGGTATCTGAGCATATAGTTTGTTTAAAATGATCATATCTTCATTATTGATTGATAATTGTTGATTAAATATTTGACACATGACTCACCACCATATTTAGAGCTGCTTTCCAGAACTTTCTAACTGCAAGCATCATTAATTTCACATCAATTTAATATTTACATAATAATTTCTGTGTTAAATCGCAGTGTTCCCAATTCACTCAAAGATCTGTCTCAAATAAATAATAATTTCCACTAGTTGTATTTTAATAAGGTTAATCTCACACAATAGCTGCAAATCAGAGTTGGAGCTGCCTTATAATGTATAGGTGCAAACTGAAATCATACAAGTCTCACAACCATGATGTAATGTAGGTGAAATTCTAAATATAAGCATCTTGCCGTAGAAAAAAAAAAAGCTCTTATGCAAGAGTAAAAACCACTGATGGAAACAAACCTGCAGATTTATCAGTAATGCTTTTTTGATGTTTTCAGTTCAATTTGATTCAATTTTATTTGTATAGCCCTTTTTTTTTTAAACAATAGACATAGTCACAGTGCAGCTTTACAGAAATCCAGATTTAGATTCCTAATGAACAAGCCAGAGGCGGCAGTGGCGAGGGAAAAACTCCCCAAAACAACATGAGAATGAAACTTTGAGAGGAACCAGACTTTTCTGGATAGTGGAATTATAAATCATTGCAATCTTTATCAGTGCCCGATAAAGAGGAGAGTGAACTAATAGCTTGAGCGCTGCTCAGTCTGATGCAGCTGAAAGAGCATTCAAAGTGCTACCCCATATCTTTCACAACATGAAATATCGATCTGAATTGGCATTATGTATCGGATGCCTTTTGCCTCTTGAAAATACATTGCGACTTTTTTTATTTCATTGAGTGGGGTAACCAGGGAACTGCATCTGAACCTCGTGAGAGTTTTACCTGCCGCAGGGTTTTGCCACAGGGTAATGATGCCACAGCCTCTGTGGCTGAGAGTCCAAGAGAGCGAAATCAGCCATGCTCTCCTCATAGGAGGGATGGTGTTTCTCTCTTCCCCGTCACTAGACAATCGTAGACAGCTGTGAGCTGATGTATGTGGAAGAGGGCAGTTCATGATTTCCTCCAAGTGTGTTCAGCTGCCCTGTGACATAGTATGAGCAGCAGTTTGAAAAGATGCTGTGGCTTCATGTGTCTCGGAGGAAGCGTGTGCCAGCCCTCGTGGTTGGTGGCTGTCGGGTGATAAGGGAGGGCTAGCTAGGATGACCAAATTGGGAGAAAATAAAAAAATGTTTTTAAAAAAAAAAAATAGGAACACATTTTGTTGAATCAAGCTCTATGTGATCATATACAGCGGTGGTGCATGTTTATAATAATTTGATGGTCAGGACGGATATGTGTACATTAGTAATCCAGTGCAAGAGAACACAAACAAAGAATGCTGTACTCTCTGTGTACTCGATGTGTTTGAGCCACACCTGATGTAATGAAAAGTGTAAGAGATTCTAGTTTCTATAGCGTTCCCCCTCCCTTCTCTCCACCACCCTTTCCTTTCCCTTCCCTCTCTTACCCTTATCCTGACCTTGGGCCTCGGTCATGTAGCCACCAAATTGGAAACAAGGTTTTCTTAGAATGGATTACAAAATGAAATGTGATTTTTTTTCTTCTTCTTTTTTTTAAATATATGTAGGCGATTGTCAATTTACCTGGGTGGAGCGGCCAAGTATGACCGTGCATGGGAAACACTGCATTTTTATTAACTTTTATTAATGAGGGAAGGTTTCTGCTTTCCTTCATCTTCAGTTTCTCTCAAAACCTGGGCAATTTTACCCCATTTAACTTCTGTTTGCTATAAATTATGTACAGAGCATATTTCTCTCATAATTCTCTCATAATTTAAGCACTCAAGCCATTTTCTTAGAACAAAACATTTTTGAAGTGACTGCAGTGTTGCAGTATGTATTGCGTCATGAATACAGATAAGTGAGCCAGTTCCAGTACCCGATTTACAACACTACCTTCACCACTTTTAACTGATGAGCTGGAATACTGGATTGTCTGAAGATTTCTCCACCCTGTTTTTTGTAGATTTTGATCTACAGATCTTTGTGTAATACGTGCATTAGATGTTTGAGAACAATGCAGGTTAATCTCTGTAGTTTTTGGCATATTCTTATCCGGCTTTTCTTAGATGTTAGAGGTATGCTTTTTGCAGTGCAGCCTTTTAATGTTGTCAGTCCTGTAATGTTCCTGCACTTTCACATTTCAGTGCAAGTTTTCTTGAGTCTTTCTATGCAGTCTGATAATATTTCTGATGCGTCTTAGTTAATAAACTTGCAAGTTTGTCATTTTTCAGGACATTTCACAGTAATGAACCACGGTGACAGGAGGCATAATTTAAAAAAATAATTGCTGTAAAACTGAAAAATCAACTAGAACTACTGAAGTACACAGAAAAACTCTCCAAAAAAAAAAAAAAGGAAAAGCAGGAGTCTTTAGATGTTAGGTTGACTTAGACTTACTTGTGTGTGCACTTTACATTGTGCCATCAGGCTTAAAGCATCAGTAAGCTTTCAAAATATAATATATAAGAATTTGATGTGATTTTAAACATTTCAGATACTAATAAACTTATTTTAAAATCTTATAGCTTCTATATATTGAAAAAAAAAAAAACATTTTTTGCATACATAAGCCACTATAATTTGCTATTATAATACTACATACATAAGCCACCATAAATTAATCAAAGCATCATCTCACTTCCTGTTTTCCATTTGACTGTTTCTAACATTCATTCTCTTGCTCTTCTTTCTTCCCCTCTCAGCTACAAGCGTTTTATTCCTGAGAGCCTCAACCGCACCATTAAGCAGCGCAGCTTCCTGACTCGTATGCGTATCAGCAACGTTTTTAAGAACTTCCTTAATGAGTTCAACAGCAAGACCATCCGGGACAGTAACATCACCCTATATGACCTGAAGGTGAAGTACCTCTCCACGCTGGAGACGCTGACATGGGGCTTGGGCCGTGAAACGGTGGAACCTAAAAGCCTGCGCGTGTGTGGGGAGGGTGAGGTCTCACCTACACACACCCCCAGCATGGGGGATGAGGGACAGGGTTACGAAGTGCAGGTGTGTGGCACAACTGGCATCTCATGGAGGAAGAAGCTTCAGCAGGTTAGTGGCATCATTCACATAGTTAGAGCACAGAATGTATATTATATATTATATCAAATATAAGGTGAGTAAGACAGAGAGAGAGAGAGTGAGTGATTACAAGAACCCTTGTGTATTACTTACAACTAACTCTAGAATTATTGGCACCATTCAAGAGCGAGCATTCCTTTAAGACTTACATTCACACTAATCTTTTTTTTCCCTAAAATGTTCTGTTCTTGCCATTCTCAAGTTAAGATTGCCAACCAATATTTTGTATTACCTTCTGAACAGAATGCGCTGACTCTCAAAGACAAAAGTAAATCACGGAAGACAAAGACTGATTACAAACAGAAGAATGACAAAACGAACGATGCCAGCAATGGATGGATCCTCTTCTCTGACTTTTATGAAATCACTCACATCGTCACAAAAGAGGCTGGCATCACCATATACAGACAGGACAACAAAACCATGGTAAATTAGCCACATTTATATCACTGATACTGATATACGCTACTATATATCCTACTATATATCCTGCTTTATATTCTATATATCCTACTGCTGTAGGATAATGGTCAGTTTAGCCAGTTGACGGTGTTCTTTATGCATGATCAGTAGATTTTGTAATGAACAAAAATGTGTGGCTATCCAGTACCTCTCTGGATTAACTCTTTTTGCATGGTTTATTATGTAATTCTTTTTTTAAAAAATGTTGTGAATGTTGTACAAATGTTGTGTCTGTTTGTGTGTAATCTGTATGGACACACTGGTCGTCTTCTTGTTGTACAGGAGCTACAGTTGGGCTATCGCGAAGAGGCTCTGGCTTTTGCTGCGCTGGTGGACGGATATTTCAGACTGACCGTAGATGCCCATCACTACCTCTGCACTGAGGTAGCGCCTTCTTCTGTGGTACAGAATCTGCAGAACGGCTGCCACGGACCCATCTGGTACAGTATACACCTATACACCTGGCATTAAAAAAAAACAAAACACCCCACCATGAAATCCTTCTAAAGCAACATCACTGTTAGCATATGTGGTTGCAGATATCAGTGTGTATCGGGGGTTTTAATCTCCTGTGTGTTTATTCTGAGTACAGTACGGAGTATGCCATTCACAAACTGAGGCAGGAGGGCAATGAAGAGGGCTCCTATGTCCTCCGATGGAGCTGTACAGACTATGACTATATCATCATGACTGTCGTCTGCATGGAGGTACTCCAACATATATAGTCAATCAGGGTGAAGAAGAAAATATGTAGTTTGGATTATAAATGTGATGTTATTACGTTTATTTAAAGCTGCAGTCCTTGATAGGGGTTGCATAGACTAGTTAACCAACATGTTCACTAGTCGCTGCTGTGAGGAAAAAACAGTGAGGCAAACAGTAAAGAAAGCAGGCTAAATGTATTTTTCAGGCTGGATTAAACCAATTTTGCAGTCAACTGAATTACTTTAATGGCACGTTATCTCTTCCATATCACATTTACGGTTAAGTGTAGAGGTGTGCTCTTGAAAGAATTCTGATTAACCCCATAGTTTTTTTTTGTTGTCGTTTAAAGCTAATTTTTTTAAAAATAAATTCCTTTAACTGTGGCATTGTGAATTCTGTCGTCCACATAAGCGCATTAAAAGAATTGGTACAATTGGTAATTTGTAGCCTGTGTACGGCTGTTGATTGTGTGGCTTGACACTGACTAATAAAATAGCCTAAAAACAGAGATCTCTTTTATCAGTTTTCCTATATCAGTTTTTGCTTATCTATGGGAGAGTAGACTAGTTGACTACATTTTTGGAATTACTGGTCAACCAGTAAAAATTTAGAGTACATAGTAGCAATATTGAGTCAGTAGAGAGAAAATAATGTAAAGCATACTTCTCTTGCACTGCTGTGAGTGATCTGAATGTTAGTTCAAACTCCAAATTTGGTGCAAGTATTATAAAGTCCAATTATGGTGTTTTGTGCATGAGCATTTATGCAGAGTATCGATGATGAGTATTATGAGTATTTTAGGAGAGAATCTTAATGCACCTGGTCCTTGGTTTGTTCACAGTCTAAATGTTTCCTTCAATTCCTCCTTTCGTCTCTCACTCAGCTGGACTTGTGCCAGTCCAGGCCTGTTCCCCAGTATAAGAACTTCCAGATCGAGGTGGGTTCTCAGGGCTACAGGCTGTTTGGGACAGAAACGTTCAGGATGAGTCTAAAAGAGCTGCTGGAGCACCTGCAGGGTCAGAGCCTCCGCACAGAGAACCTGCGATTTCAGTTGCGCCGCTGCTGTCCTCCACAGCCCCGAGGTACTGTGCGTCCACACCTGATCACTCTCGCACGACACTTTACAGCCAGGAGCACATAGGAACAGTGACAGCTGTTAAGCCTGTTGCATTATATCCAGGCAGGTACAGCATTGCTGAGGAAAAAAGCTGTTACATTGGGTACAATTATTTATCAAAACGTTAAATAATTTTGACTCAGTATCCCCTCTGGTGTCTTCAACATATTCCTTGATAACATTATTGACCCACGTGCAAGTTTAGCACATGCTCTGAAATGTCACTGGTGCATGATGGGTCTTCTACACAGTCAGCCTTTTCACAGCTCACAGCAACCTCCCAGTGCTTGTACTGTAACACTATTACGAAATTGTTTTATTGTTTTCTGTATCATGCCTGGTGGAACTGCTTCTTTCATTAAGCTGCGTGTGTGGCACAGGTGGTTGCAGACACACTGAAAGACTTTAAGCTTCCCTCAGGCAGACTGAAAGATGATCTCTGTCGCTGCTGTTGGTGGTGGTGTATAAGGATTTCATGTGAAAACAGTGGCGTGCATGTTTCACTACAGCCTCAGGAGCACTTTGCTTGCACAGCTGATGGAGGGCATTCATCCGAAACGTCCTGTTTCTCTGGAAACTTTGTATACTACGCTTAATTATGTGGCTAGCGCTGATATTTGAGTAAGGAGGCCAATGGCTGGTATGATGCACGCCATTGATCCCCCCCCCGATACAGTTGAACAATATAATAACAATGGAAATTACCATACAGTTGCTTAACTTTTGAACATTTCTGCTGCAATAACATCATTCATGGACCAGCAACATTTGAATTTTTATTTACGAGCACAGATTCGTGAGCACATGTGAAGAACTATTAACGATAAACTCCTTAAATTAGACTAAATTCAGTTAAATTTCAGTTAAATTCAGTATTTACCTGGACTAAGTATTTTCTGTTCAAGATTAGTTATGAAAATTGCAAACATTTCTAGTTTTTGTGTCCTACGAAACAGGAAAAAATCTCAAGCAATTTTTGCTTGCAGGCTGATAGGCTGATGCAGATTACCTTAAAATGCTGGCTTAATGAATTGGTTGGGCCGATCAACCCGGTCAACCGCTAATGCACACATGGAGAAACTCATGTTTCACAACGCACAAAGTGAGACACAGGCATACAGAATGACACATGCACACATGGAGGCACATGTAGAGGCAATTGGAGGCACATAGAGATGCAGACACAGACACCCACAAATACATTTATCCTAGCATTCAACCAACGCAAACACGATGAGGCCAAAAAAGCAAAATGTACGCTCCCTAGTATGTGGCAGCCACGCTGTTTTGTTTACATCTCCATGCCGTACGAGTACATGCTGAGACATTAGTGTCAGGCAGGAATCGTGGTAAATGTGGTTTCCGTTGTTGTTCAGCTCTTGTCTCTTGATCTCAGAGAGGGTTGTTGTGAAACACTTTACCCTGCCTTCAGGTACTAAAGCAAGCGTGTGTATAGAACATGTTTTCAATACAAGTAAATCAAAACAAAATCAATAGGATGTTGCAGAAACACATGCATATAATATACACAGAGCTGTAGTATAAGGTTGTCTTTCCCTGTCATCCCTTAAAGACAACTGTGCAGTGTTTATACATATTGTGCGACACCAGGCGACTTCCTCCTCCTTCAGGCAACCACTGTAGAACACACACACACAGAAGTTTACGACAGCAGTGCATAGTAGAGCCGCCCACGTATGCACAAGTTAACCACAAGCCGACACCTTATATAAATAAACTAACTTGTTCTGAATAGTTTTCTTGCAGATTTTACAAGAGTTTGTTTAACTATTTCCATGTGCCTCACACACTCATTCAAACTTGCGTGCTCTTGTTTTTTGATTTGAATTGTACTCTTCACACTTTCTAAGCAGAGACAAAAGCTTGATATGGACACCAATCAAGTAGCTTACTTACCAAAACTGTTCCCTCTTCACCAATCACAGGCCTTTTTTCTCTGTCTTTTAGAGGTTTCCAATCTTTTAGTGATGACCTCTGACAGAGAGCCCGTCCCACAGAGACAGCCTCAAGTCAGCCAGCTGAGTTTCCACCGCATCCGTAATGAGGAGATTGTCCAGGTACAGCCATATGCCTCTACATTATACGCTATAAACTGTACTCGGACGTTATATGGGACATGACAGCGTTTTGTAGCATCCTTAAGCAAAATTAATGTGAGGTCATGTATTACCTTTAAGGACAGGTATGCCTTTTCTTCTCCAGATCACTACCTTGCTTTTTCCCTAAAGGAGGTGCACCATCTTTGCGGAGTGAGATGTACATGAATTAAAGTTGTCCCTCACCATCAAGGATTTCTATCATGTTTATAATATAGAGGTCATTTTCAGGAGTAATGCTCTACAAACTAATCTTTCACAGCTGTAGAGCAGGAGCCATAAATACTGGACATATATTAACTTGTAATATCTACTAAACAAAATATACAAATGCAACTACAAAATAGACAAAATACACAGGGCAGAAAAGTAAACTTTCAGTATACAAGAATACACATACACAATACACAGTACATAAAATATACATAAATGTGGGTGGGTAGTGTACATGCTGAGTGTGCAATGTGCAAAGTAGTGTGTAAACAGCAGGTATGTGGAAACACTAAAATAAAGGTCACTGCAAAACTACAAACAGAAAATAAAGACGCTAGTTATACTCAAAGAGTATCTTTCACATGAGATGCAAGGACAGAACACCACAGCTCATATCAGAAACATTCACCAACGACTTTTTGCTCATGACACAAACACAATTTTCCACATTGTAAGTTTTGTAAGAAGGGCTAATAATTATATATTCGTTCATGTCCCTTATTCTGTATTAATGCACTTAACCAGCTAACTAAGATTGCCATACATTATTACACTATTTCAGCTGTCACATTTTAGCTTGCTCACATGGGACTGTGCAGCACTCAGTGGAGCATTTACTTGCCTGGGTTAGCTAATGAATTCCTCAATTGTCCATCCTGATATACATTTTTACATTTGCTTTGTAACTACCCTAAGTGGTCTCTGCAGAACTCAAAGGGTGATTTGGTTGTTCTGGTGTTTAGGGAGAACACTTGGGTCTGGGCACGAGGACCAACATCTATGCAGGTGTGCTGAAGATGAAAAGTGAGGATGAGGATGATTTGGGGAGCTGCTGCGCATCACAGGAGGTGAAGGTGGTACTGAAAGTGCTCGGCTCTGGACACAGGGATATATCTCTGGTGAGAACGAATCTCCTTTCTCTCTGTCTGTCCTTCTCATTTTATCTCTCTGTTCCATGTTATTAAAAGAACGTCCCTCTCTCTGTTGTTGTCCAGGCCTTCTTTGAGACAGCCAGCATGATGCGACAGGTCTCACACAAACACATCGCCTTGCTGTATGGAGTGTGTGTGCATCACCAGGAGAGTAAGTACCATACATACTTAAGGAGGAGGAGGGGTGGGTGTGTGTGGGTGTGTGTGGGTGTGAATGAAGGTGCACATATTTTTCAATTTTGCTCTTGTCAATTTTTAATTATAGTTCATAGTTTAGCTCTTAATTGCTTTTTAAGGTTTGTTTCTGACTGTTTAATGTTTTTTTTTTTTTTTTTGGAATCAGATTAAAAAACACAGTAAAAACACGTCTGATTGCATAAGGTGCTAACATTCTTATGCAATCAAAAGTGCTTTTATTGGCTAATGAACTGACATGACCTGAATTTAAGCTGTACTTCCTGAAAAACACAAGCAGCCTGGAGACAAAACAAGTGTGTTGTGTGTGTGTTGTGTGTGTGTTGTGTGTGTTGTGTGTGTTGTGTGTGTGTGTGTGTTGTGAGTGTGTGTTGTGAGTGTGTGTTGTGTGTGTGTTGTGCGTGTGAGAGAGAGAGGAATGGAAAGATTGTGTTTTTTCTTGTATAATTTTATCCTAATAGACTTTATGAGGCTTATTCTGTCTGTCTGTCTTCCTCTAGATATTATGGTTGAGGAGTTTGTGCAGTTCGGTCCTCTTGATCTGTTCATGCGCAGAGAGACTGTTCCTCTCAGCACTTCATGGAAGTTCCAGGTGGCCAAACAGCTGGCAAGCGCCCTCAGTTATCTGGTAAACACATACTGAATTGTCTACTAAAATACAAACATGTATAATGCTTTTGGACAAGTGCAACCATATGCTAGTGGTTGATGTTATGGCAGTAATTTTCACTTCTCTGTTAAGTGTGGGAGAAAGCATCCTAAGGTGCTTCCCAACTCCAGAGTCTAATCTTAAGTACCTCTTTTTTAAACGAAACCATAAAATATCTAGGCCTGTTGGTTAAAAGAATTATAGGTAATAAAAATGAGATCAGGAGCCTTCAGGACTTTCAGCTTTGTCCTTATACATTGGTTAAAGTCCCTGTCATTACAGTGGATTTCTGATATTGGTCTTACAGAGGTATGTTTTAAGTATTTTTGCAAAAATACATTTAGTAAATTTGGCTGTTCCTAGTAAATCAGGTTTTACACATTTAATGAAAACCTCATTACTATTTTTAAATATATTATCTTTCAGACACTAGTGATAGGTGCAGTGTCAGATGGAAGCATCCATGTGTAGGCAGTGTTATCTGAAATTCAGATGTTTTCAACATTTTTATGACAGTCTATAAACAAAACTTCTTAATCTTAATCTCTTTGCAGCAGTAGTGGGTGTTTGATAGTTTTCTTTCTCCTTTTTTGGTGCTTCAGCAATACTTCATCACAACAAAAAAGACAAACACTGCTTTTTCACAGGGTGTTTATTGAACATGAAATCTGAACATTTTTCCTTCTGTAAGTTGCTCTGGATAAGGCCGTCTGCCAAATGCCATAAATGTTTTCTTAGTTATTGTCCCTCTTTATGTTACGTACTTCACTATGGTATGAATCACTTAAACTGCTTTTTTTCATAATCTTCTATCAAAATTATTTAGTCTTTTGTCCAGTCACCAAGTCACCTTGCATGGGCAGGGAAAAGATATTAGCCAATAATTTTATGATGTGCGTGGCATGGTGGTGCAGTGGGTAGCATTGCTGCCTCACAGCTCCAGCATCACTGGTTCAATTCTGAGCTCATGAGGTTTCCTCCGGGGTCTCTGGTTTCCTCTCACCTCCCAAAAACGTGCCAGTGGTGGCTCTAAATTGCCCCTAGGGGTGAAGGAGTGTGTGTGTGTATGTGTGTTTGTGTGTGTGTGCGCGCACGCGCATGCTCGCGCGTGGTGCCCTGTAATGGACTTACGCCCAGTGTTTCCGGAATAGGCTCCGGATCCACCATGACCCTGACCAGGATAAAGCAATTACTGAAGATGAATGACATTTTAAATTAGCTGATTCATTATGTAATGTCATTATATAATGTTATTATTTAATGCCATGTCCAGCTTAAAGACTGTGATGTTTCACTTGGAAATACATCCTGCTATGGAAAAAATGTGCTATGATATCCATTCCCTGTTGTCCTTAATTGAAACAAAAGTATGTCTTACCCTTTGTATGTCATATTTTCGTATAATTTATATGTCTTTTATATTATGTTGGAACATGGGGGAAAACAGAAAAACAAATGTTTTAGAAGTTACAGGCTAATGCTGTCTTTAAAAATGACCAACGCTTGTGAAAACTGTTTGAGATGGACCTCCTCTCATCACTACACTTGTGGATTCTGTACAGAAGCTATTATAAATTATAATACCTGTTAGAAATTCCAGCTTTCAAACAGAAATTCCAGCTTTCAAACATTTAGTAAATTAAATGTTTGTATTTGTGTGTCCTGTAGGAGGATAAGAAGCTTGTCCACGGGTACGTTTGTGCTAAGAACATTCTTTTGGCTCGAGACGGACTGGACAGCGATGGCGGTCCCTTCATCAAGCTTAGTGACCCTGGCATCCCCATCACCGTGCTAACCCGAGAGGGTAAGAGCCTCACCATTCCTCATGCGCATATGAACATTCCTCATGTGACAAATTATTTGTGTGTAACATTGTGTGTATGAACTAAAAGGCTTAAAACACATGCTGTGCTGGCCATGTTGGATTCCAATGCTGTTGGTTTGTAGTGAAATTGGAAACGCTTACTCAGTGTTGATTAAAAGAGCAAGTCAGGCCTGTGATGCATTATTTTTGTCTGAGTGGCATAAATGATATATCGTAGTCATTAATGAAATTCCTACAGAGCTCCAGTCATCAGTACACAGAAAAAACTTCCTTATTGTTAATTTTGTAAAAGAAGAAGAACTTCAACATTTATGTAATAGTGGGCTTGACATTTCTTCTCTATAAATATTCATATTTTAAAGTGTCCCAGTCTACAGCGCAGACTTGCTTACATCAGTTAACTACAGGAGGACGGACACAAAAATGAATGAAAGAAAGGCAAAGAAGCAAGAACTGACCAGACATGCTAACACGTCATTACTGTCAGTGCAAAGCGACATTTTCTGGATGCTTTCAGTGGCAGAGGGTCAGTGTATAATGTACAACAGACATAACATATGACATTAAACCCCCTGACAGGTGAAGTGAATAACATTGATTATCTCGTTACATTGACACCTGTCAAGGGGTATTAGGCAGCAAGTGAACAGTCAGTTATTGAAGTTGATGTGTTGGAAGCAGGTAAAATGGACAAGCGTAAGGATCTGAGCGACTTTGACAAAGGCCAGATTGTGATGGCTAGACGACTGGGTCAGAGCATCTCCAAAACGGCAGGTCTTGTGGGGTGTTGCCAGTATGCAGTGGTTAGTACCTACCAAAAATGGTCCAGGGAAGGACAACCGGTGAACAGGCGACATGGGCACCCAAGGCTCATTGATGCGCATGGGGAGCGAAGGCTAGGGACCTTCACAATATTAGGCAGGTGCTTTTAATGTTATGGCTGATCAGTGTAGTATTTTGACTGTAAGTATTAGCTGATGACCCTTCTATTAAGACAGTGACTTGACTTGAACGTATACAAAAAACCGGCCGTGTAGCTGTTACTATGAAGAGTATGATTTTTTTATTTTTTTTTATCTGATGATATGAAGCTATATTACAAAATAGTGTGAAACATGCATACAGTCGAAAGCGTTAAAGTATTATATCTCGAGGGCTACAGATCAGTTACATACTATTAAATACATTTACTGCTGTACAGTATCTCATGTTAGCAAACCCGAAAGGTAACGTTGGCTTTTGTTTTATGACAGACGCTCATGAGCAGTTTAACGTGGTGTGTTTTCTGTAGCATGTAAGATGAAGGTGTGTGCTGCAGCTGTGGAATGTGAGGGAACAGATTTGTGTAACTGACAGGAATTCTGCTGGCCCTCATCCAGCCACTCTGTACTAAACCGCAATGGCCCAGAATGCTCCTGCAGAGCAGCGCTCTTGGAGGAAGGACTGGTTTTGTGTGTTTGTGAGGGAGAGGAACAGAATACTAAAAGCTCGAATGCAGAGCTGTGAACAGTGCCTTTCTTTCATAAACATATTTTAAAACATATTGCAATTTAAATTTTGTCTGCAGAATTTCACACCTTTGGTGAACTTTGAAATGTAAATTTGCTTTGTTGACTAGTTTGGCTGTATTTACCTCTGAAGGGGCGGCCCGTCGTATTGCAGCACGGAAGAGCCAAAATGGAGAAAGAGCTAATTTTAGCAGCCATGAGATTTTATATAAAACTTTCTGACCTAAATTAATTATAATTATAATGATGATTATTTTATTTAAGAAAAAAAGAGGGATCATGTTAAGCATGCTGTATTAGATGGTATAACTGTATTTGACTTGTATTTTTTTTTTAAAATATTTATAGTGGGTTATCTGGCTTTCTTGTAACCAACTGACAGGTTAGAAAGCGATGATTAAAGGAATAATGCTAATAATAATTAATAATAATTAATAATTAATAATAATTTACAAAGCGGGTGAAACCAGCATTATTATCGCTAGTTACAGCTGCGGTGCCTACAACAGAGGATTTTTTTTTTTTTTCCATTTTTCATCTTCCTTTTCCACCTTTTGTTACATTTATTTTCCAAGGAGATGCCAATTTCCAGTGTGACAGCGACTTTAATCTTAGGGCCTGATTGTAACAAAATCTTTATATAGCAATCCTTGCATGCTTGTGCTTGTTCAGAATGTGTGGACCGGATTCCTTGGATTGCTCCTGAGTGTGTGCAGGATACGGCTAACCTGAGCGTAGCAGCAGATAAGTGGGGCTTTGGCACAACTCTGTGGGAGATATGCTATAATGGAGAAATTCCTCTGAAAGACAAGAAACTCACTGAGGTAAATGCAAACACCCACAGGCACATAAGAAATAAACCCAGGCTATTGGAATGTCTTCTCAATGTTTAGCCTTGTTCTGATTTTTTTTTTTTTTCCCATCTGAGCAGAAGGAGAGGTTTTACGCAGCTCAGTGTCACTTGGCCACACCAGACTGTGAGGAGCTTGCCAATCTCATGACCCACTGCATGACCTACGACCCTCACCAAAGACCCTTCTTCAGGGCCATTGTCAGAGACATTGACATGGTGGAAAAACAGAGTAAGACCTGCTCAAATCTGCTTGCCTTAAATGTGTCAAATTTTGAAGTAATTTCAGTTGCGGATTCTTAAACAACTTTCAGCCAGAACACTGCACTCTGTTGTATCTAAGCCAAAATAATTTATCAGCCCTGCACTTTAGCCAAGTGTTCAGTCTCATAGCTTGTATTTTAATAATTCTTTTAAAATCTCTTAGATTATGTTGGTCTCAGAAAAAGCATTTGTATTCCACAACTCTGCTTTTCGATACCCATGACACTTCCAAGTAACCATATATTTAAATCTTTAAAGCTGTGTAATCCTTTCTTAAATTTTTTGCACACTGGGTGCATTGTTATTCATGAAATTAATTGGATAAAAAGAATATGCTTCTATTTAACTAATTTATAAAGAAGAAATTTAAATAATAGAGATTACCCGCTATGTGTGATCAAAAACACGTCATTAGGATTGGCTTCAGTTTGCTCAATTCTGTTTGAAGTGTGTATGTAAATGTTTTTCTACCAACTGATCCAGATTATTAACAAATTATTAGGCTACTGATGAGCTCTGCAGCAGGACAAACAAGGTTAATTAGTAATTAATAGATTCACTGTACTGTGGGGGAGTGATTTGGTCAAATACTCCAGAATTATTGGCACCCTTGGTAAAGATACGTTTAAAAATAAGGTACAAAGATACAAAAAAAAATCTCTTTTTGGTTTATTAGAATAATCTCACTGAAAATGAGAGAAATCTAACCATTATTTGAAGTAAATGTATTCTAAGGAATATTGTTCTTATTAATAATACATTTTTAACAAAGGTATGAGTCACTGTTATTTGAACAAAATGTGACTGGACATGAACAAGCTGGCTCCCATTTTAATTTTACTTTATTAAGTTAACCTGAGTGTATAGAAAATTTTAAGTGGTCATGTGTGACTTCCTGTTTAACTAGGTTAAAAATATAAAGTCCAAGGTCCGTTGTCATTTTTGACGTGAGGGAGATGAGAGAAAAGTGTGTTGACCTTCAGGATTCATGCAACAGCTATTAAAAATAGCTAGAAAAATGTCTAGAAAAATACCCATATCCACTGTAGCTGTAATGGGCTAAAATAATTCCTGAGCTGACTCTACTTGTCAAAACAGAGATAAACTTTATTCATGGACATTTTTAAAGGACATTTGTTTAAAACAATGACCCCTTGTGGTTTGAAATAAGGCCTGCAATATTGAGTAGTAATGCTAAAAATCCATTTCTTATTTCAGTGAAACATAAACAAAAAAAATGCAAAATGCTTTTCTTTACCAGTCAAAAGTTTGGACACACTAGATTGAATATGTTTTTCTTTATTGTTTTAAAGACAAGTAAGTGTAGTCTTTACAAGTTTGACTGTCGTAAGTGGTGTTAATTCTCATGTATGGATTTATTTCTGAATCACAATGTATTTTAACAAGTAGTAAATTGTTTCCATAAGGAGTTTTCATGCAGAACATAGGAGAAGCAGTGAGAAGCTAGGCCTACATGGAAATTTTAATGAAGCTGGCTGAGAAGATGCTAAGAGTGTGCTAAGCTTCATCACAAATGCTGTTGAAAATTTAACATACAAATGTTTTAGCTGGTAGTGTATATGATTCTAAATCTTTAATGCATTATGTGTCTTGTCTGTAGATCCCTCTATTAAGCCTGTACCCACCCTAGAGGTCGACCCCACCGTGTTTGAGAAGAGATTCCTCAAGAAGATCAGAGACCTGGGAGAGGTAATTTCCCATCTCTGATAGTAGCTCTGATAGTGGAACGCTATTGTGTGTTCAGGATTACATAGACATTTGTGCCACTTGGAATGAAGTTATTTTGGTGTGTGTGTTTGTGACAGGGGCATTTCGGAAAGGTGGAGCTGTGCCGATATGACCCGCGCGGGGATCGGACAGGAGAGCTGGTGGCAGTAAAGTCCCTGAAACCAGAGAGCCGTGAAGAGCAAAGCGGCAATCTGTGGTGTGAAATTGACATCCTGAAAGAGCTCTACCATGAGAACATTGTCAAATACAAAGGCATCTGCCAGGAGGAGGGTACTGAATACCAACCCAAACACTTATTTTGTTGTCAGGATTAGGGATGGGCACGAGTACTCGGAAGAGACATCAATGATCGATCATTAAAACGATGATCGTGCGGTTTCTTTCTCCATTTTATGGGATTAAAAACTGCATGATCATCGTTTTAATGATATAAGGTTACAACCTAGATGTTCAACATAATGGAGAAGCACACACACTGGACGGAGCACTACTGTATGGAAGAGAACGTAGGTTCTTTTGGTGTGCCTCTCATCTTTTAAAAGTGTTTATGGCTGGTTATGTAAAGTAACTATTTTCAACTTGGAAAAAACGTGATGGTTATGGCAACTCTGCAGCACAACACTGGTCAAGCCGTCCGCTTCTGCTTTTACACATCTCTGCCAGCCACGCAAACAGCAGTGTGCGCATACTACTATAATTACGGTAACCGGGGAAAAAGCAGAGAGACACGCTCTCTCTGCAATAATTTATTGATTTTGGCCAGCTGGTCTTCACATTATGACAATATATGATGCTTGTATTTTTTATTATGCTGTTTTTTTTTTTTTTGTAATTTTTTGTAACAAACAAGCCTGTAATATTGAACAAGTGTGACACTGAAACAACAAGATACATTGCAGAAGCAAAAGACGTCCGTGTTACATACAGTATATGAACATAGACAACAATGTAGTTCTCCCGAGTACTTGATGAGTACTCGAGTAATTACTTCGAGTACACAGAATGACCAAAATGCCCATCCCTAGTCAGGATATATTTTATTGTTAAACTTTAAAAACCCCTGTATAAAGATGAAGCCTTTCTTTACGCCTCTACTCTGTTTTAGGTGGCAGATCCACCAAACTCATTATGGAGTATTTACCAGCAGGCAGTCTGAAGGAATACTTGCCCAGAAACAAGCTACAGACCAATCTGAAGACCCTGCTAAGCTACGCTGTCCAAATCTGCCAGGTCAGCTACTCCATATCCCTTACACACGAGAGCTGTATACCCTTCTAGATTGCCACCTCCACTGTGGGAGTTAATGTTAAACTGCTGTTACTCTTTCTTCAGGCCACATGACAGTATTTAGTATGTTTGTGAGTTCTATAGTTGGAAGCTAGAATTCACAATTTGTGAAAAAAAAAAAGAAAGAAAGAAAAAAAAGATTTTGGGGCAAAACCTCTTGTGCAACAGTCAGAATGGAATCTGATGGCAGTCAACTTTTAACTGAACACATTTCTCATATTTGGAATGCAAAGAAATTACTACAGAAAAATACAAAGAAATTAAGTGATATAAATCAGGTCACATCTTAGTAGTACAGTGTAGCTAGTATATAGTATAGTAGTATATACTACCAGTCAAATGTTTGGATCCACTAGACTGAAATGCTTTTCATTGTCTTAAAACATTTTGCAGGGTAGTTTGGACACTTTAGCCATTTTCTTTACTTGTGTTTGCTCTGTGTATATCAGGGTATGGATTATCTGGGCTCTCGGAATTACATCCACCGAGACCTGGCTGCTCGGAACGTCCTGGTGGAGAACGAGAGCACGGTGAAGATTGGAGACTTTGGCCTGACTAAAAGCATTAAAGACAACGAGGGCTATTACACAGTGAAGGATGACCTGGACAGCCCTGTGTTTTGGTAGGCTCTTCTGATGATATGATAACATGGAAAAATAATGGACCATTAAGTCATTTATTGCCACGTGTACATATTTGCGATGTGCACAGGTATTTGAATACTGAACTCATGGTTTGGGTAAGCATTATTCCCTATGTCCACATGAGGTCAATGAAAAAAATATAAGCCATGCCTGGTGATATTTTGATACAGAGATCAAATCGGTGATATTTTGATCCAGCAATGTACATTGTGGTGTGTAAGTTTTAGGTGTACATTGGAAATGAAGTCTCAAAGGCAGGTGTTTTTACTTTCATGAGCAGGAGCAGGCAACCAAAGAGAGAGAATACAATTCCAGTAACCTTCAGTTAAAAAAAAAAAACATTAGAAGTCTAAACTACACTTCTTTCGCAAAGTTTAAATTTTAACAGAAGTCACAGTGGATGCTGCTTCAGCAGGGATTCAGGCTGAAATATTGAGAAAAAAATAATACGATTACACCACGTGAAATATGACCTCCGCTTTTCCCTCTTCTGTGATTAAAAGAATATCTGTTTTTAACTCTTATACATATTTGAATATTAAATGTACACAAAAGGAACATCTCTGCTACATCAGAACTCCTATGTGCGTGAGTTTAAAATGCAGGTGCTGCACTAACAGTCAGTCTAATGTTTATATTGTACAAGTACTTGATGTGTCTAGTTAGTTAGTTAATTAATTAATTAAATAATTAATTAGTAATTGGGTAATTAATTTATTAATTACCTTACCCAGTCTGCTAGTAACAATGACAGAATCATGGGTGGCCAACAAAGGTTTAATGTGTGCGTAGTGGTAGTTAAATAATTTACACCATGAATAGACTGCAATTTGGCTTAAGCTGAGATCTGCAATTCCAGTTCAGTTAAGCAGGAATCTCATCTGACACATGCTAACAGTGGTGAATCGACAGTCAAACTTGTAAAGACCCACTGCACCTAGGAAATCCTATTAAATGGGCTATGATTATACAAGTATTTGGGACACTTATTATTATTATTATTATTATTATTATTATTTTTTTATCAGGGCACCAGGTTAACGTTTCCTTATCGAAAACATGAACATCTTAGTACATTACTGGTGTAAAATGACTGAAGGGTGCCATCAGTTCACAGTTTAATAGCATTAAACAGCAGTTCCAGCATGCTACCTAGTTTAGCTAAGGATTGTGTTAAAGTATATTTTGAAAGGTTGGGCTACTATTTAATAAATCAAAGAAAATGTGACCATGCAAATCAAGACTCATTGCTTCCTGTGTCAACTGCGAGCAAGCTAGGGAGGACAAAGCAGCATTCACAGTTTATTTCATTTAAAGCTCCCTGCGTTTCCTATTTAGGATAAAGGTGTAGAAATGTTCCTAGGCCATTTTAATCATTTCCTGGACATTAAAATGTATTAGATTAAGTATAATTATATTGATATATCATCATTATATTAATATTATTATATTGATTAATTTAGTTTAATTTACACCCTCAGACATACAATAATATCAATTAAGGAAGTGCAGGGCCAGTGTTTTGACCAGATTTATTACTTATACAAGATTTAAATAATTAAACGGCCGCAATGCATGCTGAAACAAACACTTTAAAACTACAAAATATCTAAAAATACGCATGTTATATAAATAACCTTATTTAAATAAACATCCCTTGTATACTCAGTCTGTCAACCTTTGACAGATTATGAAAGCCTTTCCAGTTTGCATGTTCCCTTTGTGTACAGAGTGTTCAGGCTTCTTATTGATTAGATATGTGGCCATATGGCTCATGCTGTTGGAGCTGTCTGTCATGGCGTATTAGCAGTGATCGTGTGTGTGACAATATGTCTCTCTCTGCATGGTTTAGGTATGCTCCAGAATGCCTGGTTCACTGTAAGTTCTACAGGGCATCAGATGTCTGGTCATTTGGAGTGACTATGTACGAACTCCTGACGTACTGCGATGCCTCGTGCAGCCCCATGTCGGTAAGCAGTCTGTTAAACTCTGATGACCCCGGTTTGAATGATTCACAGCCCACTAGTCCATTAGGGGTGAAGAGTGAAGTCCAGATTTTATGTTCCAATATTTTGAACATTTTGGATATATATTGCACTATATATTGTAGTTTAGGCATATTTATGGAAACAAAACCTAAAATGACTACTGAAAGACGACTTGACTCAGAAGTATGAGTAATGGAATATTGGAACCATGACGCCAGTCACGTTGTTGTGACCAGGCATGTTGGCGTAATGATGCTGAAAAATATTTGTAAATACTATTCCATTTTCCATCACTCAACACTCAATGATGAATGCATAAGCCAGCCTTAACCAGCCCACAGCTACACATCTGTTTTTGCAGACGTTTTGCAATTGAGTGATATTTTAAGGCACTTATGTTTGTAGGTTTGCTCAATCACAGTGAAAACAGTACTTGGAAATCTCTAGTGGCTGACAACTGTCTCATCTACACAACTTTATACCACCATGCTGTTTAATTCTCAAATCTGATTGGTCAGAAGGTGTTGAATTATTTTGTATAACATCACAGCTTTGACAGTAGTGTCGGCTGGAAGACACTAATGCGCTTGTTCAAATAAGTTATCATTTCTGTAGTAACAGCTCATTCAGAGGGATTTGTATGGTGGATGCTCCATGTAATAGAAATTGAGAGAACAACTATTTATAGATGTTATAGCATAAGTGATAACAGGAATGATCGACAACATTAAATGTAACTATAAAATGATAAAAAGAATGATGTGTGATTTCTTTAACAATTTTTTTTAAATCGCTGCTGTGGTATAAGAGTGATAAAATGCTGTGGGATGTGCTGTTATTGGAACTTCAAGGCAACTTGTCAGGCCACGTTCCCTGTGTCTTTAAAGAAACAATCACACAGAGACCCAAATTGTTATTCCTCTGTCCAATAAAGAATCTGTTTAAGCTTTGATCGAATTGAAGGTGTGAGACTTATGTAGAGATTTGTTTGAACTCAGCCCTTCACTGAGTGAAACACTGCTCTACTGTCCGCTGCTAATGAAAGAGCTTTTTGTTCAGTGAGGCCAAGCGGAGGCTCACTCTCTCTCTGCCAGATGGTGCCAGTCTGTGTCCATGGTGGCAGATGTCATGTTAAAAGTGTGTTCACACTGGTACCCACACAATCCCCTCTGGAGAAAGTATGGAGAGTATTGTGTTACTGAAAATAATTGATGATAATTGATTATTGAAAAAATGAAGCAAAGTTGCCAGACAGATGAAGCCTTGTTTATAATTTAGCACACAGCTGAAGTTCTGCTCTGTCCCCACCAGGTCTTCCTCAAAATGATTGGACCAACCCATGGCCAGATGACAGTCACCAGATTGGTCAGGGTTCTGGAGGAGGGGAAGAGATTGCCTAAGCCAGAGATCTGCTCAGACAAGGTAAAACATTTACCACACACAGATTAGCTAATATAGGATGAATATGAAAAGCAAAGTTGTTGTGCATTTCATAAGCAACATGTTGTGTCCTCTGTAGTGTCTGTGTTGCCTCAGGTCAGTCAGGTTACTTCAGCAGGCTGGCAATGTGTGTGCCAATCATATTGTAGTTTACAGTTTTTAAATTAGTTTGAATGTTTTTTTTTTTTTCATTTGTAATTTAATATTTTATGTGCCTTTGTTCTTTCCTATTCCTATTCCTATTTCCTTTGTTCTTTCCTATTTTATGTGCCTTTGTTCTTTGTTAATTCCTGTTAGTAAAATAACAATTTTTTTTATTTTTGAAGAGATTATTATTTAGTACTTAATTTTTATTCAATGCCACACAGTAAGTTATTATTAAAAACCAGACATGCACATTTTTAAGTGTACAGTTTAGTGTCAGTTCATATGTTGTATATGTTGTAAATAATAAATACAAAATTAAGTGTACGTAGTTTTACTCTCATTGGTTGCTGACTTTTCGGGACCCTGTAGTTTAAATCTAATTTTATTTTAGTTTAGCAGATTTTTTTCACTAACTAAACCATCTCTTGTGTCAGGTGTATGCTTTAATGAAGAGGTGCTGGGAGAGCACACCTGACAAAAGGATCGATTTCAAAGGCCTCATCGCTGCTTTTCAGCAAATGCTTGGTGACAGCATGTAACCATGGAAATCAGCTGCATTACATACTCCACCTGCCTGACTAGAGACAGTGCAAGGGGTCGCCACGGTGAACTTTTTACGCAAAGAAGACTTCAGGAGAACATTTTCCACTGACTTGTCCAGAAGGAGCTTTCACATGCTGTGTTATATTGTTTTACTCACATACTGTGTGTCACGGTATTACCACAGAGTGCAGCCATTATGCAAAGTGACATCATCACTCAACCACAGGGCACAAAGCAGCACCTACATCACTCACTATGAGTTTGCAAGTATAGACCTACACACCATCTATTCTGTTAAACATACACCTACACTTCCTCTACTGAAATCAGTGACTGCACCGAATTATTACTTTGTGTTCAATGCCATTTTATATTCTTAATGTACTTTTTTGCAGAGCTGTGTTACACAATTTCAGCAGTGTGACTTTGTGTAATCGGTCATTTGTGCAATGCAGGATGTTGTTTGCTGAAACGTGTCACATGTCACACGTACAAAGAGAGAAAGAAAAGCTACAGGAAGTGTTTTGCCACGTGTCATGAGGCAGATTTGCTTGTGAAGCTGGATTTGTGCAGTCGAGTGGACGACACTTCTGCACGGAGCTATGCAGAGTTGGGAGAATGTTTCTCCTTTGCCATGGAACGTTCTGGAACAGCACTTGGTCCTGTGTTTTCATATGATTTTACTTCTCATGCAGTTCCCTCTTCTCTTGAGCCTTCTCCTTCCCATGAAAGACTGAAAAGGACATGCATCTTGGAATCTGGAAGGCAGTATTTTTTTGCCGCGCATTGAGTGACATTAAATGCCTACAATAGGCACTAGAGGACAGTAGAGATTACAGAATATCCCCTTATATCTAGTAAGACATGTATTCTTGCTTAAATCGTACATAAACTAAAATAGCATTTTAAGTCTGGAAATCGCTGAGCCTTAATATTTTATCATTTGTATCTACAGAAATTAAAGGCAAAATATATTGGGGCCAGTATGCATTGTTATAAAGATGTATTCTCATTATCCTCATTGTAACTGAACTCTTTTCTCATCTCCTGGGTAAATGTATCATTTTTGTTTTCTGGTGTTACAATGGATGGTTTTGTGTAAATATTCAGTTTGTCATTACTTCTAACGCTGATGCACTGTAAGGCAACAGTATGATGCTGAGTGAAAGGCAACAAGATGGCGTAGTGTGGGAGAGAAACTCAGCAGGGAACAGACAGGCAGCACAGCTCCTTCTCTTTATTGCGGAATGTAAAACAATTCTTTCTGCTCAAAAAAAAAGGGGAAAAACCCCAAACTATTTTTCTCCAGAATAAGACAAATAGTATCCAATAAAGAAAAATATACATAAATAGACAAATAAATACAAGGAATTATTTTCTTTACTACTATTTAAAACGTATAACGCGGAGAGCTCAGACCTACTAAAAAGGGAAAAAAGGATTTGTGCTAGAGTACAGAGGAGTAAAGACATGCTTAAATTCCACCGTACCTAAAAATAGCTTATTCACAGAAAGCAATATCAATATAATTTGAATATAAAATATTGCAAAATCTGAATTCCAGGTGAGAAAAAATGTACAAACATTAAAAATAAACAAATGTTGCAGACTGGCTACACAGCAAAAACAAGCCTTAGTGTTCCCCCTGCACGTAAACAGGTGAACCTGTAGTATATAAGTCAAGAAGAAACTTTAGTATTGCAAAGCCAGCACATTTACACACACACAAACACACACACACACACACACAAACTGCGTTTAAGACACACAAGCATACTAACTGTAGACTCTGGCCTTTTACACATGACTTGCGTACCTACTGAATTAAATATGATTTCTCAAAATGATAAGAAATACATAGAGTGTAAGGGGTGAAGTTTACATTCAACATGAACAGGCACAGCAGAAATCCCCTCATCTACTGATCAGCAAACTTAACTAGACCTCTAAAGCTCAGGGGCAGACTGTAAAACCTTCACACTCTTCACACTGACAGCAGATGTAGTGTTGGAGAATGGCAGAGTGACTGGTAAGTAAGTTCTGTGACGAGGTAAGTGTGCTTTGATAATCCCTGCCGAGGTGGAATCAGCAGTGCTCAGGTTGGAGACAAAGCCGTCAGAGACCATGGAACACATTAAGCACAGGAGAGCGAGCTGAACGCTGAAAATACATGACGGACAAGCAGCCAATAAACTATACAAGTTTAGAAACACATCAGGGCATGCTGTTATAGGAAAATAATCAATGATTGAGTTGTGTGATGCTTATTTTCCCATAACAGCATGTCCTGAAGTGTTTTATTCCTCACAGCAATTTGCCAAAGAGTACAAATTTCTATATATTAATGAATAGCACATGATAATTTTTAACCATTTGTAGTTACTTTTAATGTTGTGGAACATCCACGAAACACATTCCTGTTATCGCTTTCGTTATAGGAGTTGTAAACAGTCGTTCCCTCACCAGTCTCTCTCTCTCTAAGAGATAAGACAAAAAAAAAAAAAAAAAACAGCTTATCGTGTTATGAAGAAACTGGAACGAGCAAAGCCTTTGTCATTAAGATTTTCTTGTGACACTTACTGAATATTACAAAGTGCACTGGCACTGGAGACTCCTTCCATAAATGTTAAATATTTTCTTATGGAAAGCTTCACCATATAAATGATTATATATCTTTCTTTGTTAAATAACAACACTCTTCTAATCCATTCATCATTATATTTTGGAGTATCCTACTGTAGAAATGATCATGTATTAGACCGAGCACATGAATATAAACTTGTGATTTGAATTACAGCCACTGTTAAAAATTAACCTACACCTTCTGACCAATCAGATTTGAGAATTCAACAGCACTGTGGTATAAATTCTCATATAGTATATCAAGAAAAATCACATTTCCTTTTGTCCTTAAAGGAATCCTAAAGGTTTGTTTTCCTCCAAACGATTCAGTACTTTTCTCTGTATTGAGTAGGGCTGGGCAATGTTTGAAAACTTTGATACCAATCTGATGATTATTGAAGGATCCCTTAACTGACAATACTTAATGCATTAGTTACCATGAACAAACCATGAACTTCTGCAAGAACACACTATCAGTAACATTTATATTAGTTAGATAAGTGAAATGAAGCCCATAATGATCAATATGAACACATAATGCACGTGGCAAAGAACTGAGGCTAAAGCAAGTTCCAATATTTACACCTGGAGATCAGAGTTCAGCAACTTAGCACCATTTCGGAACATTGTGTAATTTAGTTTTTTCTAATGTATGTCGATTTATTAGTCATAGACTGAATAAACATTAGCCAATGTGTGTGGATTTCATTAACATTTAAACACATATCAATTAATACTTTGTTAAAATGCTTTGTTTGCTATTAATACTGATGTTTATGGTTTGTTAATTTTAAATGATGTTGTTAGTTAAGGGAACCTTAATATAAATAATCAAGTGTAAATGTGGTCATATTCTACCGATACTGTACATGGAAGGGGGAAAAAACTTATAACAATCTTCTTAACAACTGTTCCACAACTCTCTTCTCTGCGCTGTCCAAGGCCAACATGTGTAATCATCCTCAGCAGGTTTTTAGCACTACTGAATGCACAGGGTGCACATTTTTCTCTCTCTCTCTCACATACGCGCACACACACACACAAAAGAGAATGGCTTCCGGAGTGGGCGAGGACACTGGGCTAGTCAATACAATCACTGAGTATAAATAAAACACGCACAGCGTTATTCTAAAAGGCTGACTAAAGCAGGAAAAGCCTGTACACTCACTGCTATACAACAAAGATGTACCATCTCTGAGCATTGCCTTTAGCAGACAATACACACAAACACACACACAAACACACACACACACAGAAAAGCTCTATGGCTTTGAGCCGTTAAAATGTGGTTAAATATCATTTACAAAAACAATTCTCCCAATGAAGGAGCTGTAAAGAGAAGCACTTATCCCCAATCAGTGTTATTATTACACTCATATGATACAGTAATATCTCTCACACACACACACAAACACACACACTGTCTTCTACACAGCATTAAGGTATCAGCGTGAGAGCAAGTACACTATATCAAAGCTATTTAACTAATACCCATTACACACACACACACACACATATGTCCCCAGCAGCATCGCATTATTATTACAATTGGTACTATGAGCAATATTACTATTGCTGTGTAAAAGAATGGCAGGTAAAGATTTCCATCTCAGTGGGACAAAAAAAAAAAGTCCACCCTGGAACTGGAGCCTGCAGAGTGTACATATGTGTACATACATGCATGCACACACACACACGCACACACACACACACACCTCAACAGAGAGATCTTACACTTTATTGCCTTTAACTAGGGTCACGGCCCGTGTGGAGGCTTTGTGTTTTACTTATCTGCTCAAACGTGAGCTCGGCCTGTATTAAGGCTCCTCAGTAAAATGGCTGATTTTTCCTACATTTACAGCACTATGTACAGTGACACACACACACACACACACACAGTTTTGTAAGCAAAGACTAGTCCAGATGAGTGGATCAAAGACGAAAAGTGCTTTCAAGTCAAAAAAACATGCCATTGCGATATTCGATCAATTTGCACTTTAATTATGGCTTTTTATATTTCTTTGTTTTTTTTGATGGTACTACAATACTGAATAACGATTTTGTGTTTAAAACTTTATTCCTCCTGTAATATGTATTTTTTTTTAAACACCTTTATGAAACAACATAGGAATATAGATGTATGAAAAGGTTTGGGCATCCCTGGACAAATCACATATTTTGTTGAATTTTGAAGTGAAGTGTAAAGAATTAAAGATAACTGCTGCACAAACTATTTTAAAAAAGTTAGACTTTCCAGCTGTAAAGTCTCAGAACTCATGAATAATCATTAAGAATACAATTCCAGTGTGTTTCTGACTCTGATTCTCTGACTCTTCTAAACTTGTGCTAACACTCAACAACATAGGCTGCTCTCTATAATCTGAAAATGATCGTAATTGATGCCTACATAGGGCACTAAATGACACTAAGGACCTGCAGGAAGGTTTAGCAGACACAGGAGTGGTTGTGCACTGTTCTACTCTGCAGCATTGCTTGCACAAACATGATCTGCATGGAAGAATCATCAGAAGAAACCTCACCTGTGACCTCATCACAAAAGTGAATGTCTGAAGTACGCAAAACAACACCGAGATAAGTCAGAGGCATTTGGAAACAAAAGTTGTAGACTGATGAAGCAAAAATTGAACTTTTTGGCCACAATCACAATAAAAAGAATCGCATTTGATAAAGAACATCTTGCCAACTGCTAAGCACTGGGGTAGATCTATTATGCTTTGGTGTCACGTGGCACCCAGTGGCACAGGAAATATTGCACAGGTAGATGGAAGAATGGATCCAAGTAATTATCAGCAAATTCTGGAAGCAAACAGAACAATAATCCAAAATGTACCTCAAAATCCACCATGAACTACTTGAAGAAATGCAACCTGAAGCGTTTGGAAAGGACCTCCCAGTGCCTCTGATCATTGAAAATCTGCGGGTAGATCTTAAACATGCTGAACATGCAACATGACCAAAGAATATCTCAGAACTAGAAACGTTCTGAGAGGAAAACTGGGGGAAAATTCCTAAAACAGGAATATAAAGTAACTGTGCAAGATGATAGATGTGCAAGATGATGTAGAAAAATGTTTTTTTTAATAGTTTGCTGCAGAGGTCGTGTTTACGTCTTTTCACTTCAAAAATCAACAAATTTAATTTGGTGAAGGATGGCCAAACTTTTGCATACAATTTTATAAGTGGACATTGTGATTATTAATACGTATTTCTGTATATATATCATTTCTAGAAAACTGAACAGCCCACATGTTTCGTCTTTGACCCTAGTAGAGCCGTGTCTTTGTGATTTTTTTGGCCCTTTTGTTAACCAGAACACATTGAGAGATATATTTACAATAGATTACATTTGTACATCTGTACCAAACATGTCTAACTATTTGAAGCAACATCCATTTTGAAAGGCGAATTCTCTGAGGACAGTTCTGTCTTTTTCAGCCCTTAACCTCTTACACACAACACACACACGTGCACACCCAGGAGCAGTGAAGTGCCTTACCTGGGAGAAAGACAATGTGATCAGAAGAGCAAAGTCAGAAAAGTTCACTATTATTAAAGCACAGCGGCCTCTCGTTACACTGGCCAGAGGGTGTGTGTGTGTTACAAAAAAAGGCGCCTGGTCTGCAGCCCAGAATAAAACAGGCCTGAGAACATCCAGACCCTTAACGTTCACGCACGTTAAACGTCAGTACTCTTACACACAGAGTACAGAGTTAAGGCTTCGACTGGACAACAACAATGCACTACAAAAACACTGTGTAATTCAGTGTGTGTGTGTGTGTGTGTTCTTTCTAAATCCTCTTCTTTTTGAAATAGTCGGCATACTGGCCACCCAGACCCTGTGAGTGCTGGCCTACATAAGGCCCCTCTGATGTCACTTCCTGTACCGCCAGTGTGGGATATTCTCGCTTCTGTCCTCGAGCCTGAGAGAGACAGAAAAAGAGAGAGAGACAGAGAGAATGAGACAGAAATACAGAGAAGGAGCGAGACAGAGAGACAGAGAGAGAGACAAGGAGAGAAAGAGACAGGGAGAGAGACAGAGACAGAAAGGGCAAAATACAGAGAGAGATGGAGAGAGACAGAGAGTGACAGAGAGTGACAGAGAGCAACAGGGAGAGAGAGACAGAGAGCAAGAGAGAGAGAAAGGGGGGGAGACAGAGAGAGAGACAGAAAGGGCAAAAGACAGAGAAAGAGACAGAAAGGGCAAAAGTAAGAGAGAGAGAGAGAATAAGACAGAGAGACAGAGACAGTAAGGGAGACAGAGAAAGAGAGACGGAGAGAGACAAGGAGAGAGAGAGAGAGACGGGGGAGAGACAGAGAAACAGGAAAATAGACAGAGAGATAGAGAGAAAAAGAGACAGACAAAGACAGGGAGAGAGATGGAGAGAAAGAGACAGAGAAAGAGAGAGGGGATATAGAGAGAGATGGAGAGAGTGAATTGTCAAATGACGATAAACAAGACATAAAAGTTAAAGATATACTTAAATACTAAATAAAAGTTACATAATCTTTCCTGTAAATATCACACACACACACACACACCTCATTTACATTAAGTCACTTCATGCATTGTATCTGGAATGTATCCTGGTACGATTTTAACTGCATACATTTACATCTGTAGTAAAATGTGTTCTTGGTTATCTAGATTGAAACTTTCTTCCTGTATCATGTTTTAATACGCAAATCTGCTTACTGTATTGTTCTTTGTTTCCAGTTGTTCTATGCAAACACTGGCTGCTGCATCAAAAACCTCATTATTGTGTGAGAGATACACAGACAGACAGAGGGAGAGATGGATAGAGATAGAGGGAGGGATGGAGACAGATCACAAATAAGACAAAGATGTAGGGAAGGAGAGATTTAAGGAAATAAAGAAACTGAGGGAGAGAAAGACCTGCAGATACAGAGGAAGACAGGGGCACAGATATGGAGAGATGGAAAGAGAGAGATAGAGGAAAGGACATTGTGAGGAAGACAGAGAGAGAGGGCTAGAGAGAGGACACACACACACACACGCACACTCTGAGATGTACTGTCTACTTCAGCAGAACTACAGACAGACGTGCAAATCTCTCTCTCTCTCTCTGCTCTCACTCCATCTGATAAACACTCTCCACACTAACTAGTGCCAGACTTGTGCTGAGCTGCTTTTATGAAAAACCCCAAGGACAAGAGAAACACACACACACACACACACACACACCCCGAAAATTCTGCACAAACAGGTATAGATCTTTGAGGAACCAGTTTCAGACCTCCACAGAATGGCTTCACAATGTCTCTCTCAATCTCTCTGCTGTGCACTGGCTCTACAACCCTGATAATTAACCATACAGACGTGCCAGAGTGTGGGGGCCGGCACACGCATGCACACACTTACGTAGTAATACTGGCTCCAGTCTGTCACGCTGTGCGCACTGTGTGTGTGCGTGACGGCGCTCGGTGTGTGTGTGTGAGCGTGTGTAGGGGCAATGAAGCCAGGCATGATTGGCAGGGCACTGTAGGCGGGCAGGATAGGTGGAGCAGCACCATTCAGAGACAGAGGTGAAACCATGGGTGGCTTTACAACCTCCAGCTCCTAGATAGAGAGACAGAGAGACAGAGAGACACGCATGAGAGAAAGAAAAAGAGAGAGACAGAGAGACATGTGAGACAAAGAGACAGAGAAACAGAGAGAGAGAGAGAGAGAGAGAGAGACAGACAGACAGACAGACAGAGAGACATGGGAGAGACAGAGACACATGAAAGAAAAGGAGAGAGACAGATAAGTAAGAGAGAAAGAGACAGAAACAGAGAGACAGAGATAGAGAGAGAGCAGAGAAACACGTGCAAGAGGGAGAGAGACAGAGAAAAAGCGAGAAAGCGAGTGAGAGAGACAGACAGACAGATACGTATGTAAATAAATGTATTTACTGTAAGTGTTCATTTTTAGTTTTTTTATTCAATCATAATTTTAGTATTTTGACAAAAATTCTTCACTTATTATTCAGTTCTGCCTCCTAAAGCATACTATTTAGTAACTACTGTAAATACCGTAGTAAGAAAAGTTGTAGAAAGTTATGAGAGTGAGTTCTGAGTGTTCAGCAGGTTACATTTAGTCAATATTAAATCCATTTTAGTCCACTTAACTCTTGACTAAAATGGCATATAATTTTGATAAAAGTAAAAGTAACTGTATTTTCAGCAACAAAATGGTGCACATTAATTATGTAAGATACAAAACATGACAGGGCGTGCTGTTCTAGGAAAAGATATCAATGACAGAGAGGAATTCCATGAGGAACTGTTGGAACAATTCCTTAAGGAGTGTGTAGAAGTGGGGAAAAAACAGTCTTGCACACAACTCTACACTTCATATAAAAAAAAGACTTTTCCCAGTGCTGTCTTATGCAATGTGCAGTTGACTATAAAATGTCTATCTAGTCTGAAATATTTTACAAAGAACAAAGTACATCTTTAATTTCTGCCTCAGTGTTTTTTTTCAGCGAGTCGGCATCCCAACATCGGTGACTAGTAGTAGTCGAATAATCGAGGGGAATGAGGGATGCCTTTAAATGTAAAAGCACTTCATTGACCCCCTCAGTACAGATTTATTTTATGAACACTATTCAAACTATTCAAATATTAAGCTAATTGTGTGAATGTGCAAAATTCTGGATATATATTGGAGCCGTTTCTACACTCAGAACACATTAGGTCTAAGTTGACATTATATATACGCTGACCTGTTTTGTGTTACTGAGGCTGGATTAACTATATAACTATAAGAACTCAATAATAAATTGAATAACTTTGATAATGCTGGATTGTGTTTTCCTGTAACAAAATCAAAAAATCATGGACCCCCTGGCTATACTTCACTGACTCTACTAGACCCCACTGGACTAGTCTATGGAGTGTGTAGATGAACGGCTTGATTTGTTGAGAGCCCATGGAGAACACTGGATGTGTCACACTGGAATCACTAAAGCTTTTATCTGCAGAATGCAGACTGATCTTCTCCACCATTCTCATATCTGAGCAAACTCTACTTCTAGTGTGAGGAACTATTATGCTTTAGGCTATAGTGGGTTGCACTGTAGTGTGTGTGTATGTGTGTGTGTATGTACCTTGCTGAGGTCTCTCTGCTGGTACCCGGGTGCAGCAGCTTGGCTTATCTGAGTCTGAGAATAGTATTGAGTGACGGCCTGCATGTAAGGAGTGTAGTCTCCATATGAAGATGTGACCACAGCCTGAGAGAGACAGACAGAGAGGCAGACAGGGAGAGAGAGAGAGAGAGAGAGAGATGGAGTTTTAGATCTGACTTTATTTTCCAGTGAATAGTCTAGATTTGTTCTAATTTCTGCAATCACTGTGTGGCTCTTTTCCATCTTACTGAAATATAACATTTTACTTTTTTTTTTTTGGTCCAGGCCCCTTGAGGAGCCCCTTCACCTATGATAGGATATCCTTCACCTGGATAGTCACTATTCCCGCCATGGTGGTGTCCCTGACTGCTTGCAGCCTCCACACTGCACTGAAATTAAAGATTTTCACAGGCTCTTCCAATGCTATTATTTATGCTATTATTTCTAATTTGAAGCCAACTCAAAACCAATCGTTCATTCATTCATCTTCAGGAAGCGCTTTATCCTGGTCAGGGTCACAGTAGAGTCTATCCAGGTAACACTGGGTGCAAGGTGGGAGAATTCACCCCGGAGAGTGGGAGGAAGCCAGAAAACCTGGAGGAAAACCACGGGAACATGCGAAACACAGCACAGACAGTAACCAGAGCTCAGGTTTGAACTGAGGACTCTGGAGCTGTGTTGTGGCAATGTTACCCACTGCACCACTGTGCCACCCAAATCAACATTACTGCTGTAATATGAAGTCAAATATTTTGAGATATGTTGTGATTCTGAGACATAATTTCAAGAAACATTGATAAAATCGTTTTATGTTATCTCAAATGGCAGAAATGGGCTTAAGCAAATTTAATACATGCGCTTCGGTTGAGATCATTTCCACACAAACATTCGCTATTCCTGAAGTTACTTTCAGTCTTGATAAATCACACTGCGAGTGTTTTATTTATTTGCATGAACAGCATATTCATTAAAGCAAAAACACAAAACACATTTACTGTTTTTTCTCATTTGAAAGACACAGCCCTCAAGAGACCCTGTTTGTGACTTGCATATTTCTTGAGTGTTGTCAACTTTACAGGTATTCAAACACACAAACCTTTAGCAAGTCAGGGCCTGAGACTTTGCCTTGCTGGCAGCTATAAAGTCCATCCCAAGTTCTAAACTCCTGCACAGAATTACAACCTGAGCACACAACATTGCAACAGTCCAACATGTCCCAAAGACCAGATGATGTGGAAGAAGAGTTCACAAGCAATGTGTTTAGAATATTCATACCCCATGCTCTTTCTATCTTCTATTACAGACACCACTTCAACTGAGAATGAAACACAGAGGTGGTGTTGTATGTGTGTGTGTGTATGTGGTCATTTCTATCTGGGGACCAATATTTCCTTCATTTTCAACAGGGGGGAGATATCTGGCTGGTCCCCATAAGAAAACTGGCTTTTATATTTTAAAATATTTTCTCCTTAATTATAAGATGGTTACAGTATTTAGCTACAGTAAAACTAAAAAAAAACAAACAAATGTAAATAGTGTGTGGTCATGTTTTAATTTATGGGGCCCAATAATTTCCATTATGCTATTTGACTGTTCCACATGAGAAATTAATAACATTCACGTTAAGAGAAGGTGTAACATTATTTCGCTACAATAAAACAAAAACAAGCAAAACAAATATACCCCCCCTGCCCAAAATATAAAGATGGTGTGCGTGTGTGTGTGTGCGTGTGTGTGTGTGCGTGTGTGTGTGTGCTCACCTGAGCTTGTTCCTTGTTGTACTCTGTAGCTGTAGTACTCTCCTGGTTAGTATTACTGTAGCCCTGTGCCTGATAATGTTGGTACCACTGCTGCATGGCCTCCTACCACACACACACACACACACACACACACGCACACACACACACACACACAAATAGAAGCCATCAGGGGCATTACACACTCACAGCAGCATCATGGTCACTGGGCCTCATTTTTCAATCTTTCAGCGAAGTTGTGTATAAATTGTTTCGTAGGCCAAACTGAACTAAACATTTGGTAATAAGTTTCAGATTTTCTTTGTACTCGTGTGCAAATGTTGAAAAATGCCAATTAGCTAAATGGCATTTATCAACATTTGGCGCAGCTCATGGCACAGCTGATTTACATTTGGTTTCACCCACAAAACTAAATCTCATCTAAAGATTTAGTGTAGATAAATCTTCCTCAGCTCAGTCGTTGTAGCACACTGGCTACCACAGACACACACTGACTCCTTTTATAGGACGACATTTCTTTTGTCTTAGTTGAATCTTATTAGTCTTATTAGTTTTAATTCATGGATTTCTTTTGGATTGCTTTCTTTTAAGTCATTCATATGAAATGACTGAGTTTCTCATTAAATGTGTGTAATTGAAATAAATAAGCGATTTAAACCTGACAACATAATCCATATTTTAAAAATTGCAGTAACTCATCGACAATTGTGCAGCTCGAAGCTGATCAATTGAGGGTCATATTAATGAGTCTCCTTATACAAAAAATTACTTCGTTAAACTCAAGAGTTTTTGTAGGATATAAATGGTTTTTTTTTTTATTTTCATGAATACCATATTTCTTGTATAAATGCTACTATAAATAATTTACGAATAAAATTACTTCATATCCAGCTTGATAAATGAGGCCCAATAGCATGAGATGTAGCCTGCATTCACACTGCTTCAGTTGGGATTAACTCACATTATTTCCTTTTATTATTTTAGCTTGTTTACTGCGTTTTCTCCCAGTTTAATCATTAGTCATTAATTCCTCTAACTAGATCTCTGCTATCACCAAGGCCAACACGTGCTTCCTACAAGACAGACAAAGTCAGCCACCTTATTTTTTTTAGTAACATCACTGGGCAGCTTAACAAAATTGTATATTTAATGTATAAATGTTGGCGACCATAAAACCTGAGAGCTATCGGATTGTGTGTCATCACCTCACTCCTCCACTGATTCACTCTTTTCTTTCTCTCCTCTTGCCTTCACCAGTTTTTCTGACTTGCCCTGGTTGCTGCTCTCTCTCCCTCTCCTTCTCCTCTCCCTCTTTCTGTCTTCATCCAGTGTGAAAGCTTGCTGTCTCTTTTCACTCGAGCTGTACAGTGCGGGGGAGTAGCGAGGGACCAGATGGGACAAACGACTCGCAGCCAAACCCCCCTCCCATCCCCGTCCTCCTTTTCTCTTCTCTCTCTCCCACATTTGCTCTCTCACTCAGAGGTGCACTTGCAGAAAGATGAAGGATTCAAGGCCAGTTAATCCACCTAAATGCCCTTATCCTTCCAAACCACAGCCAAAAAGGAGGAGCGTGTGTGCATGCAAGAGAGTGATGGTTTATGTGTGAAATCGCAGTAAATTCTGTTGCAGTTATGTTAAAGAAATTCTGCAGCATTTCACACGCTAATCTCTATTTACTTCATCTGTAGTGTGAGATAACCAGAGACAGCGGGACTGGGAAAAGAATGGTAAACCTGTTTACTTCAGACTCACCTATAACGGAAGTCGTTGTTAGGGGGAGTTGACAAAAGTTTAAGCAAAACTTGCAACCCTTTAACAAATTCTTCAGTCAAGAATATTTGTAAATTAAGCTCTAAATCGATGGGACTAATCCTTCAGAGGGAAGAATTTGTGGTTACTTCCAACATTCCAACTTAAAAAAATGATTGCTTCAGTACTGGAAAGTTGGAAAGCAGGAAATAACAAGCTGGGTGAAATAACTTAAACAGCATGTTCACTCACATGTGAGGGCGTCTATGTCAACTAATTTCTCATCTCTGATGCCAAACAAATTCTGGTTTTAAATGTCTGATTATCGTCGTTTCGATAGACATTTTATTTATACCATTAAATACATGATGTTTAGTGTGTAACGATGTGCCAACTGTCTGATTCTCTTTTAGTAGTCAAACATTAGTTCTCTGTTTTTTTTTTTGTTATGGACAAGTAAAAAATAAAAAACTTGGTGGCATGCTGTTATAAGAAAAAATCAACAACAGAGTGGTGTGATCCGCCCCGGCAAAAAGCAGGGCTACTGTTACCACCCCGAAGTGGATTACTTTCCAGTAACTTCAAGTGCTGAAAGTGTTTTGCTCCTCTTACACCACAGCAATTTGCCAATGATTACATTTTTTATTTTACAAAAACAAAACGCGTCATACTATTTATCCGTTATAGTAATGTTGTGGAACCACCATGAAACAAGTAAGTTCCTGTTGTCATTTACATTATAAGAGCTATTCACGTTCCTTCACCTGTGTTTGTTTTTTCTTTCTCTTGAAGTTAATAAGACAAAAAAATGCAGATTGCTATCGATAAACTGAAAGGAAAAAAGTTGTTTAACCTGTAGATTTTCCTGTGTCAGTAGATTTAAAGGAACAGCTTTACCTCTGTCTGTTACAAAGTGCTGACACTGGGTCTCCAAAAATGTTCTTCCAAAAACGCTAAGAAAACTTCACTATATCAGGAATTATATGATTTTCTTTGTTAAATAACTTTTTTTTAATCCATTTTCTTTTTAGCATTAGATTATGTGGTGCATCTGCCATACAAGTTCCTGTAAATTTGTTGTTCCTACAGAAACAGAGCACATTAAAATAAACCTGTGATTTGCCTTGCGGCTGGCACTACTATCAGAGCTGCTGTTACAGAAAATTAACCAATTTAAAATCAACTGACCAATCAGAATCGATAATTCAATAGCGCTGTCGTATAAGGCCTTTTAAGTCAGAAAAATAATGTGTTTGCGATAAGTGGGGGCGTCAGCAGGCAAATTCTTGGACCAAAGTGCAACAGCGGATTTTGAATGTCACATTCGGTGTTACGCCACTTCACCCACTTTAGCACAGGCTTATTTATTTATGACCATGAAAATAGCAACTAAGTGCAAATGGGAAAATTAGTTTGTGGCCAACATTACCTTACACAATAATACATCATGGCTAAATTACACCTTAGGATAGATGGATGGATGGATGGATGGATGGCTGGATTGATGGACGGTCAGATAGATAGATAGATAGATAGATAGATAGATAGATAGATAGATAGATAGATAGATGCAGATTTGACAAACGTGAGAATACAATATTTACGCAAAAACATCAGTCTGGAGCTGAACAGAACAAAAACAAGAAAAAGTAAGAGAAAAAGAGAGAGATGCCCGGTGGTGGCGAGTGTTAAACTGTCCTTCTTTTACCTGTGTGAATGACGGAAGCTCAGTGAATGAGCTCAGCCCCTTCATTCAAAGCCCTATTATTGCTATTTCATCTCATTCTCATTCTGCTGTGATCTCTCTTACTGAGTTACCATCAGTCCCCTTTTCATTTTCCTCTGGGCATGTGCCACCCCCTCCGGCCCCTTCTGTCATGTTTAATATCCGACAGAAAATAGGTACAGTGCACAGAGAGAGTGAGAGAGAAAGGGGGAGAGGGAGAGAGAGAGAGAGAGAATTGTATATGACATTTAAATGACATATCAAAGCTAGGCTGTTTTTATTTTACACCAGTACCCCATGTTCCTCGTCCCCACAACTGCTCAGCTATTCATGGTTTCATTTCGGTCCTGGCATTTAGGACAGCTGATGCTTCCTGGTCTTAGAGTTTGGTAAAATAACAGGTTGAAAAACTGCAAGAAATAATGTGAAAACTGCAGTATAATAAGCACTGCTGTAAACAGAAATACATTCACCAGCCACTTTAATAGCAACACCTTTACCCCTGCACATTCATACAAATATCCAATCAGCCAATCACATGGCAAGAGCGCAATGCATAAAATCATGCCGCTATAGGTCAAAAGCTTCAGTTAAGGTTCATATCAAACAGAATGGAGAATAAATGTGATCGCAGTGACTTTGACTGTGGCATGGTTATTGTTGCCAGAGTCTGAGTATTTCAGAAACAGCAGTCTCTTGAGTTTATACAGGATGGTAATGCAAATAACCATTCTTTACATCTGTGATGAGCAGAAAAGCATCTCAGAACATATAACACATCAAACCTTGAGGCAGAAGGGCTACAACAGCAGAAGACCACATCGGGTTCTACACCTGTCAGCCCAAAAAGGAACCTGAGGCTACTAGGCGATGCCACTCGCTGGATGTTTTTCTGTGTAAACTCTAGAGATGTGTGAAAATCCCAGGAGATCAGCAGTTGCTGAAATACACCAACGACCATGCCACACTTAAAGTCAGGGGTACAAGTATTCCTATTTAAGTGTCAAGTGAGTGTATGTATCTTTTCCATACTGTTTATGCCATGTCACCGGGGCAAAATTATCAAATTCAGAGATAATAAATGGCCATCGCAGAACATTGACTTTGTGTGCTGTAACCATTTCTGTGTTTATTTGGATGTATATTTGGGGTCAGTATCTTGTTGAAAGACATTCATTTCTCCTTCAAGTCTCCTGAAAAAGGAAAAATATCCTGGTACTTAGTGGAATCCATGATGCCATTAATCATCACAAGAGCCCCTGGAGCCACCACCATATTTACCAGTGAGTTTGGGGGCTTTTTCTTGTAAACAGGTCTTTGTTCAGTATGCGTTCCAATAGTGTGCACAATCTGAGCACAATGTACAGTGAATAAGGTTAATTTTATACAAATATTTTTGTCCATTCTTTTAAAGGGTGCCAATAATTCTTAACTGGAGTTAACTGTAGTACTTTTATTAAACATTTTTGCTGCTTCACTCATAGTTTCTTCAAAAATTTTGAAAAGAATTCATAACTATTGTAGTAGTACAACTATGACAGATGTGCTGTAGTAACTAAATTATAAGCATTATTTGCAAACCATGGTTTTCTTTCGGGACAAAAAAAGTGTAGCCTTCAGTGAAATGACTTTATTGGTAGCGTAATAGTTACCTGTGAGTATTGCTGAGTGTACTGGTTCATGTGAATGTGTGTGTTGGAGTGTAATAGTTACCTGTGAGTATTGCTGAGTGTACTGGTTCATGTGAATGTGTGTGTTGGAGTGTAATAGTTACCTGTGAGTATTGCTGAGTGTACTGGTTTGTGTATTCTGAGGCACTGCAGTCAGTGCTGTACTGGGTGGTTGGGAGGGAAGCAGGAGGCAGAACCGAGCTATAGGTCCCACTGACCGCCTGGCCTTTACTGCTGCTGCTGCAGGGAGCTACACACACACACACACACACACACACAGATAAACCAAGGACTTCAAAACATCCCCACTACACCCAAAACATGCGTCACTTGTCATCACGTATACCTGCCAGCTGTTGGCACCATGGCACGAAACATAGCCTTGAGCGTGGAGCCATTTGACAGGACAATTATGAACCATAAACCTCTCAGTCAAGTCATCTGGGCCTCTTGCCAGTCCACATATTTATTCTGCTCCAGCTCTACACACACCTGAGGCGGATAATCGAGCCTGGAGAATCAAGACTACTCAGCTCAGGTGTGTTTGGAGTTGGAACAGAATAAAGCTGAAACTGTCTGGCTGGGGATCACTGAGATTGTCTTCTATAACACCCGTCTGAAATGTAGAGCTGGCTCAGGGCTACATACACCGTAGTGCCAAAGACTCAAGCTGTGTGTGTGTGTGTGTGTGTGTGTATGTGTGTGTGTGTATTTATTCCTTCATGTGCACAGCTTTCTGTTCACACAGCAATCTCAGGAGACCTAAAAGCAATGCTATGTGTCCCTATGAGGGAAATGCAGTGAAGTGCTGAAGGAAGATGGTAATTAGGAGATTCACACTTTTGGCCCATAAGGAATTATTCAGTATGTAATTTAAGCAGAGAAAACAAATGTGCTTTCATTTTTATCAAGTAAAACATTTCGACTTATAATCACATGATTTCAAAGATACCTTCAAAATACTAAGATTCACAATATTGAATCTTGCTTGCTTCTTTGTTTTAAACTTAAAAATTTTTTTTTTTTTTTTTTTCAGTTTAATGGCTTTCCAGGGAATATAGTGTGGAGATGAGGTGATACAACCTACCTCAGATCTACTAAATGTTTTCATTTCAGAGGCTTTTCATTTTGGGCTGTATACAGAGCTGGCAACTTAAAGTAAAGAATATCTCAATATTTAGGTAGGGAAAGTTCCCCATGTTTAGAGTGGGATTTTCACAGGTGCTTAAGCTGATTTTATGGAAGTCACATGCAGGAAATTACAGGTATCTGCATGCAATTCATGCCTCTGTGGTTGCCAGGTTTTTCTTGAGTAGAAGTGTCCACTGCCTTTAAACCCAGAAAAAATCGAGAGATAATAAATGAGGACTGAAGAAGCAGATTATACCTATACTGTCAATTGTAATATGATGTAACATATAAGAAAAAGCTGTATGATGTATTGAGAAGATAACAAGCACTGAAATAAACATCTAATAGGAGTCTAGTATACTGCTAATATCTAACTGCATGAATTGTCCTAGTTGTAATGATTACATCTATCACTACAAGTTTGGTTTAATTTAACAATATGGTTAAATTAACCATAAAATTTAACAATTCAGCAGCTTATAAAATAAAATTTAATCCAGCACATCCTATATTATTGAGCTAGAAGTACAGTGTCAGAAAGTGTGAACCTAGGCAGAGGTGAATAACGTATCTACTGTTGAGCACTGCAGCAAGTGACTGAAGAGGCCATAAAAATATTTAATTTTTTTATATCGTGCTCCAAAAGGTAATTGTATTCACAACTAAGTGTAGCCACGAGATATTAAATAAAGGTCAGTAAATTATAATGTGTGTGTGGGATTTAGGCTATTTTATCCTGATTTTATTGCACTATTTTTAGTTGAATTAATAAAATAAAAAATATTTTGTCAATCCAATGAGAAATAAAGCTTTAAGTGAGTGTAGTTAATAATTTTATCCATATAAAATCTGGTCCTTGAGATGAGAAATATTAAGAGAGATTATATTGCAAAAGTTGATATTGCTCAAGAAAAATCGTCTTAAATTTCAAGATCACAACTGTGCGTCACTGAGACACGCCTCTGCAGAGCTTAAATCTGTAGTTACATTGGAGGTCTGAATACTAACGTGTGCAATTTCAGTATTACCTCCTCACTATACACGTTACTCTGAATATGGCCCTTTGGGATCGCTTTGTGAACAGAGATACTGAGGGATAAATATTTCTCAGGAGTAGAGAGAGAAAAACACTGATGTCTAAATAAATAGCTAAAGACAGAAATGCAGTGTGTGTGTGTGTGTGTGTGTGTGTGTGTGTGCGCGTGTACCCTGCAACACCACTCCAGGTAAGACACTGGCCATGTTTAGGTAAGGGTTGGAGGGCAGTTTCACCTCTTTAGGTGGCTCTCCCAGCAGAGACATCTGGCAGCTGGTTTGTGTCTACACACACAGGAAGAAGACACACACACACACACACCTTTCATCAGTGTTTGAATTATACAGAAACTCCTAGACATTGGGAGATTGTTGGACAAAAAGGTGACACGACAGTACACGTCTTATTCAGACAAGGTGTTAAAGATAGTGAGTCACAATTATTTTCTGTTAAGAAAAAATCATTATCAAGGCATTTTACAATCTTCAGTGTCATACTCACAACACTAAGCTCACAATGTAACTACATCATTCATCTACTGCATGAAATATAAATATAAGACCAGGATAAATAATGTTTAACATGTGTACAGTCCAGCAGTCTATGTTGTGTAAGGAATAAAACACTACAGGATGTGATGCTATAGGAAAATAATCAGTGACAGGTTGGTGTGATGCAGACGTTACTACCCAGGATTTGACTATTTTTCAATTACAGCATGGAAAATCAAACGGCACATTTATTTTTTTTAAATGTCCTTATTTATAGTTAATTTATAGTTTTATTTATAATTTATAGTTATTTTTATTTATAGTCCTTAATGTTTTGGAACAGCTCTCCACACAATAGGTCTCTGCAATCTTCTATAGAAGCAATAATGTGTTCAAATGAGCAGCAACAGCGCCATGGCATAAGAAAGGAATAAAACACAATAGGGCATACTGTAATAGGAAAACAATCAACAATGTAGAAGTTTTACCCTGAAGTTTTCCAATAACAGCACATCTCAGAATGTTTTATTCCTCTTATACCACAGCAATTTGCCAATTACAATGTTTATTTATTAAAGAATGGCATGTCAGGAATCTCTGAGGAGATTTGGCAGAGTGGCTTGGAGGATATTGATAAGCAATCGGTCAACGCTAGATTATGCCTCATTCAATTTAAGGTCCTACACAGATTACA
>CM040455.1:21835581-21880228 GCA_022758105.1 Pangasianodon gigas
TTTTTTTTTTATTTGTAAGTTTTTTGCATATAAGAAAATTACTACTGGAACTTGTGATTATTGTAAGGTTATTCGATGACTGAATAAAAAACTTATTTGACAAGAATGGCATGTCATATTTTTTTATCCATTTATAGTTACATTGAATGTTGAAATAATTATTACATTATATGGTGTATCCTGTTATTACATTATAACTGTTCTAAACAAATGTTACTTCATCAGCCTTTTTTTTTTATCTCTCTTGGAATAAAAAAAAAATGCAGCTTGTCTTGTTATGGAGAAACCACAAAGCACAAGGTCTTCTTTACTGATGACTCTCCTGTGCTGGAAAACTTAAAGTTACAGTTTTACCTCTGACTACTGCAAAGCACTGACACTGGAGACTCCTTCCAAAAATGCAAAATAAACATCTCCTCACAGAAAACTTCACCATATCAACAATTGTACACTTTTAAAATCCTTTTATATGGATTGTTATATAGATTACAAATTCTTGTAAATTAGCTGATACTATAGAAATAATAGTGTATTGGAATGGGTGCATTAATAAAAACTGGTGACTTGTCTTGCAGCTGGAACTACTGTCAGAGCTGCTGCTATAGAACATTAATCAACACTCTCTGACCAATCAGAATTGTGAATTCAACAACCGTGTAATGGAATGTTTGTGTATTGCTAGTTTTTAGGGGACTGTTTTCCTTGCTGGTCATGTCACTTTGCTCCATTTCAACAATAACATACAAAAACTAATTGAGTAAGGACTCCTCCTCCAGCCTGCTAAATGTAAGTGAGTGAATACAAAATAGCTCTCAGACACATGCAGTATGTATACAGTTGGAAATCTTAAAGCTAATAGAAAAGATAAATATCATGTCATGAGATGGAAGAAATAGAGTGAGAGGATGAAATAGACTGATAGAGACAGCTATATGAGGAGATAGAGATAGAGAGTGACATAAAGAGTTAAAAAAAGGGAAGAGAACTATATAGAGATATAGAGAGAAAGAAAATAGAAGGAGATATAAAAAAGACAAAGTGAGGAAGAGGGAGAGAGAGAGAGCATAAACAATGGAGGAGCAGCAGAGGAGTGAAATGTGCACTCACTGTAAGTGTGCAGTTCTCGGATGCAGTGCTGTTGTGGTTAACCGGGGCTTTGGAGCTCAGTGCCACTCTGCTTGACCCAGAACTGAAGCCGTGGGTCTGGCTGTGAGAGTGAGTTGACACTGCTGGCTGTTTGTCTGGGGCTGACACACCGTTCTGATCCCCAGGGCTCATGTGAGCGCGGCCTGCTCCGGACCCTCCAGCCTCCCGACTTGAGTCTGAGAATCCCAGTGATACAACATATGCAGAATTTAAATAAGCAGGATAATAAAATACACAAAAGTCTGACTGGTTGTTGCTGTGTTTGTGCTGTAAAAGTAACGTTGTTTTATTTCTCAACATGCTCAGGGAACATCCATCCATCCAGTTTCTGTACAGCATATTCTACATAGGGTTGCTGGGAGCCTGGAGCCTATCCCAGGGAAGTCGGAGCACAAGGCAGGGGACACCCTGGACAGGGTGCCAACCAATTGCAGGGCACAATCGCACACACATTCACACACCCAATTTGGAAATGCCAATCAGCCTATACCGCTGTATAAAAATCTGTAATATTGACTATAGTTCACTGTTGTAAGAAGATAAATTCACTCATTTCACTAAACTTATTTTACTAACATTAGCTAGCTAGATTTTAAAAGATGAACATGCAGGCGTCCATATTTTTTTCCACTGATGTAAATGATGTAGTTCTGAGTTCCGATTTCCCACTTCCAAGTTTAGTCTAACACAGCATCAATCCTGGCCAGGCTTGTGGTAGATCCAGAGTCTATCCTGGGAACACTGGATGTGAGGTGGGAATACACCCTGAATGAGACATTAGTCCATTTTAGAGTAAAAGAGTGGCACCTACTGTACCACTGTGTCACCCTTATACCAAAATATGGCTTATAATTGCTGTATAATGTTAAACATTTGGACAAACTTTACATTAAAGATCTTTTGAAGTGGTGGCATTTTACAGTTTCTGTGTGGATTCACATTGTACCTATACTGAAGTGCTAATGAACCGACACATGTATATTCATTTCAAAGGTTTCGTCTGAAAAACATAGCCAAAGAAAGAACACTGATTGAAGCTGCAGCCTCTAACTATTCATATTGGATTCCTCAAACACTGTTTAGATTTGCATTGCAAATGCAGCTCTCTGAAACAGCTAGCACAAGGCCAGGGCCAGCCTACGCACACAGCCTACAACACCTACCGGTGGGGGAATCTCCAATCAGCCCTTTCACCACCGGCACCGGGGCTGCAGCTCGCAGAGCCAACACTTTATGGAGAAGTAAACGGGAGGGGTCTCCTAAAAGACTGGGGATCTGGAATGAGAGAGAGAAAGAGGTAGACAAAACAAAGTAGACAATGCATCGGGGTTTTACTAGTGTACTTGATAAGACAGACAGAGTAACATCCAGTGCAATCCATATGTGAATAGACACTTTCACATTCTGTTGTGATATAGTGTCTGCACTCAAAATATTAAAACTACTTCAAACACTAAAATAAATAATATGTAATATTCTGTATGCCTATATGGGGTGAACCATATAGGTTTGGTTCATTTTATGCATATTCTTCACATTTTAGAGACAAAAAAATGTGACAAGATTGTCAATGAGCTGCTTTTCATTTACCAACAAATTGAACTCGAGCCCAGCTGTGTCGACGGGGACGCCTCCACCACCAATAAGTCTAATCCTTCTTGTTACTAATTTGTATGCCAGAAATACCCTTAACATATACTTTTAATCAGAAAGGAGGCTACTGAAGAAAAACTATTTCAGACATTTGACCTTGCTGTGATCTTGACCCTGTTTGGATCAATTCCAAAATCTAATCAGTTCATCTGCTGGTTACAGTGATAATGCCATGTAAATCCTACAAAAACTCAATCACTCATTCTTGAGATATCGCACTAAAGAGTCTTGGACAGATGCACGGACGGACACATGGATGGACCGATGGCAAAAATATTAAATAGCCAGAAAATTGGCCTTGATTTCCTGAACATGTCTAAGTAAAATTTCTGTACGACAAACAGGAAGGAAGCTACTGAAAAAAAATTTCAGACATTTGACCTTGCTGTGTCCTTGACCCTGTTTGGATCAATTCCAAAATCTAATTAGTTCATCTGTTGGTTACAATGATGAGACCATATAAATCCTACAAACATTAAACCACTCGTTCTAGAAACATTATACTAACAAGAATCTCGGATGGATGCTTTGACGAACAGACAGATGGACAGATGGACAACCCCAAGACATAATGCATAAAAACTAAACTGAATACAAGCAGGAGCTGAATATGGCTGCATTAAAAGTCTGGCAGTCTATTAGCAGAGAAAATACCCTGAGTCTGGTGATGTTTATGGGTCACACACTACTGGCACTACAGACACACTACACTGAACTGGACCATTCAGCATTATGTTAATTTGTCCAATTATGGCTGGGTGGAAAGAGCGGAGGCTGCAATAATGATATAGTTTAACCCACATAAATGTATAAACCTTTAAATTAAAGCTGACATATAGCAATCAAGCCTAATAGTTATTGCTTCATTTAAAATCTGTTGAATACAGAGCCAGAAAGAGTGTCCAGTGGCTTATGGACTGCACTGTACAGCATACACAAATTACACATCAGTGCTGCCAGAACAAATTTCAAAACACATTTCCTAAAAGTGAGTCTCAAATGGTGTACTATTAATCATGTAGTGCACTATGTATGTTTTACAATACCATTATGGTGTACAATAAATACTGGCTCTAATGTATTGCATATAAACAGATAGTAAAATGAGCACACACAAATTCCACCTTCAGAAGCCTTATCACCAGTTTCATCTTTGGAATATATGTACGATTAAACACATCTGGTCTGAGTGTATAACATTTTAACAACCTAAAAATGCTAGACTTGCTGTTAAATCATCAAAATCAATATCAGTATAATCAATAATCATAGCATATATAGTAAGTAAAGTAGTATAAATAAATAAAAACAATACAAATCAGTGTTAATAATCACAACTGAGCAGGCAGGAACCTCGTACTAAAATGTAGAAGAGGGGGTTTAGTATCAACATGTGATTTAAAATTGTGATTCAGAATATGCAGAAAGAAAATCTTTATCAGCTCATTAATCTTTCATTTCAGTAACAGGTGCACTTAGGTTCAATTTGGTTCAATTAATTTCTTTCAGTGTTTGTCTATATGAAATAAAGATTTGTTTATTTGTTCAAACTTTGCTCATCTATATTGAATTAAATCTTCAGACTTCAGTTAAATGAATACATACCTAGATATAAATATGAGTTGTAGGAAGGTTGGAAAATGGCTCTTACTTGATTTTAACAGCTTTATTTAAAAAAAACACCTCCATAACTATTTATACACCTATTATTAATTTTAGTAAAAACAATGGATTGGAAAAAGACAAGCTCTTGGACCATCCTTTCCTCCTCTGAAACTGTGTTAACAGTTGATTTTATTTTATTTCAAGAATTTGCTTTGTGCTCACTATTTATACCTTTTTTATGCAGCAACCACAGACACATGTAGCTTCAACTCAGCTTCACTAAAATGCATTTTCTCCTGTCCATCTAGCTGTGGCTATATGATTTCCATTTATTGGCTCATTATCACATCACCTGCACAAATTAGGACCTGTTTCATGTAAATTGGATATATACAGTATGATTGTAAATTTGGGTGGGTAGTGTGTGTGTGTGTGTATATATATATATATATATATATATATATATATATATATACACACACACACACACACATATATGTTCTAATATATATGTTCATATATGTTCTATGCAACTTCATTTTAATACTGTTTCTTCCTAATACTTTGCATGTAAAGTCATTCTTAAATTTGTCTTTGTAAAAGAGACAAGGAGAGAAATTAGCACATTCTGTCTGGAATCTTAGTAAATCACAGTCTAAGTGGCACGGATGCTGATGTTTGTGGCAGTAAAAATTATAGGCTTATTAATATTCATATATATTAAAATACAGACTCCTTTAAGTAGTACAGCTTTACACATCTAGTACATACAATATTAGAAATATTGCAAAATTGCAGTGCACAAATACACAACACACACACGCACACACACACACACACACAGTGGTGTGCTCATTACTCTGCAGCATTGCATCCAATCACAGGAAATGAATGAAAAACTATAGACTGCAGAGCATGTACTATCAGTGTAACAAACACAGATATCATTTTTTAGTCATCTCTCATATTTTCTGTGAGCTGCTGTGATGTGTTATTGTGCAATATCACATAAAACTGGAATTCAGCCTGTAGGCTCTCTGATGCTCGGAGTGGAAGGCAAGCTAAACAAAACTAATGTCTTCCTGAGTGAAAGTCACAGCTTGCTTTATTTACAAAAAAAAAAAGAACAAAACAATAATGCCTGCGCAGGAACAAATATAGGAATGTTGAAATAATGTGACTGACTTAAGATTAAGTCAAAAAAAAAATCCAGATATCTGAAACTTAGTAGCTTTCTTGTGGATGCAGAAATACTGCAGAAATTAGACACCCTCTCCTAACACACCCTCACATTAGTGATGTGCTTGTCCTTGATGTGCAGGAGCTGCTGCTGTGCCATGTGCATGTGGAGAAGGTTCTGCAGAACGAGCCCGTTCCCCAGCATGGCGTTCTGAAACACATAGAGAAACATTGCACTCATTGAGTAATAGTGTGTGTGCCAAGACTCATTAGGAAGTAAGTAAATTTTCTGTGAATTCTCCTTCTGCTACTTGCACTGCATCTAAATAACACAACAGAGTTTCTTTCGGCATGGTTCATCAAACCTACAACAGAATGACCAGATAGAGAATGACAGACAATGAGGATGAGTGAGAAAGAAAGATTTCTGGATAGTGAGTGTGTATGCGTGTGTGTGACAAAGTAACGTACCTGCTGTGCTTTTCCTAGCTGAAGCAGTGCAGCTGTCAGCGGCGGTCGGAGAAAAGGAACACTGTGAGGACGAAACTTCCCTGACGAGAAAAAGGGAAAGTTGGCAGTGCATCGGGGCTCACCAGAAATAAAAAGGTAATGAATAAAATAAAAAAAGGAAAAAGCAGGTGGTAAAAGGAAAGAAAGCATGCCAGCAGTCCACACTCTTCTTTTATCCAATTCCAGTGTGAGCCCTAATGGCCACTCTTTCCAGAATAGGTAGAGAGATTTAAGATTTAATCAAGAGCTATATTTGGCTTGCTCTCCTTAAGCTTCAAGGCCTTCCGCAGCTCATTTATCCTTAAACCTAATGAAAAGTTCATTTTAATATATGATTAGTTTCATGAAAGGAACCTGGCCTGGGTCACTGAACTGAAGGAATTAAAGGCTTGGGATTGGAAGTAGAATCCATGGTATAATTTTAAAGTGGTTTTCTTGAATATTTATTGGTCCATTTATGTAAGGACTAAAGAAACAATAAATAATAGGAAGAATATGGAATATATATATATATATATATATATATATATATATATATATATATATATATATATATATATATATAGCATGTAGATATAGATTCATTTGCTCATTTCGTTAGTTAATGAGATACTCTGACCTTGTTACCACAATTATCGGCCGTTTTATATCAGTAGATTCCATTTGTAGGTGTACACGACAACTAACGATAACAGATGTAGCCCATCTGTTGCTATACACTTCTTATGTGATCCATTTCTATTTATGAACAGGGTAGAGGGTGTTGGCAAACAGTGTATCTAATAAAATGCTCACTGAGTGTAGATACAAGATACTTGTACCTAACAAGCTGGCTATTGAGTGTGTGAATATGTGTTTGTGTGTGTATACCTCCACGCTTGCCACTGTGGTATGGTCTCATAAGAACCTGAAGAGCAGCTGGATTGGTCATGCTGTTTAGGAGCTGAGCCAAATTGGGCTCAGGCAACAAACCCTTTTTATTGCTCAGCATCTACAAGAGAAACATACACACACACACACACACACACTTCATCACGCACTGTAACATCATATCGCCATCATATATCAATAAGTGAGCACTGAAGATATCTTATTCCATGTCATTTCTGTTAATAAGTGGTATGTGTTTTGCTAGTCCTATTCTGGACCTCTGCCTGCAGAATTTATAGGCTCATACCATGCAGGATCTTTTGTGTGCCATCAGTCAAGACAACTAATTTTATATTCATACCTTATCCATATTCACAAACTCCAGTACCACTGTGCAACACACAACACAATACAAGAAGTCAGTATATAGGATTGCATGAAATGCAAAGTATGTGACAGGGTAAGGTAAGCACAAAAACAGTGCCTCAGTGCAATATATACACAATACAAAAAACACACTGCAATAAATCAAGAATGAGCAATATGGGAAAAAATGATATAACAATAATTACAGACACTTTCACAATATAGTTTACCATAACAGTGGAAACATTTTGTGAAAACCTTTAAGTTCAGAAAAAAGCAGCGAAATTGAAACACAAAAATATGTTGGGTTCCAATCAGTTATTTGTTACAGTGAGTAGCAGCGTAGTAATAAAAGCACTAACATCTAGCAATAGCCTCGATACTCAGAAAAGTGCACAATGCTGTTATATATCGCAATGTTATATATAGAGACCATGAAATGGGCAGCTGAGAAAAACTAAAAAAAAAAATTGGATTTTAAAGTGTACTCTGTAATATGCTGGAAGGTTGCTAGTGGGAGAGTGTGGTCAATTAGATAATGTAACAGCACAATATTCAGAAATTATTAAAACAAATTATATATATATATATATATATATATATATATATATATATATATATATATATATATATATATATATATATAAAAACGTCATCTGTAATGGCATGGGTATAATCCTGAAGATAACACTGTGGTATAAATTACAGTTGTGAATAGTGGTCCGGTGTGGGTGGGTGGGACAGTGGGGTGATGGGGGGAGTCTAGTCTGGTATTGATCAGTCCATGCCAGTTCTGGTGGGACTTGGGGGAAAAGGGTGTTGAGGAGCTTGTCAGCCTGAGAGACGAATCTGTTCTCTAGATGCTCTGGTACCTTGTACCAGAGGGCAGGCTGATAAAGAGTCTGTTAAAAGGTGGGAGGGGTCACAGTGCTGCTGGCTTTGCAGATGTAGTGTTTATGTAGTGTTTAAACTAGACCCTAGTGGACTGTCTGGCTTGTTTTTAACTCTCCACTGTAGTCTTCCTGTCTAAAGTTGGCTTTAATAATCTTTTACGATTATTACTTTTCATGCTGTACGAGATGATCCCAAAAATTTTTTGGATGAAATTGTATAATAGTCAATGTGATAACATGTTCTCCATGTCAGATTATATAATGAAGATCCTATAACAATATACAGTCGGGGTCATATATTTACATATGTCTTGCAGAATCTGCAAAATGTTAATAATTTAAAAAAAAAAAATGAGGGATCATAAAAATTGCATTTTGTTTTTTATTTAGTACTGCCCTGAATAAGCTATTTCACATAGGAGATGTTTAGATATAGTCCACAAGACACAATAATAACTGAATTTACACAAATGAACCAGTTCAAAAATTTACATGCGCTTGATTCATAATACTGTGCGTTGTTACCTGGATGATCAACAACTGTTTTTATGTTTTGTGATAGTTGTTAAGATGTCTCTTGTTTGTCCTGAGTAGTTAAACTGCCCACTGTTCTTAAGAAAAAATCCTCCAGGTCCTGCACATTCTTTGCTTTTTCAGCATCTTCTGAGGGATGACAACTGAGGGACTCAGACACAACTATTACAAAAGGTGCAAACATTCACTGATGCTCAAGAAGGCAACACACTACATTAAGAGCCAGGGGGATGTAAACTTTTGAACAGGATGATTGGTGTATATTGTTATTATTTTGTTTAAAGATCTCCTTGCATTATATAGTGAGGACTGGGGAGGGGAGTTTTGCTCTTCTCTGCCTTGTTTTTGCTAGGGAGGTGGTTGTGAATGTCTGGATGAGGTCCTACATGATGTACAACTTGGACCTCTTTGTTTCATCCATATTAAGAAACATTGTTGTTTCTAAACCACTGTGCAAGTGGCTCCACCTCCCTTCTGTAAGCTGACTCATCGTTGTTGCTGATGAGACCCACAGCTGCTATATCATTAGTGAACTTGATGAAGTGCTTAAAGCATAGCAGTGTGAACAGCAGTGGAGTAAGCATACAGCCCTGAGGGATGTCGGTGTTTGGTGTGGTGGTGCTTGAGATGGTGTTGCCTATCATTACTGACAGAGATCCTCCAGTCAAGTAAACTAGAATCCAGCTGCCGAGATGTGTTCAGGCTTATTTTCCCTATCAGTTTCTGTAATGATTGTGTTGAATGCCAAACAGCTTTTGCAAGTAAAATGAATGAAAGGCAGTAATAAGCAAACTGCAGTGGGTTGGGTGATGTGGAGAGTTTGGTCTTTTGTGCTTTATTGTTAGCTTCTTGAACCACTTAATAATTTACTGGTGTGAGTGCTAACACAGTCAACTTTGGCACTGTGGAGGTGGCCATGGTTGACCTTGTGGCAGGCATGGTGAACCACTTCTTGAACCACTTCATAATTTACTGGTGTGAGTGCTAACACAGTCGACTTTGGCACTGTGGAGGTGGCCATGGTTGACCTTGTGGCAGGCATGGTGGCAGGCATGACCTCTTGGGTCAGGGAGATGTTAAAGGTGTCTGTAAGGACATCAGCTAGCTGATCAGTGCATCCCCTGGTGTGTTGTCTGGTCCAGGAGTTTTACATGGGTTAAGTACTGATATGTATTTCCTGACATCAGTTGTTGACAGCTGACCAGAGTCTGGAGGCGTGCATTACTGGGTGATTCCTGTGGGACCTGCGGAAACTGACACGATAGCCTGCGGCACAGGACTAATTTGGAAGGTTGTTTCTGGACTGTGTGATCAAGCAACCAGTGCAGAAACTACAGGAATGAAACTCTGTCAAGATGGGGAGGTCACAAGACTTAAAAATAAGCCATTCTGCCTCTAGACTACTAACTTGGTCATTGGGAGGAGGGGTGGTCTGGTTATTCTGTAGTCAGGGATTGCATGAATGTCTTGCAATATACACCATTTATAATGACTGGAGTAATCTCAGGCTTCCTTTTTGGTTAAAGAGGTGATGTTGATGGTCCAGGAGAGAACTCTGATAGGAAGTGAGCATTACTTGTATTCACCAGGACACATACTTGTATCTCTATGTCCACAGCCACATTAGCTACTGTGTCAATTCTTGGTACCACTGCCCAATTAGTCACTTCACTGTATAACAGCATCACACTGGTTTTGGTTGATCTTTTGAAATCCAATATTAAAGGGCTATTGAAGCATGGCAGGTGCCTCTGTACTGAAATCTAATACGACCTATATCAGGCTTCATGCTGTAGTCAAAAGCCTGGCTCTTTTGGGCTAGACAAAATGTGTGTGAGAGGGAGTTGGCATAAATGATAGAAGCTCTGATTTCCTTATTAGATCCGAGATGTCTGCAAGTAGAATGGCTCCATCCCAACCACACTGCAACCCCATCTGCTGCCTACTGTTCCCCAGGCGGCTTGTGCACACACACATACACACTCATAGTGTGTGCATATACAGTAAAGACACACATGCACACATACAAAGACACACACACACGTGCACACAAACACCTATAAGTCACAAACAGTTATGGTGTGTAGTGCTAAATAGTTTTCTTTGAAACAATAACACTCCACTCTCTTGCACTCTCTGAGGCATGGAGGAACGAGTTTAGCCACATTTCCTTCTGGGTTGATGAGTACAGAATCAGGAGGGAACTGGGATTCAAAACAATGAACAACAGTCCACACAACATGTGTTGGTGGTCATCTTGGTTGCTGCTCAAATATTACAAATAATCCTAATCCCAATTTCTTGTGGCCGACTGATATACAGTATTATCACTAGTGATGCAGCAATACTATTCTTTAAAGACTGAATATGGGTATAAGTACATGTTTTTAGGTACTCATCAATACTAATTCTGATACCAAAACCAAAATAAGTAGCTTCCCTTAATATTAATCAGTCAGGGGCATCATTGGTTGTTGTCGTGTGCTGCTGGTAATGAACTTGTGCTGAGCTGTTTAAGATGTTATGGCATTTAAACAGTATCTTTCATAAAGAGTGTGAGGGTGGCTGACCTGAGCATTCAAAGCAGTATCAACAAGCATGATCATTAAAAACGAGCACAAGATGCCATGAATTGCACCTTGACTCAGGAGTAAAGTGGAGAGGCTGGCAAGTGCAGGAAAAGGAAGCACCAGCTTCTCAGTGCTCGCAGAAGTGAAGTGTTCTCATATGCAACAGTTTCTCTGCATGCTTGATTAACTGCTCCAGGTTCAATACTTCTATTGTAGGAAGATGCTGTTGTTCCACTTTCTGAAATTTTCACAAAGTTTGCAGTCTGTTTGCTTTGCTCATTACTTGTGTCCAGATCTGTGTAGTCTGTTCATTAGCGCTGTAACATACACCAGGCTTACGTCACATAGCATCACATGGTGTCGGATGTTATTATTGGAATATATATATATATTTTGTATTATTAAATGTGATTGGTATCAGACCAGTACCTCATACCACTATTGGTATCTATGCATCCCTAATTACTACAGTTGGTCACAATAAGAAAATATTCATATGGTTAGGGCAGCCACATCTGTGGTGCAGTTCTGCAGTTGAACGGAGAACATGCAGATCTACACAATATACTATACATAAAAACCGCCAGACACATCTATTGTCAAACTTCAACATCAACACTATTAAGGAACCCTACACAGACCAGTCCAGCAGGGAGGCTCTCCTAGCCCTTGGCATCTAACTGAATATGACAGATGTATAGAATGACTGTGCACACACTCGCCTGTATCATAACAGCTCTACGACTAGTAACACAGCAGAGACACCTGCTAGTCCCCAGGCAGCTCCAGTTTCACACTGCCATGAAAACATGGGAAGTCAAAGCTTGGCAGGGGCTTTCGCACTGAGCCTGAAGTTCCACCAGAATGAGGTCTGCACCCCCTCAGTCTGTGTGTGTGTGTGTGTGTATACATTATATATATATATATATATATATATATATATATATATATATATATATATATATATATGTGTGTGTGTGTGTGTGTGTGATTCAGAAAGTAGCAGGCACATTTGTCGTTTGAGCAGGGTGCTGCATGTGGTTTGCAGGGGTGGGGATGCAGAGAAATGTCAACTTGCATTCCTTCTGTTTGGTTTGACACATTTCAGTGGGAGAGGGAGAGAGGAGGCTACAACAGGAGCGGGAAAAAAGAGACAGAGGACAGCTGAGGAAAGAAAGGGTAGTGTTTCTGCAAAAAAAAAATAAATTAAAAAAAAATAATTAAATGATGCCCTTGGGATATTTACTTCCCTACTGTGGCTCATGTACTGATGCTAAATCAATGAAGGCTCTGATGTAGCGACATTTAAAAAAACCACAGGCGTGCCTATTCAGCTATGTTAAAAGGAAAGGAAGATGGTAGAAAGAAAAAAGAAAGAATGTCCAGTAAACACAGTTAAAGACATCGATTAGATAGGAAAGCGGACCTATTTGGAACAAAAAAAGAATCCATGCCTGACACAAATCCACTGAGAAAGAGTGACTATGAGAGATGTACAGAAACATGAGTGTGTGGGTGCAAATGTGTGGGTTCCTTTGTTTTGATTGGTTGATGGAGTAAAGGATGTAACACTCTTCTATGAAAGCGCTCCAAAAAATTATGTTAGTAGCAGGTGGAAGCTCATGAGTGTTTCACAGAATTCACAGACTGAGTGAGAACGGCTTGCTGCTTTCACTGTTGCTGGAGTAGATTAATATGGTCCATAGTTTCCACTGTATGAGACCCACATCTTTAAAATAGCAGCCTGCTTTATTTCAGGCACCGGAAATATAACAGGAAGACTACGTCTGCTACAGCACGCTGTGTGAACACTGTAATTAAACTGCCACTGCCTCTGCCTTGCCTCACATCTTTGGGCCTGAGTGTGTCTATAAGAAAGAAAGAGTTAGGGCATGCATGTTTTTGGGGTCCTTCCTTGTTTTTTCCAAAGAAAAAAAAAATTCCAAAATTAAACGGAAGAGCTGATAGGAAAAGAATTAGCAACCACCCTGAAGTTGATGATTATTCTATAACAGCATATCCCAAAGTGCAATTTAACAAAGGTAACATTTATGTAACATTTACCCTATATTTATTAAAAATAACATGCCATACTTTTTACCCTTTTATAATTAAGTTTAATGTTGTGGAACATCCACAAAACAAGTTATCTCTTACTTTATAGCAGCTATAAACATTCGTTTCCTCATCAGCCTCTCTTTTATCTTTCTTGAAGCTAATAAAACAAAAATAATGCACCTTGTAATGTTACTGAGAAAAGTCCTCAGTCAGAAAACGTGAAGAAACAGCCTTACCAAGTGCTGAAACTGGAGACTCCTTCCAAAATTAAATAAACGTTTCCTCACAGAAGACTTCGCCATATCAACAGTCATTTGAATTATAGCTGGCACTACTGTCAGAGCTGCTGTTATAGAAAATGAATCAACATCTTTTGACCAATCAGTGGATAATTCAACAGCAATTTGGTAAAATATAGTTTGTATAACAGAGCAGCTCTGACGAGCAGCACCAGTTGCAACGTTTATATTAATGCACTTGTTTTAATACATTATTTATTAAAAGTAAAAAAAAAATTAAGTGCTATGGTTTGAAAGTGTGAGAAGGATGTTTATTTAATATTTAGAGTTTTGTAGTCATCTAAGTAAGCTTTCTGGCACAGGGAATGACTGTTTATAGGTGATACACACACAGAGCACTTTATTAGGAACACCTGTACACCTACACAGTAATGCGATTATCTAATCAGCAAATCATGTGGTAGCAGTGCAACGCATAAAATAGTTCAGATACGGGCAGCTTCAGTTATTGTTCACATCAACCATCAGAATGGGGAAAAACTGTGATCTCTGTGACTTTAACCGTGGCATGGTTTTTGGTGCCAGATGGGCTGGTTTTAGTATTTCAGAAACTGCTGATCTCCTGCAATTTTCACACACAACAGTCTCTAGAGTTTACTCAGAATGGTGCAATAAAGAAAAAACATCCAGTGAGCGGCAGTTCTGCGGACGGAAATGCCTTGTGGATGAGAGAAGTCAACGGACAACGGCCAGACTGGTTCAGAAAGGCTACAGTAACTCAGATAACCACTCTGTACAATTGTGGAGAGCAGAAAAGCATCTCATAATGCACAACATGTTGAACCTTGAGGCAGATGGGCTACAACAGCAGAAGACCACGTCGGGTTCCACTTCTGTCAGCCGAGAACAGAAATCTGAGGCTGCAGTGGGCACAGGCTCACCAAAACTGGACAGATGAAGACTGGAAAAACGTATCCTGGTCTGATGAATCTTGATTTCTGCTGAGGCACACAGACGGTAGGGTCAGAATTTGGTGCCAACAGCATGAATCCATGGATCCAACCTGCCTTGTGTCAATAGTTCAGCTTGTGGAGGTGGTGTAATGGTGTGGGGAATGTTTTCTTGGCACACTTTGGGCCTGTTAATATCAATCAATCATTGCATGAATGCCACATCCTATTTGAGTATTGTTGCTGACCATGTGCATCCCTTCATGGCCACAATTTACCCATCTTCTAATGGCTACTTCCAGCAGGATGATGCACCATGTCACAAAGCAAAAGTTGTCTCAAACTGGTTTCATGAACATGACAATGAGTTCAGTGTTCTTCAGTGGCCTTCCCAGTCACCAGATCTGAATCCAGTAGAACACCTTTGGGATGTGGTAGAACAGGAGATTTGCAGCATGAAAGTGCCTGAAAAATCTGCAGGAATTGTGTGATGCAATCATGTCAACATTGACCAGCATCTCAAAGGAATGTTTCCAACATCTTATGGAATCCATGCCATGAAGAATTTAGGCATGGATTTAGAATATTTGTTCTGAGAGCAAAGGGAGGCCCAACCCAGTATTATTATAGTATTCCTAATAAAGTGCTCAGTGAGTGTATATGAAGTTATAGTAGAGACACAACATTAAATGTGACTATAAATGAATATAAAATAGGATGTGCTTTAACAAATAAAAATTTGTAGTGAAGAGTTACATAAACAAAATTCACATTACACAGTCATTAAAGGTGCATTACGTAAGAATTTTCAAAATCTCTCAACAGTTAAGCAGGTGGAGCTGAATGATTTTTTTTTTTTTTACTCTTTGAGCTCACCCCACTTTTCCCACCCATGAACACAAAGCAGTGGTTCAACTAGGGTTAGCATGCTAACTAGAGTTAGCATTAGCAAGGACTTTCATGACATCACTTTCAAGCGCACTATATAACACTATAAACACACAAAATCCGGCTCATAATGATTTATGAGAATGGTCACGAGTGCAGCCGCTGTCCTTGTTTCTTCGTAATAAGCTCTAAGCTCTGCAGCGCTAAACTGCATTATTTGCATGCTAGCAGGGTGTGGAGTGAAGGGGTGTGAGGAAGCGTCTATAAAATGACTGACAGGATAGCCATGTAAACACAAACATGCATTCTGACCATAACACAGTTTTCTGAACTATTGCACTATTGCACCTTTAACTCTTTTACCATGCAAATCATATTGTTTTATTCTTTCTTAATAACATATACAACATATATATTATTTCTTAGTAAAATATATAACATACAGACATGGACAAATTTGTTGGTACCCTTCCATGAAAAAAGAAGAATCCACAATTTTCTCTGAAATAACTTGAAACTGACAAAAGTAATTAGGATCCATTTGTTTATTCCATATTTAATAAAAATCAGACTTTGCTTTTGATTTTTGATTCAACAGAATATATTAAATAATAAAACAAATGAAAATGCCATGGACAAAAATGATGGGACTCTTACCCTAATATTTTGTTGCACAACCTTTAGAGTATCTGTAGCTCTCAATGAGACTTCTGCACCTGTCAACAGGTAGTTTGTCCCACTCTTCCTGAGCAAACTGCTCTAGCTGTCTGAGGTTTGAAGAGTGCCTTCTCCAGACTGCATGTTTCAGCTCTTTCCACAGATGTTCGAAAGGATTCAGATCAGGGCTCATAGAAGGCCACTTCAGAATAGTCCATTGTTTTGTTCTTAGCCATTCTTGGATGCTTTTACTGTGGGTTTTGGGTCTTTATCATGTCAGAGGACTCATGATCTGCAACTGAGACAGAGCTTTCTGACACGGGGCAGTACGTTTCTCTCCAGAATGCCTTGATAGTCTTGAGATTTCATTGTGCCCTGAACAGATTCAAGGCACCCTGTGCCAGATGCAGCAAAGTAGATGCAAAAAATAACCGAGCCTCCTCCATGTTTCATAGTAGGTAAGGTGCTCTTTTCTTTGAAGGTTTCATTTTTTGTCTGTGAACATAGAGCTGTTGTGACTTGCCAAAAAGCTCCAGTTTTGTCTCATCTAAACAAAGGACATTCTCCCAGAAGCATTGTGGCTTGTCAAAATAAAATTCCAGTTTGGCTTTTTTATGTTTTTCTTTCTACAGTAGAGTCCTCCTGGGTCTTCTTCCATTGAGCCCACTGTCGCTCAAAATGCGACGGATGGTGCGATCAGACACTGATGTACCTTGACCTTGGAGTTCAGCTTGTATCTCTTTGGAAGTTTTCCTTGGCTCTTTGTCTACCTTTTGCACTATCCTTCTGTTCGATCTGAGGATGATTTTCCTCCTGTGTTACAGTCGCATGAACCTTAAACTTCTTAATAATATTTGTAACTGTAGTCACAGGAACATCAAGCTGCTTGGAGATGGTGTTATAGCCCATGCCTTTAACATGCTAGCCTATAATTTTCTTTCTGATCTCCTCAGACAACAGTCTCCTTTGCTTTCTCTGGTCCATGTTCAGTGTGGTACACACGATGATAACAAACAGCAGAGTGACTACTTTTCTCCATTTAAATAGGCTGAATGACTGATTACAAGATTGAAGGCATGTGTGATACTAATTAAAGAAAACAGTTAGCTTGAAATATGGCTATAATCTGAATATTTATAATCTTTTCTCGGGGTACCAACAAATCTGTCCAGGCCATTTTACAATATCTTTGTAGAATAAGCAATAATTTATCTCTTTTCACAACTTCTTTGCTTTACTCTATGACATACCAAAGGCATGCAGGTATACATGAGACAATTGCTTTTAATTTCATCACTTTTCACGAGGAAAGAAGTATTGTTTCAATGTTCTGTAAGGGTACCAACAATTTTGTCCACATCTGTATAATAAGACATAGTAAAATAACAACTCTGGCAAATCAGTCGAGACAGCGTTGGGCTGTGAGTTTTGCTTTTTAATGTTATTTTTCATATTTGTAATTAACACTAGAAGATATGGAAGATATGAAATCACAATTTCTAAATAATACAAAGCATTTTATTTAACTTAAACAACCTCTAAAATAAAAGAGTTTCCCTGTCTTCAGGGATCTTCCTTTCTTATCTTTTAGGTTTGGCTGAGGTGGGGTGCTGTGTAGAGATACAATTGTAGAGTGTTGTGCAAAGGTTACAACCATCTGACATTTAGTTGATGCTGCTGACCTCTCTGTGTTTCCTGCCCCTCATCCCAATGAAGGAACTTTGTTTAAACACAGAGCACTGATTTGATATGAAGGAATAATATGCTAGAAATCAGCTGTGATCACAGAGAATCAAATCCATAATATCCAAAATGGCTTCTTCATAAGTCCGTGTGTGTGTGTTTGTGTGCGTGTGTGTGTGTTGCTCACCACTCCCTGAGCAGCGATGAGGGCAGCGAGTGTGCTGCGGCCAGGTGTTCCCGGGCTGCACAGTGACAGGCGGATCTCCTGACCCTGGATCAGGTGTCGGTCCATCTCCAGCAGCACGGCCTCAGCCTGCTCTGCTGTCTCGTACTCCACCACGGCAAAACCCCGCACTGCACTTCCCTCGTCCTGCGCCAGCTACAACACACACATTCAGAGATATGGTTACCACTCATTCAACTGCCATTTTTATATTAACTTATTTTTAAGACAGTCAATACATTTCAATATTTTCATATATCAGGTGGAGCAGCATTGCTGGATTTTTAAATACGGGTTTTGATTTAGTAAAATTCCACATGAGCACATGAAATGTGTGTGGAAGGGGATAAACTGCAAACCCAGAAGGTGGGCATGTTGCAGGTGATTTACAAACAATAACTGCATGAATTATGTCGCATCCAAAGTAATTGGAGGAAACATTATGTAAATGTAAATGTAATGTTCAGCTCATTAACAGATTCCCAGAAGAGTCAAAATCAAAGTAAAACTAGCCACATGCACATAATTGCTTGACTTGTATGATGCCGATTAAAGGCTGTGAGATGCATAAAACACTATTCAAAAAACTGTTCACTGTTGAATTCTCTACAGTGATTAGTCAGAAGGCATTGAGTAATTTTCTAAAACAGCAGATGTGAAAATAGTGCCTATAGCAAGACAAATCTAATACCATACCATTTCTATAGTAAAATAAGGTCCACATATAGTAAAACAAGGTCCACATAATCTAAGACTAATAATAATAAACATTTTAAAATGTCATTGACATGGTGACATGGCTTTCTGTAAGGAGAAGTTTATGGAAGGAGTCTCCAGTGTCAGTGCTTTTCCACCACAGCTGAAAAAGGAAACATAAGGAGATGTTTAATTAATAGTTATGGAAGGAGTCTCAGGTTTCAGTGCTTTATAATGGTTTGTAAGTTTTCCACCACAGCAAAGTCTTCAGGATAGAGAGCCCTGTGCTTTCCAGTGGCTCCATAACACGATATGGTGCTTTTTTGTGTAATTAACTTTAAGAAAGAGAAAAAAAGCGAGGCTGTTAAAGGAATGACTGTTATAGCTGCTACAGTAAGTGATAATAGGAACTAAACTGTACAATGTAAATATAAATAGATAAAAAGTACAATATGTTCATTAATTAAAAAAAGGTTATGGTTGGAAAGCTGCAGTGGTCTAAGAGTAATAAAACTCGTCAGCATGTGCTTTTATTAAAATAATCAACTTCGGGGTGGTAACAGTAACTCCGCTTTGTGTCAGGCTGCATCACACCTCCCTATAAGTGATTAGTTTCCTATAACAGCATGCCCCGTCGTGTTTTACTCTTTACATAAACCATCCCATATACAGTCATGGGAAAAAGTTTACAGATATTAATACAGTCAGTGGGAAAAAGAAAGTGCACCCTCCTACAATTCTATGGTTTTATTTGCCGAATAAACATGGTCCTGCATGTTACTGAATTATAGGGTGTACTTATTTTTTCCGCCTGGTTTCTGAATGTCTGAATGAAAAAAATACTTTTTGGGAAAGAAATGACTACATATTGAAATCAGTTGTGTTATTTTTTTGTTGTTACCTGAGGGTTATTTGTTTATAGAAGTTGGTAAGGACAACACAATTGTTATTTAGGTGCTGATAAGAACATAGAATTGTAGGAGGGTGTACTTTCTTTTTCCCATTGACTGTATTAGTATCTGTAAACTGACAGCTCGGTGTACAATGTTGGTAAGGCCTGATCTGCTGTCACTTTAAATGTAGATTTAAATGCCTCGTGCTGTTATTTTTGTTTCAGTGTTCCTGGGAAAATTCGGACTGTACTAATTTGCCATGGGCTTTGTAAATGAAGCGTGATGGATCAGCACAACATTGTGTAACCACAGTGTGTGCTACAGCTATGGCTCTACAAGCTCATTCGGTGCATTGACTGATAAATGAAGGCAACATTACTTTCACTAAATGTGTAATTCTTTCCTATATATTGTCATTTCTTGCTGACTGATTTGAAATTCCCCTTGAATGGTGTGAGTGTTACACATCTGTGATGTCACAAAATTCGACAGTCACTGAAGTTTGGAGGTGTGAATTGGTCTGAAACCATTGTAGTAAAAACAACCTTGAGTTTGGGTGGCGCATTCAGAGATGTAATCACTCCTAATCCAAGTTACCATCCTTTTTAATCTATAGTGACTAGGAAAGGAATATTCATACCAATCAATCTTTTCTGTTTGTTACACAACTCCCCAGGGACATGAGGATAGTTCTGCACCCAACCTGTGACATCACTATTCATCTGTCATTAACACGGTGGTAAATGGACTCACATAATGATCACACAAATATGTTAACTCTCAAACTCCCAGCATAATTACCAACCTACGCTTCTCGTCCTTACGGTCCTGCTAAAGGTCTCTTTGGGATTCGACAACATTTACAAGGTGAACTTCAGCACTCACACATACACCAACACCCACTCACATCACAGTGTGTCTTTGCCTTTCATCTCTGTGCGTCACTTATTTGACACTGCCACCAGGGAGCTACACTTGACTTCAATGGCAGAAGAACAGACAGAGAGAGAGAGAGAGAGAGAGAGAGAGAGAGAGAGTGTTCCACTTGACCAGCCTCCTTCAAAATCCCTTCCACTTCTTGTCATTTTAATGCCTCCATAGGTTCAATTCTTCAGCTAATAACTTTCCTTTCTACTCTCTGGATACTTGCAGACTTTAATTATTAGACCAAAAAAATGAGTTCCATAGTAGGTCAAATCTGACATAATTTGAACTGCTCAGTCTCAGAGCTAATATATCAATACAAAGTGAGATTCTACAACGATGGAACATTGCTAATTTATCGAGCAACAAACACACCCTGTTTCGGCAGTTTAATTCATTATTTCACTGTCCTCCAAAGTGAAAAAAATGAACTCAAGCAGAAATCACAACTGTGTAGGATACGTATGTATTACTGATTATAAAACAGAGATTTTAGATTCTGAAATTTTACCAAGCTACATTTGAAGCCGCTATAAAGTCCTCAACATACGCACACCAGTGACTACACCACAATAACCTAATTCTGTATTCTTTACCGTGCCAGTTTAACCTAGAGATGGCCCGATAAACCTTTTTCTTTTTACAGTACTGAAATCTTAAGTACACTATATGACCAAAGGTTTGTGCACACCTGACTATCACACTCACATGTGCTTTACGAACATCCCATTCCAGATGTAGTCCCCCTTTACTGTTATAATAACCTTCACTCTTCTGGGAAGGCTTTCCACTAGACTGTAGCGTGGTTGTGGGGATTTGGGGGATTTGGGGGATTTTGGGGATTCATTCGGCCCCAAGAGCATTAGTGAGGTCAGGCACTGATGTTAGGTGAGGACACCTGGGGTGCAGTCAGTGTTCCAGTTCATCCCAATGGTGTTCAGTGGGGTTGAGGTCAGGACACTGTGCAGAACACTTGAGTTCTTTCACTCCAACCTTGGCAAACCATGTCTTAATGAACCTCGCCTGCACAGGGGCATTGTCATGCTGGAACAGGTTTCTCTTAGTTCCAGTGAAGGGAAATCTTAATGCTACAGCATACAGAGACATCCTAGACAACTGTGTGCTTCCAGCTTTGTGGCAACATGTGATGGTCAGGTGTCCACATACTTATGAGTTGATACCCATCTGAGACTGTTTTCTTTAAAAACTAATGAGCTTTAAAATGTTTTTTTTTTTTTAACTGACGGACTTTGCAGTTAAACTCCTTCATGCAAACATCACTTATATTGTAAATATAATAAATTTAATAAACTTTACAGATAATAAAATTAATCCTAACAAACGAAAAATTCAATTTCAATCTTTGCCATTTGTTACATGATCCATCTCTAGCCATCTCTAGTTTAAATCAATGAAACAGTTACACTAGAGCCATTGTTCTTTCCATACAATACCCTAATCTTTGCCTGGCATGTTACTTAACAGCCAAAGCTTACTGTTAATGTACTACATTGCATGGTGGAAGAATTGTTTATAGCGAGTATTATTAATAACAAATTAAATAATATATTGAACAGTGGATTTTATCATGTTTTTTGTAACCAATTTATAAAAGCAATAAGCCACTTGATGGTGTGTGTTATAGTAATTTTATCACTGTAACACACACCCACACAGACTCTTGAGGCTTATTACTTTATTAAACTACAGCATTGTTGAATTCTCAAATATGATTCTTCAGAAGGTGTTAATTTTTTTGTAACTGCAGCTCTGACAATAATGTCAGGTATAAGATAAAGCCTAATGATAAACTGTGTTGCTATTGAACAAAGAAAATGCATCATTGTTGATATGGTGAGGTTTTCTGTAAGGAGACGTTTATTTAGAATTTATGGAAGGAGTCTCCAGTGTCAGTGCTTTGTAACAGTTTTCTACTACTGGAAAGTCTACATACAGAGGACTTCGCTCTTTGTGGATTCTCTGTAAAATGGTGTGTAAAAAAACCTAAAGATAAAGTGAGGGAAAGAATGTTTTATCTGTTATAGCACAAGTGATAATAATAATAATAATAATAATAATAATAATAATAATAGGAACTAAGTTGTTTTGTGGACGTTACACAACATTACATGTGACTATAAATTGATCAAACATATGACATGTGGTTCATTAATAGATATAAAATGGTAATCTTTAGCAAATTGTTGCGGAATAGGAGGAATAAAACACTTCAGAACGTGCTGTTATAGTTAAATAATCAACACTGAGGGGGTAACATTAATGCTGCTTCGCGTTGGGCCGCATTACACCACCTTGTGGTTGATTATTTTCCTATAACAACGTATCCTATTGTATTTTATTCCTTATTAATTTACTCCACGAATGTCAAGAACTCCAGCTTTGAGCTATGAATGTGGTAGGAAAAGAAAAGCTCGTGTAGTTCAGATAAGAAGAATCCTCAGCGGAGATTTTAGCAGGTGGTTCTATGGTATTTGAATATTAATCAATCTATAAAATTTTACTGCCTCTGGCAAACATTAGCACGGTGCCTGCATAAAACATGCAAGGTGAAAAAAAGCCCTTTCCTCAGTTTAAATCTCAAAGTGGCAACAGTTTAATTTTATCATAAGCTTTAATGCTTTTATATTTGTTTACACACAGTAGTGATCTTCAGCTCATCCCCATGCAATATTTTTTTAATTGACGTCCCTGAAAACAGTTCCAAATGGCTTTATATTCATTACATACGCATAAAGAGTATAACGTAGTGGCATTCTAGGATATCCAAAGTGCATTATGCAGACAACTTCATTTGGATTTCAGCCACAGAAAAACATGCAGCGAAAAAATGACCAAATTTAACTGAGTACACATTTAATTTTACAAATTAAATATACTTTATTCATTCCAAAAAAAAAAAAAGGTTAGATAAATCTAATTGAGTAAATGTAGTGTCTGTGTGTGTGTGCTGCCAACACTAAGGGGCTGTGTGGTTAATATAATTCACAAAATCTGCTTATTAGAGATGCATTCAAAACACGTGAAGATGTCAGGTGTGATTGACTATCCATCTCAGATGTCCACTTGTGATCAGATCACTCTAAGCCAGATGTTTGAACCTGGGCCACAGACGTTATAACACCAACGTTCATGTGTCAAGCTGACGAGTGCCTGAGTGACAAGAGTGTGTGAGCCAGAGAAATAAAAAGTGTATATGTCTGACAGTGGTTGGCAGAGAGATGAAAGGAGAGTGTTTACATTGCTAAAGTACAAGAAAGCCACAGGCTGAGAGTGAAAAAGGACTTGAGAGACAGCATGTGAGAGACGAGGAATGATGTGAGGCTTGGAGCCTTTCGCGTTGTGGTTTGCATGTACGTATTAGTTGAAACATCAGTGCAGCACAGGAGCCAGACACTGACATCAGCCTGGATAAATCCTGAAGTATTTCACAATTCACACACATACTCAACCACAAATACACAGGAGTATCAAATAAAGGCATATAGTTTTACTCTAAATCCCCACTTTTACTCAAAATCATTTTAGCAGGAAAGAAACACAAAGGCCTAGTATCATCAGCAAAACCACATATGAGGGTGAATCAAATAAAAAAAAACCTTTCTTTTTATTTCGCATGTTTTAAAAATTATAAATAGGTGTCACAGAAGTGTATCGGTTTAAAGAAGCAGTAGAAGGGGCTATTGAGAACAATGGACCAGTAGTCCATTTTACCTTTTGAACTACATTTACTATTAATTTATGTGTCAGTTTTATGGTTTTCATTGCACTCACCCTCATATAATTGCAGCACAGTGTGCAAATACAAGTCTGTTTCAATATATTCATCTAGTACATAATGCTAGTTCAATATATTCAGGCGATTCTATACCGATTTATGTAGAGTAAAGGTGATAAGTGGCAAAAAACATTCACCATAGTAAACTGTCTGTTGGGATACATGCAGTCGTCTCATTTCATTGCACTGCACTGAGACCTGACAAAGCAGCAGAAAAGTCAATGCACAGTCATAAGAAGCTCAAATATCATTTTTTAGCAGCCGAACAAAGAACAGTGTGGTGTTTCTGTTTGGAATTTGTCCCAGAGATGGATGAAATAATGAATGAAATTCTTTCCATCCACTCTCCAGACACATTGCTAATTTATCTTTCAGACTTTCATCCAAAAAACGAGCTTTACTCAGAAGTAGCCTTGAGTGAAAAACATTGCTTTGTCTTTACGCATTGCTGCTGTGCTCAAAGCTCAATCAAATTTTATTTTGACTGTCGTAATATTGGCATTTACTGTTTCTGTTCATGCGGAGCAATGACGTAAAAGCTCTGGGTAATGTGTACACCCTGGGCAATTTCCCATCCCACTAATAGCTGGTGCCAGTCCTGAGTATTAGCAAGATGAATCAGCTGCGTTTGCTTCCCCTACCAAAAAACAAAACAAAACTAGATTGAATGTCGTTATTTGATTACACACATTGATGTATTACCTTTTGAAATACTTCTTCAGTGCAAACAGTGAATTTGGGTTCTTCTTTTTCTCTCATTATCATCCTCCTCACTCTACAGTGGATCAGTATGCCCATGGGTCCTCTTTAACAACCAACTTTTTATTGATAACTTGCTGCTTTTTTCACATAGTGATGGATGTCAAAGAGTTTTTACAAGTGGGAAATTTCACAATTCATCAAATGCAAAAATAGTGTTCCTGAAGAGTGACAGCAATTTCTTTTCTTTTATTTATTATAAAGGCTATTATAAATGCATATATACTATCATTAAAAAAGATTTAAAAAGATAATCAATTTTAAAAAATGCTCTTCTGACAAAAACTATAGATAATTTCACTTGGATACTACAGAGACTTGCACTTCCTAAGAACTGCTGCTGTTATCATAAAGACTGTCCTGTGCTTATCCCAGGACACTTATTCACAACATGCTCATATTAAACTAAATGCTTGCCTTTTCTCTTACATGTCTGTATATTTACTCTAATGTACAGAATCCCACTATCCAGTGAGGATGGGCTGGAGTCTGCTAAGGGAGTTTTTCTTGCCATTGTTGCCTCTGGCTTGCTCATTAGGGATCTAAATGTAAATCCATATCTGGATTCCTGAAAAGCTGCTTTGCAACAAGGTCTACAAATAAAATTGAATTGAAAAAATAAGCAAGTAGATCCTCGAGTTGTACGAGTAGAATTCTTTTGCCCATTCACTTAAAGGCTGCCAATAATTCTGGAGTTGACTGTATATAGCATTGTCATCTCTCTCTGCTTTGCCTGTTACACCCTGTTTGGAGAGTGTCAGTATGCTGTTGGCAGCCCGATACCTATAGCTAGTTTTCCCAGACACGGCAGTGTATAAAACACTCTATATATAGAGTACGAAAGTACTTTTCACGTAGCAGAGCCAAGTATTGTGTGTGTGTGTGTGTGTGTGAGAGAGAGAGAGAGAGAGAGACCATACTCAGAAGAGGCGTCCGCCTTGTAGGGGACAGAATGATGATGTCTATGTTTCATCTTTTCAGCACTAGGTGTATCTCACCTCACCACCCTACACTCACCACTCACACACACACACACACGGCATCAGGAGGAAGGATAAATGCATCAGGGGAAGAATAAAAGATGAAGAGACAGAGATTAGAGGAGATTTTTGTTTCGTGAGTATTTGTTGTTACAGGTTGCTCACACAGAATTTGAGAAGCATTTCCAGCATTAGGAACGTGACATTTGAATTCATATGTACAGCATTTGTAAAGCGTTTCTGTGCCTGTGCAAGCTTAGCGTCAGCGAGACAGTCTGCATATCATGTTATGCAAAAAGCTGACAAATATTCAAGTATTATGTATATAATGCAGTTTATCAGCGTTATGAACATGACATGAAAATAATCTTCTCTATTATATACATAACATTAGAGACATAATGTACAAAAAGTATACACTAGTCGTATGGTGATAATCGATTATACACTTAGTTGACAATGACATGACTGTGTGTATTAGTGTATTGGATTTTGTTTTGGATTCTTATTTATCTAACGCATTCATTGTTCATTGCTTCATTATTTTTATACCACAACACTACTGAATTCTCCATTCTGATTGTTCAGAAGGGGTTAATTGTCTGTACAAACGGCTCTGAGAGTAATACCATCTGTAATTCAAATTACAGGGTTATATTAATGCGCTTCTTCTAATACGTCATTGTTTCTATAGTAACAACTCATTCACATGGACTTGTATGGGTGATGATCTATACAATCCAAGGCTAATTATAAATGGATTTTAAAGATGTGCTATTTAACAAAGTAGTCTAATCGTGAAGATTTCTGTAAGTAGATGTCTGTTTACCATTTATAGAAAGAGTCTCCGATATCAGTGCTTTGTAACGGTCAGTAAGTTTCCACCACAGGAAAGTCTTCACAACAGATTTCACACTTCCCAGTTTCTCTGTAACATGATAAGCTGCTTTTTTGTTTTCGGTTGAGGTTGAGGCTGTTTATAGCTGCTATAACGTAATTGCTAACAGGAAAAGGATTCATTTTCTATAACAGCAGCTGTGACAGTAGTTCCAGCTATATTTCAAACCACAGGTTCCTATTAATGTGCTTCTAATATGTTACCATTTCTTACCATAGTAACAACATTCTGTAGGAGCCGTTTATTTCACATTTATAGAAGGAGTCTCCAGTGTCAGTGCTTTGTAACGGTAAGTTTTTGGACACAGGAACGTTTTTTGGACACAGGAGATTTCTGCTTTCTCTATAACATGAAAAGCTGCATTTTTGTCTACAAATGACTATTCATAGCTACAACATAACAGGAATTCACTTGTCTCGTGGATTTTCCACAACATTAAAAGTAACTATAAATATGAGGTGTGAGTGTGAGGTATTGTTTATTAATAAACTAAAAATTGCTTGACAATCGTTGACAAATTGCTGTGGAATAAGAGGAAGAAAACACTTCGGGATGTGCAGGTATTGGAAAAGTAATCCACTTTGGGGTGTAACTAACTGTAACTTTGTAACTTTGCTTCAGGCTGCATAACACCATCTCATTGTTGATTATTTTCCTATAACAGCTTCATTCTGGTTTATTTATCCACATATTCAGAATGAGAATCACAAACACTTCATTCACTGACATTATGCACTGTGTGAAAGCGCACAATCATGCACTGAAATATGGAACATGGAACATCATTTACAATCATAAAGCTGTGTGTAATGCTAAATGGTGATAATACCATAAACCATAATAAAATCTTAATCAATTATAGTGATATACAACAAACATTGACACCTGAGAAAAATTAAACGTTATGGATGTGACATTTTTTGCATTATGGCCGTGATGTGTCTGAAACCAGGCTGTCTGTATAACTGTTGCTTAAAACAGCTGAAAGAGGAATTAAAAATAAACAGTTTAAGTTAGATAAAAAGGGACTTTTGAGCCCTCTCTTGAAACAGACTGCTCATTCTGGGAGTGTAACTCATATTTACTTTTTTAAATGATACAATGGCCTTAAAAATAGAAAGCCATTAAATGTAGTGATAGTTTGACAGACTGAAGTGTTTTATTTTTACTTGTGATAACGACTTCGTTTGTTCATGACAGCACTGGCATTTGCATGGAATTGCCCTTTGGTGCAGCAACACAAACACACTGCTGCTTCGTTTCTCTACAGCCATGTTACACTGGGCTTCATCCTGCTGAGCCTCCCACACTGCTAAAGGTCTGCACCAGCCACGTTCTACTGACCTTAAAACACACAAATCAATACTACTGGGACACACACACACGTTACACACATTCCCTCAGGCTCTTTGTGCTTTCTAGTCTAGTATAATGTACTATATTGCTGACATTTAAATTATAAGCAAGCGCCCAAGAGAGAGGGATTGTGGGAAAGAGTGCTCTTTGCACTTCTGATCTTTATATGAAAAGGCCATGTGCTTGATTAAGACTAGATTATCTGAAGGCACATGTTCTTTTGCCTACTTGGCATAACAAATATGTGAACCTATAACAATGTGGGTTAATACTGTAACACACACAGAGCATAGCTAATTATGTCCATGTTAAATAACATTGTTTTACATAATAATTAAGGAATGAAACACAACAAGGTGTGTAGTTATAGGAAAATAATCAGTGAAGGCGTGGTGTAATGTGGCATGATGCAAAGTGGATTTACCCTGAAGTTGATTATTTTTCAATAACAGCATTTCCCAAAAAGTTTTATGACAGCAATTTGTCAATGATGACATTTTATGTATTACTGAACGACACCTCATGCTTTTTAATCATTTATAGTTGCACTTAATGTTGTGGAACGTCCGTGAGAAGTTCCTAGTCATTCCCTTACCAGCCTCTCTTTCCTCAAGTAAATAAGACCATAAATATGCAGCTTGTCATGTTACTGAGAAAGTGGAAACCTCTGTCCTGAAGACTCTGCTGTGTAATACTTACCATTACAAAATGCTGACACTGGAGACTCCTTCCATCAGTGTTAAATAAAGATCTCCTGCAGAACCTTGTTACTCTCCTACTAGTGTCTAGTGCATGAGCATATCGCACTTGCTATATCAACTGAATCGCATAGATCATGCAGTGATTTTATTTAACATATTTCCTCATCCCCCTTTCAAATCACTGGTTTGAATTTAACAACTGGGACTCATATGCTCACACACGCACACACACCACACACACACATATCAACACACCCACAGATACCACTGGTTAGATAAAAACTCCACTGGATTTGTATTGTAGAGTCTCTGAAACACAGCCTGAGAAACTACATGCAGTTACAGAACTCCTCATACACAAAGTGTCATGCAGTCTCACTTCTCCAGAGAGCTCCTGAAACCCCAAAACTAATCAGTGCACAAAGATACCTTCAAGGAAAGGCAGAAATTTGAGAATATTAATTTTTCGAATGAACCAAATGTGGTAGTGATGATTCAAATCAGAAAAAAAACTGAAAGGATCAATATTAACATTTACATATTATTAAACATTCATGATAAAGCTTGGATTAAGTCACGTGTATAGGAGTGCTCCTCATGAGGGCCTTGACTGCCGTCTAGGCAGCGTTATCAAGAAGGGAGGAAACAGATGTGAGAAGGAAAAGGTCTTTGTGCATTTGTGTGTGTGTGTGGGTGGGTGTATTTGTGCATAAGTTTGTTTAACAGTGTAAAGGGACAGAGATAAATGTTTCTCAGCCTGCATGAGGAAATCAGGCGAAAGATTAAAAGACAGAGACCTGACACACCAAGCTGATATTAAATTGCTCACAGCAACCAAGGCTGCCTGACGATCCTGTCACCACCCCACAGGATGAAAAAGGGACATACCATTTTCACTTAGGAATGTACCAATCCCATGTTTTTCATTTTCAATAAGCAAGGCTTTAATAACTTAGCCAACTCTTTGCAAGCAACTCTTTGCAAGCTTCTCGTTGCAAGCTTCTCGTTGCAAGCTTCTCTTGAGAAATATCAGAGATGTAATAGTGGACTGCTTTAAGAAAATTTATCTCCTGTTTGTACTAACAATGCATTTTGGTCATTTTTACATCCCAAGTATATTATAAATGAAGTTCCAATATTCCCCTAAATGATATATATATATATACACACTATTTAACAAACACAGTGGTAAAAACAGTCAGTCTACATGAAGATGTCTAAAACCTTGCTAGCTAAATGTGATTTCCTCACACAGTCAATGTCACGCTTTGTTCAAGTTGTTGTATTGTTATATGCCATAGAGAAACAGACATAAGCCTCATCAATTCAGTTTGTAATCAGATACCGGCTGTCAAAATGTCTGCTCCTGTGCCATGGTCCGAATGAAACCTTTAAACACGATTTGAAAAAATCGAAAAAAAATTCTCCTTTTCACTTCTGAGGGTAACCAGAATTTAAAATGCTATAACTTTACTTCTGGTTGAGATATACACAAAAGAAAAACATATTTTAATTCAGGAAGGCCGTAGTTCTCAGAACTACACTCAGCATCCACTTTACTTGGAACAAATGTACACCTGCACATTCATGAATTTGTCTAATCAGCCGATCATGTGACAGCAGCACAATGCAAAAAATCATGCAGATACAGGTCAAGAGCTCCAGGTAATGTTCAGATCAAACATCAGAATGGCATGGATGTTGGTACCAGACGGGCTGGTTTGAGTATTTCATAAACTGCCAATCTCCTGGGATTTTCACACACAACAGTCTCTGGAGTTTATACAGAATGGTGCCAAAAACAAAAACATTGAGTGAGTGACAGTTCTGTGGGTGGAAATGGCTCGTTGATAAGAGAGGTCAGAGGAGAATGGCCAGATTGGTTTGACCTGCCAGGAAGGATATAGTAACTCAAATACTCACTCTTTACAAGCATGGTGAGTGGAAAAGCATCTCAGCATGCACAAAACATCGAAACTTGAAATGGAAAGGCTACAACAGCAGAAGACCATTGGGTTCCACTCCTGTCAGCCAAGATCAGAAATCTGAGACTATCATGGGCACAGACTCATCAAAAATGGACAGTTGAAGATTAGGGAAAAAAAATTAAAAATCACCTGGTCTTTTTCCAGTCTTCAACTGTCCAGTTTGGTTGAGTCTGTGTCCTTGACAGCCTCAGACTCTTGCTCATCCAGCTCATCCACCTGAAGGTTTGAGGTGTTGTTCATGCTGAGATGCTTTTCTGCTCACTACGGTTGTAAAGAGTGCTTATTTGTGTTACTATAGACTTCCTGTCAGCTCAAACCAGTCTGATCATTCTCATCTGATTTCTCTCATCAACAAGGTGTTTCAACCTTCAGACCCACCTCTCACAGGATGTTTTTTTGGTTTTTCGCACCATTCTGTGTAAACTCTAGAGACTGTGTCTCTTATTGATATAGTGCATCACACCAGTATTGGCCTGAGTATTGGTGAATTGAGCCTGAAAAACTCCCCTTTTTACGTTACTGTGAATCTGTTTATATGCTCTGCTCTGCTACTTCACTGCATAAATAAAGCTAGTTACAGCAAATAAGCAAACACTGAGAGCAGATAATCAGATGAGAAGATGAGAAATGAGATCTGTGTGCTCTTCTGAGAGACTCATTGCTTGCTTTTCCTTCTTATGTTTCTCTTCTCCTGAACTGATTGCTGATGTCTCCTGACTGAACAGCAAATCAGAGAACTCATTCTCCTTCTGGTCTCTGATGCTGATTTAAGATGCTCAGTCAGCTCAGATTGATGGGCATCGAATAAGGGTCACCTATTGCCAACAGTGAAGTACACACTGCAAAAACTATAGCCCACAGTCAGCTCAGTGTGTCAGGATCCCTACACTTACAGAACACAGACTCAGGGCAGGGGTGGATTTAGTGATTTGGGGGCCCTAGACAAAATAAAAGAATGGGGTCCCTATTCAGTGTTTTAACATCAATATTTAAATTTTAAGCATAGGTTATTTAGCATTGACAATTAAAAATATATATAATTTGCATTTTTAGGGGGTCCTTGGCTTCTGGGGGCCCAAGGTGGTTGCCTACCTTTGTCTAGCGCTAAGTCCAACCCTGACTCGGGGAGTGACAGTGTTTCATGCAGTCAGATTGTGTGGTTGTGTCCTTATGAGAAACAAATATTTGGAAGCTGATTTACTTTTGCTTGCTTGCTAGGCAGTTAATATTAATTAAACGGAAATCTCCTTTACATCCTTCTCTCACACTAAAGGTTAGGGAAGTCCTTATCATTACGTAGTGAAACTGGAAAAATCAGATGCATAATCAGATCAGAAGCTTCACTCGGAGTCTGGTGTATAAGGAAAATTTGTCCTCCCTAGAGCTTTTCTGATGGGTTCTTCACTATCTAATAAACACATGCAGTTGACTTTTGTAAAATGTGTAAAAAAAAATGATACATGTCACTGAACATTCATTTTCAGGATTTAAATAAAATTTACTGCACATTAATTCGTTTGGTATTTTTGTGGGTGTTTTTTTAATTCATTAATTTTCTTTTTCTTGTCCTTTTTATTATTTCATTTTTGTATATCACCAGGATGTATATTAATTATTATATCAACATCAGTGAGTTTTGCATCCACTTTAAAAGATCAGTAAAAAACTACAGAAAGAAATACAGATAAGCAAAAACGGAACCAACCAGCCAGCCATAATCTCAGCCTGAAACAGTATGACAAACAGAAACTAGGAAGCACTCACAATTATGCAAATTACTGGCTAATATCTCTCTGTGTGTGGGCCTACGCATCCATATTCACCATGCTACTGTGTCGTTTGAGACAGCCCTAATGTCTGGAATCTTCCGTGTGGAGGCAACCTCTCTCATTTTCTCTACTTCGGAACAATGCTGATGCGTTAGAGCAAACACCTCGGACTCTGAAAAGCACTAGACAGCTAGAGAGACAGAGTGGCTCAAAAGGACATCTCACACACCTACACACTGTATATGAAGTGATAAAAAACTGAAAGAAATATCAGCAGAATGATAAATGTAATTACTCAGACACCAATCTGAACTCCTGGTGCTCACACGCTCACATAATGTAACATCACTACTGTTTCACACTAAATGACCCAACCCAACTGTGATAGCTCATTTTTACTTTACGACTGTTTTGTTCAGTGTGATCTGACTGTGAAGTGATCAGATTTGGATTTTGCTAACAACAGTCAGTGATTAAGGCCTTGAGAACCACCAAACTAACAAGATATTTATCCGTCTTAACAACCATAGCAGCTTCCCACTTCTCATATTCTGATGTTTAAAAAAGTGCTTTCTACAAGCCTCTCATCACAGACCTGTTTGCTCTTAGCAGTCTGTTAACTAGCAGTCTAAAGTAAATGTTGCCATATAAATCACAAAGTGAGAGTGTTTTCACAAACATTCCAAATCTTTAATGCAAACTGATTTTGACCTTATTATATATACTTTTATTGTAGGGCTTGTGGCCATAGAACATGTCCATAACATGTATGTGCGCTATACCAGTGCTAAGAACTCAATAACGTACCTAAAACTCTTTTCTCAGACAAGTCCCTTTAAACGTCATCCACTTTATATTTTATTATTCTGCATTTCAAAATCAGCCAAATGGTTTTGGTTTGGTTTCGGCAGGAGACAATAGAACAGAGCACGTCCTTTTCAGAGAATCACTGCATGCTTTGCCGACTTCTGTTTCTCTTCTCCTGCACTGATTTGCTAGGCTGAACACAAATCAGAGAACTCATTCAATTTCAGGACACTGATATTAGAGGCCCAGTCAGCTGTAATAGGCAACAACAAGAGTCGACTAGAGCCAACAGTGAAGCATAGTCAGCTTAGTGGGTCAGGATCCTTACAGTTAACAAAACACAGATTCATATTTTTTATATCTTTAATGTTCTGCGTTTCAAATGCGGACAATAGTCGGCCAAATGATTTTGGTCTGGTTTTGGTGTGGTTGCTTGGTTGCTTCCTCAAGTGTCTTTATACTGAGGAAAAAGATTGAAACCTCTTTTCCCACGTGATATAATGGGATATTTTCATGTATGTCAATTCTGATGGGATATATATGATACCTAGGGTTATTTCAACAGGTCCTTTTACACTAGGTTAAAAAAGGAGCATCCTGTCATACACAGTCCTTTAAAATGACTACTATGACAATTAAGGATGGGACTAACACCCCAGAGATACATCACCCCACCTCGTCATGTAAAACTAATCCAGTACGAAAAAGGCTTTCGCATGCCAGCCATCAGAGAGCTGCTGCATAATTGACTTGTCTAAAGTAAAGCCGAAGCCTAAAAGCTTAGAGTGACTCAGAGTAGAGCGGTCAAAGCCTTGTGATCTTCATCCACCTCCAACGCTTCTGAATATGACTATGATGTGGGTGTAGCTCTGGAGCTTCAAGTCTTTGTGAGGGTGTGAGTATCGATTAGTGTGTTGGCTAAAAACGCTTCTAGCAGCAAGGCTAACGTCAGTCCTGGCCTCTGGGTTTTAAAAGGTTTTGATTAGAATGAAGGCTGAAGAAACATGATCCAGCATCATATGATCCACTCAGATTCTGGATGGAGTATTGATTTGCAGGGATTGGCAGGGTAGAGAACAACTGCTGTAGTAACACTAAACTGAAAGTTATGTTTTGTTTGACACTCAGAGTCTGGATTTGTCAAAAAGTCTGATAGAGTAGGAGAAGTATGATGTGCACACACACAAACACAGAAGAAGAAGAGAGACATATTATTCGCTCTATCACAAATTGTAAATTGCAGCTAGAACCCATACAAGGTTGATAATTTTACACAGCAAGGAGTATCTTCCCTCCATTACAGCGAGTACAATTATCAACTTCTCTCTCCACAGGCAGGTGGGAATGTCATTTATTCCGTAACCCTGTGTGCGTGTGGGTTTCTAAACCTAACTCACTCCTCTCTCTGTGGCTCACCTGGCAGAAGACGGGTTTGTAGTGCTCAGAAAAGATGAGTGCTAGCTCTTCAGAACTGTCAAAGTCCACGGGCAGCCGCTCCACACACAGGCACTTGGAGTGGATGTGCTGGGCCGTGCTGAGCTGGTTGACGTCACTCCACTGCACCATTAGCAAGCGGTCGCCCTGCACTTTACCTAGCAGCTCTGAGCGAGCCCTGGAGGCTGAGTCCTTCTTCATGTACTCCACAAAGCCGTAGCCCTTGGAGTGACCTGTTAGCTCACTGTAGACGAGGAAGCAGCGCTCGATGTTGCCATAGGAGCGCACCAGTTCCTGGAATTGTGTGCCCGTGAATGTGTGAGGCAGGTTGGTGACACACAGCAGCGAGTCGGTGGGCTGTAGCTGGACGCTGATGTCACGACCACGCACCGACGTCTGGTGCAGTGAACGGATGGCGTCCTGTGCCTGGTCGCCATTTAGGAGTGTTACAAAAGCTGGCAGGACACACACAAACACAGATAAACATCAATATACATATAAAAAGACCAGCAGATGAAGTGCAAATGCAAAGACGCTGAACAGGAATAATCACTGAATGACACAAAAAGGATTGTGTAAAGTATACAAAAAATATACAACCACCTCGGATGGGTTTAGTCAATTATGAAAAGTATCAACTTATTAACTCACAAAGCATGAAATAACACACTAATACATTAACACCAAACGAGTATCACAAAGAAAAGCATTTGGTATTGCAAATGTCAGGGAAATGTTCAGGGGATTCCCCATGGTTCGCCACTGGGGCCGCTTTAAATTTTTAATTCTGTTTTACCTCTTAAAGGCTTTTAACACAGGATGTGTCACGTCAAGACGTCACTCAATTACATTTTAACAAGCATTTCAATCCACATCTACCATGTCAGAGGCACGCCAAATTTGAGCTGCTCTTGTTTTCTGTTTCCTCGCTATTATTTATTTTTTTCTGGCATGCATGAGTTAAGCGTAAACTCCACAGTAATCCAGTGAAATCACAAAACCACACTTTTTATACACTGTATAATTTATTTAAAAAGATGTCTACAAAGATGTCATGATTGTGCAACCTGTACTTGCATAGCAAAGTGTCTGTATGTGATGACTGTCATTTTACACCAACATGAGGAAACAAATTAAACACAAATATACTGGTTGTTCACCGTGCCACTGTCTCGTGTCATGTTTTTTGGTGAACGATTTTGTAATTATAGCTGGCAGATTGCTATGGGCAAAACAGGCTTAGTAATGAAAGCTTGAGAGCAAATAAGACTTGGCATTGTGCGTTCCTCTTCTTTTGTTTTTTGGGTGCTTTACACACAGTCTTTTGTTTTAGTGGCCTCTTAAGGACAAAGGCAAAAAATAAATAAATAAATAAATAAATAAAACACCTACAATGGTGGCGTATGGAGCAGATCTCTTCATGCTGTTCTTATTCTATTATATAAACCTGTATAGGAATATGAGTTACAAAGACATTTATACAGGAAACTAAGGAGGTAATGAGCAACACTAGAACTGCAATTAGTAAATGAAAGAATTCACTTGACATGACAGGAGGCATGGTTATCCGCAGGGATAGACTTATTCCATTAATTATGAAAAAGTAAACAGTTAATACACTATATGGCCAAAAGTTAGTACACACCTGACCATAACACCCATATGTGGTTCTTCCCCAAACTGTTGCCACAAAGTTGGAAGCACACAATTGTATAGAATGTCTCTGTATGCTGTAGCATAACAATTTCCTCTACTGGAACTAATAGGGCCAAACATGTTCCATCACGACAATGCCCCTGTGCACAAACTGAGCTCCATGAAGACATGGTTTGCCAAGGGTGGAGTGGAAGAACTCGAGTGTCCTGCACAGAGCCCTGACCTCAACCCCACTGAACACCTTTGGGATGAACTGGAAGGCCGTCTGCGCCCCAGGCCTCCTCGCACAACATCAGTGCCTGACCTCACTAATGCTCTTGTGGCTGAATGAACAAAAATCCCCACAGCCATGCTCCAAAATCTAGTGGAAAGCCTTCCCAGAAGAGTGAAGGTTATTATAACAGTAAAGGAGGACTAAATCTGGTATGGGATGTTCATAAAGCACATGTGATTGTGATGGTCAGGTGTGCACAAACCTTTGGTCATATAGTGTATCTCTTTGAAAAGAAAAACAAATTGTCGGAAGTGTAAATTCACTTACTCATAACTGATCTTCGAATGCTGGAGTTGGTTAAAGAGACTCAAATCGAAGTGTGCTGTTGTGTTTTTTGTGCTGTCAGTAGGCTGTATAGAAAAGCAGCTGAGACATGGACATGGCCTGTGTGGACTGACTGAGGTTATGACATGCCGCTTATGTGATGTGTCCAGTGTGAATTCGGGGTAAGTAAACTCTGCATTTATACTAAGAGTGATGCTGCTAGACATTTTTGTTATTGTATGTTTTGCTATTAAGGTTACTTCCTTTTCCACATCCTTAGCACAAAACACAAAACACTGGAATATTCAGTTGGGGAAAACACAGCTACAATTAGCGGCTGACAGCTGTGCTGAAGCATTAATGATTACTCTGGTGCTAATGTAGTACTTGGAAAACCCTAAACCAAGAGTTGTCTTCATTCTTTGAAGGCTTTAATGAAAGATGTGTACATTAACAATGCTCAGCATGTCCAGTAAATAACTCATAATATATGGCTTCTCAAAACTGATGCTGAAATAACAATGACTACTTTAGATCCGTGTCGAGGGCCAATAAAGGTAAATGTAGCAGTAAGTGCTATGTTTCATATTGTACTCATATACACATCTCATTGATAATACTTTCTTAAATACTTTCTTAAATCCTCCTATTATCCTTCTTCTCTTCTTTTGCTCAGAGCCTCTTTCCAAAGGCTCTGTATCTTCTGTACAGAGATTGGCAACAATATGCTCAGACATGTGAGCAGATGACAATAAATGTAGCTTGACTGAATATTTTTTATTACAAAGAAAGCCTACAACAAAGCTTCTCAAAAAGCTTATACAATAATCTTATAATTCGCAGCAATTTGCTAGTGACAGGCTTGCGACGGCCATTTTAAATTCACAAAAAAGAGACTTGATTATAGGCTTTGTCTATAAGCATGACAATTCTTACTTTTTTTCTTTCTGCTACAGCAAGCAGGGGGAGGAGGAAACTTTATTGAAATGGCTTAAAGCCTGTAATTCTCCTGCCATGAGACAGCTATAGTAATTCACCAAGAATACAGTAGCGTGAATCTTTTGTTGTGAACATTTCTCTTTCCAGTATCTGAAGATGACTGCAGGTGACTTAGGTCCCGATGGTCAACGTCACTACTGCACGTGTCACGATGTTCAGCTGTTATTTGTAAAGTCTGTGCTGTATGCATTCTTCATTTCCTAATGTTTGGTTTTTTCCACACGCATTCATTTAGCTTGTTAAGATTTCAGGTGTCCTCCCAGCTCGTATCATGGCACTATCAGTTCCCGCTCCCCACCTTTCACTGACATACAAATGGGCTGTTCTGACACTGGGAACAATAGAGCTCATTACAGCTCATCAGCACTTATTAAGCCAGAGTGTGAAAGATCACGGCATGTAAAGCATGAAGATTTTGCATTCCCTCTCCTTAATGGATCTGAGGAATAATACAGATGCTTCTTCCCATCCTCATTAAAGGCTGTTAGACGTCATTACTGCTGACTGTGCCATCAGTGCATGCAAAACATGCTGATTTTGAGTCACTACTGCCAACTGGAGCTGTGGCAAAGTGCATATCACACGATCTGCCCCAACACTGTGGCTCATTATGGCTCGTTAGGCTGCGATGAGGCTGAGTGTCATTACCAGATGGCAAGAGGGTGACCATTGAGTTTTGGTTCTTTAGGCTGAGATTTGATAGAGTGTCCTCCCCCTGCGGTTACCGTCGCTAGGAAAGCACAAACAATCCTTCACCTGCTGCTGTATGGCAGGATAATAATGAGAAAATCTTCGAGCCATGGTTCCTAACAGAGCCATGGAACACAAACAATACAAAATATATATGTACATAGAGACACAGAGACCCAATACATGTACATGTACATAGAGATACATGTACATAGAGACACAGAGACCCAATTCTCTATCTGCTGCAATATAGCACGTCAGTTAACACTGAAAATGTATGATGCAAAATTAAAATACACATCTGCCATAAGCACAAAAGAAGCATTCAACTGCACATGAAAGGGGCTTTCATCCTCCAGGCTATATCTCCAAGGGTGGACAAGCTGAGTCCAGGCTATTAGGTTTTTAATTCATAGTTGCCTGGTGAACAAGTAGGTTCAACAACCAGGAAAAATGAAAAATTTCTACTGTTTGAATGCAACACAGTTCATAGTGATGCAACACAACTTGATGCAACAACAACAGCACACCTTCTCATTCCAAACCCCACCTCCTGCTGCACTACACACATCCACCAGCCACAGTCTGGTTGACAGTAGAATGATTTTAGCTGGATTAATTAGCGCACACAGACAATCTTTTCAGAATCAGGAATACATAGGTATGTGGAAACACTGATGAAACAAAATAAAGTCAGACCAAAGCCTGCATATAACTCTCCTGCTAGCACAACATGAAGTCACCTTAAGGTTAAACATATTGGGAGAAAATAAAGATGCTAGCCAGACTCTAATAATATCTTGTACATACAACGTGACGATAGAACACCACAACTCACAAGCAAAAAGTCAGCCAATGACTTGCTGACTTTTTTCCAAGGACACAAACATGATGTGCTACATTAGAAATTTAGTTAGAAGACGATACTGATCATATAATAGTTCATTCCTGTTAGTCTGTATTAATTCACTTAACTTACTAGATCATATATTATTGTATTACATTAGCTACCGAGCAAAACTGGGCAGCCCACTGGAGCTAATGTTTTTATGACTACAATCATCTTAGTTACACAGATACGATAAACATATACCTACTGAGCTCTGTACTAGACTTTATGACTACTGACACATCTTCGTTGTTGGTCCACTCTGTAAGTGTACAGTTAAACACTATAGCTCATCTTTTTTACAATGCACAGTTTGTCTTATTCGTCTTCAAGCTCTTCATCCATGTCAGTTTCTATTGCCTGGTGGACTACTGTAAATTTACAGGTGACATGGAGTTAGCAGCAATGCTACTCTTCACACACTCATACCAGCGCAACACACACAACCATGTCACCATATCTGTGTCACTGCTGTGATGAGAATGGTCCACCATGCAAATTACATCTAATCAGCAGTGCTCCTAAGATGGTCCCTTTCCACTGCTGACTGGAGTAAAGGGAGGCTGATAAATACATAGCAAAATATGGACTTCAGTCAGAAATTACATGGATATAAAGTGCACCTACTATATAATCCATACGGCCAATGACTGTAACTGGAAGGTAGATTTGAGTAACCTGGAAACGGTGTATTTCTTACAGAATGTCAAACAGAAAAACAGTGTGGTCTGAATTAATTTTGCTATAAATCTGATATCGACATGCATACAGTGAGGCATAGTGGCATCACTCAACAACAGGGCACACTATGGCAAGATAAACATCCCGAGTGGAAAATGCTTTAGGCAACGAGCAAAAGCACATAAAGCTGCAACTACAGGTTCACTATTTACACACACTATGGACAAAAGCTATAACTTGGTCAACCGGTGAAGCTACTGAATTGCTTGTTTGCCTAGTAAATGTTTTTGAGGGTTCTGAGATAGAATAGAATAGAATAGAATAGACATGGGAAGAGTGGAATAGAGTAGAACATAATAGAGCAGAGAAGAGTAGAATAAAATAGAATAGAACTGAATAGAATAGAGTAAAATAAGACAGAGCAGCGTAGAGTGCCATAAAATAGAATTGAACAGAATAGAGCAGACAAGGAAGAGTGAAATAGAGTAGAACATAACAGAGCAGGGTAGAGAAGAGTAGAATAAGGTGGAACCAAAGAAAGCAGAATAGAAGAAAGCAAAGTAAAATTAGATTAGAAAGATTAGAATAGAAGAAGGCAGGGACGAGTATAACAGAATAGAATAGAAAAGAATAGAATAGAAGAATAGAGTAGAATAGAATCAAGCATAGCAGGTAGAACAGGTAACTACCGTCAGGTAGCTGGCTAGCTTGCTGTTCATTGGGCCCACATTGATTTGTACATTCTCGTTAAAGGTGTATGCAATTAAATTGGCTTCCCTTCTTCCTTTTCATCATCATTTGACAATCTTTCATATTTTTAAAGTCAAAATTTATATTCACAAAAAAATGTACTGTTCGCCATGTTCACTGACGATGCCGCTGACTCTCCTGTACTAACGTTTTCAATGTAACAAATTATTGCTAGAATTGGAATTTTATGTAACAAACATAAAATGAGTGGAGTGATAAAAACAGTGAAATGTATCAGTGCTGTTATACTAAATATCAGCACTCTTGGAACGCCACTCGTCCAATCAAATTAGTGAACCAGAACTAAGTTGTATAAAATATGTTACATGAGAAGTTTTACACCAAAATGCTGTTTTAAAATGTTTTAAGTTGAAAAGGTGCATCTGCTTTGACCTTATTGAGGGTTAAAACCTGGCTCGTTATCGTAAAATGACACAGTTGTCACCTTTCAACGTGTCCAGTGATTTTTTTTTAATGGTAAAATATACCACATACCAAGTCAGCTGAAATCAGTACTAACCTAAACGAGATGGTTATAAGGCCATAAATCAAATGCACTCTTTGCAACAATGACTTATATCCCTGATCGTGCTGTGCATGATTAATCAGTATCACTCATTAGAAAAGACAACACTCCATCAAAACACTGACCTTTGCCTGCCTAAAAATACCTTCTCCACATGTGGGTGGGGAAAATATTATTAACCATAACGTGGAAATACTATAAGTGTATAATATTAAGTGAAAATATTATATGAACATGTTTCACTGGCACATATAACAATGATATGGAAGAAAAAGACAACATTAAACAAAAGTCATGAACGATATAACACACATAAACTCTACTGACAAAAACAAACAGGTAACATGTAAGGTTCCAAATACATATTCAACACCATGCATTGGACCCTGACTAAAAACAGCAGACACACTATGACAAACAGTCATATATGCTCATAAGCTCTGTGACAATGAGCAGTCACAGTACTGAACAATCCAGCCTGAGCATTCGACCACACTCTTTAGCAGACATGATTGAGAACACCGGCCTTCATCGTCCTGCCTGAATGTGTGTGCATGTGCGCGTGCGTGTATGGGTGTATGCGCAGCCGCCCACACTTGCCACTGCATCAATTAATAATGATCTCCTCCTGCTTTCCCAGCATCACTCATCTGGCTCGAGTGGTTGTCGAGATCTGCCTGCGGCTCCCACGCATTCTGGCAAAAAGCCCCTCTCTGACTTCAAGTGGACAACAAGACCCCCCCAACCGCTAATGGATCTGTTCGCTCCGCCTTCATCAATCTTCATCATCTTTATCATCCTCATCCTGCTTTCACATGTGAACTGGCTCTCCTTAAGTGCTTGCGCTGATGGCTTTAGTGTCCATGCCTTATGTACAATAATGATAACGATGTGTTTGATACTTTGTCCACTCTACAATCTTCAGTTTCTGCCCTGGTTTAAAGAGTCAACATTGTGGAACCTAGATGCAACTACTACTTCTATATTTCTGTACTGGAAGCATGGCAATGAGATTGTATATAGCCTCTGAGAGTTCCTTCACTGCCTGTAATCATCAGATTTCAGTAGCATCAGGCTGTGTTACAAATCTGCCACTGTGTTTTTTATGCTAATAAATAGTCAACTAGGACTGAGAAAACTGGCAAGTACAATTGCATGCCAATTAATGTCCGTGTTGTACATCAGTCATTTACTAATTGGGTACATCAAATGACAGCACATGGTACAAGTGCTAAGGCGTGAAGTGACATCATGTGGGCTTTGATGGTGCACTTCTCAGCCCTTTGGGATTCGCAGTGAGCTGTTATCTCCACTCTCTATCTCTCTGCAAAATAAAGCACACTAATAGGCAGAGCACACTGAAGCATTGTCAGGAACATGAGGTAATGGCTCAGTTCTTCAGTGACCAGGCCTCACTGATGTGGGAGCTATACACTATATGGCCAAAGGTTTGTGGACACCTGACCGTCACACCCATGTCTGGGTCTTCCCCAAATTGTTGCCACAAAGTTGGAAGCACAAAATTGTACAGGATGGCTTTGTATGCTGTAGCATTACAACTTCCCTTCACTGGAACTAAGAGGCCCAAACATGTTCCAGCACGACAATGCCCCTGTGCGTAATGCGAGCTCTATAAAGACATAGTTTGCCAAAGGGGGACTAAATCTTGAATGGGATGTTCAAAAAGCACATATGAGTGTTATGGTCAGGTGTCCACAAACCTTTGGCCATATAATGTATCCTTAAATAAATTATTGGCTGTTATCAGAGCTGACAGTGATACACCCTCCCTTTGAAGTTTTCCGCATTTTGTAGAAATGAAATAAACTTTATTGGGATATTTTCCATTTGACTGACAATATATGTCTAACATTTGAAGGCGCTGGCTGTTTTTATTGTCATACGTCTAATTAAACAAAAAAGTAGACATTTGTTGGTTCGCCCCCTATGTCAATATTTGGTAGAACTACGTTTGGCTGCAATTACAGCTGCAAATCTTCTGGGATATGTCTCTATTGGCTATGCACATCTGGACCCTGATGTTTTTGGCCAGGTTTTTGAACCACTCCGGCGTAGCTTTGGCAGTATTCTTAGAAGCCTCCTCCCCAGTCTTAAGTCTTGCAGACTGGAAGAGATTTTCTTGTAGGATTGCCCTGTGTTTGGCCCTATTCATCTCACTATCAACCATCACCAGTATCCCAGTCCATGCGGATGAAAAGCATGCCCATAACATGATCCTACCACCACTGTGCTTTATTCTGGGAATAGGGTTCTCAGGGTTATGAGGAGAAGTGGGTTCCAGCCAAACCGACTGCTTTGTGACAAGACCAAAAATTTCAAGTACGGTCTGATCAGAAGTTTTTTCCACATCTGCTCAGTCTCCAACGTGTTTTTTTCAGTAATGGTTGTCTTATGAACAGAGCTAGCTCTCTCCAGCTCCATTTTTAATAATGGAATTATTGGTACTCAGTGGGATGTTCAAAGTTTGGTATATTTTTCATAACCAAGCCCTGATTGATACTTTTCTTGAACTTTCTCCTGGATTTGTTTCGATAGCCCCTTGGTCTTAGTATACTGTCCATTCACAGGGTAAGATTTATGGGATGTTTTTATGGGGTCCAACCCCACCTAATAAAAGACCAAAGTCCCTCTAGTAAAATCTGTCAGTTCGGCAGCCATCTTGGCAAAGCTCCCGGGTAGTTCATACAAGACTAGGCTTTCAGATACGGATCTGAAATGGCTGTTAAAGTCATTGACGTTGACATCTCTGTCTTAACCCAATAAGGCTCCTTGTTAATTATATCTATCATATCTACCTCACAATATAATTTAAAGTAGCATATAATCCAAGTCACATTACACTTGAGGTCAAAAGTTTACATCCCCCTTTCAA
>CM040455.1:21880328-21898043 GCA_022758105.1 Pangasianodon gigas
AAAATCCTTCAGGTCCCACAAATTCTTTGGTTTTCCAGCATTTTTGTGTATTTGAACCCTTTCCAACAATGACTGTATGATTTTGAGATCCATCTTTTCACACTGAGGACAACTGAGGGACTCATATGCAACTATTACAGAAGGTTCAAACGCACACTGATGCTCCAGAAGGAAAAACCATGCATTAAGAGCTGGGGGGAGAAAACTTTTGAACAGAATGGAGATGTGTACATTTTTCTTATTTTGCCTAAATATCATATTTTTTCCATTTAGTACTGACCTTCAGAGGCTACAGAAGATAGTTACATGTTTCCCAGAAGACAAAATAAGTTAAATTTACCCTGATCTTCAAATTCAAAAAGTTTTCACCCCCCCAGCTCTTAATGCTGTGGATCATTCAGGTAACAACACAGTATTAAGAATCAAGTGGATGTAAACTTTTGAACGGGGTTATTTTTATAAATTCAACTATTATTTTCTCTTGTGGACTATATGTAAACATCTTTTATGTGAAATATCTTATTCAGGTCAGCACTAAATAAACAATAACATGCATTTTGTATGATCCCTCTTATTTTGGTAAAATAATTAACATTTTGCAGATTTTGAAAGGGGGATGTAAACTTTTGACCTCAACTGTAATTTATACCGTTTGAATTAGTAGTGCAAATTGTGATTAAATATCTGACACTGGCTATCCTCTAATGTTTGCTAGTTAACTTTTCTTCTTAGCTAGCCACTAGACCCCAAACATTACATTAAATATGCAATAAAATCTAATGAGTTCACTGATGCTAATACCAGGGCTATATAATTCACATTCTGTTTTCTCATGATACTGTCTAACCAACCACAGACTACCTGCATGAGTCACAACCAGTCTGGCTTCACAACATTACCTTCAAAGCAAATGCACAGCTAGTTACACTGAAACGTGTAGGGGCTAATCATTTAATTAGCCACCTTGACATACATAGTACATGGCGCTAATTACTACTTGTTAACATAGTATGCTGGAAATGTGTGACAATGAGAAAACCTGATTCAGCTATTACAGTGGATATTACTACCTCATGGTCACATCAACTTTAATAGCCCACAAATGAGAGGATCCAGAAGGCACATTAGAAATAATTAACCATGAAACAGCCATTATCTAACCCAAGTGTGCTATGAGCTCCAACACAAAGCTTGGTGCTGAAAGAATTCACATTTATTTAGAGCAAGGCTTAATTACACTGCAGAAAGATATGCTGGTCGTGGGTACTGAGTTACTGTTACTCCATAAAACCATTAATCAAAATAGAAAAAAAAACCCACAAAAAAGACAGTGTAAAAACTCTGTTATCCTTTCAGTTATCCAGGATTCAGCAAACCTGCACTGATTTTGAGGCAGTCTAACAAACATAATTCTGTCTTGTTAAGTGCCAGAAACAAAAAAAAATACGGTATAAAGACATGTGTTCCTCATGAAAGGTTTATGGTATGCAGTAATCAACCATTTCAAATCAAGAAGGAGATTTAACGTAAGAAGCTTAGTTAGGGGGTGCTGACAGCTGTCCAAAACAAGATCAAGTAGTTAAAAATTCTAACCATTTGCACTGCTCAACCACCAAGAAAATCTGCCACTTTTCTCAAAAATAGAGAAAAAAGTTTCGATGTCACTCAAGTTTCAGGTTGCTTTTATTCGGCAAACTCTATTTCTAAATAATTTGAAGCAAAAAGTTGACAACTGAAAATTGTTGATAACTGAGTTAGACTCGAGTCATAATGACTTACAAAATACAAACTTGAATCTGACTTTTTTCTAAAAAAAAATTTTTTTTTGGGGCTTGATTTGGGACTTGACCAGAGATTTGTCTATCTTGACTCGGGACTTGGACTTAGGACATGACTTGGGACCTGTCTGTCTTGACTTGAGACTCGACTTGGTACTTGGGATCTGAGATTATACCTGGAATAATACCTAGGATGTGACTTGAGACATGTCTGGCTTGACTTTGGAACTTGACTTCAGACTTGGGACTTAATTTGAGACATGAATTGGGACTTTACTGTCTTGACTTGGGATTTGACCTGGGACTTGTCTGTCTTGACCTGGGACTTGTCTGTCTTGACTTGGGACTCGTCTGTCTCGTCTTGGGACATGATTTGGGACTTGACATGGGATGTGATTTGGGACTTGTCTCTCTTGACTTAAATGACAAGGCTTTACACTTGTCACTTGAATACAATGTCTTGTTCTCAGCTCTGTGAATGAAATACAGTCATTTTTTTATACATGCTGAGCAATATAAAGTGCATCAACACTTAACATTACATTTGTGCTTTTGTAACTGAATGCAGCATTGATAAATTATCCAGTGAATATAAATACAGAATTCATAACTCTTACTTGACAGTGTGGAAAATTGACTATTGACTACACCAGGCTAATTAGAGTCCCAGAACGCCTGATCATAAACACAGAACACACCCCTTTATATAATGAAAGTGAATGGAATATTAAAAAGTGCTTTTGATATCACTTGCAGAGTATTTTATATGGAGCATAAAGATGTGTTGATCAGTGCCAGACAACAGAGCCCAAACAAATGTTGCATTGTGCACAGCTCTGATTTTTATGCCCACCACTTCCATTGTCATTCCACTAGCAGACCAGAACACCATGCATACCTTCCCAATGCCATCACTGATTCCCCTTCTGACACACACACACACACACACACACACACACACACTTTACTACTGAAACCCCAGTAAAGAAGAAGCTCCAGGTCTAATGATTAATAAATGAATACTAAATGTTACTTCGCAAGACAGACACTGCACACTACTCCTCACAATTAGCTGCATGTGCTGAGGTAAGTCTATAGTGAACTTTGTGCAGGGAATGGGGGATTATTATTTCTCCTTCCATTAAAAGAGTAAGCAGTACTTAGGAGCAAATCCCTTCATATGTTCCCTTCAACATACACACAAATTCAGATGACTCACTCCATCTTCATCTGCTACTTGAAGTCAAACCCCCACAGTACAGCACTTATTCATAACCTTTAGAATATGTCAGCAGGCAAAAGGCAGTCATTAGAGAAAGTTTTATATTTAAAAGTCTTCTTAAACCCACCCCCCCAACACACACACATACACTCCCTCTGTGTGATGAGTCAGAGCAGTCAGCTCTCTGAAAGCATTCTTTAGTGTCTTTTCAGAAAGCAGCACCCGCATTTCCCTACGAGCAGAAATCGCTACATGAGGAATTTCTGCAGTGCAAAGGCTCATTACAGATGAATACCAGCGCTTCACCAATTCCATAATTTCAACGGCAAAACATTGCAAAAGCCAGAAGCACTTCTTGTGCTGCATCCATTTTCTTACTGATAGGATCATTTTTCACTTTCTTGGACATACAATTATGCATGCTACAATTGCAGAAGCAATTTTCAAATGCAAGGAATTTAAGGAGACAATTCAAATAGTTATACAGATCATTTTCATTTTCTGTTGAATTCTCATTTCTGATTGGTCAGAACGTGGTGATTAATTTTGTATAACAGCAGCTCTGACTGTATTAGCTGGCTGGATTTTAATTATGTCATTATAATATTATATCATTTCTACAGAACAACGTACACAGGAACTTATATTGTGAATGCTTCCACGTAAATTAATCAAAAAAAAAAAAAAAAAAGTGAGGAGACATTTATTTAGAAATGTTTATTTAGCATTTTGGAAGGCGTCTCCAGTGTTAGCACTTCTTCATAGCACACCCCAAACAGTGTTTATCAGTTGCTAAGAGGTATAAATTTGTTTAGATCACTTAGCTGCTCTTACACACAGAATGTAACATGAATTAAACAGTGAATTTTTGAAAGCTTCGGATAGCAGAATCTTGTATTACCAGCAGTGCAAACTGTGATAGACAGTGAACTCCAAGCTGGATAACTTAGAGGTCAGCCAACAAGCTGAGCTCAAGTCTGACTGTCTGAAATAAGAGCTTGCATTGTCACTATTTTTAATTTGAAAGGCAGTTCGTCGTTGGCAGGCTTTGGCAGACTGGATGTTTTCAGCTGAAGGTCTTTCACGAAACCGTGCCCCGTAACAATGGCATTTGAGGAGGAGGAGGAGGAGTAGGTGGAGGAGGAGGAATTCCCTCACTGCTGCCAAACAGTTTTGTGAGTATCAGAGCTCACTTTCTGCTATAAACAGACAAGGCCTCTTGCTCTCCTACATATCTCCGTGTCCCTGTCTGTCATTCTGTCCCCTTGAGACAGTCAGTCCTCTCTCAATTCTCTATCCTCTTCTCAAGTCCATTACCACAGGCCATTCCACTCTCATTCTTTGCTCTTACACTAGTAGGTAAGGATGAAATGGTTTTTATGTTTCCCCTTGCTAGCTGAGCTAACCTTTAAACCCTATTCAGATTATAAATCAGCTTTAATAAGAAAATGAAGAGGGATTGTCAGACCTAGGGTTCTCAGACAGGAATTCTGGGCACCACAGGGTGGAGGATGGAGGTGACAAGCCAGGAAAGCCAGGAGAGGATGGAGAATGAGATCACAGGGTTTCACCTTCATCCCCAAACAAGACTAATTAGAGAGCAGGAATGCCTGCTACATAACTGTGGGTTTTATGACCCACTGATATTTCAGAGCTGTTTATGGCACAGCTTGCCATGTGAGCTCTGCTTATTGGGCCTAGAGTTAGCTCTCTTGTGAGGTCTGTATCTGCTGTAGGGTTGCTCCAGTGTCACGAGTTCACCGTTAGTCACAGTGTAGGATTGGACACTTACCTCTTTGCTGATTTTTGAAAATACCAGTTAAAATGCATTTCCCCTTAAAAAGTTTGGCAACCCCTTCCCTCTGGACAGCCCCTAAACCACACTATGGCAACCTCAGTTCCTCCATGCAAGGGACACAAGTGCACTGTAAACCCTTTGACTTTATCATCTGCTACTGTTGTAAACACGTTACATTGCTGATTCTGTTGCCACTCCTAGCATGTTTATCAAAAATATACAAAATGCCAATCAAGTGCACAAAAGAGCATGACATTGCTGACCAGAACTAAACAAAACAATTACCTTTTTTTTTGGCTAAGCAGCTGTGCACACTGCCATGTTAGTTCAATGACAATGAGATAAATACTGATAAAATATGAGAGTTTATGGAAAAATACTCTCAAACTCTCAAAAATAGGAAAAAAAAGAACAATTGTGGGATTTGATCATTTTGTTTCCTTTTGTTTTTTTTGTTTTATATATGCAAGGATATCAAGGATTTTATAAAAAAGTTTCCCTTTTAATTAATTTTCTTGTGTGTTTTTGAATGTTCGATTAATACAGTGATACCATTAAACCGTAATACTTCAGACTAGATCATCATACTGTTAAAATTTCAAACTGTAACACCCCTAGTCTGCTATATAATCAGGTTGCTCTCCCATAACCCATTCTGTTGTGTCTAGTTTGAAACATATACTTGAGACACTCCAGTACCCATAAATGTTCCCTCTAACTGTGTAATAAGAAGTAAAAATAAATTGACAGGTAGAATAGGTGCTCTTTAATACACACATCACACAAGAGCAAAATTTCAGGTTCCAGCCCTCAGTTCCACACTCCCCACTATTTAAAGTGCTGCATGACTCGGAGCTGAAGCATCTGTCATTAATCACTCCTTCAATTTGGAGGTCTCTTAAATGACCAGGTAAGTGTGGCAAATCAGACTGTGTGGGCAGACAGGTTTTTATTGGCGAGTGTTTTTATGTCTGAGATGGAATGGTTTCAGAGAGATCCATTAGAAGCATGAGAGGTGTAGGATGAAGGAGGGCAATTACCTGTGCCTTTGTTCCGGTCCACAAAGCAGTACTTGAGCTCATACTCGCGTAGAATATCATGCACTTCCTGCAGGAATATATATCAGAGAGATTGCAGTGTTAAAATAGATCTAGCAACAGCAATTGAGATGTAAATCACAGTCCTTAATATAGGTTTATGATCTTGTGAACCATATACATTATATGGCCAAAAGTATGTGGACCTGATCATCACACCCATATGTGGTTCTTCCCCAAACTTTTGCCACAAAGTTGGAAGCACACAATTGTACAGAATGTCTTTGTATGCTGTAGAATTACAGTTTCCCTTCACTGGAACTAAAAGACCAACCATATTCCAGCATGCCAATGCCCCTGTGCACAAAGCGAGCTCCATGAAGACATGCTTTGCCAAGGCTGGAGTGGAAGAACTCCAGTCTTCTGCACAGAGCCCTGACCTCAACCCCACTGAACACTTTTGGGATGAACCGGAACACCGACTGCACCCCAGACCTCCTCACCCAACATCAGTGCCTGACCTCACTAATGTTCTTGGGGCTGAATGAATCCCCAAAATCCCCACAGCCATGCTCCAAAATCTAGTGAAAAGCCTTCCCAGAAGAGTGGAGATTATTATAACAGCAAAAGGAGAATAAATCTGGAATGTGATGTTCAGCAAGCACATATGAGTGTTATGGTCAGGTGCCCACAAACTTTTGGCTACAAAGTACATTTAAAAAAAAGTGAAGGCTATTTTCTTAAGGACCTAACACATGTACACTAGTGCATGATAGCAACACTGACCTTGATAACAAAAGCACATAAAGTAAAGACAATATCATGACAAAGAACAAAACTGGAAATTTGACAACAAAACACTGTTATTAGAAAATAATTAAAAATGCATAATCACAGCAAACAGAAATTTAAACATCTATTGCATGTTAACAAAAACACTGACATTTTTAATGAAATATATTTAAAAATAATAATAATAACTCTTACAAGGAAATTAAGAGAAACTCAGAGAAAACTTTTATGCTTTTCATCCTCCATTAAAATATATGTTAATGTTTTAATAATATTAATACTAACTCAAAATAATAAAATAATTTGTGTGTTATTGCAGCTGGATTTCTGCTCGGCTCTCCTATATAGTAGCATTTTTATTTTTTTTTAAATCATACTGGAACAGCAATTAAACCACATGACTTGTCTAGCTCTTCTGATAGCTGGCTACGTTACAGCCGATAATATTATAGTGATACACACTCAAAGCCCTTGACTGACAGTAGCAAATAAAATATGATGGCAGAGCAATATGATTACATCAGTGAACTTACAACGCTGAATGAAAAGAGGCTAATAACATTAAAATCTACTGCTGTCGATTTCCGGTAACTACAATGTTTTATAACAGTGTTATAAATAAAGGAATATTAATTAATTAATTAATATTAATAAAGGGGTACCACTCTCATACTCTTACACATTAACAGCACACTCATGAGACTTTGTGTCGAGGGACTTTATGAAAGTGGAAAATCAAAGAAAAGTATGACAAAGGCAGACTTTGTGTGTGTGTTACATGAATGAGGTGTTCTGGCTTAATTTCTGATATACCAGTTAACTTTATAAAACACTAAGCTGTTCATTACTCACAAATTATTCTATAAATACATCATGTAGGGAATAAAACATGACAGGGTGTGCTATTATACAAAAGTAACCAATATGACATGGTGGTGGGATACGCCCAACACAAAGAGAAGTTGATTATATTCCTATAACAGCATATCCCAATGTTTTATTCTGACTTTGCCAACAGTTGAACATTTTTACTTATTAAAGTAGTACATCATGTTTTAGCCATTTATAGTTACATTTAACTATAATTATAACTATAAACTATTGCTGGACAACGTCCACAAAACAAGTTAGTTCATCACATCTGTTATTACAGCTATAAACAGGCCTTCCGTTACATGCCTCTCATTTTCTTTCATGAAGTTAAAAAGACAAAAAAAATGCATCTAGTCATGTTACAGAGAAACCACAAACACCTCCTCCTCCTCTTCCTCCTCCTCCAGACTTTCTTGTATCAGAAAAAATAGAGTTACAGCTTCACCTCTGTTACAAAGCACTGACACTGGAGACTCCTTCCAAAAATGCTAACAGAAAACTTCACCATATGAATTGCACACATGAGATTAACAATTACATCATGCACATCCCTGTGTAAGTTACTATAGAAACAATAATATTGCATATTGCAATAAGCATGTTAAACCTGTGATTTGCCTTGCTGCTTTATGGCATTTAGTTAATACTGTTCTGTTTGTACTTATTCATTTGTTATAAAGCACCTCTGACAATAGTCTTTATATAAAGTGTTAAGTTTAAATGTAAATGCATAGCCAGCGAATTTGAAGTAGCCCTAGCTGATTGAGCTAGCTGAATAGAATCTGACCATAAATAGAACCTGTTTTTAATGTTTACTCCAAAACCACACCCTCAAACATGCTCATACACACTGCCTAGGCTTCAGCTGATTTAAGATTTGTGTGGTGCTTGAGTTTCAGTTTACGAGGAACTGACAGGTGGAGTATAAATTAGGATTAGTATAAATTAGTAAGTAGAAACAGCTCTATGTCCTGATTGGTTGGATGTTGGTGATCCAGTGGTGGATCTGTTGGGGAAGGGTACACGGGTGAGTGTTACACTGCATGGTGTATTATATAATCTGATGATATACGTATTTATGATGTATACAGTATAATGTACAGGTGGTGAACTTACTTACGGAGAACTGTCAGAGGTGCAGTATAAATTAGGAAGCCAAACATGTTGGACAAATTCTCAACGTAAAAGCCATGAAATAGCTTTTGAAAATGGATTAAAATTTTAAACTTCATGTTAGTGATATCTGATGCTTTAAAAAAAAAAGGAAAAAGAAAAAGGAATCACAATAAATTGAAGCACACTTTGACTGACAACTTGGCAGCTGAAGCTTTGGCCTCAGTGCAGGTGTGTGTGTGTGTGTGTGTGTGTGTGTGTGTGTGTGAAGGTGATGAGTGGTGTTCCCTGCACAAGGTTGGCAAACACGTGAAAGGTCTTTACTTAACCTCTGGCATGCTTTTAACACACACACACACAATTAAAACCTAAAGCAGCGAGACTTCTCACTTTAATTACCAGGTTGTTCCAAGTGTTTGCTCTTCAGAATGTTCTTCTCTACAACTGGCATCTCCCTACAGAGACACACACACACACACACACGCCACTAGTCTCTATCATTATTAGTGCAGCGAGAAGTGATGTTCATACGTTAAAGTGTCAGTGCTGTAGATATGTAAATTATGTAAATCAGTGTAAACTGAAGTCCATCTAACACAGAGTCCACTGTGTGCTACAGATCTTTATCACTCACTCACTCACGCACACACACACACAGAGAAATCTCTTCCTGCTACCTTTTAAGGACAGACAGCAAACGCTGCTGTCACATCCACTGTGTGTTTTTGTATGAGATGTAAAACAGAGATGTCTGTAGTTTCCAGCAAGCCGAGAGTGACTAGCGTAAATATTGGGCTGCTGGCTGTAATGCTGCTGCCCAAACTCTCCTCACATGCTTTATATCAGCTGTCAAGACAGTTATGTCCCAATCAGGCATGTTACACTAGGTGAAAGTTTGCCTTTGGATTCTGCCTGGATTTTCTATTACACTGTGTAGACTTCCCTGTGCAGATAAAAGATAAAAACTCTCTGTCTGATATGTCGTTCTCACCACTTTCACCCCACTGGCCTCATATTACAGAACTGGCGCCATCGACGTGACCAGTGCAACTCTCTCCATCCCTTCATAAAAGATTTAAGCGCATCCTGTTTGCTTTCCAAACTTAGCTCTAATATACGCACCCACTCACACTTCTCTCCTGATTAAATGTACTACAATGCATCCAGATGTCAAGACAAGACATGCATTCAGGCTGAAAAGCACCGTTACAGACAAAAAAAAGTGAATCAGAGCCTTCACTGGGAATCTTTAAAGCTGTCAAATTTCATTGCAATCCTATGCAAACAAATTGTTCTCGGCTAACAACACAAAGAGGTGGTGGCAAAAACCATCTCTGTTTAAATCTCTGCACAGTTTTACCCAGACTTCCTCCATGGTGAAATTCCTGGTACTGTTTTACCAATAAGTGACTAATATTCAATGACAGTAATCCTACGTCAAGCAGTATACCTGAATGCATCTACACCCTTACCATGTAAGGAATGAAAGATGATGAGGCATGCTTTTATAGGAAAATAATCAACAACTATCAACTTTACCACCCTGAAGTTGATTTTTCCAGTAGTATTCCCTTCAGTGTTTTATTCCTCTTATACCACAGCAAATTGCCCACACTAACAAAATGTATTTATTAAAAAATTCAACACTTCATACTTCTTGATCAGTTTGTAGTTATATTTATGTTCTGGAACATCCGTGAAACAGGTTAGTTCTTGTTATCGCTTACGTTACAACAGCTCTAAACATTCATTCTCACACCAACCTCTCTTTTTTCTCTCTCTTACCAAGAAACCACAAAGCCATCTATCCTAAAGATGCTCCTGAATCAGAAAACTTAAAATTATTGCTTTACCTCCGCCCATTACAAGCACTCACACTGGAGTCTCCTTTCAAAAATGCTAAATAAACATCTAGTCACAGAAAACTTTACAATATCAGCAACTACACAAGTAATTTTAATCAGTTTATGTGGAGCTGTGTAAGTTACTATGGAAATGATAACATCTTCCGACCAATCAGATTTGAGAATTCAACACTGCTGTGGTATGGACGTTTTACCACACACACTTTCTTCTGGTGGACTGGGGTTCGCTTCAGGCGAGCTTGTGTGTGGACCACATTATATGTGAAAGCGATGTGAAGCAGCGAGTAATGTGATTTGTTGAATCTTTCTTGAACGTGTTGAATGTGTTGGGGTCTGCAGATTGTAGTGAATGCTGTCTGGATGAATTGAGCAAACAAAAGCATGAAAAACGCACAGTTCAAATGAAGAATTGAAGCTTTATCATCCAAACTGTTGATTGGTGTCAATAAATAAATAACATGTCTATTACACAAACATTAACAAGAAGAATAAAATGATGTACCTGTTGTGAAAAAAGACATAAATTTTTCTAGTCAACCCACAGATTGTGTCATAAATCAAACATGGCATGATGACTTCCTTCCCCAATGAGCCCAGAATAAATCCTGGGTCTGGACTTTGGGCCAAGTGTAAAACTGCAGTAAAACAGAATCCTTAGAGGAATATTTCAGCATTTTTTGAACGTCCGTCTACTTCATCTACCTGTAGTGTATGTGTGATTATCACTAACAAGAATTTCAATCCCATCCAGGCTGTATTCCTGTCTTGTGCCCAGAATTCCAGTGATAGACTCCAGATAAAACCTGGATAAAACCTTTACTGAAGATGAACGAATAATTTAAACACAACTCCCTACACTGAGGAAAAAAATCCCCAGAAACCTGTTTACTACAAACTCCAATATAATGGATCAAAACTTTCTTATAAAGGAAGTCTAAGGACTGTTGCTGAACATCATAATTTTATGCTACATTTAAGTCCAGGTCATAACTCATAATCTACGAACTCCGACTAGGAAGAACCAAAGAAAACGACCCTTTAACTCAGAATTTCCTCTCGGGATGGTTTCCTCAACCCTGAGTTCAGCAAGTGACATCAAATCAACATGGCTGCTCACAGCATGAACAGGTGAACAAAGTAGCACTTCTTATCTTTAAATGAGTTATACTGCATATACAAGTGTTTGCTTTAGATCAACCAACATATAGATTTAACAAGTGGATATGTCTGTAACACTGACTATACAGTTTGCTGTTTACGTCCTCATTAGGGGGTAAATATACATCACTCATCACAGTTAGCTGGCTAGCTTGTTCCTAACAAAAGATGAACATGTAGCTCGAGGTCAAAAATGATATAATTCTGAGTTCTGACTTCTCACTTCCGAAGCAAGTCGATTGCAGCCTTACAGCAAATCCTTCATGAATTCATTGGGCAAGGATATGTGTATATGAAGCTTGTATAATTCATGCTTTCAGAGATAGGACTGCTTCTGTTGAGGAAGGAATTTGTGATAATGCTTTCCCAATGTAGTCAGTTTCTCTCTAATTCCGCACGGACACCACAAAAAGAGTACGTACTCACAAGTACTTTCTGCTATACTGCTCCAGTGCTGGAAAGCTGCATAACACTACATAAGAACAGCTTCAGTAAGACTTTATGTCATGTCTCATTAGACAAGACTTCATGTCTGTCTCATTATAACACCTTTACTGTATAGTGTAGCTCTGAATTTGTGTTAAAGTCACCTATGTACTGATGGAATTCCACAGCTGCCCTTAGGGTTTCAGCTTTTCAGGTTTTTTCTCAGTACATGAAACATGTTTTTCTTTGGTAATCTCAAATATAAAGTGCTAGAGATGCAGTAGAGGTTGGGGAAAAAAACACCGGGGTGTTCCTTTAACTCCTAACTCACAGGGCATCAATTTCATTCTCTCCCATTCTGTCTGAGGCTCAGGTAAATGGAGCCCAGTGTTCAGTAATTCACTTTCCCAGAGCTACCAGAGAGAAAGCAGTCGTCTCGCTTCATGTGTAATCAGAGCCACTGAGACTCCAGCATCAGGATAAAGCTGCAGCATCATCCCAGCCCAGCTGCTTTACGCACACTGTAATGGCCCTTAAATGGGCAGAGAGCCTGGCTGGGAGACACTGAGGCATGATGGGTATGGATTAAAATGTCAGGAGGATTCTGCTCAGCAATATGTGTGTGTGTGTGTTTACTGTAAGTATAATCTTCTATTAAAGTATAATCATGCTGCAATACTTTCAACATGTGGAAGAAGCAAGGTGCACTTTGTGAGTTAAAAACCCTTGTCTCTGGTTCACACACACACACACACACACACATACACACATACACATACACATACACAATCATACACTTCTGCACAGCCAGCTTGTACTTAGTGATTCTGCAGGGGAAAAACCTCAGAGATATAGGGGCACATTTTTAAAACCACCAAAGCACAAGCTCCAACATTTCACTAACAGTACTGCCTTCGCACGTGATGTTCTAAACACTAACCAATTCCACAATCTTGCCTCCCTGTTATAACACTACTGGGGCTGGTGATATGATGATGCAATATTGATATTGTGATTATTAACATCACAATACACTTTTCTGAATTTTGTGGGCACATCGAGGTGTTAGCTCTTTAATAATGCCATTGTTATTTGCTGCAACAAGCAACTGATTTGAAAAATCAATTAAAATCTATTTTTGCACCAATGATTTCATGTCTTCATTCTTTTCCATGTTAAATATGTAAATTATTTAATGTATGTAAATTATTTAATGTAATTTATGTAATTGCAAAATCCCAGCAAAACTAAATATTAGGATACATACAGTTTGTCATGAAGATATCTTCAAGTATCACAATATATTTTTTTCCAACTCCTAAAAAATTCCTAGTTAAATTCTTCAAGGCATTATTTGAATAATATTCAAATTTTGAAACAAAAAAAGGAATAGGAAAAAATTGATGGTATATGGCATCTTGCATGGTAACTTTAAGGTTCTGTATTTTTTTAATACCACAGCACGATTGACTTCTTGAATTTGATTGGTTGGAAAGTGTTGATTACTTTTTTGTATTAATGTGCTCATTGTAATACACTGTTGTTTCTATAGTAACAGCTAAGTCACCAGGATTTGTATTGTGGACGCTCTATTTAGTCTAAGCCTAATAATAAACAGATTACAACCGTGTTGTCATTTAACAAAGAATACAGTAATCACTCATATGCTGACACTTTTCTGTAGAGAGAAGTTTACCATTTATGGAAGGAGTCTCCAGTGTCAGCACTTTGTAACAGTCAGGACAGATGACTTTGCATGCCTCATCATGTTTTATTCCTTGGTTATTATACATACTTTAAGGAGCTATAGCATCTGTTAAAAAAACATAATCAGTGCTAATATTTTTAATAACTCTAACCTACACTTAGCACAGCTATTTTAATGCACCTATCTAATGCTCAAAACTAATTTAATTCAAAACTACTTTCAGTAGTAAGCTAATTTCAGTAAGGTACAAATTTCAGTAACAGTAATTTACTGAATTTTAAAAGTTGTTTTTCAAATATGTCATATTATTGAGTTGTAATTAGGAAACCTTGTCTTCTACTTTTAAATCTTTACTTTCAAATCCTGCAAATACGACATTTACTGGTTTCATTCAGTTTCTGAAAGACGAAACACTACAGAAGTCAGGCTTGGCAGACTTGATGTAAATAACACAATGTTATATAGTTACTCCTGTATCTGTTTCAACACCGGGTTTATTTCCATCTTTAGTCCAGTGCAGCAAAGCTGTATGAAATCAATGCGTCCACTGTATCTTTATTTACTTCAAAAATCAAAACATTCGAAAGAACCCATGGTCATGTGTAGTGTTAGCATTGTATGAATGTCAATGTCATTTAAAAGAGCAGGATTTAGCAAAGAGAGGAGAAGATGCCCTGCAGTGACTTCACCACTCATCTGACAAAGACGTCTGCTGCCCTTCTGTCTATAGTTAGAGTAAATCTGATATTTCCCTAATGCAACATTAGCATCTCAGAGCATTAGTTCTTAATGTCTGTCTCAGGAAGTGTTGTAGCACTAATATTGGAGCACTGGTGGAAAAAGTTCCTAATAATACTAAAAGGAGTTAATCCCACCTTTTATTGATTTGATTTTAGCATACTTTGACTCGACTATAAAGTTTTCCAATAAAAGACAATGATGAAAGACAGTCAGTCAGAAGACATCATTAGATGGGATAACCTTTTTTTTTTTTACTGGTTCTCAAAACAATGGGCCTCATTTTTCAATTTTAATAAAGTTGTGTTTAAATGTTCACATAAGCCAAGCCAAGTGAAAGATTTCCCAGTTTTGGAAACGCTGATCTTCTTCCTATTTGTGTACGTATGTTGATGAATGCCAGACACCCGTAAATTTGCATGTGGTGACAATCACAAAACTCCATTAAAGGCAAAGCTCACACAGCTGAAAGGACAAGTGAACGGGAAAAAACAAGTTTGAGAGAGGTAGAGGTGAAAGTTATTCTCACTCTTGTCTATGCCAATTAGTGTAACAGCACCTGAAAAGGTTCAAATCTGGTGCTAAGTTACAGAAACATGAATTAGATGTGAATTAAGAGAGGTGAAATGAAAATGGTTTGATATGAAAACAGGAAAAAATATCCACTGTACGCAGGTGATTGTGGACACCAAGCACGTCATACAGGGAAACCACTTTTTTTTTTATTCAAAGCAAAGCGTCTTAGCGACTCTCGGCCAGAAATCCTTTGCGCCCTCCTCGACGCCGTGTTGGACGAGCAGGAAGCAGAAGATCTGCTGCACACTAGGGAGTATACAGCACACTGCAGCTTGAGACATACTAGATCAGTCACTTATTGGCCACTTACTGCTGGTTCTAATAAAGTGTTGCACAGCATTAAAGAAGATGTCACAGCAAACACAACCAATCTGTACCCTGTGCCATTGCCCATCCTCCTTTTATACACTGTCATTTCTTCTTAATTGAATGACTGATCTTATTGTCTCAATTTATGGGTTCACAAAAATATTCATCAGATTTGTGTGTATAATTGAAATAGCTACACTATACTGCCAAAAGTTTTGGGACGTCTGCCTTTACATGCACATCCTTTAATGACATCCCATTCTTAATCCATAGGGTTTAATATGGAGTTGGCCCACCCTTTGCAGCTATAACAGCTTCAACTCTTCTGGTAAGGCTTTCCACAAGGTTTAGGAGTGTGTTTATGGGAATTTTTGACCATTCTTCTAGAAGCGCATTTGTGAGGTCAGGCACTGATGTTGGACGAGAAGGCCTGGCTCGCAGTCTCCGCTCTAATTCATCCCAAAGGTGTTCTATCGGGTTGAGGTCAGGACTCTATGCAGGCCAGTCAAGTTCCTCCACACCAAACTCGCTCATCCATGTCTTTATGGACCTTGCTTTGTGCACTGGAAACCAGCTCTCTACGCACTGTTCTTGAGCTAATCTGAAGGCCACACGAAGTTTGGAGGTCTGTAGCTATTGACTCTGCAGAAGGTTGGTGCCTTCTGCGCACCGTGCCCCTCAGCATGCGCTGACCCCGCTCTGTGATTTTACGTGGCCTACCACTTCGTGGCTGAGTTGCTGTTGTTCCCAATTGCTTCCACTTTGTTATAATACCACTAACAGTTGACCGTGGAATATTTAGTAGTGAGGAAATTTCACGAATGGACTTATTGCACAGGTGGCAACCTATCACTGTACCACGCTTGAATTCACTGAGCTCCTGAGAACGACCCATTCTTTCACAAATGTTTGTAGAAGCAGTCTGCATGCCTAGGTGCTTGATTTTATACACCTGTGGCCATGGAAGTGATTGGAACACCTGAATTCAATGATTTGGAGGGGTGTCCCAAAACTTTTGGCAATATAGTGTATATAAGCTATTCAAACTTGACGACGTAAGCTGTATATAAAGTAACTTTAATATAAACAATAACTTATCGCAAATTATATGATTTGAACCTGATCAGTCAAGATGTACATTAGTTAGTTTTATTATACGTAAATTTACATACACAGGAGCATGACTTGGATACGAACGTTTTTTCCCGAAATTACGGGGTTTTCATAAATACCAGTTTTCTTGTGTAAATGCTTGCACAAATGATTTACGAATAAATCTGTTCATATCCAGCTTGATAGATGAGGCCCTGTTTTTTTTTAGTCATGACTATTTCTGCAAATATCTAATCTGGTTATTTTGTTATCATTACAAAACAGCAACGACAAACAACGATTTCAATTTACAAGCTAGTACTTATTTTCCTCTTGGAGACACTCTGGCAGAATACATTTTTTTTGATGACTTAAAGCTTTCAAATATTACAGTTCTGACTGAATTTGCTGCTCGCAGACACTGCCCTGTTAAAACTGATGTACACTTGTACAGTGCATTATGGGAATCCTCAGCTAGAGCTTGCTTCAGTAACAGAATCACTGACATGCTGTATAGATCTTTTAGAGCTTTTTATGCTATGCATTTTCATGTAGCACTTTTAAAGCAATGTGACTGAGCTGCTGTATGTTTTTGAGTCACATGCTCCAGCACATACACCAGGTTTGTGTAGCCAGTAAATAATGATCCTTTTGCTCTCAGATATAAAGATTTATCATCTCAGAGATGAAAAAAAGCTTGTGAAGCTCTGTGTCAGCAAGAAAGTCAAAGAAACACAGCAGTCACTTCAGCGCCGAGACAAAAAGGAAGAGTGATGCTTTTTGGGGAAGCCATGCTGTTCAACAAGCCCTTACTGCTTATAGCTCACAAACTTCACAACAGTGACAATTTCAGAATCAGCATGAGCTCAATGAAGACAGATAAGATAAAGAAGAGTCTGTGAGTGTTTTTAAAAGTTCAGTTTCTAAAGCATAATGATGAAAAATCACCTTCCTCTTAACTGCCATTACCCTTTTCCATTCCTTTTGGATTGTGCAATATCACTCAAGATACCTATCCTGAATATTTTCGTTCCATTCATGAGATTTCCACACCAAGGTACACTGGTTATGAGGAGCTATTCATGTCCAAAATAAATTAAGGTAAATCAAACGCACATGCACCTACTGAGGAGAAGCTTATGTGAAAAGCGAGCAGATAAGGTTTTTATCTGCTGCAGTATTAATGCACTCATTCTAATATACTTTTGTTCACAGAGACTTGTATGCTGG
>CM040455.1:21900594-21959000 GCA_022758105.1 Pangasianodon gigas
TCCATTCATGAGATTTCCACACCAAGGTACACTGGTTATGAGGAGCTATTCATGTCCAAAATAAATTAAGGTAAATCAAACGCACATGCACCTACTGAGGAGAAGCTTATGTGAAAAGCGAGCAGATAAGGTTTTTATCTGCTGCAGTATTAATGCACTCATTCTAATATACTTTTGTTCACAGAGACTTGTATGCTGGAGGCTCCACAATAACACAAGGCAAATAATAAAGGGATTTTAAAAAACACAGATATATAATCTATAATTTTGTGAAGCTTTCTGCATGACATTTATGGAAGGAGTCTCCAGTGTCAGTGCTTTGTAATGGTCCATACGTTTTCCTCCACAGGAAAGTCTTCAGGACTACAAGAAACACTTTCTTATTTCTTAGTAACATAAGATGAATTTCTTGCCTTATTAACCTCAAGAGAGAGGAAAAAAGAGAGGCTGGTGAGGGAATGATTGTTTATAGTTGCTATAACGGAAGTGATTAACATAACATTATACGTACCTATAAATGGATAAAAAAGTATGCTGTCTAGTTCATTAATGAATGAAAAATTGTAATCGCTGACACATGCACCTACAGAGGAGAAGGTTATGTGAAAAGAGAGCATGACAGATAAGGTTTTTTACAGATTACAATAAAACAAGCCAAAAAAAATCCAAAACGTAAGATTAAACAAACAGAATTTTATTCAGTCTCCAGCCCTGAAGTGAAGAAGGAAGAAGTGTGTTATATCTTATGCAAATCTTACATAACATATTTCAGTAAGAATGGATGAAGATTTGTCCAGTAATTGCTCAATGATAGAATTTATGCCAGAAGGAATGGGGAGTGAATACTGCAACTGAGAGGATCCAAAAGCTGTTCTGAAGTTGGAGGCAGTTATAAAGTGGAGACAACATTTATTACAACATTAAATTCAAAAACTGTTTAGAAAACATTTAGATTTTTTCCACTATTAATATCATAACACATATTTTTGTAATGTAAACCCTAAAACACTTCCACTATGTGTATGCAAATGTGTACACTCAACTGTACAATGCTTCAAGAGGTTGGACATCCTCTAAAAAAAAAAAATCAGGCATTAATAGATAATATCATTCTTTGTTTCTTATAGGCTTTTTCTGCATGGCTACTATCTTTGCCATTGTTTAAATCTACAACCCCTTTGCCCTTTTGTTTTTTCTTAATGTGAACACAGAGAGAGAGAGAGAGAGCGAGAGAGCGAGAGAGAGAGAGAGGTTGACAGGGAGAGCAGAAGGGAAAGACAGATAGGAGCAGGAGGTGCTTTGCCTCACATGTGTCCTCTCTGATAAGTCATCACTGTGTAACCCGCTCACCACAGGTCTGTATATCTGACACCTAACCGTTTCTCAGGAGTGTTACTCAAGAGCAGCTGTGAAGTGGGCATGGGTTTACAACAACAGCTTTTATATTCATCCAGGAGGTTCAGCCTGGCATTATTCTCAACCTCAATTCAATCATGGTATGGTGGAACGCTTCAGTCGATAGGATTCAATCTTAAAGAGAACCTTTTTACTGATTAAAGAGCGCACAACTCTATGAGACCTTACACAATCCGCTTGGACACACATAACCAACTCTAATGTGCTTCTTTTCTTTTTTTCTTTTTTTTTTTAACTAAAAGAGACTGTGAACTGTCTGCTGCTGTCATCTCAGTGAGCTGTCTCTGGTTCCAAAAATATTACTCTCTGCTCAAGATGGCCAGCAGGTCCACTCACACAAATAATGACTCTCAGTGTCCAGGGTGAATCAAATCACAGCTAATTCTATACTAAAATAAGATAAAATTAACTAAACTGAATTGCTTTATTGACCAAAAGTGTTTATACCACAAAGCTGTTGAATTAGCAAGTCTGACTAGTTAGAAGATGTTGATTAATTTTCTATAACAGCAGCTCAGACAAATCACAAGTATATACAGTATTAATGCACTCATTCTAATACATGTTTGTTCACAGGGACTTGTATGGTGGAGGCTCCACAATAATACAAGGCAAATAATAAAGGGATTTAAAAAAAAATCTTTAATTTTGTGAAGTTTTCTGTAAGACATTTATGGAAGGAGTCTCCAGTGTCAGTGCTTTGTAATGGTCCATACGTTTTCCTCCACAGGAAAGTCTTCAGGACTACAAGAAACACTTTCTTGTTTCTTAGTAACATAAGCTGGAATTTTTGTCTTATTAACCTCAAGAGAGAGGAAAAATTGATTGTTTATAGCTGCTATAATGGAAGTGATTACAGGATCTTACTAGTTTTTGTGGGCGTTAACATTAAACGTAGCAATAAATGGACAAAAAAGTATGGCATCTAGTTCATTAATGAATGAAAAATTGTAATCGCTGACAAATTGCTGTGGTATAAGAGGAATAAAGCACTTCGGGACATGCTTACATGAATTTGTAGGTGGAATTGGTGCTTGCTTACACAGAAGGACATTACATAATACAGAACAGAAAAATCAATCAATCAATCCCTGAACGGCTTATACAAAGTAGCTATATATCTTTAGGTATAAAGCAATGAAAGTACATGGCATTTAGATTTTAATATACTAGGTCTATCTAGTGCAGTAGTATACTGAACCTGAGGTAACCTTTATTTGTGCGAAAGATGGAGTTTCCTGACAAACATTGCACTTTTACACACAGGACTGTTAGGAAAGCACCCAGAAAGAGACACTTTCTTCATCACTACTTACCATGAACATAGAAACCACCTTATTATTATGGAAAATGAATGATCTAGGCGTTTAATGGGTCTAACCTCAGCATGAGAGACCTTGTGTTATTTTCCACATGAAAGCTCTGTGTAGCATTTACCTGGTGTTTATACCGAAATAAAGTTTCTTACAACATTTTTTCATTAACTATCTTTCTCTGTTAACGTTTATTGTTGATGTTAATGGCAAAATGTTGTGTCGTGTGCTTTCCTGCCACTTGTTTCTCCTCTCTCAGGTGATTTGGGACACAGCCTCAACTGCGTGCTCATACAGTCCAGGTGAATCTTTACTGATTTCTGAGGGTCTGCTACTTTTATATGCTTTTAGATTCATTATTTTTACTGATTAATGTCTCAGTGCTTTATAAAGCGACTATTTAGAATCAGGGGGAGTTTGTGCCGCGCTTTACGTTTCCATTAATCAGGAATAACATGTCTTTATACTGCAGTACAGAAGAAATAAATAATAAAACTGCCACAAGTATACTATTATAGTACAAGTCATTAAAGAATAATAATAATAAAAACTTTCCATGCAGAAAAATACGCCCTAAAACTTTGCTGTCAGGACTGGAGATGTATTCTCACTTGGTCTCCATCCGGAACCGCACTACCTCACTACCTCACTACATAAACAGTGTGTGAGAGCAGTAGGGCACCGAAAAGGATCTGTACTATTTAGTAGTGAAGTGCGCACTTTAGGACGCTTTACCTGGTTAGTAGCGTCCTGCGGCAGGTTCTTGATGACAATCTTTCTCCTGTTGCTCAGTTCTCGCCGAGTTTTCTCCAGCCTCCTTTCAATCTCCTCAGGCTCCAGCTCGGCCATGTCCCGGAGGATGGTGTCCTCAGGAGCCCCGTCCTCCTCCGGCCGGCTCTCGGGGCTCTCCGAGTCCGGCACGGGGGAATTCGGGCGCTTTACAGCGGGCGCTGTGGGCGGCTGCATGGAAGAAGCGGCCGCCATTTTGCAGCGCGCGGTATGGAGAGTGTTCTGAGTCGGGTGGACGCCTCGCTTCTCTCTGCTGATCCCCATGCACAGAGGACTGAACACTCACTCACTCACACACACACACACACACACACACTCTCTCTCTCTCTCGCTCTCTCTCACACACACACACACTCAGCGTGCGCTCCATCTATCTATTCTGTTGAGTACTCCTGGCGACCTCCACCGATAGAAACATGAACAGTGCTGATGGGGTCGAATAAACAGCACAGCTGCAAATCTCATCCACCTCCAACAGATCTCACACTGAGTCATTGCAATCCTTCTCATATTCAACCTGCACCAGTGTTTACAAGATCAAATATTATTATCCACAAATAAGAGAACCCTAAAGGAATCAAATTCACATTTAAGCACAAATTTTCCCCAAAACTAGTCAAATTAATAAATCAAAATAAATTCCATTCCATGACAGGGGTGCCATCTGTGTCCCACTGATAAACACAAGCACAAATATGCATGTAATGTAAAGGTGAACATAGGTCACCTATAGAATCCTGGTCAGGGTCATGATGGATCTCAGGCCTATCCTGGGAACGCTGGATGTGAAGAGGGAATACACCCCAGATGCAATGCCGGTCCATCACAGGGCACCATGCACACACACACATTCAGCTCATTTACACCTAGGGGCAATTTAGCACAGCCAATCTACCTACTGGAATGTTTTTTTGGGATGAAACTGGTAAACCTGGGGAGGACATGCAGGGAAACTCCACACAAACAGTAACCCAAGCTCAGGATCGAATCATGGAACCGTGAGACGGCAATGCTACCTGTTGCAGCACTGTGTTGCCCAGATAAATAACTAACTTAAAACGTTAATAAAACCTATTTACAGCACTTAGAAAACAGCATTTCTACCTCTCCCAGTCCACCATAACAAGACTTTACCTTGAAATAGGCTATAATCATTAAATTACTTCAAAAATCCTTTTTTTTTTTTTTTTGCATTAATGTGTGAATCCATTTTACATCTCATTTTTGAAACATCCTTTCCCATGACTCATTCATTATAGGTTATGAAAAATGTACTTTTCAGTCCCACAACTCCATACTCTGACCACATTTACCCCATGAAATATCTAGAATATTCCACAAATCACATGTTCAACAGGAAACTGCATCATCTGAATTTCCTGAAGATCATGGCACATTCAGAAGAGAAGTGTATTTTCTCATTTCTTTTTCTTTATTTTCAATTGTAATGTTGACTGACAAGGTCTGACACAGTGTGCACTTACAGTTGTGGCAATTTTACACCAAAAAAACCCCAAAACATTCACTGGATTTTATACATTTTTTTTTAAACGTGAAATTCCATATGCCCAAATTGAATTATTCAACATGAGGTGTTAAAGCAATAATTTCAGCATACAGTTTGCATGACAGTAACTTTTAAACCACCTCAATGATACTGCTGGGTTGAGGAACAGCCCACTGACCAAAAATCTCCAAAAGCAGTCCTGAGGTCAGAAACTGACACTGATGATAGTCATGGGATTAATAAAAATAGTAATATAAGAAAGGTACCTGATACACTCATACCAGCACCACATACATTACCATTTCAGGGTCAAAGCTATGATGAGAATGGTCCAAATCTCATAATATCTAGTCAGCGGTGGTCCTATAGTCATCCCTTTCCACTGATGGAAGGAGTAGTGGGGGTATAATCAAACTGAAGTAACTTAGTGTTCAGTGCCCTCCAGAATTATTGGTACCCTTCATAAAAAATGATCAAAAAATTATTTTAGAAAATATACATTACACATATCCAGATTTTCCACTCAAACAACAGGAGAAACTTTTTATCTTTGTTGGAAAAAAATTATTCTCATTAGAATAAAAATAACATTTTCCTTCAAAAATATGTGCCAAAATTATTGACAAACCTACAGAATATTCTAACTAAATGCAAACAAATTGTAATTCTTGAAAAAAACTTGTATTATTTTGCCTTTGTTCTCAGTCCCCAGGAACTCTTGTTGACTTTAACCATGATCTGTTTCTCCAGGATATAAATATGATGTTGCCCTCAATGCATGTATGTCCTTGAAAAGTAATTCATCACAGACAACTGAAAAGACATCACACGCTGGCTTTCTTTCCTGCAGAAGCAACGAAAAACCGTGCATTTGTTTAGTCACATTTGATGTGGGAATGATTGACAGCGGCTCTAAAGCGCCTGTGGGTGTGCAGAGAGCGACTTCCACACTTAAATACCATCGTCTGGCACACCAAGTTCTCAAAATGCATGAATAATCATTTTTAATTTGCAGCAGGACATGAGATCACCTTAGTACATACAAAGAGCTGTTTTTTTACTCTTATAGTGTAGAAATGAAATATTTGCATAATGAATTTAGCCTATTATAATAGGAAAAGTAATCTTGTAATAAACAGGAGAGAAATGAGCATTTCAGTGTTAATGTACATTATTAACACACTAACAATCAACCTGACAGAACGGAAATATTACACCAAAATGGTGACACATACAATAACATACATAACTACACACTATTAGTTCTTTCCCATTACACAAACACAATCAATGCTTGCAAAATGCTTGATTCAGCTTACATTTGCCAGATTTAAGGAACTGTGTATCTTATGAAACATCTTTGCTTGCTAGAGGAAAAGAGTAATGGCATGGCAGGGCGCTCCACGTGAGCCCTCAAAGGAAAAGCCTGCGCATAAATGCGTGATTCAGCCTCATCTCTGAGTGAGTGGGAGTAAGAGAGGAGACGAGGGTTATTTCAGATTCAGAGAAAGTGCCGTGTGGGCGCTAGCAAACCGAACACCTGGGACGTGTGTGTTTATGTAAGGAGGTGAGGCGATGGAAGCCTTGAACTTCACTATGCTGAAGCGCGGGGGTGGCAGCACTCTGGTTCAAGGTGCACGATCCCTAATGCACAAGAGATTTATTCATGCATGTTTGCACAAAAGCCTATTGCGTACACAGTAACAATTAGCTACATACGCTGTAAACATGAAACGGGAGAGAACCGTGACTAATTAAAATGGCCCATTTGCACTTTTATTGCATTTAAATGCCTCTAGGAATTAGAGCAGACTGCCTGAAGGAAGCAACCATTCAAGTGCTCCAGTTCCGAAGAGGACTTCTGGCAGGAGAGAGGACTACAGAGTCAGATTTTCCAGACAAGAGAACAGATCCACACCTACGCTAACAGATATAAGCCCACATACCTGCTGCTCTGTACCATCCAACCTATGGAGGTTAAGCAGTTACTGGAAATATAGACTATGAAGGTTAACATGGGTGAGATCAGTGTCTAATGGAAAGCTACAGTATAATTATAGTTCCAAATCCAGTCCAATACACCTGATCTAACTTATCCGTCAGCGCCCTCACCAGCCAGATGAAGTGTTTATCTGGGTTTCACAGTTTCAGACTGCAGTCCATTCTGAAGAGATCACTAAGCCATAGTCCTTTTAAAAGGCTACATCCTCCACAGTGACAACTCTGTTTTCGAAGCTAAAGCCAATGTTTTATTGTAGCAGATTCACCAACAGTCATGCAATTTAAAAAAAAAAAACATGCAAGGAATAAAACACGTCAGGACGTGCAACAGGGTGGTGTGTTGCTTTTACCACCTCAAAGTTGATAATCTTCCAATAACAACATGTCCTGAAGTGTTTTACCCCCACTTATACTTGAGCAGTTTGCCAGCAATTACACTTTTTTATATTAATTAAGGAACAGCACATCATACATTTTATCCATTTATAGTTACATTTCTTGTCAACAGCCTCTATTTTCTCTCAAAATTAATGAGAAAAAAAAAAAAAAAAACAGTTTGTCATGTAACAGAGAAACCGGAAAGTGCAAGGTACTTCGTCTTGAAGACTTTCCCAAGATGGAAAAATTACTTACTATTACAAAGCTCTGACACTGGAGACTCCTTCCATAGAGGTTAAATAATAAAAGTCTCCTGACAGAATGCTTCATTATATCAATAATTATGTTTTTCTTTTTTACATAATGCTTTTAAAATTACTAGACTTAGATTATGCGGCATAAATATTATATGTTAATGTGTTATTATAGGGAAAATAATGCATTAGCGTGAGCGCATTACTGTAATCATGTGATTTGCCTTGAAGCTGCTGCTACTGTCAGAGGTGCTGCTATAGAAAATTAATCAACACTAATCAGTTTTGAGAATTCAACAGTACAGTTTAATAACGAACAGATGGACTAACAGTGGGCTCCAGTGTGGAATGACAAATCTAATGCAGGGTGCTTTAAAAACGTCTGTTTGGTCAAGGACACTTCTCCTTCAAGGTCCATCATTATTTCAGAATGGACTATATTATTGGTTCAGAGTTAAACTCTGAATGAAGAATGATCTCTGAGAGGAGGGTTCATGACGACTTGCAAATTGGTTTGTTGAGCAAAAAGCAAAAATCAATGAATTGCAATGATAAAAAATTAAGTGACATGTGGGATACAGTGTTAAAAGGAGAGCAAGGTACCAACAATTTGTCACCTCAGAAGTACAACAGCACTCTTCAGAGTCCGACTGTGTATCTGAATGATACTGATATTTTCCCCCAGATAAAGGTATAAGGACCCCTTGAGAGTACTACCAGAGTAACTCAAAACATACCTTTTCTGAGTGTGTACTTTGTACTATTTGGAAACCTTTTGCTGAAAGGGTTTCTGTGAGATGAAACAAGGTGACTCCAATCTCCACTTTTCTACACACCCTTCTACTGACCTGGAAAGAGCTGAACACAAAAACAAACAGAAAAGAATGCATACACATCTAGACAGTTGGTTAAACCATTTTTTTTTTTGCTATATATCCATATGAGAGTTGGGCTAGAGCAAAAACTGGTATATGGACTGTATAGGGGCTCTGGGAACTGGTTTAAGAACCACTGTTTTTAAAGATCACTTCAGTGTGAACCCCAATAATGAATAAAGTATCTAAAGTGTTACTTTGAGAACTACTCATGAAAACATGGCAAATGTTAAGCAACAGATTCAGACTCTTTAGCATCCTGCATTACCTGAACATATATTCTATCATTCATCTTCAGTAACCACTTTATCCAGGGTTACAGCCTAGCGGATCTGTATCCCAGAAACACTGGGTGTGAGGCAGCAACACACCAGATGAAACACCAGTCTATTGCAGGGCACCATACACACACATCATGAGGCAATATTGCGTAGCCAGTCCACCAACAGAGGTGGTGGGAAACCATAGAACCTGAAGGAAACTCGCACAGACACAGGGAGGACATGCAAAACTCTACACAGGCAGTATCTCGAACTCTGGATCAAACTGGGGACCCAAAAGCTGTTGGGCAGTAACGCTACGCGCTGCTCCACAGTGCCACTCCTGGTCACCGATGTTCCTTTTAAATAACACTTTGCAACACAGTCTTAAAACAAATAGCATGTACATCACATAAGGGGAAAGAAGTTCCCAAAATCTGTAATATCGGAAGCTACACCATTCTGAGTATTTCTTTAAAATTCAGACATTCATGGTTTTATGGACACAATACTTAAAATTATAGCCTGGTTTTACCCCACATAAGAGACTTGAATGTAATACAGCCAACACCGATGATTAAATTCCAGAAAAGTTGTCATGTTTTCCAGTGTGTATAATAACCAACCCTCCAACCAATATGACGTTCTTCTGTTTGTACCTTAAAGGTTCAGAAAAAAATCAAGTACTCAGTGTACCATGGCTGAATATCTCACCTTGCGAGCAAATACAAGCTGTGCATTTCCACTTTCTGTGACCTTGGATCCAGGAATATCATTTCAGTCCTGTGCTACATATTTGACCATCTGTGCTCCCCATAACCTTTCAAAGTTAAAAAGGTTTACGGCCAGTATATGAACTTGAGAACATACTTGGCTGAATTTGAATTTGCCTTTTAAATTTGGAACCAGGTTAAAAATGACTCCTCATAAATGTGTGAAATGTTGTTGCAGTTAAACTGTTAGTTTAATCACAGCCACTTCAAAGCCAAAACAACAAAAATGGATCTCTGTCTAAGCTCAGCAGTGAATACTCCAAAGTGAAATTTCCTCAGAAATCAATAAAGATCATATGAGAATGTGCTCAGGAGAAATAAATCAAGGATGCTTTTAATTTTTTTTGAGAAATGACTCGTGACTGCAGAAATCTGAACAGTCCAAAGAGAAATAGGCCTACATACCCAAGATGTTTCAATTTAAACCTTAAAAGCTTTGCATAAAATGGATGTGTCAGGAGATCGTGAACTGGTGGATGTCAGTCCGGATGCAGACCCAGCGAAGTATATCAGCTGATAAACCTATGGTGGGAAAAAAAAAAAAACAACTGACCATAGTTCAGCGATTCTACAAGCACAGCGACTACCAGCACAGCTTTTGCAGAAACATGCATTTATGTACATTATTCAGCTGAAGGCATTCATTGGAGCAGAGATTACAGGGCTAAACTCATTCAGTCAGAATGTGGAGAGTTTTCATTTACCCTCTATGGTCTGATTAGCAAACTCAAAACATGGCAAGTATGCATTCATTTCGCCTGTGCCAGATTCAAAACAGACATCTCATCTGTTCAGCATCCATGGCACAACCAAAACGTACACAACCACTTTAAACTGCCTGATTTATAGCCATAAACTAATTGTTAATATTTAGGCATTACCTGTTGTTGCTATTCAGTCATATTAGTTGCTTATGCAAACCTTTCTAAGCAAGGAATATGAAACCAGCTCTTTAAAAATGTATCTAATAAATTGAATACCCCTGGTTTAGAGCTTTCTTATATTCAGATTCCACCCAATAGATAAATTATGGCTGGGCACAGAAAACCATTTGGAACTGATACAGCTAATGAATTGTAATTACTGAACATAATTACATGCCCCATGTGCAGTGTCTTTTTGGCAAATATTTTGAAAGGATGTTACATTTCATCACACAAATTAGTGCTCTAATGTTGTCTAATCACAGCTCTATTAAAGGCTAAGGGCCTTAAATGACCAAATGTGTATCATGCATATCAGGGCTTTGTGAATCATAGCCTGGGGTTTGTCATTATTCTAAACATTTTTTTGTTACAGTGGTTTAAACAATCCACCATTAGCCACTTGAATCAAATGGGTTTAATCCAAACCTTAATTAAAAATAAGCAAGCTTTTAGATAATAAAACCTGGACTTAATGTGTTCTGTTGCTCAGGAACAATCTATGGCTTCAATAAATAGCCAAATTATTATTGTTTCAATAACAAGCCTAATATTTGATTTAATCAGCCAAACATTTGCTGTCTTTAATATTACATAGGTTAATGCAGTTAACAAAGTAATAATAGAAGTATACCTCAGCCCAATTCTATTTAGAACACACAAGGCCAAATCTTCAACTCAGTTCCATACACGTCCACCTTTAAACTATAAAAGGCAGGGCCAAGGGGAGGAATGATATCAAATTGCTCTTAGAAAAAAAAAGTGTTGTCATACTGCGTCCAGTCCAGTTTATGTGTAACACTAGTGAAGAAGTGGATATGGCTTAAGAGATAAATTTATAGTGTGGGGGCATAAATTTACAAAAAAGATGCTGGATAAGAGATTTTCATTACATATCTTTGACCTTAACTACTTAATACATCATACTTTCCTATTCCTTTTAATATGCTGAAGAAATATTTGCATTAGTGTCTACTGTTAATTAACCTGTAGGGTTGAAATAATGGGTATAAGGCCATATGGATAAATAAACATTTCTCATGTGTCATTCGCTCTGCTGGTTCATATACCACAAAATGCAAAGGTCTAACCATTTTCTGATCTCTTTATGGGACAATTTCACATGATTCATCTTTGATATACACCCAACTCCAATATTCAGACTCAAACCTCCAAATTTCCACTGCAATGACTAGGTTTTCATTTCATGATTTCTACTGGGTCAAGTCAGCGTAACCGACGCTATCCATAATGTTACACTCTTGATGAAAACTTCAGAGATGCGTTATTATTCACACTGTATTTACTAGCAATTTTTGGTGCATTTGTAAAGTTGTTTTGAGTCCAAATGGGCTGAGACTACATTGATCAACTTTCCTGCATTAAAAAAACCCAAAAAACTTACACATACAGTTTTCAAGAACAGATTATGTCTGCTGTATAATCTGTTCTTGAAAACTGTATGTGTACGGGTTTTTTTTTTTGAGAGTAGTAGACTTTGAGAGTAGTTTGCTAGAGATAAATTATTACTGATCTTTTTTTGGATTGTGGAAAATGCAATTATGTGCTAATTATTCCTCCCTTTCTACACTAGTATCACATATCACACATGAGCTCAGCTTTATGAATAAGTAAATACAGACACAATAAAACTTCTGACACGGACGCGAACACTGAGGAGTGAACTCATTTATAAGCTACTTTGTTAAAGGTCAAATGTACATACATGTATATTTTTTCAATCTGGAAACAATAGGCATAATCACTCTAAAATCATATAAGCACAAAGGCAACATCTGGATTAGATGGGCAACTTGACAGAAGTGCAGGATTCTGATATTTCTGCTTGTCCATCAGGGAAAATGAAAAATACTGACCGATACTGAGCTATTTGTAAAAAATAACCCACTCACTCCAGATAAAATGGTTGGTCAGGACTGAATAGGGATATAATAATGAAGGTTTATACACACAGTGGTACATCTCAGCATCTTGAGGTCACTTTAAAAATGTCCTAAAACAGTTGTGATTGGGAGGTGAAACACTTAAATCTTGGAGATCCTTTGCAACATTACAGTTTTCTGGAGAATCTCTTCCTCTTTCGTAAATAACAGGCTTGGAACAAACCATGCAGCGAATGAACAGATTCAGAGAAGCAACACATTTCTGCCTCCACTCACAGATGGCTGGTGTGCGCTCCCTTTTTTTTTTTTTTTTTGCGCTTTCTGTCCAATGCTCAGCGCAGCCACTCATGCCCATCCGTATCTGATTTTTTTTTTTGCGGTACAGTACATTCTCACAGTAATGTGTGTGTGACGTACAGTGCCACACATCCCACTGCTCATTGCTCTGTAGTCCGGCTCAACAGGGCCTCCTAATGACGAACTAATCATCAAGTTACAAGTTCCCTCCATTCATATGTTCCCACCTCAATTCCAGTTAAATAAATAGTAAAAAAATAATCCTTTCGGCTTCATGTTTCCTTTAAAAAAATTTTGAGATGCTTTGTGGCACTTAAAACAAGTGCAAATCTGTGCCTCCACACCATTAAAAGCAGTTAAGTCCAGGTTCAAGAGTTCAGGTTAAAAAGACTTTCCTCATCACAGAGGATTTCCCCAGGTGGCCTCGGCCCTGTCCCTTTTCTCCCTTTGCTCTCTCAGAAGGGCACAGTGTCTGGCTTTAGGCTCAAAGTGGAAGTGGAGGATGAAGGCAGGCCTCGGAGTGAAGTGGCATTAAAGGTGAGCTCTGTGGGTGGGGTTCTGGGTTTAGCACTCGGCATCCACACTGTGAACGGTGACTGCCGCCTGCAGGTGGTGAGTGTGCGTGTGCAGCGGGTGGCGTGTGTGTGTGTGCCGATGCGGGTAGAGCTTGTGGCTGAGCAGTGCAGCGGTCTGGGGTGGTGTGTCCAGTTCCAGCTCCTCGTCATGGTTTCCCACATCCACTCCTGCTGAGAGGGGCTCACTGGTGCACGGTGGATTCTCACTGTCCTCTTGAGGACTCATAGTGCTGTAGCCTAGACACACACACAGACATATAATTCATACACAGCTCATGGTGCTACAGCCTGCAGCAAATCAGGTACCAAAAAAAGGAAGAAAAAAAAAAGGTGGGCTGATGAGAATAAACCTTTATTTCAGTCCCAACTTGGTCACACCCATTTTAATCTTAATCTTAATTTCAATTCATGCAGACATTCACATCAAAATATTTGAAATAGTTGAGCTGTTTATGCTCACTTTATCAAGTTTCCTGCAGGGATGATTAGGTTAATGAGCATGCTTAAAAAGATCCTTCCACATAATTAAGCATGACTTAGAGAACCTTCTCACACACATGCAGCCCTCATTAGAGCCCTCAAAAGCTTGAGAACACAGCCTCACTGCTAAATTACTGTGTGTGCGTGCGTGTGTGTGTGTGTGTGTGTGTGTGTGTGTGTGTGTGTGTGTGTTTTTAATCTCTGCACTGTTACAACACCCAGCTGGGATGCTGTCCAGGAGTTCAGCTCTAGCTCTGGCAGAGGAAACTCTCTCTGATAATGGCAGGCTACTGAAATGATTTTGACTTCTAAGATTGCACACAATGTGATTTAACTGATGCTATATGAAACTGGGTCTTTATATTGGTACTGTATGTACTGCGTTTATGCCCAAGACTCTTGTAAACTTGTACCTATGAACTGCTGCTGTAATCAAAGACTGTCCTGTGAGCATCCCAGGATTCCTATTCACAATATACTCATATTGAACATCCTTTCAGCATAAGTACTGTCTGTCTTTACACTTCCACACCTGTATAACCTTACGATTTACAATCCTAGACCTAGAAGTAGATGGGTTTCTTTTTCAGTCTGGCTCCTCTCAAGGTTTCCTCCTCATGTCTTTTCAAGGAGGTTTTCCTTGACACTGTCACACTGGTTTGCTCATTAGGGATCTAAACCTACATCCAGATTTATGTAACCCTACATTCACAACAGAAAGTGACAAAGCAGTAAATGATCATATCATTCATTTTCTATGCACGTGTACAAGAAATTTAGTTGAATTGTCTTAAACCATTTCAAATTTTCCGACTCTGACGCGCTTCAGTCAGCATTACACGACATCACCTCATATATCAATTAATTATACTGGGCAATATGTCAAAGCTGATCTGATACCAATTCAGAGATTCAGGTGGGTATCAGCCTTGACACTGATACTCATTACTGGATTTGTAAATTGGAATTTTAAATATCCTGGCATGACATTGCCCTGGGTGTGGCATGAGCTCAACCAGCTCAGTAAAGTGAGACATGAAGGATGGCTAATATTTCAGAAAGATGAAGTTCAGCCAGATGCTGCAAGGCAAACTGGAAAAACAACCCCACTGATAGAAGATGCACCTGAGCTCTGAAAGAGACGACTAATCCTGGGTCACAAAGGTTTGTAAAAATTCTAAAGGCAACAGTTATTTAGATACAGAGCTGCAGGCGAATAGAAGAACAGTGTGTTGGTGGTGCAGGAGTGAGTCAGAGCTCACTGCAAAAAGCCGAATCGATTCGACCCCTTGAGCTGGATGAGTGAATAGCTAGTGGGAGGTGACCTTTGGCTGAGCTGTTTAAAAATACAGAAAAGTTTGCTGTGCTGCTGTAGGCTCCGTTTTTCCGCTCTGTCTTTCGCTTACAGATATCTGCTTCTTTCTTTCTGCCCGTTCAACTCTTCCCCTCTCCACGAGGAACAGAGGTGGTGTTCTTCTCCGTTAGCTACACAAAGGCTTGTACTAGGAGTATTTTTTGACTGCACATTAAAAACAAGACCTGGCTACAGAGAAGGCAATGCTTTTATACCACTGCGAGGGAAGTGGAGCAGATATTTACTTTTACTTTTTAACAGGCAAAGACATCACTACACGTCCACATGCAAGAAACACTACGATTAAGCTCGTCCTTGCTCATATCCGTTAGTACCCAGTAGTTTTTCTTTTTTCCCCTTTAATAAAAAAATCGTTGGCTCTGGGTTTGTCTGTGGACGTGTTTTCAGTGAGGTTCCACAACCCTGTGAGGAACTAAAGAGCTCTGGAACTCTCTTGAACTAGAACTACATAGTTCCTGTTCTGTGTTTGAAATAGTCCCCGACTCACTATCCCCTACACTCGAACACTACATAGAATACTATCATAGGAAACAGAATTAGAGAAGGAAAGTACACAGTCGTTCTTTAACCAGCATCTCTTTTTTTCCTCTCTCGTGAAGTTGGTAAGACAAAAAAAAAAAAAAAAAACAGTTTGTCAAGTCAGAGAGAAATGACAAAGTGCTCTGACCTGAAGATTTTCCTGTGTTAGAAAACTTACAGCTTTACTTTTGACATTTACAAAGCACTGACACTGGAGACTCCTTCCAAAAATGTTAAACAAGTGTCTCCTCAGAGAAAACTTCACCATATCTGTGAGTACATATGTTTTTAATCTGTTTAAAAACCCTGTGTAATTTGTTACTTAAAAAAAAAAAAAAAAATCTTAGAAGAGCACATTAATATAAACTTATGATTTGGACTAATGTCAGAGCTTTGCTGAAAATTAATCAACAGGTTCTGATCAATCAGAATAGTCAATTCACCAGCGCTGTGGTACAAATGTAAAACATTTTCTGGTCACACCTATGAATTTCATAGCATATTAGCCTTTATTGAATATTATTTCTACTAAGTCACTTACCATGGTCGCTTTCTGTTCCTGATCGGCCCCAGTACCGCCGCCTGCGCTCAGGACTGTGTGTGTGTCTCTCGATGACAGCAGCGATGAAGCGTGTGTTACTGACTGTACAGAGTGTTGGAAAAAATATGTGAAATATCACACATTGAGTTAAGATAAGTATCACACTCTAAGAGTTAAAATAAGTCTTATGTACACAAATATCCCCATCAAACATTTTAAGGAATTTTAAAAAGAATTCAGTTTACAGAATAACAACATTAATGTTTTAAAGTACAGAAAACAGAGAATAAGGCTCCTACTTATGCCTCTGTCTTCATGACTGTCATCATCCCTTTCATCACGCTCGTTGTCCAAGTTGGACATCCGCACTGACATTTCTGTGGATTAAGCAGGAGAGAGTGAGTCAGCCAGCAGAGAAAAGTTGCTGATACGAACACACTTCTCTTCCATGGCACTTCCACAAGATAAAATCCACACAAATTTTGATCACCTTTTCATGCATTGCTTATTTTCATACGTAACAGATGACACTTTATCTCACTGGATGATTACATTACAGACTGCTAGAGCAATATAACATGCAATTATAAAAGCTTATAGCAAGAACAATTAAAATCATAACGGGATTTGGACTTTTAGATAAACACTGCATCGAGAGATTCTGTGTATTTTTGCTATCCTTTTGCTAACCTGTGACAGAGTGAAGGAAAGTTTCAGAGGGAATTAGCCTCAGAAAATGACTTAAATTTTTCTCTGCCCCATTAATCTCTCTTTATAATGACATTATCTGAAAGGGTCATGGACTCTAATTTGAAAAGGCTGCTGTGTTAAGTAGCCAGCTTTAGTTAACTCTCTATCACTTTCTAGGCATGTTTTTCAGTACCAGTGGATGAGAGACAAATGACAACTGGGAAGTTATTAAGAGACAGGCAAGACAACTGATAGTAGAATTGTCTTAAATTTACAACCAGAAAATTACAAACAACCTTATGCCCCCTGTAGCCTTTACAGAAGGTCTTACCAGAAGTAACTGAATCTAAGCTACATAGATCATCTAATTAAGGGTGGCTTCACATAAGCAGTGTTTAATATCTTTTAATCGAACCCTGGCATGATACCCTCTTGGTGCAGTTCATTTAGGCAGGTATGAACATAGCAATTGCATTCGAGTATGGACCAAAACAGCCTGAGTGAGGTATTCTTGGCTGGCTTTCAAGCAAACTCTGTGTATATTTGCCAAAGGTCTGTGTACCTTTTCTGTTGCTGTATTTCTGACCAATGAACAAACAAGGCTTCATCACAGTACTGAGAATGTGCTGGTTAAACTAGTAAATAACCTACAATTGGCCTCCAATCAGGATTATGTTTCCTTGCTTGTGTCGCTTGATCTCATTGCAGGTTTCGATACTATAGACCACAATAATCTTCTACACAGACTACACTCAGATCTTACATGACTGATTTCTATCAATAAATGTTCAAGGTGATTTCTTTGTTCATACAAAATTAAAGTTTGATGTTCCACAAGGCTCTGTTCTAGGCTCACTGCTTTCACAGGCAAGTTGCCCAAAAGCCCAGAGATGACTGCTAACTGGAAAATATAAACAAAAATATCTGTGTACTTTTTCACCTCAAAATTAATATCAAAGTGTTCTGATTTGAAACTTCATCTGAATTCTGTAAGAAACCTCACTAACATTTTCACATGAAATGGATGTGCATATTTTGAACCAAGTGCCTTGGACAACATTTTGGCTTCTTTTTCTTTTCGACTGGCCTTGACACTCTGTCCTAAACCTTTGCGTGGGCGTATTTGTGTGTATTCAATCAGACTCACCCTGCGCTGCTAGAGGTGACATGTGCTGATGGCTGCGGCGGTGGATCTGGTGCCTGTAGGCGTACACAACCAAAACCAGCACCATGATGCAGCCCATAATTCCTCCTGCTACTGGACCCACGGGTGCACTCTTAATCATGTTAAGGGATGCCACCTCTTCATCTGGAAAAGAACAGCAGGAATGCGTATTTGTGGAATTTTTCATCCAAAATACACCCCAAGGTGGGGGAAAAAAACCAAAATATGGCTAATAAATCACTTATCACTTATCATCTTAAACATTATAAAATGTAAAGTAATAGTGTTGTATAAACTTTTATTTAACCATTATCCATATTCTTATAAAGCAAACAAAGGTCCAAATTAAATTCCCAGACTGTCTAACGAATGTGTAAGCTCACCTAAAAGACCCATGCCATCCGCATAAGGACTCTTGGCACCTACGATTCCCCCAAAACACTCCTTCTGTAGAGCACAGTAAGGTTTGTCCAGCTGTGTCTTTCCGTCACTGTCTACCACACACCACTCGCAGTCCAGCACACCAAAGCAGTCACTGCAGGAATACACACATGAAGTTTGCATGAAAGCAGTTGTAAAAAGCACAATAAATATACTGCCAAAACAAGAAAAAAGAAAGAAAAAAAAGCATTTTGTTATTAATACAAAAACACAAAAGTCACTAGCACCAATTATACATAGTCACAGGCATGAGTCACCACCAGGGGTCAATCTGTGTACAGTGGTTGTAATAAGCCATGTGTGTTAACACCTTCTGCCCTTTAGCATTAGTAGAGAAAGCATGTCTTCAATCGCCCTAAGCTCTCCTAAATGACTACAGTAGCTTTCTTCCTATATCTGCCTGCGTCAGATTAAAAAAAAAAAAAAACTGATACCTGCCTACAAAGCCAAAAGCAGACCCACATCTACCTATCATACCTTATCACAGTCTGCTCCACACCAGCTTCCCTTAGAGCCTCTAGCATAGGGGTGTTACGCAATGTGGCTATCTGTATCTCTTAATGCTGTAAAAATCTGTAACTGTGTCTGTATTTGGATTAAAATCTTAAGTACATGTGGCCAAAACTTGAAAGAGTTTTTTTTTTTCCTTTTTAGTTAAATATGACCCCTACCACTATCCCCCTGGAAACACTGAAAAAACAAACAAAAAAAACCAAACAAACAAAAACAAACAAAAAAAAAAGGTAGGAATGCCAGCACTATCAGCATGGTGTGTGGCTCTGTAAGTCACTCTACTGCACAAAGATTTTGTTAAAAACAAGACGACAGTTAAGCAGTTCCATTTATTTAATCTACTTATTTGTCTAAGTTTTAAGTGCATAGTTGTAACTCCAGCATTAGCGTTAGCAGTGCACTGCTAATTTGTTGTAAATGCCAGTAAAGTGGTTGTTTTCTATACTAACCACTAATTTATGTTTGCAATTTATTTTCACTACTTTTTGCAAATACAACCTTTAAAAATCTCTGCAACGTTTATGTCTTATTTCAATGGTGACCACATAGAAGACCTAAATTTCTGGAGTTGCTATGGTGACAAAATTATGTTGCCTTCAAGCCCATGTTGTCACTGGCTCTTGGTTCCAGACCAGCAGCACTTTGGTAATGGAACTGAATCAAATTTTTGAGCCAAGAACCGTCTCTTTAGTGGTGGAAACGGCACCGGCACCAGCTGTCATCTTGTCTGTGGAAAGGATTTGTGCGTGTGTGTGTGTGCTGGACAGAGACTTGGGTCTCTGGACATGAGCTGAGCAGACTGACCTGCTGGTGAAGCGCTGGCTGCATCGAGTGTTGATGCACTGAGGCAAAGTGTCCTGCAAACTAGACTCAATCACTGTCATTGACAAGGGCTCTTGGTGTACATCACAGCTTGGATTCCTGAACACACACACACAGGCAAGTCTATAACTGTAGTGTGATGACTGAGATTACAAACAGCTCAACAAACACATCTCCACACAAAAACATGTTGTTGTTTTTTTGCAACACACAAAAATGCTGTTCTTTGCAGAGCTGTGGAGATATTAGTTAGCATTATGAGTCATCATCATATACACACACACACACACACACAGAGTCTAAAGTGTTTCTCTGCAGGGATCTGAAATAAAATTCTGACAGATGGTCCTTTACTGGCTCTGTGCTTAGAGGAACTCTTCTGCTCAAGGATACAGGTGGATGGGGATTTACCCAAAGTGACAAACAAGAACATGAAAGACTATAGATGTCTATTAGTCCACATTACATGTTAGTTGCTCCATTAAAATAGTCACCTTTATCCTATAACCATAATGCCCATCATTTTAAATATGTGACTTAATTATGTGCAAAACGCCTGCCACAAAATGCCTGTAATGTTCTAGACAAAGAAAATGTTCTACACTTTAATGTTCTACACTTTAAATAACACAAATCTACATACAAATCCTCTAGATCCTCCGGATTAGCACAGAGTAAATATTTTTAAGCAGCCTTCAAGGTTACAGTATACAATTTTAGACACAGCTTATGACAACATTCATGATAATAGTGGAAAGCCAAAATAGTTTTATTATGACAACTAAATATCAAAGCAGACAGAGACAGTAGGAAAAGACTGAGAGTGTATATTTCCCCTGCTGCAGATCTGTGGAGATTTACCTGTTTTCTGCATTAGTGAGATTGCCAGTACACTCATTCACCTCCAGAGGGCACTCACATGGACACTCACACTCATTCTGCTCCATTCTGGGAAGAAAATAGAAAAAATGAAGAAGAATTATCCTCATTCAAAAATTAGTCGACAAAAAGATCAATATCATATGGATTCATATCAATTCCATATTACAAATGAATAATAATGTAGACAGGGTGAAGCATTATTCCAGCATGATGAAAAACGCACCTGTGGCAGTTTAGGCAGAGGCGGTCCACAGTGCTGCACGCACAGAAGGCCAGCGAATCGCAAGTCTCATTCACGATGCCTGCAAACGCGTTGGTTCCTGGAATACGAGTGAGTCTGTACTTTGAGCAGTGACTGCCGTGAACCAGGTTCGTCAGATCACCCTGGAAATCACACAACAATCACACAGTGTCAAAGAATACCACAAACATGCAGGATTTCTGCATACATATCAGCGTCAATGGAACATTAAAATGATTCAAACGTCTCATAGTCCTGCTAAGTATGATTACACAGCAAATAAATTTTTATTTATTTATTTTTTTGACACTGCAAAGATAATTATCAACAATTGATGCTATTACCCTGTGTAGCACCAGAGGGCGGTATGACACAACTAGACAGAAGTGTAAATGAAAATGTGAGTCTGGACTACACTGTGCTGGGAGGACCGGACCAGCATCATTGTGTAAAGACCAGCTGCAGAATTTTATCCTTCCTTATCTCACCAACACAACAATTATAACAACAAACATAATCCACTACTACTCAAGAACAGAATTTAAATCACCTCAGCACAAAAAAATGTGTGGAAAAAATGGAATGCAGTCATACAGATGGAAAAAATACAATCAATAAATTTCCTGAGATGATCAATTTCACATTCATCCATTTTCAGTAAGCGCTTTAGCCTGGTCGGGGGGCAGTGGATCCGGAGCTTATCCCAGGAACACTGGGCATGAGGTAGATTGGACACCATTACCAGACACCATGCATACACATTCACACACTCATCCACATCTAGGGGCAATTTGGACTAGGTAATCCACCCACCTGCATGATTTTGAAAAGTTATATACTGTTTATTGCTAATTCATCTGCACTTTATTCTTGCACTTTGCTGTCTTTAGCTGTGATAGCAATGCAAATGACCACAAAAATAAATGTACAGAAGTGTCTGCACTCACCAAAATGCTAGTGTTGAACTTGTAGAAGCGTTGCACTGTGCGATCACTGAAACTGTTACACAGCTTCTTCTTCACAAAGTTCGGGTGGTTGAGGATATCGTTTGCCACCAGGGGTTCCTACAAAAAATATAAAGAAAATTAACTTTCAGACTTTCTTTGCAAATCACACAGGGGAAAAAAAGAAGAGAAACAGTTATAAATACATGTATGCAATTATCCCCATGCCCAGAGCAGAGACAAATCTGCATCTAGTAAACACATCCCACTTCTGAGCAGTCAATCAGTGCAGCAGTGTGTGAATGGGTACCTTATGCGTGATATGCTGCTGTTCTGCTGGAGCATGGCCTTTAGGGTCGATCAATGTGGGGTGGGCCACCAGGTAGCCTCTGTCCTCCATAATAAAACACCTACACACAGTGAGAGAAGAACAACATCTGATAATCAAGACAAGACAAGATAGACAAGATACAAGAAAATAAATACACACTGTACAAGTGGATCTAGTACAATAAGTATGACTGCAAGTGGATCTAGTACAAAATGTATTTTTATATAAGATTCATGCACGATATAAACCTGTCCACTGGTGCGGATTTCTGTTGTTTGATTCAATACTGATATATACACACAACAAATCTGTGTATATAAGATTCCATTTTCCATTCATAAAGCTCCGTCGGTGGCACAAACAGTGAAAACAGCTTACAACGGCACATTTTTACCAGAGGAGGTATAATAGAGTGTATTGTGAAAACATTAGGCTCATGGACATACTAAAAGGAAGGAATGCAAGTGTCCAAAGGCCGGGGTGCAAAGGGTGTGTTCCACTTTCTTTAGAAAAGCTCAGATCCATGAGGCAGCTCAGAATAGTCCTCACTATTGTGCATGCCACACTGGGCCATTCCACTCAGCTAATCCTGTTTAATGGCTCTGGCACTCGGAACACTGAGAACACTGAGACCTGACCCCTTCTGAGCATGAGAAGTCCAAGAAAGAGAGAGAGAGAGAGAGAGAGAGAGAGAGAGAAGGGGGGTATGGAGTACGGAGAGGGGGAAGGGAGTGCACAAACATTTAGGAGGGAAAAAGAGAGGTAGAGGAAAGAGAGGAGAGGAGACGGGACGAGAGTGCTGGCACTGAACAGAACAGGATGTGTCTGGAATGCGCTCATAATCAGCTTATCTCCTTTTGTGTTTCTCACCACCTCGCATCTTTCTCTCCTTTTAAACACTGCTCTGGTAATTATTCCTTGGACTTTATGCACTATTTTTCATCTGTTTTTCACTATTTTTTTTTTTTTTACTTCAGACTCTCAGAACAATTATGCTTCTCTCACCCCCCACAAAAAAAGGGGGAGAGAAAAAAGAGGGTACTATGTGAATGCTGCTTTTCAGAGACGGGCAAATCTGATTAGATTCATATAAAAAAGGGAGTTTTAAAGAGCCTCTGGCCATTTCCCTGGAGCTCTGAGAGAGGCATAGAGCTGGATTTTGGCAGTGTGAAAGAGAGAGAGAGGGAGAGAGATGATGAAAGAGGCTGGGACAGGCTTACCGGATTTTATTTCCCTTGTCCTGGTTGCAGATGGGTAGTAGATCCAGCAGGACTTTATAGAAGTAGCGTAGGGTAAAGTCGATGCCCATTACTGCTACTGCATAGCCTGGGGCCATCTGAGAGCTAGGGAAAGAAATTGAAGGTGAGAAAGGAGAAAGGGATTGAGTATTACACACCTAGGTTAGAAAATTCTGCTTTAATTAATCATTGCTGAAAAAAAAAACATAATAATATATCTAACATTTGAATGAATATTTTTATTCAAAAAAAAGCAGATACTGGTTGGTTGCATAACTCTTCAACCCCCGGGTCAATATTTGATTAAAAAATTATATGTCTATCACCTTTAAACCTCAGAAACCTGATATTTTTGCATAGTGCACCTAATGAAGAACGTATCCATACAACATGGTGCTACTACCATGCTTCCACCAAAGGTTGTGGAGAGGAAGGGGAAAACTCTATACATTATTTACACATGATAAAAAAAAATACTGCCAATTTCAAACAATTTCATCATATTCCTATATACACTACAACAAGCTTTTAACCCACATGATGGATTAGACTTTTTTTGGATAGCCAACAGATCACACAAGTGCAACGAATGATGCAATGTCTCACACCAAAAGCCAAACATTCTGACTCAGACATTAACACCAAAGCTGATGTCATATATCTAAACTCCCAAAATCTTCCAAACAACCATATAAACACATTACGTTTCTATTTTTACGATGCATCAATGTGAGCAGCTGTCAAATTCAATTCTGCATGACGGAATCTTCCTTGGCCAATAAATATCCGTTCTGATTCCGACCTCATATGCCTTCATATTCTCTATAAATAATGCATTTCCTGACCTAGAGGCGTGGATGGTGTGGCTGATGGTGACTACATAGCCGGCTCCACCAACATCCAGGTAAGGTCCGGTGAAAGTGATCAAACCAGGATTGGCCACAGCATGCAGATACCTATAACAGCAAAAGGATCAAATGTCAAATCAGTTAATTAAAATTAAAAATGGCTTCCATATTCCATTCAGTTACCTTATAGTCAATCGAAGCATAGCATTGAGCTGTACCTTTTACTCATTATATTAATGCCCTGCAATCAGGACCTGACAGGGGTGAATTTGAATAATAAAACTGTGTGAAACTAAAAACCTCAGGTTTACATCTGCATAGAAAATAGCATTAAGAAGAGCAGTGCACAAGAGTCCAATACTCTTTAGTCTGCTGTTCATCACCAGCTCCCAGGGAGTCTGGAAGGCTTTCGGTGTTGTGTTAGAGCATGGAGACCTGTGCCCTCAGGCCCTAATCTCACCATTGTCTCCTGGTGGGGTCAAAGGCTTTGTCCATCAGCGAGCCGGGGTAAATCCGCAGCACCCCATTGGGCGTTGCTATGTAACGGCGCACAATGTAGCAGTTCAAGCTGCTCAGCTCCATGAGACTCAGCCATTCGTCTGTCACGTGACTGGTCGCCATCACATCATTCCTGACAGACGACTAGGGAAGAAAAAAAAAGATGATGTTGAGAGTTGGGTTCCACTAGGGTTCCATCAAATCTGTTCAATTATTGAAAGAAAGAAGAAAAAAGGGAAGAGAAGGAACTTAGGAGGCCAAAGATGGCCTCCTAATGGATGTGAATTTGAGTGTTCATGTCTGAGTTTAGAACACATCATTGGCGTGTTCGCACAGAGTTACTACTGCAATGTTTATTTGACTGAATTTCACCATAACTGGCGGCTTCATGTTTCATGGTGAACAAAATTGATGAACTTCAACAAAGCCAAATTTGCATCATTGACCAGTAACACAACTCCTTTGGCTTTACTGACCTCTGAAAGGCTCATCATTTGTACTGAAGTGCAACAGATCCAAAATTGAGGAGGCGCTAACTTTAGCAGGGTGAAGCCATGAGATTTTATATAATACTTTCCAACCTGGCTATAAAATATTTGATAAAAAGAGGCAGTGGTACACACTCAGTCAGGAGGCTGGACTGACGGCACTTTCATGCTTTACTTTTTATGGTCGGCAAGTTTGCTAGTTTAGCTAGTTTAGCTAAAATGCTATGTATAGTTAAATTGTTAACTCTACCAAAACTGAGGACTTTTTCAGCTGCCAATGATCCAGGGACACACCTATTTCGCAAATTTCGAGTGTGCATGCGGCCTCTAGCATAAATTGGACTGTGTAACTCAGGCGGTGGGGTGTGTGTTTTGCTTCAGGCCTGGGGTGGCTATGAGGCGTGTATCATCATGCTTTGGTGTTTGTAAAGTAAGTCATTATTTCAGTCATAAAAAGCAAGCACATTTCATTTGTCATGCAAAACATACAAATACGGTCCCAAACAACTTCATATGATCCTTTCTTTAGTCCATCTTGCACATTTTTTTTGTGTGTGTGTTTGTGTACCTGCAGGCCTGGTTTTGGTAATGAAGTGTGTGCTGTCACTCAGGAGACAGTGAAGTTTAACTAACTATGTGTGTGTGTACCTTCAGGCTCAGGTTGGCACTGAGGTGTGTGTCACTCAGGAGGTAGGGTGTATGTGTACCTTCAGGCCGGGGTTGGCTATGAGGCGTGTGTTATCACTCAGGTAGGCTGTGTAGTGCTCCACCATGCGTTTGGTCTCTGGCTGACTCAGGTGCTCGTAAGGAGAGGAGAAACTCCCAGCTGATAACATCACGGTTGGGCTCTCTGTGGAGACAAATACACTTTAAAAGGCTTACACAGAATGATGTAATCCTCCATGCACAGCAATGGTATTCAGTAATGTGAACTCAGATTATATTATTTTGCTAAATGTGCAAATCTGACATGGAACTTCCCTTCTTATTTTTTTATACTGTAAAAATGCATAGCACTTTTTTTTATACTGTAAAAATGCAAAGCAAGTTTTGATTCAGTGCTGTTAGTTTTGCATTTCATTATTGTGAAAAAAGTCATTGTGAAAAGAATAGTACAATCATCACATTTGCACATTAACATTGCTGAGGAAAATTCATGAGTTTGATGGGAAAAAAAATATAAGCAAGGCGAAACTATGCGAACCAGAAATGGTGAAAAGGCTAGCATTAGAATAGAAAAGGACCTTTTCTATCTCAGCCATGTAGCTTATAAGGAGAACCAAAGTCATTTTTAGATATTAATAGCCTGTTATTGAGTTTAATTTTAGTATGTTAGGTTCATCAACTTGTATGTTTATGGATATATGTTTTGTATAAAACATTCTGCACTAATTAAATGGTTTGACATTAAGTTGATCTGTAGACCAAAGCACTGTGAAATACTTGAATCTGAGTGGTTAGAAGGTGATTCAGCTCATTCATGGGAACTTGTATGATGGACACTCCACATAATCTAAAAAATGATTTTAAAAAATATGCTCTTATTTAACAAACATCTAATCATTGATATAGTAAAGCTTCTGTAAGGAGACTAACATTTATGGCAGGAGTCTCCACTGTCAGTGCTGTCTGTAAGCTTTAAGCTTTCCACCATGAAAAAGTCTTATTAACTTCAAGAAAGAAAGAAAAAAAAGAGAGGCTGGTGATGGAACAACTGTTTATAACTGCTATAACATAAATGATAACTTGTTTCTCTGATGTTCCACAACATTAAATGTAACTATAAATGGATAAAAAGTACGATGTGTTGTTCTTTAAGAAATAAAAATTGTAGTTGTTGGCAAATTGCTATTTGTATAAGAGGAAGAAAAATACTTTTGGGACATGCTTTTATAGGGCAATAATCACCCTTAGGGTGATGATGGATCACGCCACTCCGTTGTTGATTATTTTTCCTATAACACCATGTCCTGAAGTGTTTTATTCTTTACATGACTAATTGTTACTTTGTACAGAAATAGTGTTGCACCAGTGTTGCATAACCCACCTGTGTAATGACAGTCAGCTATTTTAACTGTTCTACACAATTAAATTATTCATCCAGTTGTTATGAGGAAATACCACACAAGCCGACACTTTATCCAAAGAATCGGTTTGGTGACTGGTCGAAATCCTAGTGCATCATTGTAACGGTGTGGTTTCAGGTCTCGGGCTGCTTACCCACAGTAGCAAGCTGTTTGAAGTGCAGGCAGGAGCTGGGTTGGCCCAGCAGGTCGAGCCGGTGGTACAAGAGCTTACTGCTGGGGGCAGTGTTCAGGTTCTTCAACTGCTTCACGGGGATCTCAGGCTGAACGTATACTATGCACAGGATGAAAGACGTGTCCTGCACCTACACAGCACACACCAAAAGCAATGAGAATAGTGTGAAAAATGTGAAAACATTTGCATGACAAATCTTTTGATGCTTATGTAAAATCTGATATCTATGTTACATAGTGTTGCCTGGAGTGTTGGCATCAGTGGGACAAGTTAGGTCAGATTACCTAATATTAAGTATCCTACTATATGCTATTGCATTTACAGAGAGCAGTACACACACCAAGATCACATACTCTAGTTCACAAGAACTGAAGTCACTTTAATGGCAAACATGATTACTTTCAAAATAAAAAGTGTTTTATGAGCCAGAATAAAAACACTGGAGCTCATAATACAGCCACCTCATCTGATAAATGTGTTCTGGCACTAAGGCACAAAGGCATTCTTCTTTATATGAAACACTCTGGGAAGGAAGACAGAGTCAAGAAGGTAAGTGTTAAGCAGAGTGTTCCAGAAATCATAGCAGCTGAAATATATGTTTTTACTTTGTGTCTTACCTTAATTACACATTTATATAATTTGGCAGACACCATTATTCAGTACAACTTGATTGTATTCTTAGACCCTGTCCTGTTTGTAACTAGCATGGGGATATGTTTCCATCAAAAATAGATCCTCATGCTAGTTACAAACAGTTCAAGGTCTAATAATACTATCAAGCCAAAATCCTGTTAGAGAGGAGTTCGTATGAGTTGGTACAGCAACAAAAACAGTACAGGTTTTTTTTTTATTGCTCATGACGACACTGTTGGACAGCTGAGAAAAGTAGACATGGCTGAAAATGAAGATTTATATTTTTGCCAAGCCTACCAATTTAGGCTAACTGGCTGAAATGCACACAGTGAGCCATAAATGAAGCTGGGACCTAGTGGAAAAAGTGCATGTTGGGAAAAGTTGTGAAAGCACTCAAATATAGTTATGTGGGAATGTAGAAAGCCTGAGGACTGAGGCGAAACTCCATAGTTCCCCTTTCTACTATCTGACCTGACTGGATTGTCATATAAAGTAGATGAAACTAGAAGTGCACGGCATGAAGAAGACAATGTTGGCAGAAATGCCAGTACCAGTTTCCAAGCATAGCTGACGTTGTAGGCGTCTCGGCTCGGATCCCGCAGACGATTCACATGCCAGGACAGAGACGAGTTGATGGGTACAGAGATCACCTGGCTACCCAGAGGCAAACTGACAGAGAACAATATGTGTCATTAATCATCCTATAGCCTTCTATAAAAGGGTCCCTCCACCTTTTGATAGCTACGTTACAAAACGTTTCATCATGGTCACCCATAATGAAGCAGTTACTCACCTGAGGATGTTCTGGCGAACAGCGGCAAATCCGGGGATATTCTCATAGTGGATGATGTCTGTGTGTAGCGGGGCTTCGGTCATCAGGTACGGACGAGTCAGGGACGGGTGCATGAGGGTGAAACCTGACAAAATAATCCAGTAGTTTAATCAAAAACTCATTACAATAATTAACCACTAGTCTCAACAGCAGTTATTTAATGCAGGTTCATTATCTAGACAAGCTTGAATTCTAGTAAAATGACAGTAGTCTTGTAAAATAATGTGTTGCCCATGGATTTCCATCATAGCTTACACAGCCATTATTTTTACAATTTTCATACTGGTTTCTTTATTGCAAAATTCATTCAAAAAAGAAACTGCAAACGTATTTTTCACATACTGCATCTTTTCGCCTTCATAAATTGTCTTTTCTACTGGGTCATCTTTATTCGCATCTTTATTGATCTGACCATTGCTTTATCTGCAAAACCTGGTTCTCAGGTGTCTCCTGTACTGCCGTAGCAGGGGGTCAAAAATAGGAAATGCTACAGCTTTTACAACACAGATGTTGGCACCTCTGTATCTACTCATACTTGAAGAGTACCATCCTGTTACTGTGTGTCTTCTTATGCTCCGGACAAAAGCCAAAATGCTTTTTAAGTCATAAGAGGTTCAACCAGTAAAACTACACAGACATTCATCATACAGTCATTATCTTATTACTCCTATATAATTTGCATTAGTTGCTTAGTTCTGCCATAATTATTCTATTCATGCCAGGACATATTCTTCATTGTATTGTAAACTACGAGTTCACGACACTTCTCTTTGTACTATGCTATATTGAGAAGTGTAATTTAGGTTGTATGTAGAAATACTGTTCACACCTTTTTTGCACACAGGAGATTTATTGTATTTGAACGCTCGCAACATTCTTGAAACACATGGCAATAACCCTTGAATTTGACAATGCTAAATTGCAACACGCCCCTCGAAAAAGGGGCTTTTAATCCTCAGTGCCATGCCTTGGCTATGGTTTACTGAGTATTTAGTGAGCAGCTGGAGATGGCAGGTGCAGCATCCTCTCACCTGGAGAGGGGAGCTTCAATTTCTCAAGAGATCACAAGCTTAGCCTCATTAATGGAAATGAGATTGAACTCTAATAAGCACCACTTACTTTTGCTCATTTATTCACTATAGCTTGTTATTTAATTTACCCTAACCTGGAAATTTGTTGATTTAGGAACCCAAGTAGTCAATGTCGACTATTACAAATGCATTTTTAAACAATAACAAATAGAGACCAGGTCTTAGCTAATCTGACATAAACACTAGATAAAATAAAATTTAACAAGTACACATCACTACCAACTGCAGCAGAGTGGCAGACGTTCTCAGAAAGGTTCCAAGTGCTTATACAGCAGTGTTTTTGTTTTTTGAAACAGGTGCTTTTCTCTAATGGACTGTTCAATTGATCTAGCAGACCTCTGAGTGAGTGTCAGATGCAGGTAAACCATTTTAAAAGACTAAAGCTGTTCCACTGCATGATGTATGACAGGGTTGTTGCTTCCAAGTTAGTGCTCAAGAGGTAATTATGCTGCATTATGTTACACAAGTTACTGCACAAACTGCTGCAAAATTACTGAACCCCACCACCACATCAGTGGTCATACCTTTGTTATCTATGAGGAAGGTGTACGAAGCCAGCGAGTCCTGGTAGTAGGTGACGTCCTCGAGGATATAAGCAAGGTTGACATCCACTCCCACAACTCCAAGCAGCAGGTTCCCAAAGTAGCACGGCCGACTGACTGTCATAATGAAGCCTACGGGAAACCAATAAAAAAGAAAACCAGTTCTCCTTAGCATCTGAGTTATTAAGCAAAAGCAATAATGAACACAGCGACGTCGTAACCTCTTGGATACTCTGAGGCATCAAAGCATTGGAGTGATTGTTGATACACTAAACCCAGGGTCAATCGGGAGGGCCAAGCTGCTTGACCTGACAACCCAATGCAAATGACAACTTATTCTCAAGTGGCTAAGTGGGCTAAAAGCACCATGAATGCTGTTCCAGGTTAAATTGACACTAGAAGGATTCACATATATTACATTACATTACATTACATATATTACATACATATCTATCTATTTATCTATCTATCTATCTATCTATCTATCTATATATATATATCTCTATTCACGTATACTATATACTATACTTCATTATGTGACTTTTGAATTTGAGTGTTCAACATTTGACTGGAAATGCTAGGACTACTACTCCTACTGCTACTAATAATACTGAATAATTATAATAATCACAATAATAATTTTATCGTTGGGTTAATGTCACCAAGATGACATAACTAGAGATGATAAAAGAACACAAAATTGACTGATCCTGTGGGAAAAATCAACGTACAGTAGTCACAGTGTATGTGTGCGCACATGTGTTGAGATTCTAAGAGTTTAACCAGTGTAAATATGAGACACAGCAACAGGTTGTGTCCTAACTCACCATCGCCCATCTGATCAGCATAGGGCAGGCTGAAGGAGGCCACATCGATCATACGGTTGGGCAGGTTGATGTAGAAACGGCCCACGCTGGTCTCCAGGTTACTGAGCTGGTTCAGCACCATCATGCTTCCCTTCACGACAGGGAGCGTGGTACGATCCGAAATGCTGTATTTAGCAGAGTTCTGCTCTGCCAGGTCACGCATAAACGCCAACTCCTTCAGACCTGTTACTCCCTCTGTGTGCAAGAAACATTTAGGTGTTTTTATTAAAGAATAATAACCATGACCATCACCACCACCACATTGGATCCACAAATTTTCATGTCTCTCTACAGAGATGCATTGCTGACACAAAAATCCCATCAAGCAGGGAGAGGGAAAACCCCTAAAATCATAGCATAATTTCAGTAGATGACATTTTTATTCTTTTTTTTCCCCCCAAGATGTGCTCCAAGCAACAGTAAGAAAACAAAAGTCCAATGTGACTGCTGCTTATTTTGCTGCTCCTTCATTTTTTACCTGACCAAAACAGACCAAAGTATGGTCTGAACGAGGCTCGCAAATTTCCTTGTCAAATTTCTCCTAGATAAAAATAAGCACAAAGTGAAAATAACCACAACTGGATGCAGATGCGGGTCTTTCACGTCATCTGTCCTTTCCCCTTCAGTGAATTGCCTTTTAGTTACATTCGGACTAATGTAACTAATTTAGCTGAAGAAGCAGAAAAGCATTTCAGGTGGTTCTAGTATTGCTGTAGCAAGGGGTCAAATCTTGTAAATGCTATGGTTAAACCCTGGATGTTTGCACCTCTGTCTATAAAAAGAAACTGCTTGTGAACATTTTTAGACATGAAAACTTATCAAGATCTCTGAATCCCTGAAAATTAAACTGCAGGAAATTCATACCTCTCATTTTTTAACTAATTAACAGTCAGAACTATGCCGAATTAATCTGGGACTGATAATCCTATAACTACTAACAGGCCAGCTGTAAGACCTGCATCTGTGGCAAAAATAGTTCACTTTTAATAACAAGGTACATGGCTTAGAGATGGATGTTAAGGGATTTTGGATCAATGGTGTTTAATGCAATAAATGAATTTGGTATAGAGTGAAATATGGGCTGAAACAGGACTTTTTAGAATCTTTTCCTCCCAATTGTCTTCCGATTTCCAACTGCCACTACATTTCAGTGGGGTTGAAATTTGGCTGATCTTCTTCTGTGTGTTCCAGTCAGAGCTACAGCACAATTCTGCTCTTCATATACCACCATGCTAATCAAGTCCAATCATATTTCTGTCATCTACGACACAAAAAGCCCTCTGCACACTTTCATGTCACTGAGTGCCCTTTGATGTGCTCTGCTGCTTTTCTCTTTCTTCCTTTAGACATCCTGCATTTTAATTCTCCTCATGCCGAACTAATGTATGTTAATAACAGGCTAATGCATGCAGAGAGAGAGCCAGGTGAGGAGGACAAAGGAGAGGGCTTTCTTATGATATGCACACAAATACACAGACGGAGAGATGAAAGAGTGAGGATGGAGCGAAACATTTTATAGAACTAAGAGCATGTATATGCATGCATTCACAAATACACACACATCAAAGCTAATCAATGACTAAGATGAATGTGTCTGTAAAGGGCAAGTCATGATGGCGGATAAGAAAAGGCTGGAGTGTGTGTTACCGTTGATAAGAGCATAGGTGAGGATCATTACGGAGTTGTTGAGGTGCCGATTCTCCTCTTTAACCACGTTTAGAGTGGCTCTCTTCTCATGCTCTGAGGAGTCTCGAGAGGTGACGCCCGACGACAGGTAGATTATCACCATATCGGTGTCTGAGAGAGAGAGAGAGAGAGAGAGAGAGAGGAGAGAGAGAAGAGAGAGAGGAGAGAGAGAGAGTGTGAACATTAGTAAAGCTCTATAAGATTCAGTTCAGATCTGGGTTCTCGCTGTATCAGGTGTCTTACTGCTGTGGGGTCTGCCCATGCTGCTGGTGTTCCTCAGAAGCTGAAAGGCCTTCTGGAAGCCCATGGCATGCTGGGTAGCGCTGTCTGAGGACTTAATGCTGTTAATGAATGTGCTCATCTTGCGCTTGGTCTCACTGGTGGCAGGAGACAGGAAGCTCTTGTAGCACTGATCCAAGGAGCAGGAGCGAACCGCATCAGCCACTGTCAACAACGAGATCTGCAGAGGAGGAGGAAAAAAGATATTCTAAGCCAGATTTAGAGAATAAGAAACACAAACACATTTGATATCTTAATGAAACAAAAGCAATTGAAGGATCCAAGACATCCAAGACAATTTTAACAGGCTTTTAAGATTATATTTTTCCATTTAAACTGGAGATCAGAGACTTTCTTAGTACTACCATAAACATTATTTAAGAGCATTATGTATGAAATCCTTTAAAACTATTAACTACCTGATATGCAAATTATTAGACAATGACAATGTTTTAGCCACAGAATTTAAGAGCTGAGTTTGGTAAGGCGGTACTAGCTAACTTACTGTTGAAATCATTGTTGTTGAGGTATATGGCATATTTGGACAAGTTTGGCTACTCTTAAATAATTAGCTGAGAATATGATGATACTGAAATCCCATTCATGTCTATCTGTAAGAAATATAGGCTAGTTTACTTAGTTTACTTAACTTCCTTGCTAGCTATTTGGGGGAGCAGAAGGATGTGGGGTGTGTCCAAATTGTATTTTCATGGATATTCATAACACCACTATTATACATCTGAACTATTCTGTTTTTAGAAAGTCAACACATGCAGACCGTGTTCTGTATACTTCTAGCTGTGTGTGTATGGATGTTCTCACTTTGTCATGTTCGTCAATGGAGTTGAGGATGACAAGAGCGGCGTCGCGGGCGATCTGCAGCTGTGTCTCACTGACAGAGGCGCCGTGGTCGATGAGCACCACCACATGCTTTGACTGTGGCCTCACCGCTGACACATACACAGGCCTGACAAAAAACACACACATAATCAACCTTTAAAAAAAACCTTTTTAAAACCTTCATACAACCAAAGTGAATTTCAGGGCATTCAGAAAAGTCCTTCTGGTAGCTGAGGTTTTAGAAGTGATTAAAGGAGAGAAAGAATGAGAGAAAGAGAGTGAGAGAGAGAAAGGAACTACTTAAAAACCCAATCTGGACTAGAGTGGAGCACTCATGTTCTCTTATCTTTACCTCCAGCTGCCCTCTCTATACTGTTTTTGCAATTCAATTCAATTTTATTTCTATAAACATTGTCACAAAGCAGATTTCCAAAAATCCAGGTCTAGATCTAGATCTTTCATGGGCAAAACAGAGACAGTAGGAAGGAAATCCTCTGAGACTGCTCTGCTAGGTTCCTGTTTGCGAGGTTCTCTACATATTAGTTGATTCATGTTGCTGAATAATTCTTAGGGCTTTTGCACACTTGGTCCAAATACATGAGTTCGTACTCCGGACAGATTCTGGGCCTGTCTGGGGGTGGGGCCGTTTGCTTTCACATAGAAGAATTCCTTCCAAATCATGGATCAATTTCACAATTCCATACAACACTTTAGTGCATGCAGCCTTGCAAAATGGTAAACATTAGGTTCATCCATTTATATTATTTTCTTTTGGGAACAACACTCTGGCACCAGCAGCAAAGAACGATGCTTTCTGGATACATGCCATTTCGTCGTGCACAAATACCTCTAGTCTAGTTTTATATATCAATAAGGCATTCTGTATCCTCCGCTGATCAAAACAACTCTTTCCTCCGCATCACGTAAACAGGAAGTAACATGACAAGCTGAACCAATCAAGAATAACTTCCAAGCCTGATGCGAAAAGAAGCGAACCCATGACCACCGTTTTCAAAAGGACCTGGGATCTGTTCTCTGGATCGCTCCCCAGCTTAAAAATAGCTTTCAAACTTCATCAATCATAGCAAATTCTCAGTGCAAATGAATGAAAAAACGCAACTGTGAAAATGACCAAAGTGCACAAAGGTACATTAGTGTCCCTACAATGCAGGAATGTAGGATGTTTTGCATAAGTATGCATTAAAGATTGTTTGTATATAAGTGCCAAAAAATATGCTCATCAATCATTCAGACAATAGAATGCACTCCTCAAAGAGAGCAGAAAAAGAATAAGCCGGAAACAAAAGAAGAGAGAACAAGACAGAAGAAGAGTTACAAAAGCATAAAAATCCCACACTTCCCACAGATCATTTCTTGCGACCTTTACTGAGGAAAACTCTGCATACCAGCCAAATGCACAGAGCCGATTAAACCACTGAATAAACTTTACAACTTCCTAAGAATCAAACCCTGACCCTGCCACAGAAAACAGAAAACCCCAGTGGACCTGCTGGACACCATACTTGAGAAGAATGACAGTGAAAATCTATAAGACATTTAATTTGTTGTTTTTTTAATGGCTGCTTTGACATTTCTAGACTGTGCAATATGCTGCTGAAAGGCTGATTTTTATAAAAGATGCTTTCGCTGTGTTTACTGCTGAACCTCAAGCCTTTGTTGTCTATAAAAATGAATAAATGCTTTGCCTTTACTTCTCAATATGCACTCTTTAAAAAAGGCACCAGAAAAAGTTCTTGTTCTTGAGTGATTGTATAAGTACCATTTGTAGAGAACCCTTTGGCTGATTTTGGCTTCAAGCTTTTTTTTTTGTGCAAACAAATTCCCACAGTCAACTTTGTAACTGAAAATTATTTCATTTAAAAATTGGTTAAAGAATTATGGAACCAAAGGATCTTAGTGAAACCAAAAATGTTTTTAAGGAAACAGAAATGGTATTTCTTGTATGGCATCACCCTAATGAACCTTTTTTTGTCACCTTTATTTTTAAAAAGTGTGTTCACGTAGGCATGATTGTGCTCATTTGGGTTGTCTGAACCATAGATTTGTCTCAGTGAACTTTCTATATGCTGTAATATTGTTGTAAATACAAGATGACTCATTTTCCATCCTGCCATGGCCCCAGGTCCGTGTGACTCACTTTCCATCACTCTCTTGTCCCAGTAGACGGGAGTTGCTAAAACCACTGAACTACACCATTTATTCAGAAGATTTCTTTTGTGGGGAATGATGGCGAAACCCTTTTTGATATGTTCGAGCCTGAATCTGACGTATTGATTGAATTTCTTGACTCCCACCTGCCTCTGGTGTGAGAACTTGCCTGATCTTGTTTACACTGTTAAAGTTAGAGCTGAATTCGCTCAGTCTGTAGTCATAACAGATTAAGAGACTGACAGTTTTGCCCTCTTGTGTTTTTCTTTGCAATACACTGTTCATTTCTGTGGCTGATTGGTCTACACATGTTACAAAGATCATTTTGGATTTTTTTTTTTTTTTTTTTTTTTTTTTAACAATCAGAGGTTGGCCACTTGCAGTAATATACATCATTCATTTATTCCTCTTCAGCAAGCGCTTCATCCTGGTCAGGGTCCTAGTAGACCCGGAGTCTATCCCGGGAACACTGGGTGTGAGGCAGGAATACACCCTGGAATCAGACACCAATCAATCTTGGGACACCATGATCAGATTCATGGCAATTTATAGTCACCAATGTATGTTTTCTTGAGATGGGGTGAAACTGGAGAACCTGCAGGAACCCCACGAGGATATTGGGAGAACATGTGAAACTCCACATGGAAACTACCCCGAGAGCAGGATTAAACCTGGAAGCTATAAGGTTGAAACTCTACCCACTGCACTACTGCGCTGCCATGCTGTAATAGCTATTATACTTATCTACATCATCAGATTGATGAATAATTAAAACCTATAGCATATCTGTGGAATTCTTCTTTAACCACACAAACACAGGAACTGTTGGCCACCCCAGACTTCCCATTTCTCACTTTTATAAGTACAGACCTTTGCTATTAGTTTTAGTGTAGTTACTGAATAATATGCTTTGAGATGATTAAATCAATAATATGCTAGGACTTAAGAAATGGAAAAAAAACAACAAAAAACCCATCTTGGTGTGGTTTTGACTCTCAGTGAACTATAGTTCTTAATCTGGGCAATGTAGCTGAAAGACTATTCAATTATGTTGGAAAGTCTCCCAAAATGAGGGGGAAAGTGTTTTTATGGGGGAAAGTGTGATGTGATCCAAGTGATTATTCAAGCATATGGAGAGCATTTGTCTTAGGTTTCGTTCAGTTAAGTGGTCTAAATGCAAAACAAATAAAGACTGGGGCTTTTGCGCTGTAGAAAGTCTGTGCGAGAGCGATACAAGGCTCCTGGCAGTAAAAATATTTCTGACAGGCTTTTTTCCAAATGTATGTGGCTTTTTACTGAGATCTGTTGATAGGTAATGCACTCTCAGCCTTCCACTGTGTCAGTGTGGTCATGCGAGTGTCTGAGTGCATGTGCATGTGTGTTTCTGCACCTGCTCCTGTGCTCATATGTGCTTTTGCAGTGAAACTTGTGAGCAGGGAACACAGTGAAGATGCCCTCCTCTGAGCTGAAGTACTGCCACTTGATGCCTGGGTTCGACTTCAGGTTGTCTGCCAACACTAAAACACACACACACACACACACACACACACACACACACACACACACACACAGAAGAGAAAGAGAGAGAGATAAGGACACAATGGTTATTAGCTGTAGATTTTTCTCCAGCAGCAATATATACAAAATAAATAACGTGTAGATTTCCTTTGCCAGTTCTACATAAACATTTCCTCAGAAGATCTATTCAAGTTGGATTAGTTTTACACTGGGAGGTGAGACAATTCATTATTACTGGAGTATCTCTGGGATTTTAATCCCATCTGAATCCATCATATCAGTAGACTGTGCATGTGTCTGGAAAGATTACACCACACATCACCTTAAAAAACACTAATAGAAATAACCACAGGTGATTTAAATATAAACACACACACACACACACACACACACACACACAGATTGTATATCCACCTGAATTGACATGTTGATAAAGATCCTGTTATGTCTTGTGTTAAAAGTTGTTTTGCACCTTTTCTTCAATAGAAAGTCACTCCAGGAAGTGCTCTTTTCTATTCTGTCCCAAAACAAAACCAAACATTATCCGAACAGTCCTCAAGAGCCAGCTGTAACGCCTATCACCCAGACCGCTACAGCACTGTACTCCTGGCACACGGTAATGCTGCAGTGTTAATGTAGTGTGACGAGGCAGCCTGAGTGTGTTTTGCTTGGACATGCCTCTGGTTTGTGAGGCCCTGAGCCCAGATTCAAACAGACAAGATCATCCTATCCAAACACCCCAATCACATCGCTCACTCTGCCATAAGTGTTTATTTAATCTGCACAAGCAGGAACAAGGAAGACAGAACGAGGGACGAGTGCTAAATGACCCTCTACACCTGGATAATAGTAGGGCTATAATAGCAAAGCACAGCTTCAGGTTCAAACCAAGTTACTTATCTACTGTATTTCAGCTTTCAGGGCTGTAATTAGCCCATTCTCACTAGAACAGGAGGAAAAGAGCCTATTTGAAGACCACACTGGCATGACACACAGACTTGCTGAAGTTGATCTGTTAGGAAAATTTCACTAGCCATCATGAATATAGTCCTTCAAGCTTCATGAGGTCAGTGCTTCCAAAAGAAAAAAATTTTTAAGAGTTTTTTTTTTTTTGAGTGAGACATAGAGGGCACGTTTAAGCTGAGCTGACGTTCATGTTTGTAATTTCTCCAGAAGTTAGGCCAGGAAAAGCTCCTCTTCTCTGCTGTGCTTATTTGATGAAACTCCAATCATAAAACCTGTTGTAGAAACAGGTTATACAAGCACTGATTTGGTCCTGTCCACATAAGGGGTAGGGCAATGTGACAAATAACTCAAATCACAGTAACAAATGCTACTTGTCATGATATATAGGTTTGCCAACAAACTACAAGTAAAATTTTAGTGCTGCGTTTTAAAAAAATGTTTAAAACTGAGTTTAATGATAGTTTAATATACGTAAAAAAAATAAACACTAAAAAGAACGAAAAATAAAATAAATTGTGTATATTTGAAAGTTTTTCTGATTTAAAATTAAAACTGACATCAAATCAGCTGTTTATGAAAAGATATGAAAAGATCACAAAATATGGTGACAATTTATGGCAATATCGAGATTATATAATCATATCGGCCAGCCCCGATTCCATTCCATTTTTTTAATGGAATTACTTTTCTTTATATAAAATCTATTGCACTAGGGTACAATTCCAATATAATCCTTCATTTATAACAAAAAAAAAAAATTAATGGCAGCAAAGCTTCTAAAATCTATTGTTAAAAGCTTGAACCAGATATTGAGCCATCTTCAGTTTAATATCACTGTCTTTGTTTTATTTTTTATATTAGTGCATGACACAGCCAGGTCTCATAATGAAAACACAGCACTAATTTGCAACTGATTTAATACTGTTGCTTTTGTTATAGATCTTGTAGAATGAGGCATAATTTCCATACTTAATTCTGAACAGCAGTTCTGTTTTTATACAATAATGTATATGCTGTATAATGCTTCATTGTACATTACTTAGTGCACTTCTGCCTCATGAACACTTATTTTTTTGTAACAGTGACAAGGTTTTTTTTTTTTTTTTAATGAAATAACACCCCATCCAGGATGTCCCCCGCCTCGTGCCTTGAGTCCTCTGGGATAGGCTCCAGGCTCCTCGTGACCCTGTGTAGGATAAGCGGTACAGAAAATGGATGGATAAAGACTAGCTACAATTACGAGCAGCCTTACAAGTGGCTTAAACAGAATAAAAACATTCATGTACATGCAATCAAATTTGCAAACTGCAAATTGTTAATATGCTGAACTGGTTGTTGCAGTATGAGTTTTTCACTGCTAAATAAAACTGACAGTGAGTGGTGCTGTAAATACCCATAATATGCATGTAATCAGATTTTTAACTGTTTCATAGTGCACGAAGCACTTAAAACTTGCCTTTACCTGTGGAAACTGTTGAAGGCTGATAAGAAAATGTTTTTAAAAAAGCTACATTTTTCATCTAAGCTAAAAACAAAAATACTAAAGCTCACATGAGGAGAGTTATTAAAAAAAGAGCAGAGAAATGTAAAAAAGGACTAATATATATGATGCCACTTGACCCTCAGTATTAAAGAGGCATAATGATTCTGAGCAGTCTGGATGCACTTAACTCGAGCTCTTAAAAGAAAAGAGAAGGCCAGACGCATCCACCAGCACCCTGCACCATTAATCAGGACTGAGCGTATAAACAGGAACTTTGGAGCATGTTGACAGTTTGAAGAATTGTATACATTCACTGCTCCACAACACTTAATCCTCCACTCAGTGTTTAGAGAAGCTGAAAACCGCGACCATAAGGAAAAGGCCTTCATTTCCTCTATCCCTCCCTCAGGCTCCTAAACCATGCTCTGTCTTTCCATTTCTTTACATGTTCTTCTCCTCTAGAGTCCTTTCGTTCTGATAAGATGATAGTTTATATTGATAAAATGTACATCTTGCTTCCGCTAATCTCCTAGAACAGAGCAACATAAGCATACGATGAAACACTGCTTCAATTTAAGGCTTCAAAATACTGTGTCTGGATTATATTAGCTTACAATTTCATAGAACAAGAAAATTTGTGCTACAAGTATACATTTCTTTGTAGCAATCTGACTTTAGCCATCTATAGAACAATTTCAAGAGAAAATAAAACAATTATCCCACTACAGTTAGTTTTGTTCTCTCGTGTTAAAAAAAAGGCAAAGGTTTGCACCAACACATGGTTTTTGAATCTGAAAAAAGTAATGGGTCCCTCTATTTTACTATTTATCTATAAAAATGTTTAAAAAAAAAGAAAAAAGAAAAAAAAGTGGGTGTATCATTCTACAAAACAATAATCCAAAATGTAAATAGAATAGAAAAACACATTTTTGGGGGAGGACAAAAATTAAATAAATAAAATCATCTGTCGCCAGACCTGATTTTAAAAACATGACATGTGACGGACTTGATGTCGGTCATAAGTAAAATATAATGGAAAAAAATCAGAAAAGGAAATATATTCTTTTAAAGTGTTAAAAATGATAATATATGAAATCTGAACATACACTATAACTATCTTGTTACTTGTGATGAAGGAATAAAACCTTGTCTCATTTTGCTCTCATCTGATGTAAAAGCAAACACACTACACACTAAATGTCTTGGGTAAACATTTTGCACTTGAATATTTATTAAATAAATGCCAAACCCCTCTGAAAAAAATATACATTACCCCTAGGTGTATATTAAATGATATCAAGAACACACTTCACATATGGAGTGAGGAGTCTCTCGTTATTCTTCCTACCTGTTTATAGTAGCTAGCTTTATGATATTAAAGTGTTCCTCATTCTCCCTCTTCATAAGCACTCACAGTTTCTGCTCTATACATCTATATCCTCTCTGACATCACCTCATTTATCTCCTCACTCACAGTCTGTTTAAGTGAGTCCCGAGCCTCACTTCATCTGAAAAGTGACACTCGTGCATGACAGCCGAAAGTGTGCTAAAGCACTCCGGGGGAATAAACATGTCGAGAGGCAAGGAGGAGCGAGGAGGAGAGGGGAGGAGTGTGCGGAGAGAGGAGACAACACGTGAGAGAGTCTCTCATTCATCAGACAGAAGGCTGGATCTCTCCTGTCTGCTCTTCTCACTGCGGTTCTCTCCACCGTCTTCATCCCAGTTTAGACTAACTGCACACAAACGTACTGATGAGTGTGAACGCTGGTGTGATAAAACGTGACAGAGGGTGAACACAGCGTCTTGATTACTTTAGAAAAATAAGCTTTGTGAATGAAGACGAATTGGGCTAATCTTCGCTGGAGGGAGCAGGAATGCGGCAGAAGCGAAATGGGAAAGGAATGATGCCAGAAACAAGACCGTCTGCAGATCACTGCAGCAAGAACGAGTGTCTGCAGAACTGCTTTTAAATATTTGTTTGAAATATACTTAAAGCTAAGAGCATTGCTGCTGAAAGGAATATTCTGTCAGAAATATACGACGCAGAGATGAAAAGGGTTTTTACAACAGAAAAAAATATTAAAGTTTTATTTTCTTTACGATATGCCAGAGAGATTAATTTGTGCTTTTTTAAGGTTTTTTAACATTTGATTTTAGAATTGTAATGCGACCCACTTTAGGATTACGGTCACCTGTAAGAAAAAAAAAAAAATCTAACAGAAATAAAACTAAATCAAAAACAGAAAGATCAAAAACACAGCGGCAAAACCACACAACGGCAAGACCAAACACACACACACACAACGGCAAGACCAAACACACACACACACACACACACAACGGCAAGACCAAACACACACACACACACACAGCGGCAAGATCGAACACACACACACACACACACAAAAAACGGCAAAACCAAACACACAACGCAGAAAGGCAAGACCAAACACACACACACAAAATGGCAAGACCAAACACACATACACACATCGCCAAAACCACACACACACACACACACACACACACACACACACACAATGGCAAAACCACATACACACGCACACAACGGCAATATCACACACACGCACACAACTGCAAAACCACACGCACACAACGGCATAAGCATATACACACACAAAGGCAAAAGCATACACACACACACAAAGGCAAAAGCATACACACACACACAAAGGCAAAAGCACACACACACACAAAGGCAAAAGCATACACACAAAACTGCAAAACCACACACACACAATGGCAAAACTAAACACACAAAATGACAATACCATACATACAACAGCAACACCAAACACATAATGGCAGTGCAAAACATAAAATAATGAAAACACACTTCATGCCTGGAGAGCAGGATACGTCCAGGAAGCAGGACTGTGACTGTCTAGTGTTCAATCAGACAAATGTAGTGACAGTGAGTAAAAAAGACACAAAGACAGAAGGACACAGAGACATGGCTTATTACAGCTAAAACAGCAGAAAAAAACCTTCTCCCTAAAATCTGACATCAGGTATCCTTTAAAACTGTTGCCATAGCAGCAGGTGGCCAGGTGGAGATGAATGCTCCACGTGCGTTTTGTGTGCGTGTGTGTGTGTGTGTATGTGCTCGCTGTTGTACTCACCCGAATTGAGGTCTCGTCCAGGGTTGAAAGCTCGGCTGTTGACGTTGGGGGACAGTCGATCGCAGCTAATGGTTTTTGACACATTTGTGTTAAAATTTCCATCAAACCTGCAAACAGAATAAATAAACAGATCCATTGTGCTTATATTATTTGACAATAGTGTGCAATGCTAGGACAGTTTTCATTTGCATTTAGATATGTTGCACAGGGCTGCACAAAAAATCTTACTGACTTTCAGAAATTGACAAAACTTCAATATGCTCGTAAATCTATCAGTGCTGGGTTAAAAATCAGGCAACATTTTCATCAGAGTGTTTAGCTCTTTAACATTAGTACTGGTGACTTTTGTTATAGTCTGAGAAATGTTAAATTACAAAGTGCAAACATGATTTCTTTGAAATATGTAATGGAGATGCTACATGGTACATCTGTTTCAGTACTGCACTACAAGAACATGTCTCTAAAACTGTGCTGTGTTCAGACACAAGAAAATAAACAGTGATGAACTTAATGTAAAACAGGGAGCGGTTTATCAGAAGCCATGCATTAAAGATCACTGGAAGAACAGCAATCACACTGAAGAATCTCTCTCAGATAAGAACCTCCTTAGATTTCTGGCAAATGAAACTAAACCAAAAAAAACAAAAAAAACAAACAACTGTAGGACATTAAAAGCACTGGAGAGGTCAACTCTTTCATTCATTATTTTGGCTTTTACAAAAAGTTAGTGACAAAAATTATACTATACTCCTGACAGATATAGGAACTAATATAAATTTGTAGCAGCATCTCTGATTAGTTTTAATTTGATCAAAAGCCTCTTTATTTAAGAAATATATTAGATGTAAATCACCTCCAAAACCACCATTATCCGGATTTTTATTACTCCATTTTATTATTCCAAGTGTTGCTCCTCCTAAACCAACATGGCTTACGGTGACAGATGCTGCACATCTCAAGGATTTCTATTTAAACGCTCTACACAAATAAAATCTAATCAAATAAAAAACAAATATCAGACTGAAAGAAACATTGTTATTTGTTAGCTTTATAAAAAACACATACTCTAAATTAAACTGTATAATTATTATATTTTTAAAGCTATTTTAAAATATAAATTTTCTATTTCTAATATTGGACAATGCTTTTTAATATTTAAGACCATAAATTGTTAGTAACTTTACACACTATAATGCATACTATTTTTGATCAATAAAACCATCTAAAAATCTGGATGTGTTTTATAATACACTCAGTAATCACTATAATAAGAACTGCTGTACACCTGCTCGTTCATCCAGTTCAGTTAATGTTCACATCAAATATCAGAAGGGGGAAAACTATTATCTCTGTGACTTTGACCTCTGCATGGTTGTTGGTGCCAGACGCGGCCCAACAGTCTCTAGAGATGATACGGAATGGTGTGAAAACAAAAAAACATCCAGTGGGCAGAAGTTCTGCAGGAAACGCCTTGCTTGATGAGAGAGTTCATTGGAGAATGGCAAGACTGGGTCAAGCTGACAGGAAGGCTACGGTAACTCAAATAACCACTCCATGGTGAGCAGAAAAGCATCTCAGAAGGCACTCTGAGGCAGAAAGCCTACAACAGCAGGACACCACATTGGGTTCTGCTCCTGTCAACCAAGAACATGAATCTGAGGCTAAAGTGGGCACCAAAACTGGACAGTTAAAGATGGGGCAAAAAGGCCAGGTGATCTTTTTTCCAAGCTTCAGCTTATGTTTGTTTGTATCATTCTGTGCAATCTGTAGAGTCTGTTGTACATGACCATTAACTGAAGCTCTTGACCTGTATCTGCATGACTTATGAATTGTGCTACTGCCATATGATTGGCTGATTGGATAACTGCATGAATAGGCAGTGGTGTTTCTGGCGTTTCTATTAAAGTGGCTGGTGAGTGTAATTTATGCATGATAGGACAAAAGGAGACCATGTTTCTTTCACACAGAGATGTTTCTCAGCTGGATAAAATCAGTCAGCAGTCTTCGAGCAGACGTACACAAACTAAGAGTGTAACATGAATCTTGTTTTAAGGATCCATCACAGCTGTGAGAATGTTTATTCACACCACACTGGCTGTATATGTGTGAGAGACAGAGAGAGAGATGGTGTTTCACAGCTGTTCCTCACCATGCTGCCCGTCTTGTTTCGCTCTCATTTTAGGGAAAACTTGTCTCGGGAGAATTTAGTGTTGTCATCTAATCTCTGCAATTCAGATCTCTCCCAGTCCTGACTCGAAAACCTTTTAAGCTTTCTTCGTTACTTGCTCTTTCTGCACTACTCCCACAACAACCCCACCTGCCACCTGAAATGAGTACCTCTCTCTGAAATCATCCTAATCCTCCCTTCCAACCTATTTCGCTCTCTTCACGCTCTCTTGTCCTCCAGCGCCCTTCCCCCTTGCCGCCTCCCCTCCACCCGGCTGCCTCGTGATTGACGGCTGCTGTGATGTGCAAAGTGCTTTGAACTTCAGACATTTAATTCCCACCAGGCTCTTGTTATTAGAATTCTCCTTCAACACACTTTTCACGAGTAGGGAGCTAGGCAAATGTGGTAGATAAAAAAATAATAATACATTTGCAAACGCTTTGAACTGAACATCAGAAAAGAGCAGAGGGGAGGAGGCAGAGAGGATGCTGGAGCAACAGACATACAGTGAGATAGAGAGACTGAGAGCGCTCCATTTTCTCTTCTATCACTGATTTAAGCTCGATGTGCAAATGAGGCTCTAAATTAAAAAAAAAATTGCAAGAAAGCAGGGATGAAAAAAGATTTTAAAAAGCCCTAAATCTTGCAGTGGTTAAAATGAGGAAACCATATCTGAGACACATGGATCATATTAATGCATCATGTTACATATATTACATATTTTATCATTTTTCCTGACATGTTGTCTCCACTTGTCTCTTCCAGGGTAACCCCGCCCCATCCACAAGAAAAGAGAGCTCACTGAATGGTTTGATTTGTATGAAAATGATGCAAAACGTAGTCACCAGATCTCAAACCTATGCACTCTCCACCACCATCATCAGAACAACAAATCGGGGAACATCGTATGGAAGAACAATGTTCATCCCATAAGTACAGTTCCAAAGTCTGTTTACATGATCACACATTTGGTACCTGCCCTAAATCTAGATTATGATCATATTATTGGTACACTATGTGGCCAATGGTTTGTGGACACCTGACCATCACACCCATATGTGTTTTTTGTTCATCCTATTCCAGATTTATTCCCCCCCTTTTTGCTGTTACAGTAACTTCCACTCTTCTGGGAAGGCTGTGGCTGTGGAGATTTGTGTCCATTCATTCACAAGAGCATTAGTGAGGTCAGGCACTGATGTAAGGTGAGGAGGTCTGGGGTGCAGTCAGTGTTTCAGGTCATCTCAAAGGTGTTCAGTGGGGTTGAGGTCAGGGCTCTGTACAGAACATTCAAGTTCTTTCACTCCAACCATGGTTTGCCAAGGGGCACTGTCATGCTGGAACACGTTTGGACCCCTTAGGTCCGGTGAAGGGAAACTTTAATTCTACAGCATACAAAAACATCCTATACAATTCAACTTCCAACTTTGTTGCAACAGTTTAGGGAAGACCCAGAAATGTGTGATGGTCAAGTGTCTACAAACCTTTGGCCATATAGTGTATATGAAACGCACTTCTTAAATCATACTGACCCTCTCACATCCTTAAGTCTGTACCACAGCAGCAACTGTGTTTCCCCTCAGGATCTAAAGCGGCAGGTGTGCATCAGGCTTTCCCACAGGCTCCGTAATTGCACACAATGGCACAGACATCAGATCTCAGACATAAAGATCGCCAGAGCCTGATCAGCCACTGGCCATGTCTCAGACACACTTCCATCCTCATTTAGCAGCACTTGATTTGGAAGGTGATATGATCAGGTGGCCCGGGGCTCCACTCCAGTGCTAATATAAAGTTCGAGCGGCTCCCTGGAGATGAGAACCATACGGCACTGGCCTTCTCTAACTCCTCATCTATCAGACCGACGAGTCATTATTGCACCAGCATCCAGACGATAAGAGAGGCAGGATTTGTGGCCTAAGAAAGGCATGTTGCCTGAGTATAGTCCACTGACATCCATGCTGCTATATCACTGGGTCAGAGCTTATAAAAGAGAGTGAATTATCAAACTAATGAAAGGGCAGCAAAGGGGAAAAAAAAAAGAGAAAAGTGGAATGCTGTGCGTCTACTGAAGCTGGGCTTCATTTAAAATTGAATAACTTTAACTATTACCATATTGCAGTTCATGTCAGAGATGAGAAAGGGAAAGTAATTTACTGCTCCTAATTTAGTCGGAGCCACCAAAACTTCCCATGATTCAGCTACTACAGACAGACGCCAAGCTGAGGGTCTGGAATGTTGGTAAACAAGTCTATTTTTTATTTCAAATTTTAAAGCATGCCACTGTACAAAACCAGAAAGCACAATGTCAGTTTCCTAGTCAATGAGAAATGTGATTAGATTTATGCAACTTCATCAAACTCAAACTGATAAGAGCTAATAAACTCCTACAATAAAGTATTTCAGAGTGTGCTATGTATGAGCACAGTTTGTGATGTCATAAAACAGACTCAGCTTGATGGTGAAATATGCTAAATTATGCTAATTATTATAATGGAGTACACAGAATCATCACTCAGCATCAGGACTCACTAATCTAATGTCAGTAATGAATAAAAAGTGTCTGTTATGGTATATAGTAAGGCATTGGCACAAGCATAGTGTAGTCAGGGTAGGGTGGCAAGAGCGAGCTTGGCTTGGCAGGAGGACAGGAAAAGTTTCCAATACTAGCAATATGACAGTTCATTCAGTGCACTGGCCGTAAATTTTCTTAAGGTATTTTCACAACCACTAACGATGCAATGTTCATTCAGAGGTTTCCTAAGCAAGAAAACTTAAATTTCCTTTGGTTTGTCTTTTTATAATTTTTCAAAAAATTGGATTCAAAAGGACAATATAAATGTAATGCTCAGTTTGGTTTTTTTTATTAAATCAACAGGGATCGAAAGAATACCAACATTATCGGTTAATAAATGTGGTCAAAGGACATCCTGTTATATGTGATATAAGTTTTGCCAATGTGCAAATTTATAAATATTTATAAATTCTTGCCTTTTTATGAGCGTAAATATGTAGCCATGTTCACAGGTCATTTTAATAGTTTACTAAGCATTAAAAAAATTAACAATTTATTATTCAGTACATTTATTTATAATGCTTAAATATGACATCAAGCAGTATTGTCATTACGTGACAGTGAACTGTTTCAAACTGTTGTTTGAAAGCCACTGATATTGACAAGAGGCCTATTCAAGCATCAGTCAGAAAGAAATAAAAATTCCCATCAGAAAATAAATAAGAAAAAGATGCATGGCTGCAGGCTGGCCTCATGTCTCAATCGCTTTAAGCGGAGGAAGATCACGTGGTTATTTGGAGACGATGGCACGACTGGATAAGTGAAGCAGCTATTATTGGGATGAGCACTGAATGATTAAAGCATTCTTTACATTTTAAGCAGAGGTCAGGGTGTGCTGGAAAACACACATGCTGGATAAGTAGCATCCACATGACACTGATACAGTGTCAAACACTTGGTCTTTTATCCGTAAGTGAGGGCAGAAATGGCAGCTGTAAGAGGCTCAGATGAAGGATGAAGAGCCCATGGGATTGTTCACACCATCACATGTTTCTGATACCATGGCTGCTTGAGATGGTTCATGCCACGCTTCTAACATGAGTGAAAAGGACCAAGGTTTCATAATTTTACAGAAAATAATAGCATATTTTCTAAAACGGTTCCTCTGTAGAAGACTGCCCAAAGGTTCTTTAGGGAACTAAAAATGTTTTTTCTCAAAGACACTACTCTAAATAACCTTTTCTGGCACCTTTATTTTATATATATTTTTTCTATCCGCAGTCTTCTCTATATGACTAGTTCATGTTATATTTCACTCTTAGGGGAAAAAAAAAAAACATCTGTACTTTATGGAGATTTAGTACATTTTGTACACTTCAGAGGGGATTATCTGTCATTATTTAAAGTATATTGCAGATCACGACTATTTCAGCTCTTGGTGTAATCAACATGGCTCAGTTACTTCTCATGTATATTTTATGGTTATATAAATGTCACAGTCATATCCAGTACAAATTCACCTCCAACCCACAACTGAAGGCCTGCTGGTTCTGCTACTCAGTGCTTGGGGAGTATTTTCCAAAACTGTCACAGTGAGAACTGCAAATTTTCACAAAGTGGTCCAAAAGTCTGGGAGTGTTTATGGAAAGTCTTTGAAGTTTTAGGAGCAATGTGCTATCAGACGGCTCAGACTCACAATTCAGGCAATCTTCTCTCTCTCTCTCTCTCTCTCTCTGCATGCTTTCCCTGAGGTTTCACAACATATGGGGAATTAAAAGGTCAGGAACAATATTTCAGGTTCCTGATCATATTCCTGAGCTAAATTTTCACCTCATTGCAGAGGCTGTAACACTCTTTGGGAGGGAGGGATGAGGGGGAGAAGTGTTCCTTAAGGGTTCTTTGGAAAGTAAGTCTCTAAGCGTTATACACTTCTGTAGCCACAAACTTCAGGATCTTAACTGGAATCTGACTGGCTCTCCAAATTTTTTGCAAGATGTAGTCACTGCATTAAAAACGATGTGGTTCATGGCATGTCATCTTTAAAAGTTTTTCAAGAAAAGTTATTTTAGTTTGAAATGGTTAGTGAATAGTAAATAGGATAATCTTGCATGTTTGTTAACAGACTCTGGAAAAGGTCTCTGGTTGGTCATTTTTAATGCCAGTCAAATATCATTGGCTAAGTTTAGTACCAGACATTGTGACAGTTGGAGGGCCATTACTTATTAGAGAGATCCAAAAGTCCAGCAAAAAACGCATACTCCAAAAGTACAAAATCCAAAATAGCTGTACCGACAATAGTCTTATAAAAACATTTTATATTTTTGTAACACTATTATTCTCTGCTATTTTGGATATTACTAACTTTGTGAACCCAATCAAGTTCAACATGGACATTTTTTTGCTTGTTAATTCTGCTTGAGAGATAAAAATGTTCCTCAGAAACTGAAACCAACCCAACTCTTTGTGAGTTCCACAATAAGTTCCTGCATTGGAACCTGGTTAACTCGCTCTGACTCTCTCATACATATTATCATATACAATATTACAAAAATATATATATCTCATGTGTACCGGGAATACAAAGGTTTGCAGTGTGTGAGAGTTGGTCTCAAATCTGTAATGGAGAATTGCTGTTACATAAGCAGCTCCAGTGCACAACCCATGCCTGGTCTCAGTAAAACTGAGTGTAGTGTGAAAAGCTTGGTGGAATACACAGAGCAGAGAAGCCTACAGAGTTTCAAGCCCCAGTCATGGTGTACTCTGTGCTGTATATGTGGGTGTGTTGGAAAGATGGAGAATGCTTTCAGAAATGGTTTATGGACCTGCTGGCAATTCATGAAAATTCTTTACTAGCAAAAAAAATAAAAAAATAAAAAAATCCCATTTAGAATGTCATCAGAGATTATAGTAAGGGAGCATAGGGAGGCTCAGTGTGGGAAAAAAATGCTTGATAAGGAGATGAAAGAGATGGTGGAAAAAATGACTGAATGAAAATGTGGAGAACAAAGTGGGAAAGAAGATAAAGGCAGACAGAGGGTGACAACAGCACAGAGAGAGAGACAGAGAGAAAGAGAGAGAAGAGAGAGAGAGACCAAGAGGATGAGATTTAAGAGATAACTGTGGAAACTCTGCAAGCTGCTTCCATTGAGATTAGGCTTGAAAGCACAGAGCATCTCATTTCGATTTGAACAGCGCCTCTGTGTTCGAGCTTCCTCTAGAGATAGGACACTCCTGACATTTAAACACACTATGCTGTGTGCATCTCAGTTAGCTATAAAGCTCAGAATCTGTCTGTCCAATTACAGCTCTGTCCGAGCATCTCTAAACAATTTAACACACACGGTGATAACCACTGCTGGAAATGATGTAATCCCATTCTAGCATCTCTAAGAGATTTGGTAAAACATTGATTGCGTGTGTGTACTTATTCAGCCCTTTGTGAGGACAAGACCAAAATGACAAGATAGGGTCAAATGCCCTTGTTAATTAGCTACAGTAATAACTGTCAATGGAAGATCCTCACAAAGATAAAAAAAATTCCTGTGAGGACATAAAGAGCTCTACTCACTCCATCATGGAGGGTGGTATAGAGCAGCAATCCTGAATGTCTGTGAGCGGGGAAGTCAGGTGGGCTGTGTACGATGCCTCCACCACCTGCTTGTTCCTGTTCACCACGTCCAGGTACCGGTTAAATTTCTCCCGGATCTTCTTCGCCAACTGAAAACACAACAAAATAGACTAAAATAAACAGATGGCTCAAAACACCGCAACACGCAAAAGCTTTTACACTCATTATCATGTTACCATGTAAGCTCATGACACAATTTTAATGATATCTCAAGACGAAGAGTGCAATTCCATGTCATTTATTATACACATTTGATATTTGAGGACGTAATACATAGACTTTATGGATATACTTGGAATTCAAACAATAACCATGAGGTAACTGGTCATTGCTAATTGGGCAAACAGAATATTTACCAAAAACAATGCTTTGAATCAGTAAGACTTTTTTGAAAAAATATATTTCAATCTGTAAGAAATGGCCGACTTGCAGCCTGTGGGGATTTTCAGCAGCATTGTATACTGAAGTGGTATAAACACAGCATCTATGGCCATCCACTTAAAATGGAATCCCAGTACATCTGAAGAAACAGCTACATATCCCACAATTATGTACATCAGCTCCAGTGCAGCAGCCAGTCAGGACGATTAGTGGACCCGATTGAGGTACAGGTATAGCAACGCTGTCCTTTCAATTTTGGAATGAGTTTCACAACAAATTCAGTAGGTTGCCCTTTCTTGCTGTTTCTTTAATGCCCAAAGTACAGATATTTGCCTTGTGGAGCGACATTCCAAACTGTTTACTTTAGCAAGAAGGCGCTCGTTTTCAACAAGGAACGCTAACTTTCAAGAGCCTCGATAGGTTTATCATGGCCAGCAATGGCTTGCTCCATTTCCAGCAGTTTTGCATTAACTGTGAGCAGCTTCTTGTCAAGGCTAGAAAAACTGAAGATGAACTTTTCATTTAGCTTTCCATTTAGTCCACTTTGTTCGGTTTCAGAGCAATGCAGGAATAACTGTACATATATATATATACATATACGGTGTGCTGTGGTATCTGGCACCAAGACGTTAGCAGCAGATCCTTTAAGTCCTGTAAGTTGCAAGGTGGGGCCTGCATGGATCAGACTTGTCTGTCCAGCACATCCCACAGATGCTTGTTTGGATTGAGATTTGGGGAATTTGGAGGCCAAGTCAACACCATGAACTCTTTGTCATGTTCCTCGAACCATTCCTTAACAATTTTTGCAGTGTGGCAGGGTGCATTATGCTGCTGAAAGAGGTCACTGCCATTAGGGAACACCGTTGTCATGAAGGGATGTACTTGGTCTGTAACAATGTTTAGGTAGGTGGTACGGGTAAGTAACATCCACATGAATGCCCAAGGTTTCCCAGCAGAACATTGCCCAGATCATCACACTGCCTCCACCGGCTTGCCTTCTTCCCATAGTGCATCCTGGTGCCAGCTCTTCCCCAGGTAAGGGATGCACACACCGGGCTGTCCACATGATGTAAAAGACAATGTGATTCATCAGACCAGGCTACCACCTTCTCCCATTGCTCCATGGTCCAGTTCTGATGTTCACGTGCCCATTGTAGAAAGGACAACCAGTGAACCAGCGACAGGGTCATGGGCGCCCAAGAACCATTGATGTGTGTGGAGAGTGAAGGCTAGCCCGTCTGGTCCGAACCAACAGAAGAGCTACTGTAGCACAAATTGCTGAAAAATTAATGCTGGCTATGATAGAAAGGTGTCAGGACACAGTGCATCTCAGCTTGCTGCGTATGGGGCTGTGTAGCCGCAGACCAGTCATGCTGACCCCTGTCCACCACCAAAAAAAAAGCACGGCCAACACTAAAAGGACTACAACAGACTTGAAAAGCTTCAACGCAGTTATGGATATTCACTTGGAATTCATAAATAATGTGATATTTATGAAAAAGTGAAGCAGTACATGCTGCATTCCAGATGACTTGTTTCATTAAAGCTGCTGGCGAAGTGAGTGATTAATGTGCTTCCCCAGACTGGGCCTACATCAAAGAGAGCAAGAGTCAACCTTAGAGACTAGAAATCGATCAGAATTAGACATGCAGTGCAACCTACACTCCACACTGCAGATAAATGACTAGAGGGAAAAGAAGTGTGCAGTGTAGATGAGCTTTCAGGTCAGTGTGAGAACTTCAGCGTGACGCTCGTGTGAGGGTTTAATGCTGAAATAACTGCACGTCTATGAACTCTGGTTTATTTAGTCAGTAAGAAGTTCCCGGAGGGACATTAAGAGCTTGAGCAGTACTGGCTCGGCAATAAAGGTTCTCCCAGGTGTTGAACATAAATTACATGCACACCAGCATTTTCATTCAACGCTGGCTCATTTAGCAAAGCAGCAATGCACAACAACACTGTTGGGATCCTTGCATGCACAAAAATGACATTAAGACTCTCAACCACATCACAAATCATGCACACACACGCCAAACACAACACAGCCTCACACCGATTACACGATAATGGCTGCAACATGACAATTAAACCAGCTCATTTTTCCAAAAAAGGAAGAAGTCTGCCAAAAACACAGAGTCTGTCCAGGATATGGAGAAATAGCCCATGACCCATTGACCGTGTGCACCTCAGCCACACAGCTTGGCAATTAGAGGTAAATTTGGCTCACCGCTCTACCAAAAATAACACAGGGTGAAGGAAAAGGTCTAAGCCGTTCAGAGACGGCTTTGTGTGGCCCAGTATAAGGAATAACAAAGGAAGATCCAAACATGCACAATGAAAGGAGGTCAAGCGTAACAGACTCAAGAACTGAGGAATAAGGTAAAAATCTACATGCATTAACAATTATATTATTGGATAAACTGATTTGTGATGCCACAATTCCACACAAGGCTATAGTTTATACAAGTTTATCCCTAAAGCTTAGAAAACGTGGAAGGGTAAAGTGACAGGAGATCACAATGCAATGCATGTATATGCACCTTAACAATTTTGAATAAATACATTAAAAATAAAGAACCTTTCGCTCTTTAAAGGAGAGAAGCATTCAGATCAGCTTTGTCTTTTTGTCTCAAAGACATGGAAATAATTCTAATGACTGTGTGTTTTTTCCCCCTCTGTGACTGTGTGAATGTGCCATGTCAATTGACTTCAGCACCGTCCAATGGCACAGCTTCTGTGTTAAATGTGCAAGAAGTCTGTGGTTTGGGGACACAAAACCTGAACACACTAGAAACTTTTCAAAGCCAATGTTGCCCTCCTCATAAGTAGAATACTCTCAACATAAACAAGCAATTTCACCACGTTTAATCATTGTTTAAGCAATTTTCAGCGATTAAGTTTCTCCTTCCAAGAGTAAAAACTGGTGTATTTGTGAACAGACAGAAAAGGTGAACAGCGCTTACATCTTAAACTATCGTAAGATCCACCTCGACGTAAATGAAGAAAAATTATTCACAGAAAGCCAACTCTGATATCAGCCTTTACTCCAAAACAGCCAAATCAATATACTGTTATAGTCCATGTGCTATAATGGCATTTGCAGGAATCGTGATGATAATGTGACTCTTCATGAAATAAACCAAATTAATAAATATAAAAATATGGCTTTATGAAGCTGGAAGTCACATGACCCATAGAGCAGCTGGTCGCCTTTCAATGTTTCACACTGTAAACATTAGACATAAAGAAATCTGGGGAAAAAAGACATTTATGCAAGGCTTTCTAGTCCCTCCTGCTTATAGCTACTGGAAAATCTATAACCTGATACCACAGTGCTGCTGAATTCCCAATTCTGAATTGTCAGAATGGTCAAAACTACTCTGACAATAGTTACAGCTGCACAAGTTTATTCTAATACTTCTAATATCATTTCTATAGTAAAAGCTAATTCACAGGGACTTGTATAGCAGAAACTCCACATAAACGGATTTAAAAACTGCGAAACATTGTTAGGAAACATTTATTTAACATTTATGGAAGGAGTCTGCAGTTTCAGTGCTTTCTGACAGTCAGAGGTAAAGTTTTCTGACATGGGAGAGTCTTCAGGGGAGTTTGGTTTTTGTGGTTTCAAGCTGCATTTTTTGTCTTATTAACGTCTCAAAAGTTAATAAAATAGATTATGACTGTTTGCTGCTATAACATAAGAGACAACAGGAACAAACTTGTTTCATGGACACGCCACAACATTTCAACACCCAGTCACTGATTATTTTCCTATAACAGCATATTCCTCTAACATACAAAGTGGCGATCTGAAAATGGACTGTAAGAAAGTTTAGTCAGGAACCAAATCTGTAACATACTTGTTATATTTTTATTGTTACTTGTCACCTGACCAACAAACCCATATGTAGTTCTTCCCCAAACTGTTGCCACAAAGTTGGAAGCACACAGTTGTCTAGAATGTCTTTGTATGCCGTAGCATTTCAGTTTTCCTTCACTGGAACTAAAAGGCCCAAACCTGTTCCAGCAGGACAATGCCCCTGTGCACAAAGCAAGGTCCATGAAGACATGGTTTGCCAAGGGTGGAGAGGAAGAAGTCGAGTGGCCTGCACAGAGTGCTCACCTCAACCCCGTTGATCACTTTTGGGATGAACCGGAACACTGATTGTACCAGGCCTCCTCGCTTGTACTGGTGCCTGATCTCACTAATGCTCATGTGGCTGAATGAGCACAAATCCCCACAGCCACGCTCCAAAATCTAGTGGAAAACCTTCCCAGAATGGTGGAGGTTATTATAACAGCAAAGGGGAGGACTAAATCTGGAATGGGATGTTCAGAAAGCACATATGATTGTGATTGTCAGGTGTGCACAAATGTTTGGCCATATAGTGTGCGTCTGTTCCTGCTGTGCGCAAAAAATCAAAACCCAACTATTCACAAATCACTCTGAAGTGACAATATACATGATCCACTCATAAACATAGAGATGACAGCAACAAATATTTAAACCAACAATGGCAATTTGTGGCTTCAGAAACCAGACATGATTCTGATATGAAACATCATAATCATTAGTACTGAAGATTTTCACATATCCCATTGTTACTGTGTCACAAATTACTGGTTTGGAAAAGACATAAATGTCTTATACATAGAGTGGGCCAGGGATTGGGGGGAATGTTTATATCTCTGAGAAGTATTACCATTTCCGATCATTTTCATGATTAGTGTAAAAAGTGTAGCTGAATAAAACAAGTGACACACTGTTGAAATAACTGCTATAATCCCAGGTGCTTTGGGTCTGCGTCACTTCAGCAGGCAGACTGCTTTATCATCTACTCCCAAAGCTCAGACATTAGTGCACTGGTTGTAATTGAGGTGCCAGAACACACTCAGTGCCAACAGACGGCTTAATCTCTCACTAACAGACAGTAAACAGCTGCAGGAGAGACACAGCATCACAGGAACAACTCAATCACAGGGGGATTTTCTTGGCAAGGCAACCTGAGCAAAAAAAAAAAAAAAGAAAATTATACCGATCCTGGTATATTCAAGCTCTGGGCTTTTCTGACTTGAGAGTGTGTTGCAGAGACACATACACAGAGACACATACAGGCAGACACACAGACACATACACAGAGACAGGCAGACACATACACAGAGACACACACAGACAGAGACAGGCAGACATGCACAGAGACAGACAGACACAGACACACATAGACAGACATACACACGCAGAAACATACACAGACAGACAGTGGTACAGAGAGGCAGACAGACAGACAGTGATACAGATAGGCAGACAGACAGACATACACACACAGAAACATACACTATTTTTCATCTTTTCTCCACAGCCGGATATTGAAGGGCAACATGCAACCCATCAGAAATCTAAACTGAATTAGATATTAACTGTGGATTGTGCTAAGAGAGGGTCTAATCTCAATTACATTAAATACTCTCATACATCTAAACAGCCATGTTGACTGATTAAAATATACAACAAGTGGAAAGTAAAAAGAGTGTAAAAAGAGCTATAATTAAATATGGACCATTTATACACTTCATCTTTTACAATGTGGAAGTTATGGCTTAAATGCAGCGCAGAACCGTTTACTCTCATACTGCTTCAGTAGCTCCAGTGTTTCAGCACAGACAAACACAAAGTAAGCTTCAAAGCTAACCAGACAGCCACTGTCGAATTTTAATTGGCATCCTTTGCCCCTGCAGACTAAACACACACACAGATAGAGAGAGAGAGAGAGAGAGAGAGAGAGAGAGATTGAATTTACTCACCTGCTGCACCTCGGTCTCGCCGTTTGAAGTTTTCTCTGTGTACACAAAGGAGCTGAAAATTCTCTGTGGGGGCAAGAGAAAGAGATGAAGGCTCAGTGAGATGTGCTGCTGAGAAAACTGAGAAACAGGACCATTTTAGTGAACTAGAATGAACTGGAATGGTATATGTGAATCATATTTCCTGCCATCTGTAACCATGAAGAAAAGGCCCAGCAGAGAATTTTGCTTAGCTTGTTCTTCCCACCAGATCAGACACACTGCACTTCATCTTAATACACATATAGCACTATGTTACTGATCCAAAAATGACTTCAAGCCAATGCAT
>CM040455.1:21959100-22071663 GCA_022758105.1 Pangasianodon gigas
ATATATATATATATATATATATATATATATATATATATATATATATATATATATATATATTGTATAAAATATATATATATATATTTTGTACATTATCTACTTATATCTATGGCGACATGCGCATATGTGTGTGTGTGTTTTAGCTGAAGCCTGGTATTAAATGCTATCAGGTACTCCTAAACGTTCATTTTCCTTAAAATATGGCTGTTGAAGCAATTTTCACTAATTACAGTTTTCCTACAAAGAGTTGCTGTAATTGTGAACAGAAAGAAAAGGTGAACAGCACTTATGTCTTAAACTAGCAAGAGCTTGGGTTAAAGGAAATAAAGAAAGATTTACAGTAAGCCAAACTTAATACCTCATTTGCTTTGGTGGTTTGGACTAGAAGGAGGTGCAGCAAACACTGAGAAAAGATGAAACCTGCAGTCAGTGCAAAGGTAAGGAAGGAAAGAAGGAAGTAAGGAAGGAAGGAAAGAAAGAAAAAGAAAGAAAGAATATAAATAAGGGAATAATGAGAGGAAGGATGGAAGGAACGAATGAAGGAACGAAGGAAGGAAGTGAACTAAAAAACTAATGGAGAGAAGGAAAGAAATAAGCAAAGGAAAGAGGGAAGGAAGAAAGGAAGTCTTATTTTTTGTTAAAAACTGAAGTGGAGTATTTTTTTTTTTTTTTTACTTCTGTGGAATGATGAACAGCAGCAGAACCACATTCACTGTTTAACTTGCTTCCTATTCAAAACATGGCATGATTACGGACCGGAAAAACTAAAAAATAAAAATTAGTGCCGACTATCCTGTTTTTCAGTGTGTGCACGTGTGTGTGTGTGTATAATGGTTTTATACGTTGAGACCCCACGCTATAAGCCTCAACACTAATGGTGTCTTAACAGTAATGCTGAATGACTGGTAGCTAGTAGAATCTTTTAGCTCTCCTATTTAACATCAAGACCAGCCAACACTGCAATCAATCATTCCACACAGAAGGCTGTTACTATATAAAGTATCAGCTGGGACCATTTTTCACACACAGGTTAATGCACTAGTATATGATTTGGGATGAAACGCACAGCTCTCTAGTTAGCGTAAGTGATAACACACTCAACATGACGAGTGAATGGAGCATGGAGAAATGAGGCAAACAGACCCCTTTTTTTATTTGCTAATATTTGTCATCCAATCTCTGGATTACAGGGATCCTCCAACTGCTCTCCTAACTCCTTATATTTACAGCACATTTCTCTCAGGACAACAGCAAAAACACAGACCGTTCTGTATAACTGCATTTCAATCTCACATGAAAGTAAATAATGAATCAGCAAATTTCTGTTCAAGAGGTCTGCAACAGATACTGAATAGACACTGAATAGATATTCAACAGACACGACAGTTTTTATGAATACAGCAGCAGTTCTTCGGTACAAATCTACAAGTCTGTGGATATTATCCAGTGAGGCAAGGGAGATATTTTGGAGTCTTTAAGGCATCCATGTGGGACCAGCACAAACCAGCAGAAAACATTGACGCATGTATAAGAAGCCTATACGCAAGCTGATCAGTATTACTCAACAGTGGAGAGTCTGCTTTATGAATATTAATGTCTGGTGGGTGGTGTCAGGAAAACAGGCTGTGATTTGGAGAGGCAGAAAAAAACATTTACAAGAAATTATTAAAAATATACAGGCATGATTTTCAGAGTAAAATTACTTGATATGTGTTTAATCATACAGGGGGGAAAAAAACAATAAAACTAAAACTGCTGTCTTCTTTGACTAAGTTCTTGCACAGCTATGGTGCGTGCTTGGGATCATTTGATAGTCGGAAATTTCCCCCCTAAAAGCCACAAACCCTTCACAGGCAATATACAATATACCTTGCAAAATGTCAAACAAGCTTGTAACTACTGGACTGTACTACTATGTAAGAAATGGAGGTGGTCTCACGGGCACAGCGAACACCCATAAACCTAATCCAACATGGTACCAGTTAGAATTACACAGCGGGCTTAACACAGGCAGCAGGTGCTTCACTTGGAGGTCTTGCACTCTGCAAATGCTGAACACTTGTCGTCCAGCTCCACACTTATTGAAAATGCGTAAACACTGGCAACAACCTAAGCAGCTGCATGCAAACAAGGGCATTTATATTGTGCTCTTAATATAACCATGATAATCCTTACACACAACACTGTGCAGTGATGTGTATGTCGCTGGCAATAAAACTAGACGAAACGTTATCACCGAGATTAACCAGGCATGGAGACTAAAGAGTTCACATGCCTCTTTAGTGCAACCAAAGTTTATAATGGTCCAGTTGCATAAATTTTTGGTCTGGATAAGCAACGGACATGACTGAACGGTGACAAGAGTTATCATTTAATGCTTAAACATGTAATGATTAGATTATGACTAAAGCCCCACCCGGACAGGATTAATTTTACATGGGGTCCTCTGTGGCTTCATTTCCATCCAGACTGGCCATGCTGATGTTTTTTTATCAGGCCACCTCTGAGAAGAAAAAAAAAGATGTTTGACTTCTGCTACTTGCCATATTCGGTCTTGGAACACTTGTATCAGTGACCCTGTCCCAAGATATGAAACCCTTCCTGAGTCACGAAATGAAAAATGGTTACTTCTCGTACACTTCTCGTGATTGTTTTATTGTATTTTCAAATTGTTGCTGGAACTTTGGTTGGCCTCAAACTGAAATAAGAGCCAGCGTCTCTTCTCTACTCTATTGGTTCTTTGATTGCTTGGACATCATGTTGTGAATGATGATCCCGATTTAGTCTTTCTAAAAGGAATTGTATTACTTTTTTTCTTATTCTGTGAACCTGTATTACATGTAAGATAATCTGACGGCTGTATGCCACAGAATGTACCCTATATCTGAAAAGATTTACACATTAAATAAAAGTGAGGATGAATCTAAAAGCACACACCTTCACACACCATTGTATAACAGTAAAATGAAAAAGCACCAGCAGCGGCGTGAGCACTTCGTTCCCACTCTGGAGGGTTTGTTTTCCTGAGCTGCTCTGATGGCTTTCACAGCTATGGCTACGCCAGGAAGGAATTTCACAGCTTGAAACCCGAGAACCCTAACTAGAGACGGCCAACCTGCTGCGTGAAAGGTCCTTGAACCTTCAGAAGGGCACGTACGCAGAGTGAAACCTTGAAATGAAGACAGTGTCGCGTGCATATGGGACCCACATAATGTAATGTTACTGCAATAAGCTAGCTGTCGCACACAGTTGCTACTCAGCACATTATCGGAACACTGAAACAAATACACAGCACACTACAGACTGATATGCAGTTCCTTTTTAAAACCCTTAACCAGCTCACAATCAAAATGCTTACCCAATACAGCCTATTCACACTAAACATGATACTCTCCAGAATAAAGTGCATAATGCGATTATACAAAGAACGAGCATACGTTTCGCTGCTTGATACTTTTACGAGGTTTATTCTTTCATCCTTAGTAACTGCCTGGTCAGGATCACGGTGGTTTATATTAGAGTGCTAGTTTGTTTATATTTAGGATTAAATACATCTCTAGCTAAGACCATTTATGAACTCGAGTGATGCAGCTGAGGTAGAGGAACTGTCAGAGCCAGAATTCACACACCATGCTAACGGCCCTGGCATTTCCATCTCTGGGGTTTCTTCCGGTTCAGGCCACACCCGCTTTTGGGTTTAAATACAAATATGGATGCAAATATTTGGAGCGCTAAACACAGTGGCATTGTGTTACACTCCTAGCTTACAATCCTCAAGAGTAACAAAATAAATCCACTTGCAACAAACTCACTAAGAGCTCTGGCTGCAGCTGCTGCAGGATATGGTGTCCTGAGAGATTATTAATCTCATTAACCCAAGGGTTAAACTGAACTGCAGTTCAATATATGCCTGAAATGGGTAAAGCTTATTGTGCCCTTCATCCAGGCTTGCTGACTCACGCCATCATTCTTCAACAGAGCCATGGTCAGGGAGATCCACTCAAACGCAGCCCTTGACTTAATAAGCCAAGATATTCACCACTGCGCTCAACTCCAAATGCACCTATTTCACTTCATTCATCCCCCATAGAAAAACATGCACACCATCTTAGCTATAATTCAGCTTTTTAAAGTTACCCTGATTTTGCATATATTTAGTCAACAAGTTTCCAAACTAAATTAAGCACAACTTTTCTTGACAAAAAAATAAACCACCTGAGAGGAGCCTTCATAGCACTCATGACATAGTGCTGCAGTTTCAGCTGTAATGACATGGTGGAAGAGAATAAACCTGTTAGCAAGTCATGCATCATCAAAGCCAGAAGTCTGCCCGGCTAATCCTCATTAAATTGGGGATTGTACCATCAAGAGAAGGCAGGAAAGGTGCTCTAATCCTCCCTTATGCCCCACATGATTCCACACCAGGTCAGGATCATGAGCTGACTTAAAATCTATATGCTGATATCTCAGAATGCTGACTGGCAAACCCTGAGTTCACACTCAGATGGCTTGTAGTTTGTTGCTTGTGGGTGCACATGGTCAGGCTTTGCCAAGTTCTAATATGGGATGGTAGTAGCTAACATGTATTGTATGTAAGATTTATATATACACACCAATGTGTTTTATCTTTAATTTTATCTTGCATTGTAGTTAAATGCAGGAAAATACGAAGTCATCGTTTTTGTTTGCTTCAAATGCAATTAATTGGTTAATAATGGCTAAATCATGTCTGAATAAATAATGACAAGCGACCCATCATCTCTCTTCAGCTCAGCTTTCTCACTCCTGTTTTGTGTATCGTAAAGGCTCTATAAAAAAATTAATTACTGCTATTTACTAAGCGTTAATTTTAAAACTAAAAGTTTCCTGAAAAAATACGTGATGGTAAAGAGCTGAAGGGAAGGGATAGGGAAAGGGTAAGGGGGAAGGGAAAGAGGAGGGAAGGGAAGGAAAGACAGGAAAAAGAAGGAAGGGAAGTGAAGAAAAAGAAAGAAGGCATGGAAAAGACATAAGGAAAAGAAGGAAGGAAAGGGACGAAAAGGGAAGTAGAGGGAATGACAGAGGGAAAAGAAGGAAGGCAAAGAAAGAAACGAAGGGAAAGGAGCCAAGAAAGAAAGAAAAGAAGAAAGGAGAGTAAAAAAGAAAGAAAGAAAGAAAGAAAGAAAGAAAGAAAGAAAGGAGAGAATGAATGAGAGAAGGGACTCTACATTGTGCACATGAACAAAAATGTTTAATTTTTTAAAATATTTCAGGCTGATTTAATTCTCGAAGTGCTGGGAGACACTTTATACATACATATATATATATACACATACATATATATATATATATATATATATATATACACACACACACACACACACACACACACACACACACACACATATATATATATATATATATAAAATGTATGCATTTATAAATAAACAAGCATAAAACCTGTCTAAGCAGCATCAGTCTAGGTAGCTGAAGCTGCATATTTCCTCACTGGAGATGTAGCTGACTGTCTAGCTGCTGTAACGGTGATGGAGCAACTGGGTCCAAACAGAGAAGATGAAAGTCTAGAGAACAGAAGGCATGAGTGTGTGCTGATGTGGAGCTTCCTGCTGCTGATACCTTCATCCCCCTCCTTCTGCACCTCACTGCCAGCTCACACTCCCAGCAGCCATGGGCTCATTGCACTACAAAGGCCACTGGCCTAGAATGAGGTCCCCATGCCTCGCCTCTGAAGTGAGTTTTCTATTTTTTGCCACCAATGTACACACAAACACACACACACAGTGTTTTTCTTTTGTGGTTCCAAGGACACAGCAGGGAAAAATCTGAATTCCTGCATCTGGATACGCAGCTATCCAGGAGATTGATGTGTTTCAAACATGATATACTGACTAAAACCTCAGCTATTATGGTGTAGCATACATGAAAGTAAATTCATTATGAATAATAAGCCAGATGTCTAAAATCATTTATGTAACAGTGAGTTATTCAAATGAATTGTTTATAAAAGTGTCACAGAAACCTTCCCTTTGCCATGTCACTCATATAAAACAAACATTAGTAACTGCTTGCTAGCCAAACAGGTTTTTGAAACCTATTACTGTCTGAACCTTGTGTTTCACCAATCACAACGCTCAGTCTGGAAAGTTCCACCTCACTGGCTCCTGGTCTGCAGAGTATCAGTGGTGGAGGCTCGCCTAAAGTTCCTGAAATCCTGAAGAAGTTCCTTCACACAACATGGTCTCAGTCTCAGAGGCTCCACAAATGGACCATGAAGCGCCTGATATCTTTTGTACACTTCTCTGGCCACAAGCTTCTGAATCTTGAAGGTTACAACTGGATTGGCTCTCCAGACCTCTGTGTACATGTACTTCCAAATACCAGCCTACAGCGGGGAAAACAAACTTGAACACAGTAATACAATGAGCTGGATTGAAAAATATTTACAGAATCCCATATTTAACTTTTTTTTTGGTCTGGCTTGCAAGACGACACACAACATAACCTTGCTGCCAGCTGAGCTTTGAGCAGACTCCAGTTCTTGATGCTGTCTGTCAGAACCTGATCTAGTCTGGATGCAGAGAGCATAAACTCAGTTTGCTAATCCTGCATCTTACTAACAAATGTACTGAGCCTCCAACAAAGCCCAAATCCTCTTACTGAGCACACTGGATCCAATACTCCTTGAAGTTTTCAGACAAAGGTAAAAACAGCGAGATTTGTTTCCCATGCAATAAGAACAAAAAAGTGCCATTTTTAACTTGGTTAAAATCTACTCTGCTATAATCTTAATGGACCATGAGCTGTTTAAAATAAGGCTCCCTTTATACTTCACCAGAAAACCAAAAACACAAGGGAAGCCTTGCAAGTAGCCTCATAGAAAAGTGACCGTTTCCATGGAACCAAATAAGCAGGACAGACAAAACATTATGTTCGTAAAATTTTAAGGCCCTGGACTCTTGGGCACTTTAGCATGGCTGGTTGTGCTGTCTAAGGAAAAGTAAAACATTACACTATGTTAATAAGAAGGAAACACATGAGCATGTGTGAATGATTTAACTAAGTGCAAGTCAGAATAGGTGCCATCAGTCCTTGCAGATTGACCGTGTGTGTCCTGTGTCTACCCTTCCACGCAGAAAGTGAGTGAGTGTGAGCGGAGGGGCCGACAGAGCCTGGCGTTCTGCAATAACAAAACCTCTTTGTAAAAACAGTGAGGGCCCCGCTGAGAGACTGGGTCACGCAGCGGAATCTGGAGCAGATCTGCAGCTCACGGCCGGCCTGTTTTCTTTCAGTCCTGCAGACAGGATATAATGGTTTCCACATGTGAAGGGGGCCTGAGTAACAACGACAACAGTTGAGAGGCCCGGTGTTTTATTACCTTCCCTTTTCCACATGCGGCCGCAGCCGCAGGGCTTCCAGCACATCTGATCCGAGACTCGGCCAAGAAAGGAAAGGAGAGCACTTGCGACTATGGCTGTGGTATGTGACAGAAACGTAACCGGGGCTTAAATATTAGTTTGTATGCCTTAATTTTTCTCAGGATTTGGCAAGAAACGGACTTTCAAGAGGATGAAAAATGGTAGTAAGTGACATATCAAATTACAAATTCATTAAAATTGCTGTCAGGGTGTTACCTAAATCCCAAATATCCCAGTTTTCATGAGAGTGGGAAACTACTACAAAGCACTTCTTCAAGTCCGGTGAGTTTTGGTAAGTGTCTGCCTCAGTGAATTCAAATTCAGTTCATAAATCAACATTCAGACCCCCAAGCAAGACACCATCTTGAGGCTCCTGCCCCTAAAATTAGATCATTGTGCATAGCTGCCTCCAAGAGTTGGCCAAGGTGCATGTGAGGGTGACTCGGCATACTCCGTCTCTCTGGATAAATTTGGGTGGTGTGCGAGGCCTGTGTAGTGCCAGATTCTAGGCTTCAAACGCAAAATGGGCCTCACATGATGCCAAGAAAGTGCAGGACAGGAGGGAGTGAAGGTAAAAAGCTCTGACATTCCTGGAGCATATCCATATCCACCCAGAGAGGTACTGCGCCATTTCCAGCCCAACTGGGCTACAATTATCCAGAAACAATTATCCAATCAGACTCCAAACCAGACTGTAAAAATGTCAAGGGAGAGCAAACACTAGCTACACAAATGCTGCAGAGATAATGATTGGTGTTTATAGTATGGAAGTGGGCATTATATCATGCATCTAATGAGGCTTAATGAATAGGATTCAGTCAACCATTGTAGCTCTCCTCCAAGTTTCTAGGAAGACAGAAACTCAAAAAACCCATCAACAGTGACATTGCAAAAAAAAAAAAAAAAAACACTGGCTTTTGTGGGAAAAGCCAAACATCAACCAAACAGTGGAACCTTCCAGCAGTAATGATGGCCAGAAACAAAAGTAATGCATAATGACTCTCTCCATGCGAGCTAAACAAATTATTTCACTTAAGGGCATCAAAAATTCTTGAAACTACCTGAGGCTGCACATACCAGATGCATGAAAAAAAACTGTACATAACTTCCATTTTACCTCCATTCTACTTGTTTTGGATTTGCTTCAGTAGACATTCATACCGACAAGTCCAGGGAACTGCTGTTGTGACTTCTGCACATTTAGCCAGGGGGTGACTGATTCTCCAAGTTCCCAACTCATGCAAGTCCAACCCTGTTCTTCTTACCACTATAGATTCCACTGACAAATTCGTATGGGTTTTTTTTCCTTTGTTCTCTTTTACTCCTCTGACAAAATATAAAGATTGAGCTAGTATATTCTTAACATGATGTCAGATGATATTTTCTTTGGGCCCAAGTTCATTTGAAGCAAGAGGCTGGCACAGTTGGTTTAGTTTGATCTAGGGAACTGATCTCTGGTACTCGAGCTTGACCTGAACCATCCATACCAATAGAAGATACTGTAACAACAAATAAGTATTTCTTTTTCCTAAACAGTGTGCATCTTGACTTATTTTAGATTTAGATGTATTTTTAATTAACAATTTTGGTTTAGTAACTAAAAGTCTACACGATATCTCTTAGCTCAACAATGAAAAAAAAACAAACCTCCCAATCTGACACCTGGTTAAACGGTAAGTCAAAAATCAGAAGCAGGTGAACTGAAAAGGCAAAAAAAAAAAAAGAGAAAAGAATTCTGCAATGTGTTTTGAATTAATCCCATTTATAGGAGAAAGGCCAGTTTGCATGCCTTCATGGTCCATGCGCTGGCTGTTCTGGCTCTCGGGATGGCCAGCTTTTCCAGCCCTCAAAGCCACTCCAAACCATAACACCCACAGATGGTGAGAGCTGTGCCAGGAAGCGCTGCCCTTTTGTGCCCGGTCTCCTTCATGCTGGGCCGACCCTGCCAGGCGCACGCCAATGGACCTGACACATCTGCAGCCAGAATGCTGCTCATAATACACTTTGTTCTGAGCTTTTTAACCTCATTAAGCTTTATATGAAAGCATTCAAAACAGTGAAGAAACAGTGCTTAAGCTAACAGTTCAGGGAAATGTACAGTGTAAGATAAATGGCAGTTTGGATTTCATGGTTTTGGTGCCAATGCAGATGAGGAAAAAGAGCCCAAACTTTACAAAAATAAAGTGCAGCTCAAATCAAGCAAGTCTCTTGGAAGTGACTAGAACAATGCATTCTGTCTGTGGGCTTGTTAAGGGTGATGTTTCCGATCTAGACCTGCCAAAAAATACACCAAGCGCTGGCTAAAGAGCTGTGTTTTGGTTCAGCAGGACTAGCCTTATTGTTTTAAGCACCTTTTTGCATTAGTCTAGCCACAAACAGAGCAGCAGTAAATCTTTTAGTGGGGAAGAGGTGGTCCTGTTTTTTTTTAATGGTAAATGAAAAGTGAGATCATGTCTAGAGAGACAGATGTACAAACGCTCAAAGGTCTTATCTTTCATTGTTTCTGAGCAGCGACACTAAACATAGAAAATAGCATGGCACTGTTAGGCTCCGTTCACATGACACAAGTGTGATTTTCTGCCATAATGTGACACAGAGCTGGGGTTTTTTTTTGTCAGGACTGTGAAAATCAGACCGGAGACCTTTTCGTATGTGGTCCTAGTTCAGATACATAACCAAATGGCCATGCGATATGAATGAGACTGGTCACTTGGGAATTAATGTGGTTTTTTCCTAATGCACTTTAACGCTCATGCACATATCAAGGTCTTCATCCAGTGTCGCAAACGCGGCAAAACAGCAATAGAGGACAAAAGCAGCAGTGACTTTCTTCAGTGGAAGGAAGGGGACATTGGTGATTTACTTGATAATTGGGGAAACAATGCAAGCAAAACTAGAAGGAATCCCCTGAAACCTAGTAGTGTTGGAAAGAACTTCCCAAGAAACTGATATGCGCATAGGGGCATTTTTTCAGGGGACAGCTACATTCTCTTTAAAGACAGATATAAGACACTTCCAGTTACGATTGTGCACCAACAAGATACAGATCCAATCTGAGGAATTGTGCAAATGGGAACTTAGCCTTTGATGAGTCTGCAAGCAAGCAAGCAGTGAACACTTGGATGGAACATATCTGGTATTTTCCAACAGTAATGAAAACTCTGAATAGAAGAGGTGCTGTAGACTGGAAAGGTATGAAAACCTTTAAACTATTGATCTTTTCCTACATAATGGCAAGAAACACAGACAAAAGTGCAGACACTGATACACATGTATTCATCTGCTCCACTCACCTGTGCCAGGCAAGCAATGATGAAGCATAATTAAGAGACAAAGCATGAAAAACTGAATCCCTGGATCCACCAAAGAGCCACAATTCTTGCCCAAACTGCACCAATGGCCTAACTGTCTAAATATATAAAATATTAGAGTCTGCTTTGCTTTAATTTTTTTTTGCAGACATGTCCATCTAATGGGTAAGAACTGTTGAGAATGTGTGCCCTTTCTGTGTCCCGATGACCCTCTGCCCTGGTTCAGGCATGTAGTGATGATGCCAGCTGACAGGATGAAAGGCCTTCACAGGGGGCAGATCTGCAGGGATTTTACTAAGGAATGTTAGTCTCTAAAAACATCACCTGTTTTTCACAGAAATAGGGCATGTGATAATTAACTGAGCTAATAAAAATGGTGTATTTAACACTAAATTAACTTAGTCATTTAGATAATGTGTGGGTGTTGTACAGAAGTTAATGAAAAATAATACAGTACTGAGTATTTATATATTAAAAAAACATGAACATTTTTTCCAGGACAGAACTGAATAGCAGTGGTGGGACAGTAAGGCCAGGGTTACACTCGAGTATGTGGCAGCTACACAACTGCCATTGTTTGCATGCTCGCCTGCGGACCTTTTGTACATCTGGAGGATTAAAAGCAATATCCACTAGGGCTGGTCAAAGCCAAAACAGCCCTGTCCAGCGGATGCCCATGTCAAACTGTAAAATGTTTAGTGATTTCATCCCAACTATTCAGGGACACATTTGTTTCTGTGCAGCAGCATGGAAATGTTAAACATATGGCTGATCTTTATTAGTTTCTCTTTAAAACCTTCCTCGATCATTGTGATTGTTGGCATGAATGGCCTAATCGTGACCAATTGAGTGTAAACATACCAAACACACCCTGTCATCATGCAGTGGGGGGCCAAAACTTGTGCTGGCAGTACTGGATGAGTGAAAAACAGAGAACATGACTGTGATGCACCAAATAATTAAACACTGGAAGTTAATGTTTATAATTAACTTTATACCAGAGTGCTGCTGAATTCTTGAATCTGACTGGTCGGAAGGTGTTGATTAATTTTCTGTAACAGCAGCTCTGATAATAGTGACAGCGATCATTCAAATTAATGCACTTATTCTAATATGTTATGTTTTTTGCAACACTTCTACCATGAGCTGCTGTGTTGTAAGCAATGACAGGAACTACCTTGTCTTGCAGACGTTCGACAAGATTAAATATGACTATATACGTTTAAAAGTACATTAAACAATTAAAAATGTTATAATTGGCAAATTGCTGTAGTATAAGAGTAATAAAACGTGTTATTATTGGAAAAAATCAATTTCAGGGTGCGATCAGTAACTTTGCTCTGCATCTGGTCAGATCACATCACCGCATTGTTGATAACTTTCCTATAATGGTACAACCTATCATGTTTTTTCCGTACTTAACAGCCTTTTTCCAATACGCAACTCCATGTTAAGAAACACTCTCCTCTTTGTTAAGTTTGTTTGTTGAAAACTGATTAATGTGTGACTCATTAACTGAATGCTAATATTGTGCATAAACTGATTTTTTTGCCCCCAGTTATCAGATTATGTTGTCCATGTATACATACTCACTGTCAGAAGACTGCCTGGAGCATTTAAATTACAGCACCACTGGGTGTGAATGTGTGTGTCTGTCACCAGAGCAGTTCAGCAATCTTTAACCATGTACTTGGCATACGTGCTAACTCTTTTGAAGGGAATCCAAAACGAACAGAGGGCCAACAGAGGAACTCCATCCGAGTGGTCAAGGAGAACTGTTGGGTTTAGGATCAGCGCTGTTCACCCGTTGCCTACATCCTGCTGCTAGCGCTGCTCTGAAGGACAAAGCGTCTTTAGGCTGGTCGCTGTGCTCACACACACACAAGGGCCTGGTTACAGACAGGCATCATTGAGCAGGAACCCACAGTGCTGCCAAAGTCCATTAGGCTCACTCAGACAGGCTCTCTGCTCAGCTTGTTAAATGGAGTTTTAAGCAAGGACCTTTCTCTCAGCCACTAACGCAGCATCTTTGCTGTACCTCCAATCAGACTTCCTTTACTGCTAATTATATAGTCAAGAAATTTAAATAAGACAAACTCTTTCAAAGGGTTTATGCAAACTCCTAGTCTATTACTAGGAGCACCAACTCATATGCAAACACAGGTTATACGAAAGACAATGTCTGGTTTATATTCTTTCCCTTTTTTTTTTCACACCAGTAAACTCTCCAGCAATATGTAAAACACTGCACCTTGTCACACTGCCACATGGATAAAATTACTAATGAATCTAATATGTATAGCTTTGCTGCATGTTTTACTAATTTCAGAAATATTTCAAAACAGGGAAATTAAGGCTGGATGATGATGACTAGGATAGTGGTGTTGTATTATTACACATTATGATTAAAATGTGCCTTGCAAAACTTTTTTTTTTTTTTTTTTTTTAAACTGAACAAATTAGGTGGCATGATTATACACCATTTTATTCATCACCAACGCTATGAGAGAACATAACTGACGTGTCAAAAACATTCCCAAATTTTGCAGTCTATATAGATTACAACTCAAACTTATTTGTTGTTTTAGTTAAAGTATCTGAGACCTTTGAGACAGACAGCCAGCTCCTAGAACACAATAATATAAAGCAGCTTGTTACACTGTTTATTTGCATATTACAGGTGTTTTGCAATTATCAGTATTGTGATAACAATTAGGGGTGTAAACCTCAGGCTTCCACATGATATGATTATGACTCAGAAGGAGTCGATATTTGAGGATACTGCAGAATCTGAAATGATATGTTACAAGTTGATTTAATAGCCTCTGATCGATGTGACCAACTTTGTTCAGAATCAGGAGTACGCTTACTGTTAATTTTTGAATGATATACACAGAAGACCTATTTTAAAAGTATCACTTCATATAATACCAGATAATAATCAATTTACGAGCCTTTTCATTCTTTGCCTTTTAAATTGATGCATCAATCCAAATCGTCTGAATTGGACAACTGATGCACCACTCCTAATAATAATTAATAAATTATATATTGTGCAGCTCTAAAAGGACCTAAACGCCATTTAACACAAAAAATGTCTCTCACTGGTTTAATAGATGGCAAAAAGTACAATAGGTACAATTAGGTGTGCAAGATTGTTAAATTAAAAATAGATATACTTTTTTGCAGTAGAGTTAATGATGTATGCCTCACACCTCTGTAAAAAAGGCAAGCTGTTTTTTTTAAATGTTAGATGAAGTGAAAATTACTGGATCCACCTGACCTGAGAAGAAACTATTTTGATTCCCATTGTATCATTCAAGAGTTTAAACTCCATTTCTGTATATCTGTGCAGCAGTTTGAATCACTGCTGACTGTTCTAGCACACTTCACATTTAATTTAAAAAATAAAAATTCACTAATTGAACTTGGTTTGAACTGGGTTTGCTTAGAATCTGCTCTTCAGTACATTTATGCATGCTCAACTCACAAAACCTGACAAAGAAACTCAAGTCAGACATATTTGGTGTCAAATTTCAGACTCTGTTCTTGCGGGACTGCAAAGTGAATAACCACTGGAGCTAATCCAAAAAATCAAAATCTATTGCTTGTTCCCGGTACAGGAATGTAACGGTTGGTTTTGGCACTTTCCACCTTTTCTGAAGAGCAGGCATTGCAAGCAAACACACCCCAACACTTGCCATGGGCCTTGGGGAGAAACCCAAACAGAGAGGACAATCAGGATGAAAGACGAGGCAAAGTCCTCAAACACAGCTGGAAAAGCCTGACTGCACAAAAAGCCTGATGAAATAACGAGACGAACAAAAGCACACAGACAGGTCTGAAGAATAAAGATCTAGTGAACTCAGAGAAGTGGGGTAATAAAGTACACCTAAAGAGCGGTACATACAGAAAAAAAAAAACTTCAAATAGATATAACTGATATAACTTGATATAACTTGCTTCGAGCTAATACATACTCCTGAATAAACAAATTATATTCTGCCGATTATCACGCAACAGCTAGGGTTATTACAGTGTCGTGGTTTCACTATTTTCAGTTAATCACTCTGTATGATTGCAGTTACCTCACCATATTTTAAAAATAGACTTCTCTGAGATATTGCATGTATACACTTCTCTGAGATATTGCACATATCATCAGTATTATTATAACAGTCACAAACTCTGATTGAAAGCAGCTGGTTAGATGTTAATAGATGTTTATACTTTCAAACTGTAAAATGTATTACTGGCAATTAGTAAGCAAACCTAAATATTGTGATATACATGTATCATAGCAGTATTTCATGATATAATATTTTTGTCAAATCACACCTCGGTCAATCCAGGTGAAATCACTGGAGGCCTCCCGACTGACCATCTCAGATTTGCTTCATACTTCATGGAAATAGTGTCAATGTCCCCAATACATAGTGTGCAAAATATCAGGCTTGTATCTGCATTAGTTTCTGAAATATAGAGGCTTTAAAAAGGCGGTGTAGCCCAGTTAAAACAAGGGCTACAGAAAAAATAAAAAAAGTTTTCACCTATGCATGAAATTTTCAGGGATTGTCTAGTATAAGATGTCTTTAACTTCTAAAATATAAAGGTCCACAGTTGCATATTTGCTAAGTTATGGCCTGCTGGAAATTGTAATAAATAAATAAACAAACAAATAAATAAATAAATAAATGTTTGTGCTTTGGCTCTCTACATCTCCACATTCTGGCACATCAGATCTTTCAGATTTTTTTTTTTTTTTTTTTTGCAACTAGGTATATGTCTGAAGAACTCAAACTTACAGTAAATTGTAATCAAGGATTTTTTTTTTAATCAGGTACTCGAATTTAATCGAGTAATCGTGACAGCCGTATAATAAATTGTGTGTGTTTTTGGATGATTGATTAAAACTGTGACATTTTTAGACCAGGTTATCATATTGTGAAAATTTCAAACTGCAACCCCCCTACTTACAGTACATAGTCAGTAACACTGCAGCACTAAATGTCAGTTGGTGAGACTGAATTAAAATGCATGGCGCATGAACACTGACATAAACCCATCAATAATGCAGAGCTGGAGTACTGATGTTCTGAAGACAGCACATCAAACAGAGCCGAGTTACAAACTCGTATCAGCACACAACACGGCTCGGAGAGAGGAGCTACATCAATCGGAGAAAGCAAACCTCATCTTTATTTATGCATGAACAAAGGCACAAAGGAGCAGCACTCATTTGGCAGGCCCACGGCATTAAAATTATTCATTTTTCATCATTTAAAAAACATCAATAAAAATATGAAACCAAAAAAAACATTTTTTTGAAAAATTTTATATATTCAAAAATACACACACACACAAACAGCCTTCAACAATAATCTCACAAGAACTTCGATCCGCACACACAGAGGCACCTGAGGCCACCTGCTTTCCCACAATGCTCTGGTGCACTGTCTCTCTACAAGCACTCATTACATGTGATTTTGTTTTCAGCAGCAATCAGACAAGCAGTAAGCCGTCCTCAAGACTCCTGTGCAGACATGCTGGCACTGGACCAGTGCGCACACACACATACACACACACAGGCCAAGCAGAGTGCAGACAGGTACTATAAACACTCAATGCTCAACACCTTTTTTTTCATACAACACCTCCTCACACACACAGACTCACTTCCATAAGAAGTAAAGGGAGCAGTAAATATTTCCACATAGCTCATGTGATCCCACCCCAGGGTTAGTCAGTTTATCTAAAACACACGTCAATGTCTTCACCGGCCTTATGGGGGACATAAATAAACAAACATGAATATCTTTGGCAACACTCATCAGTTTACACCCACACAAAATTACGTTCATGGCCACATTCATGTTTACACACCAGCCAGGGGAAATGTAGTGTCTTGGAACGCCCAGCTCCTTTTTCTCTGTTAAAGCAGGTGTTGCTTTACCGGTCGAGCTGCATGAATAAAGCCACCATCACACACCACCACCCAGCAAACCTACAGCCACGCATCTGCTGCCTGTTGAGATCACCGTTTTTCTCTCTCGAGACACAAAGGCAGCGCTGGCGTTTCTGCCAATTACTGACCTCGGAGTCAGAGCTCTTTCATCTCCCCATCAGAGAGACAGGGTCGGAGGTCAGACATCATCCGAGGTCATTTCCTGTTTTATGTGAGCCAGTGAAGGGGAGTACAGACTACAAGTGAGTGAGTGAGCGAAAGAGATGAGGAGGGAGCCCTCGCTAGTGGCAGGAAGCTTTTTAGAAAAAAAAAACTGATCATGGCAAACTCTTTGAAGTTGATATGACACTAGTGATAAAATGTGTTGCATTCAGGAATGCTAAAGGAGTATATAGCATTTTTAAGCTGATCATTATGTACTGCATCTATAGCTTAACACACAGAATCAAGAATTTCAACATTGTACTAAGAAAGAAAAGAAAAACCTACTAAGGGCAACTTGTCCTTCAAATATGGGAGAATTTGTGATTATGCATTACCAAAATAGGAAAATGTCCCATTGATATTACAAACCCTTCAGACAAATGTTAAATACCTCTAATTACTTTTTACTGCATTGCTGTAGTATTGGAAAATTAAAATAAAACAATTCATATCACAGCGCCGTTGAACCCTCTAATCTGATTGGTCAGAAGGTGAGTAATATTCTATAGCAGATTAGATAGTAGTGCTGGCTTTAATTCAGATTCACAGGTTTTATGTTAATGCACATTTGTAACATTATCTGAATGTCTATATCACAGCAAGAAAAAAAAGATAAAGAATAGGCTGAAATATTTAATCTAACACTATGTATTTTCAAAGTGAGGTCATATAGTATTTGAACGAATTTATAAAATGTATTGTTAGACAAATTAAGACTCTGAACTCTAGAGGAAGTGTAATCTAAATAAAAAAAATGCAAGTTTGAAGTGTGTGTAAGTGTGTGCGCGTGTGTGTGTAACTAGAATAAGAGCAACGCCCTGTTGTCTGCTGCACACGGAACGCCTTCAAACAGAATTCAGGATTAATGAAGTGGGTTTATTTATTTATTCATGACAATGAAAGGAGCCTGGCTGCAAGGACAGAGTCCTCACTCTGTTGCTCGGCGTTGCGGGACCTTTTCAAAGCGCCCCATGCATGACTTCCCAGCCCCCCACAATCCTGTGTTCAACTGCCTGGACCTACAAGCTCCTACGAGCTACGGCTCAGTTTTGGCAACATGCACGCACTTGCATTCACACACTCGTGCTAATCACATCACGGACCTTCTTCAAAATGTCGCCATACTACGTCTGCAAGTCACAGCACACTCATTTAGTCATTAATCCAACAGACAGAAATGAGACTAGTGCAGCAGTCTGGCAGTAGTACGGGCCCTGCTGCCTGCTCCTTGTGAAAGCCTGGCCTCCTCCAGGAAAGGAAAGGGGGAGGGGAGTTAAAAAAAAAAAAAAAAAACGCAAAGCCTGAAGAGCGGCTAAGTGCTGAACCACCCCTCATTCATGACAACACACACGCAGAGCCCAAACACACACGCAGCCTGGTTCTCACAGTGGTTCTTCCCCACCCCCTCCTCCATGTCTCTCAGGGTAGCGCTGTTTGCTAAAGCCTCTCTGATAAAGTCCTGTGCCATCGCAGGTCACCCGGCAGGAAGGGCCACACAAACCTTAGTTCCCATGATGATCCTATTCACTCTGTGTGTGTGTGTGTGTGTGTGTGTGTCTATCCTGAATGAAACAGGCCAGTTGATTACAGCTCCTGTTTAATGAAAGACATTTGTGAAGCAGGCTCAGATTTGCCTCTGGGAGATTCTCAGTAAAATGCCCAGCCTCAGTAGCCCAACAGCTAATTCAGCACACATTCGCTAAACAGGTTGTGCTCACTTCATAGCTGTGGGCCCTCTAGAATGTACACTTTAATGTATATTACAACACTTTCGAACAAATCCCTACAAAGTGGCTCTGTAGTACATTGTGTGATTGAAAAATAAAGTCTAGGGCTGCAACAACAAAGTTGATAAAATTCGATAAAAATATTCATTATTGATTAGTTGGTGTATGTTATGAAGCACAGTTTGCCACACTGCATCATTTCATTTAGCTCATAAACACATGGAGGAGAACGTTACAACAAGGAAACCAAAATCATAAAATGTTCACAAAATGTGGATATGACATTACTTGGGTTCTGATGTGAGCACTTGGGTTCTGAATTCAACTGATCATATAGCTGCCAAAAACTACAACAAAAAAACAACACAGTGTGCCATTGAATGGGATATATTAAGTTAGCTTGGGTGTCTAATTTTGGGGGGAAAAAAAAAAAGTGGTCAACATGATAATACTTGATAATGTTCTCAAGACCAATTATCGGAGTATTATTATCATTAATCAAAATAATTGTTCATTACAGTCAGAGAAGTCAACAACTGTCCCAACGACTTTCTATTCCTTTCTCAGTACAGGGGAATGTCTAGTCACAAAAAGCTCTTCTGACATATTCTAGATATCATGATATCTTTTTGTTAAGTTTATGCAAACCACACACAGTGTTCACTCATCCATAAATCAAACCTGGCAGGACTCAGTGCGACACTGCTGTCCGTCTACACAGCCTAAAACAGTAAGCATTAAAAAAGCATAATCAGAGGAGAAACTCAGGAGACACAAGACTGCAGGAAAAGCTGAACGGATCAGAGTAAAACATTATAAAAATACTGTCAAATACTAGCGTTTTTAGTAAGGGCTGGAACATTTTCATTTTTTTTCAAAAATACAAGTTCAATAACAAGCATGAAAGCAGAACAATGAATTATTTTTTGGCCTGTGACTGTACAGAACTTTAAAATAAATAAATAATAATAAAAAAAAATTGAAATTCTATGCCATGTGAAATCCTAGTTTAAAAACAAAACAAAACTGGACTTTATGGACATGCCATTTTTGTGTTTTGGATGTAAACCTTTGGAGAAAGGTAGACAAATCTTTAACTATAGGATACAATGTATTTTCAATAAAATGCAGAAAAGAATTAAATATGACAAACTCTTGAACGAACTTTCTTAAAATGTCTCATTTTGATGCACACATTATTAAACACCATCTAGGGTTATGGATGTGACATGAAATTGTCCTTCAAATATAAATATAAAGAATAACCTATCTCAGACCCTTGATGAATACTTTCGGTACTTTACTCTTGAAACAGTGCAGCGTGGATGCCTGAAACATGTTTTAGGTGAGATTGCAATTCTTATTTCATGAATGATTTCCTTAACAGCGACAAATCAACCCCAACAGTAAAATATTTTCTGCTGTGATTACAGCTTTGTTTTTACATGACAAGGCTGGAATTCGACAACATAGTCTATGCCAACAAAATAGCGCTGTTACTCCCTAAATCTGCTCAACCCCTTCAGTTTTCAGAAAATCTAACAGAACTTCCTGTATATTGCTCAGATTTACAATGTGTGTATGTCCACAGCGCAAACCATACACAAATCAAGCTTAAAAGATCTGCTGTTCATCTCGACAGATTGTTAACCCCAAACCAGAGAAAGTGCAGTTGTGTTCAGCCGTACTTTCATCAACAAAATGAAAAGCGAGTGGCTGTCCGAGCAAACCCTTCACATGGTGAAAATTTGACATTTTCTGTTATATACAGTTCTGAGAACTATACGCTTTCCAGAACTGAAATATGGTTCTCTTATGTGTGCATCTCAAGCAAAAGTAAAGTTACAGCATTTTAAAAATCTGTTTACCCTCAGAAGTGAAAAAAGAGAAAACTGCATTTAAAGATTTTATTCTGACTGTGACTCGGACATTTCAAGTGCTGATTTCAATTCAATTCCAACCACACAATATCAAAATAAAGGCAAAATAAATATCCACTGGTTGCCCCTCTAACTGAAACACTCAGATGCTAAATTAATTTTGCTTGCCGTTTGTGCGGAATAGACTCCAAAGCATTGGTTCACTCTTAGTTTTCAATGCCTGGAATCGGTGAATTGACTCTTTTTTTAAAATCATATTGCTCTATTTCATTTGAAAATATCGAATGAGCTCAACACATATTGAGGTAAAACATTTTTTTAAATTAACTCAAATCATTGAAATAATTGTGTCCCAAGTTGGTACAGATGCCACGCCGTCCCCTAAATCCAGTCAACACACCTCTCCTAACTGCTCTTCTGTGAGAAACATTCTCCTCTCAGTGTTTATTCTGCTTGTTTAGGCTTGATGCAGGGGGATAATTAGGTTGTGTGCATGTACGGCTCCTGTTTTTCTGTACTTCAGTAATTTTTTTTTTTCCAAAACTCTCTACTCTTCACAATGTAAAGCATTCTCTCAGTGAAGGATATGAAGAGAAATACACAACTGCTATTTATGCCAGATCAGCTATCTTGAGTACAATTGCCTTAAGACCAGTCAACACAAAGTTTGAGATCATGGAGTCAAACAATGACATTCAGACATTTTTATTATGACAAACATCAAACATAAAAATGGGACTTGCTGCAATTAATCCTATTCATTTCAAGATTCCTTGCTTTATATAATCCTTAGGATATTCCTAAATGAAGCCAGGCTTTGCTATAGACCATGATACAATATCAAATACTGTGGTGATTGCTGATTACATAATAGGTTTCTCATTACTAAACATTCCAACTACCCTCTAGAAACTGAACCACTAACCAAACATATTGCAGTATAGGCTGTATTAAACCTTTCCCAGGGCTTTTCTGTGTATCCAGGTACTAAATATTCTTAACATGTCCTGCGGCAAATGCTGAATCAGATACAATATTACACACAGGATTGATGGTATGAATTTTTATAATTTTACATATATAAGCTATATATTAGAGACCTCATGTCCTCCTTTACTGTCTATCACAAATCTATGAATATGCCATTTCTAACGTTTGAGCGTAATAACCCCTGTTAAGACTCAATAAACACTCTCAAGAAATCAATAATATATGGCAAGTTTTATTTTCAAATTTTTCTTAATTCTATATAAAAGTGATTTATCTCACTACATAATAAACAAACACATTATCTGTCCTTGCATGTAAGTACTTCATTTCCAACAGACACTTATTGGTAGGGGTGTAGCTAGGAACCATTGGTCCCCTGACAGAATATTGCTCCAAACCATCTTTAATTTCATTTTGTATTTTGTATACATTACTTAAATTGCTGGAATTTTTGCGAGCCTCCTGTCACCACCTTTCACCCCACTAGTAATAGCTCTTCTTGATTACTTAAGGGCTTCATATTTATTGCATAAATTATAGTTTGCATGTTAAAATTCTACCTATTTTTTGAACCAGTTATTGTTCATTGCATATATCTTGTATCCACTGTCTATGCACCTATTGTCTGTCATTTGTCTACTGTCTGTTTATTTCTTGCACCAGAGAAGTAGCCCGATAGTGTTTCGTTATACTGTACAATACTTGTATTGGTATAATGACAATAAAATTGAGTTGAATTTTAGGAATCAATCTTTTTCTGTGACTGAATCTCAAATTGAGTATATACAGCACTACGCAGGTTCTCGAATGCCATTGTGTTATATCCTACGTAGCAGGGCTGGGTGATATTGCCAAAAAAAAAATCTTGATTTTTTTTTTTCAACTTTATGAAGGATTCTCGATTACAATTTCAATTTTTTTCTTACATAATGCAATTATAAATAAATTGCGCAATTTTTCAAAGTTTTTTATTTATTAGAATGGACTTTGGAAAATGTAGATAAAAAATAAATAATACTATGGTGCAAAAATAGTAACAGCACCATCTATAGCAAATAATAACAATATTTTTAAAAAAGGATGTTAAAAAAACATTGTTTGCACTATTTGCTATAGATGGCGCTGTTACTATTTTTGCACAACTTGGCAAACCCTTCTTTCTTGACAGACTAAATGGAGACTGTGTCTTTCGTGACATGAAATGCCACTGCAGCTGAGAAGTCAACTTGAGGCATTCTACTCAACTTCCCCATTTACAGAGTGAAGTCAAATCAACATGGCTGCGCACAGCATCAGAAATAAACAAAGCAAAACTTCTTACCTTTAAATGAGTTACACTGTATATGCAAGTATTAGCTTTAGATTAATCAACACACAGACATATCTGTTTGTTAAATGTAAAACACTGACTATACAGTTTCCTGTTTGAGAAAGAAAATATACATCACTCATCCAAGTTAGCTGCCTACCTTGTTGCTAACAAAATACAAACATGGGGAGTCCAATTTCCCACTTCATCTGCTGAACGTATTTCTGACCGACAAATTATCGCTTAGGATGTAATGCAGCATTATATTTTAAACTTGGTCATTTGACTTTTCATAACTGTACCAATTCCATATCTCTGAAGTGATATTTGAACCTTTTGCTCTGAGCTCAGTCTTCAGCGAAGTACTGCCTGTTTATCTTATATTTTTTTAAATCTAAGCGCACAGTGTTTGAAGGTAGTGCAGGCTGTAGGAGGCGTTTATCAGGTTAAGATGGCTATGTATTTCCTTCATATTGGTTTAAACTTTTAAATATCACTTATGGATGTTTCAATAAAAAATTTTAATGTATGTGTGTGTGATTTATATATATATATATATATATATATATATATATATATATATATATATATATATATATATATATATAACATGTGTAATCTTGATTATAACACTTTGAAAATTGCATTAAAACATTAATTCAAATTAACCGAATTAATCGTGAAAATCGCCCAGCACCACTATGTAGTGAGAATACATGGTAGATAGAAAGCTATTCGATATTCAACCTAATTGGAGGCTTAAGTAAGGAAACAACTGATTCCTGCATAAAGAAATTTAAATAGAGAATTATTATATAGATCCTGGGTGGCCTAAGAAAGTATTTTCTTTGCTGAAGACATATGCGATTTTAACACTGTGTAGTACTACTGCAATACTAGAATATTGCTTCTCTGCATATAAAACTGTATTCATTAATACTGCATATAAATTCCAAGTTTTACAAATCAAATGCAGGTTTAAATGAATTTCAAAGCCCTAAACTTAAATGTTCTCTCTTCCCAAAGAGGAAAGCTGCATGTGTAATAAAGACAAAACAGTTCAGAAGGTCACACTGGCAAAGTTAATGAATACTATCCACAAATACTCCACGGCTATTTAATCAAAGCTTAACAAGCTTTTGCTTCATGGCTCATGCTCTAAAGAACCTACCGCTGTACACTATACTCAGCCACTGGAACCAGGGGAATATTAACCTGGCTGTGGGGCTGGTACAACATGGAGAGTCATGCCACCCAGACTGCTTGGAGTCGACGGATGGGTGGCCGTTGACTGGCTGGTTCATTTGCATGGGGACGTCCTTAATGAACCAGTTTTCACCAGTGAATGAGACAAATCCATTAGACCTGAAGACTACAGCCATAGGCTAAACCTAAGCTATATATTTCTGAGTGTCTCTGAATTCAGTTTGCTTAATTACATATTTTCTCCATGCCCAAACCTGAAAGACACAATCACACAAGTGTCCCATGAATCATTCTTCCTTGGCATTCCTGCATGGACTAGGTTAATAAACAACCAAGCATGTGTTACAGAGAGAAACGGGGACTATGTAAATAGGATTACGCTGCAGCATGAAAGATGCAGAGCGTCTGCGTCAGAACTGTACAACATCGTCGTGTCAGGAGCAAAAATGAAGCACAAAGCCCGCTGATCCACTAAACACTCAGCATGCAATAGAGCTGGATCTAGAGAATCAGTGCATTCCTATGAGCTGCACCGCAAACACAAAAGCACAGCTACTGCTAAAGCTAACCCGCATACAAAACAAGAACACATATCTGAGTAAAACCTGAAACTTGAGCCAAGAAAGAAGACGTGGGCAAATTTAGTTTCACTGCCCTGCAAATTTACTTTAACTAAAGATAAGGTACTTCACTTAAATAGCGCAAAAAAGTCTTTTTTTTTTTTTTTTTTCATTCTGCTAAGTGAATGTGAGGGCTCAAAAGTCAGCTTACTTAAAAGATCTTCAGTAAATCTTGAATGATGAATTAAATGCAATTTTAAGATCTGTATCAGAAGTACCACACTATTTACTTAAACCTTAAATATTTATTTGGCTTGTAATCAGGCCAGATTTACAGCATTTCACTTGTGTGTACCAAAGAACACTTTCGAGCATTTCGCCCAAAAAATGTTCAAAAAAACTGATATCACAGATGTGCACATTACCCTGGAAGCAACATTAACATTAACATGCAGGGAATGTTCAACACCACTTCCAGCCTCTTTATGCCAGAGCTGTCATTCAGGTGTAGGAGCTTGGCAATGCTACGTTGCAAGACTTGTTTTCATGGGCAGGGAAATATTTAAACTGGAAGCAGACCGTCCAGGCTTATGGGAATTGTTTGACTAAATACACAGCTCGATTTAACACAAATGATTGAAATTAGCATTTGGGGGGGGGGCTTTTTTTTGTTATTTTTGTTTCTTACAGCTGCAACGCTGATCTCAGATCAAATGTTAAAAAGACGACTGCCAGAACATTTTTAAAACTTGGCTAAGTAAGCAAAGCATTTGTTTGAGCTGTTATCAATTATGAGGTGAATAGGAGAAAGAAGGAGGGCGTGAGCACGTGCATATGTGTGTGTGTGTGTGTGTGTGTGTGTGTGTGTAGGTGAGAGAGAGAGCAAGAGAGATTATTAACAACTAAGTGTGACAAAGGAGGAGCGATGGGAGTGGTGCAGGCCCCTCTGGGATGGTGATGTGGTCTCCAGCTTTTCACTGAGATGAAAGGCCATTTGGGACGGGGCCCCCCCACCGACCACCACTCTGCTGAAGGAGTGTACACTCCTCCAACACCATCACATCACACCGGCATAACAAAGTCTACCATTTGTTTCAAAATTAGTATACAATTTCTCAACCAAGAGCCATGACACTGTTATGCTTTTTTATCAGAATAACAATAATAGTTACAAATAGTTACAGATAAAAAAAAAAGCAAACCCATGCCATATTGCATGTGTGTGCACACGCACGCACGCGCACACACACACACGATCCTATGCTCAATCTACTACAAATCAATTGCTTTACTATTGTTTTATCAGTATGCCTATTTCACTTTTTTCAGTACTGCATTGTATTCTGAGTGTCCATTTTAGCACTTAGTTTAATTTATAAATCCATGAAATCAGGATAAAAGACAATTCTTTTTGTTTTTTTTTTCCCTGTAAGTTAAATCAGTGGTTTTCAAAATAGGATTCCTGAAGGCTAACCAAAGCAGCCATTCATTTTTTTACATTTATTTTTATCTCAGTGATGGAAACCACAACCCACCATTATCAGATTTATTATACAAAGTTCTTATAGTTATTAACCTATTGAAGTGGTCACTTGACTTGAACCGCAATACCACAAAAATAATAAGACTTATGAATAACGTTAACTTGGACCTAATGTGTTCTGTCAATGGGAAGTTCAGGGAGAGAAGGGGAAAATAAATATTATTGCACACTAAGGCAGGGCAATATGATGATATAATATCGATATTGTGATATTGTGTCACAATATGCTTTTCTAAGATATTTTGGATATTCTTTTTTTTTTTTTCCCTATAATCTATTTTGTTTGTTTTAAATACATTTAATTACAAACTGCCTGGAAGCAGCTTATTTGGTGTTTTGTATATATATATATATATATATATATATATATATATATATATATATATATATATATATATATATATATATACACACACACACACACACACACACATACACACACACATTATACACTTTTAAAAAATATTTTTAATAAACTGATTTCTTGAATATAAAAGTCTATTTTTGTAGACATTCTTTATATCAAACATGTTTTTTTAATGTTTTGCAGGCATTTTGTAAGCAAATCTATAAACACTGATACACGTTACGCATCATAGAAATGCCTTCAAGAATCATGATATCATGTTTTTGTCATATCGCCCACCCCTACTTACAAATTTAAATAATATACAGGAAATAAATCAGTAGTGAGAGGGTCTGTGTAGTTGATTTTGCACTTAATTGGGTTCCAAAAAAACTGAGAAGTCTTGGTTTCAATAAGTATGTTTAAGGTGCACTACAGGCTTAAAACATCTGGAAGATAATCCAGCATCTAATGCTTGTGGGAAGTGAAATAATATGAAAAATATTAGCAAAACACAATGTTAGAGACCAAATGATGAATCTTTTTCTGATTAACTGAGGGATGTGATAAAGTGGAGCAAATTTTAAAACAAAAAAAAACAACAACAACAATAACAAAACACCTTCAAAGCACAGAGTAAATATCACAGCTGGAGCCTCACAATATTATAAGCATATATCATTTTTCCTAACTGAAGCATACAAATGCTAGGCTGGAAATTACAGTGTATGCACCTAGCTTTTCTTTAAGAAAATAATCTTAAAAAATCTGTTTTAAGTCTCTGGTCTCTGCACTTTCCTACACGTACAAGCCACCTGAGACTACTGAGAGTACACAGAGCAAAAGCACAAACAGCCATAACCCCAAACTCGCAGTTACAGAGCACAAAAGCGAGCAGAGAGAGAAGGAGTGTTTGGTTACCTGCATGGTGAAGACTCCCAGCTCCTGAGCCGACAGCTTTTTCATCTGCACCGCCAGCACTTGCGCTTCCTCCAGGATAGAAAAGTCGCTTTCGGCGCCGCAAACTCCTCCACACAGCAGTCCCAACAAGGCTACGAGCCAGCAGCTAAAAACCTTCAACTTGTTCCCGGAAAGCTGAGAGTGAGTAGTCCAGGGCGAGGAGGAAATGAAGGCAGGGAAAATCACAGCTCTGAGCCGCGAGCGTCTCGCCATGATGGCTGGGGTTTGTTTAATAGTAAGCAGTGGGTCGTGGAGGAGCTCTTAGGAGGAGAAAAAAAAACTTCACTCGGTACCTTTTAACTTTGTCGCCGAAGGTCGGTGAAGTTCCACTTTTCCAACTCGGATATCCTAAGCACCAGGCGGTAAGACATAGTTTTGGGAGCTAGTTTTAATCACTGAAAGCTGACTTTTAAAAAAAGACCGCGTTTAGCTTCTTTCACGACACCCGCGAGCCGCTTCGCTAAACTCTGCGTAAAGCGCGAGCGCGAGCGCGAGCATCACAATAGGAGAGAAGAGCAGCGGCGGCGGTCAGGAAAACCCGCACCGGATCATCCCTTCCTGCTGGATTGGCTTTGGAGTGGATTAGATTGGGGTCGGAGCTTAGGCTACAGTCGTTCACATGACCAATTCGATCCCAGCAAATCAGATTTTCTGTCTTAATGTGACACGGATTTGATTTTTTTTTTCCTCAGGACTGAAAAAAATCAAAAAAATCTGATCTCAAATCAGACCTGAGCCAATTTGGCTACATTCACATTACAAGCTTCTTTGCACAATTCCAGTTTTTTTGCTCAGATCAGTTCTTGATCAGATCAGATCAGATCTATCTTGAACATTCACATTTGTAACATATATCTGTCTTTAATGTGAACGCATCTGTGATCCAAAACACCCCTCATGTACACATTGATTTCTAGGGTAATTCTTAAGTCCTCACTGCAGAACCAAAACTCCAGGGGGTGGAGCTGGACCTGAGCCAACTCCTCATGAAATACTCTTTCTAGTCCTAAAACCCTGACATATAACCTCTAACCCTAACCCTAGGTGGTGTACAGCATGGGATAACAAACATATTTATCCAGCCTGAAACACACTAAGTTGTCTATACCCCCTGGACTTTTGGTTCGACTCCACCCAGGTAGGAGAAGCTGGATCAGGTCCACCTCCAACCAATGGACTTTTGGTTTGACTCCACCCAGGTAGGACAAGCTGGATCAGGTCTGGCTCCACCCCCTGGGCTTTTGGTTCGACTCCACCCAGGTACAAGGAGATGGATCAGGTCCACCTCCAATCCTTGGACTTTTGGTTCGACTATACCCAGCTACAAGGAGATGGCTCAGGTCCACCTCCAATCCCTGGACTTTTGGTTCGACTATACCCAGGTAGGAGGAGATGGATCAGGTCCAACTCCATGCCCTAGACCTGGATGGGATGCCACATCATCACAGGGCACCATGCGGACACGTTTACAAACCCACAGGCAATTTAGTGTAGCCAAACGGAGAACCTGACGGAAACCCATGGGGAGAACATGCAAAACTCTAAACAAACAGTAACCCAAGGTCAGGATCAAACCGGGGTCCCTGGAGCTATGAGGCAGCAACACTACTATGCCACCAGTTTTCAAATATTAAACCATGTAAAATATATGCAACTCTATAATCCCTAAAAAAAGATTTATCATTTGATTACTTTGTACAGCTTAAATCGGGTAACTGGGCGTGCAAATGCAGGCAGTTCCTCTGATCACCAGTCATTAAAGTTAGTTGTCTTTGTCATGGCAGGATTAAATAATAACAACCAACATCAAAAAGCAGTCCTGCTGTGGCTTTGAGCCCCTGAAACAATCTTAAAACTGTTCCTCCCCCAGTGGACCTGAATATTGTCCAGTTTCTGCTCAGATAACAGCTGAAAATATAAGCTTCAGTATCTAAGTTTCCAACTGCTTTCCAGTGGGGTTGAGGAAATCTTGTAAAAATGGCATTATTTCTGAGAATTTTAGAGAAGGTTGTTCTGTATACAGTGTATTTCCCATTTGTTCAGTGGATATCCAGATAGCATTTTGGCCATGAACCGAGAGAACACTGGGACGTCTAACTACTATGGGTTATCAGACAGTGGAATGAAAACACAGGCATGTTTCTCAACCAGAAAGACTACTATTTATGCAGAGTGCTCAAAGTGGGACTCGGAAACAAGCCAAGCTAATGTTGTGACAGTTAGATGGGTTTGGTGATTTTTATAGGAAAAAGGTAATCCTTTCAGAGCGATTCCACAACTGTGGTGCCATTCGTGTCCCACTGATATTCCATTTACAATTATGTCTGTAAAGTATACTGATGTAAAAGGGATTTTAAACACAGCTAAAGTGTCCTTCACAACAATGTGCATGTTTAAGGTAAATAATTTAGAAAACAACATTTTGCCTGTTCTGACCCACTATAACTATATTTTTCCTTGAAATATAATAATTAAAATACTTCAAAATCCTTTTTTGTCATTAATGTGTGAATCTCATACTTGAAGCATTTTTTCCATGACTCATCTATTATAGATTATGAAAAAAAAATGTACTACTTGTGTATTTACTTGTGTCCCACAACATTCACTCAACCCTGTTACCTGAACACAATTGCCCCTATGAAATATCTGGAATATTCCACAAGTCACATGTTTCAATATAAAGCTACATCATCCAAAGTTTCTAAAGATCATGAGAAGATCTTCTCGCATTCTTTTGCTTTATTTTCAAGAAATTGAAATATTGACTGAAGAGGTCACTTTGAAAGTGCAACCCCATTACCCAAATTAGCCAAATTATAGGTTGAAAGTAAATTATGAATACTTTTTAAGTAAATCATATTAAGTACATTTTAAGTAAATCATTAGAGTTTTGATGTTAATGTTAATAAAGAATTTTAATCTTAATGTCCTCTTGTCATTAGTATAGATGCTACTTAACCATATTTTGTGTATTTGCTAATTCTGTGCTAAAAGAAATCCTGTTACTTGCAGCAAAGAAACCTTGTAATAAAAAAAGAGAGAGATTGTTACCTGAGATGGGTTAACATGTTTTTTTTTAAATGGTTAAATGCATGTATTATTAAATTTAATGATTAAAAAATAAAGTTTAATTTTGATTAATTACTCTCTGGCTATGTATTTCAAGAACAATGTAGTTCAACTGTTACAGCAATGCTTGACTCGTGTAACTATAATGCACTGAAAAGCCTGTATAGAATGTAAAATCTCCTGCAGTCAAATTAAGGCCCATCTTTAATACTGAGCATTGTCAAAAATTTAAGATACACTACATGGCCAAAATTTGTTGATACCTGCCCATCACACCCATATGTGAGTCTTCCCCAAACTGTTGCCACAAAGTTGGAAACAGACAATTGTCTAGAATGTCTTTGTATGCTGTAGCATTAAGATTTAGGTTAGTGAGGAAGAACACGAGTAGCCTACACAAAAACTTGATCTCAATCCCACTGAACACCTTTGGGATGAGCTGGAACACCAACTTCATGCCAGGCCTTCTTGCTGAACATCAGTGCCCAACCTCTTGTGCTCTTGTGGCTGAATGGGCAAATCCCCACAGCCACGGTCCAAAATCTAGTGGAAAGGCTTCTCAGAAGAGTGAAAGTTGTTACAGCAGCAAAGGGGGAACAAGTCAATATTAATGCTCATGGTTTTGGAATGGGATGTTCAATACTCCGGTATCCACATACTTTTGGCCATATAGTGTACAGTATATCACTAAATGTAACCACTCATGTAAGCATCACTGCATGCCTGTACTGTTTTAATTTTTTTATGAAGAAAAAAATTCAGAAAAGAAAAAAGAAGCATGAGGTTTTATTCTGCCTCACGCAGAAGAGGATGGGTTTTTTTTTTTGTTTTTGAGCCTGGTTCCTCACAAGATTCCTTCCTCATCTTGTCCCTGGGAGTTTTTTCATCACTGTCGCTTCTGGCTTGTTCATTAGGGATCTAAATCTACATCTGGATTTCTGCTGCTTTGTGACAATGTCCACTGTTAACAGCAAATGAAACAAATGAAATTGAATTCTACTGAATTGAGTATTCATTGCAACGTTCTCTTTTTGTCCAAGTTTTTTTTTCCTCCCAAGCATTCTGCATCAGTCCAGTCGCATTCTTTATTTCTGCACAATGCCCTTATGATGAGGCGTACTGGCTTCTGTAAGGTACATTCAGGGGCTACATCAGTGCTTCCTCCAGTCAGCGGTTTGGTAGAAGATGAATAGAGATGAGGTGAAGAAGAGGATGAAGCAGCAGGACAGACAGAGATGTGAGGAGCTCCTGCAGCACATGCCTCTTGATCCACAGCCAGAGGAGATGAAAGGAGCACCAGCCTTTCCTCCTCCTCCTGCCGCTGCTGCTGCCAATGCCTGCTGAGCCCAGACGCTGGAAGAGCTCGAGCCTCTCCTGCTGCAACCACGCTGCTTTATATGAAAATTTCATGAGCATTTTCAGTATGGCTGGCAGTTTCAAATATGAATTGCGTTTGTATCATCCAGCAATGGAAAACAAGTTAAGATTGTACATAAACGTAGGGTATCATCTGATCAAACAGACAAACAAAAGACAAAAAAAGACAGGACATGTGATATATTCCCTGTCCAAGCAGATCCAGGTCTAATTTAGAGTCTAACATATGCTAATCCTGTCTTTTCCTAGCCTCGTTAAATAGAAGAAGTGTTTTGGGAGGTCTTATTAGCAATATGAGAAGTCACTAGTGTCAGTAATCTGAAGATAAAAACCAACCCAACTTGTATTTTGTCTCCTCGGTGTCCCTTTGAATGATATAGTTAAAATCTGATACTAAAGACTGTCAAATGAGCATACCCATGAGTCATGCTCACCTTTCACACACCATGGAAATAATCCTGTGAAAAAAACCCCGAGCACAGCAAGAGAAAGTGAAGCAGTCTCTCGTTCTGTGTCTCTGTACACAAACAGTTGAGACAAGCAAAGTCTGCTGGGACAATTATGTCAGTGGTATCATATCCAATAAAGGACATTAGCTAAATGATTGCATTAAAGCCTTCCAGTTGCATAGCAGCAATTTGTGCAAATATTTAATTAGACAGGAATCAGATCCAAAAAGAAAAGTCCCACAAATGTCACGTGTGTTCACATATGAATAATTTGATTAGTCACTCATTCACAAGTTTAACACATTTTTCGTGTGTAGTATGTGTATTTTGCCAAATGTGATTTTTGACATTCATTCATTTATTCATTTATTTTCACATGTGATTCCTTTTACACATGATTCATTTTCACATGTGGCTATTTTACATATTACTAATTTATTTTCACGTGATTGTTTTTACACATGACTCATTTTCTTTCAAATGATTTTTCACCTCATTGGTAAAAATCATTGATTCATGTAGGACATGTGGTTTTATTTATCATATATTATTCACATGATGTCACCTCTGTTTACTTGTCTTCACGTGTGCAGTTTCAAAGCATAATGTTGAAATGGACTTTCACGTGTTATTCACATGATCAGACATTACTCACATAACAACATGTAACATGCATGTGATTTTTTTTTTTTTGTAAGGTAAAGCTTATCTTGCACTGGCAGATTTCATCTTAATTAGACTGCAGATTTGCAAAGCCACCTGGATGGGTAAGATAGAAAGAGAAAGCAAAACATCAGGGCAGCTTAATGCTCAAAGAAAACATAATATCTGAGACACAAGAATGAACAAATCATGGAAGGACAACTATGTTCAGCTAAACGCTAAAGCGGTGCAAAAATGAAGTGAGACAAAGCAGTTCTTTTCCATAATGCAACAGGTACTAGTAATTTTGGAATTGTGAAAATTATGGACAATTCTGTCCTACATATACTGCACATTCAACTGTGCCAAGACATTAATCCTCAAATTAACACATTTCAGTTACTTCCCTAAATCCTAATGATAATTAGTTACACCATGTTTCACTTTGCATGGCATTAAGCATACACACTGGCTAAACCTGACCTACATGGAAAATGTTTTTTTCTTTCTTAAAATTGAAAATCTGAAATCTGAAAATTGAAACAGCACATAACCATGACAGACTGAGAGCAAGAAAATATTTTACTCATCAGAGTAAGAAGATCTTGGTCTATGGACTAAAGCAATTATGTCAATCTACTGACAGGTGCACAGCATCCAACCATATCAAGAGTAAAAAGAGAAGCTTTTAGTAACCTTTATGAATTACGCACGTGGTCTATTACTTATAGACAGGAATATTAAAAGTAATGATGGTTAAACCTTAACATCCTTAATCAGGAGCTTGTAAGAAACCACAATCCTTTGTGTGACCGTTCCTGGACCACCACTCCTTTCAGCCAAGAACAAGAATCTGAGGTTATCATGGGCACAGACTCACTGAAACTGGACAGCTGAAGACTGGAAAAAGACCAGGTGATTTTTTTCCTAATCTTCAACTGTCCAGTTTGGGTGAGTCTGTGCCCATGATAGTCTCAGATTCCTGATCTTGGCTGACAGGAGTGGAACCCAATGTGGTCTTCTGCTGTTGTAGCCCGTCTACCTCAAGGTTCAAAGTTTTGTTCATGCTGAGATGCTTTTCTGATCACCACAGTTGTAAAGAGTGCTTATATGAGTTACTATACCCTTCCTGGCAGCTTGAACCAATCTGGCAATTTTCCTCTGACCTCTCTTATCAATGAGCCATTTCCACCCACAGAACTGTCGCTCACTCAGTGTTTTTGTTTTTCACACCATTCTGTGTAAGCTCTAGAGACTGCTGTGTGTGAAATTCCCAGGAGATTAGCAGTTTATGAAATACTCAAACCAGCCCATCTGGTACCAATATCTATGCCACAATCACAGAGTCACAGAGATCACACTTTTTCTTCATTTTGATGTTTGATGTGAACATTAACTGAAACTCTTGACCTGTATCTGCATGATTTTTGTATTGCACTGTTGCCACATAAAGTTGAGGTATCAAAGGATGTTGTTTGAAACAGAATTTGAAACAGAAATTTTGGCCAAACCTATTTGGTTGTTTACCAGAATTCAGCAACAGCAGACAGAATTTCCCAGACTTCCACACATACTGTATATGACTGATTACAGGACATTAAAGACACATTACAAGACTAGCATTTGAGAAGATTAAAACCAGTAGGGAAGAGTTTGTGAGAAAAATCTAAGTTCCAAAACACTGCCAAATGACTGCATTTCATTTTAGCGATGCCTCATAAATCATCAGTTCTGTAGCAGCCTTTGTTTGCCATGAGTCACGTCCATATTTCTCAGATCCATGTATAGCAACCTTACATAATTACAAAGCTCTATAATACTTCTCCAGCATCTGATCGAAAACATATATGGGAGTCTAGATAGTAAGGGCGATGACTAAAAAAATGATATACATTTGAACGTGAGATCGTGGACAGTGTCCAAATGGTGATGATGCCGCTGAACTTACCTTCAAAGAGAAAACTCAGGATATGGTCAAAAATCTGCTAAAACTGGCCTAAGTAATGAGCAGATGGTTAAAACACTCTGAATGCTGGCAGAGACAGAAGCAAAAGGCCCAGGAAAGGGGCTGCGCTCACTAGGCCAGTTTTTGCACTGACAAATAAATGGCTCCACATATGCACTTTCTTTCTATACTCCTTTTAAAGTCCTTTTTTTCAGAGATATCTCTTTGTGGGATTTGGGGTGGTTTAATGAACCCAGTTACCATGACAACCTTATTCCTAGCTTTTTCCTGAGCCATGAAACTGAATCTAGTTTTTTTTTTCTCCCCTTTTTTTCTCCTCACCATTTCAACATCAATGCAGCAAGACAAGCTTTGAGGGCTAAGCCGATTCCCAGCTGAAACCATTTTCTATTTCTGTCTGCACTAAACACTGAGTTTGCAGCTTGTTTTGACACTGCTGGGAGTGTGTACAACTGCACCAACCTCAACTGTGAAGTGAGAGTGATTACACTTCTTTGAATGAGGGACTACATTCCCAAAGCTGCAATCATAGTTAGTGCTAAACAGGTGAAAATATCATTAATGTGAAGCACCGGTGTTTTTCATCTGTACTCATCTACACAAGACAACTGTGAAGTACGTAGGTCTCGTAGGCTGGATTTTGGGATGAATTTTATATTTCTATATGAGATTTGATAATTGAACCCTGTCTTTGGTCAGGTGTAGATGCTCTGCAGTGTCATAAAGAATATAAGCTCTTAAATGATTCTGTGAATAGACGACTGACAGCTCTGTATCTAGAATGTGAAAAGTATTTTGGCTGTAGGCAGTTAGTTAATGAAGTCAATAAATCGTCACTGTCACTCAGTTATTATATTTATGTAAAATGTGATTCAGGTTTAAGATACTGTTCATAAGTAGCTTTTATTTTAGGCTAATCTGACTGAAAGATTTGTATTTTTATTTCTAATATCAGGATGTATAGGATTTATATTCTACACTTTAGCGATTGCTGCTTTTAATATCCAGTATGCTTTATTTAATAGCCAAAGCAGAAAAACAATAAATGCTTAGAGAATACACTACACAGTCATTTTTATTATATATAGTATGCAAAAATATTCTCATTGCAACTTAAGACAAAGTGAGGTTCTGCTGTTCGGGATGTTGATAGACAGACAACTAACCAACTAACTAACTAACTAACTAACTGACTAACTAACTAACTACAAGAGCTACAGATACAGGAGACACCAGAAAACTACACTTTTCTGCCACTTTTTCAGCTAAAGCAGCGGTTAGACCAATCAACACCAAACCGTTCGCCTGGGGAGAAGCTAATTCACTCCTTGCTGACTTTATGTAGGTGACCTTTGACCTGTGAATTTCTGAACTTCGATATTGTGAGCCACTAGAAAACAAGAAGCCTGGACTGTGGTCTCTTTGGTTGATAAAACATGAAACAGTTTTTTTTCCACTTGCTATTATTTTACTGCTGCCTGGCGCACACCTGCGGGGAAAAAAAGTAGCTAGCTAATGTTACCCCTACATTTTCTGCAAAATCACACCTGCCAAAGGTAACGCAATGTGATCGCATACAAACCGAAGGTATCATGTGATTAGTGCTTTTCTCTGTCTGTATTAATAGACAGGTCCTTCAGTAATGAAAGCACAGGGTGGGATGTGTCGCCGTTTAATATTTCCATTCAGTATGTCAGCTATCACAATGTATTTTGTATCAAGTATTTGTATTCCTCAAACAAGTGGTTTAAAAGGGCATTTTCCCTCCATGTCAGTATTAAAAGTGTGAATATTGCACCAATACTGCAGACAGGCTAATTATGTTATGCTAATTTTGCAATAATTGTATAAAGTAAGTCTAAATAGCTAAAGGCCATATCTGTACACAGTCCTTCATAAATAGCTTAGCAGTGCTTTTGGGCAGTTGTTCTGGGACTCATTTTTTGCAGAGCTTACACAAAATCTGTCACAAATTCTTCATGTTTGTTCGGATTTTCCTCAGAAACATATATTATTAAAGCTTTGGGGCCCATATATTCAGGTTAACTCCAACATCATCGTAAATCATTATCCACTGAAAAAAATTCCTTTTCTGTCTGATTCTGTCCAGCCATGACAAAAATTTAAGGCTAACTCATATACCAGACCTATATAAAACACTTTACTGCTAACTGTGCTTTAACTCTGGGCCTGCTGCCATGAGGAGGATGGATAAAACAGTACAGCTGGACAAAAGACCTTGCGTATCATTTCATTGCGTAGCATTTCACTTTGTATACAGGGTGATGGGTCATCTCTGCTTTCACTATGGAACATTCATGTTGTAACAGTGGAACAGACAGCTTGGAACAGTCATGTTGTATTTTGAATCAGGACTCCGAATACCAAATACCACAATCAATAAATTCAAAAAGAGAAAATCGGCTCATCATAGGTGTTATGGTAGCATTTGTGTGTAATATAATCCTGCTAAACTAGTGGCACAACTGCTATGTACAGCATTTCAGTGTACAAAAGTTACATTGGATTATTAACTTATAATTATTATCTTTAAATGGTGAAGTATATCCAATGATTCGTACTGTAGTTCTACAGTTTACAGTATCACTTTTGTGAAGCTTGTTTAAATCATTTCTGAGACCCAGTGGCGGATCCAGTAAAGTGTACTGGAGATCAAATTGCTTCTGTGCGAGAGTGTAGCCTAACAGTTAGAGTTGTTCAAGACATTTCTTTATAATATAATAAAATAACAAATTCGATTGCAAGTACATCTACAATTAGTCATTGTTTTTCTACAATTTTTGGAGTCGGTAAATAGGAAACCATGCAAAGAAGCCTCGACTTGGCACCCAAGATATTTTATAAATAGAATCGGCCTCCCCATTTTAGTGAAGTGTTTCATCAATATTTAAGTCAAAAACGAGATATATTGTTTTTCCACCCAAAGGCTTTATTTTACAGAAAATGAATATGTACTGTTAATAATGAATAAATGAATTATATATGTAATATAACGTTCCATTCTTATTTCTGTGTTGTCTCATAAAGTTTTTTTTTTTACAGGAAACAAATAATGTATTGAGGGATAAATAATTTTCTAAGGGGAAAAATTTTTATTCAGAATAATATGTAGACATTACAATTCTAACATCTAATTCTTACAATTCTAAAATAAATAGTGTAGTAAAAGTACAATTTAATAAAAGCCAAAATAAAAGTACAAATGATTAAGGTTCTAGTGAGTAAAATGTTCATTTGCTATGAGATGTTGTTTACCCTGGCCTATTCATAACATAATACCGTATTCATTCATTCATACATTCATCTTTGGTAAGCACTTTATCCCGGTCAGGGTTGCGGTGAATCTGCGTATCCGTGTAGAGCCTATCCCAGTAACACTCTGTACAAGACAGGGACACACCCTGGATGGGATGCCAGTTCAATGCAGGGCACCATTCACACACCCATTCACACCTGGGGCAATTTAGCGTAGCCAATCGACCTACATGCATGGTTTTGGGAGGTGGTGGGAAACCGGAGAACCCGGAGGAAACCCACACAGACACAGGGAGAACAGATTGCAGTTCACTAAGGAGGAAATGAGATTAGGTTACATTCTTCTCAAAGGTCTTTGTGTGCCTTAATTTAGTTTGGGATACTGTGGATAGATTATAGGTATAAAGAACAGAGTAAAGACATTCAGATGGTAAATATGGCCCATGATGAGGCTCGGGCCCCTTCTTTTATCCTCAGGCAGAGATTGTCTGAGTGGAAACAGACTGAGAGACAGAGAGAGAGAGAGAGAGAGAGAGAGAGAGAGAGAGAGAGAGAGAGAGAGAGAGAGCAACAAGCAAAAGGCTTGTTTTGAAGAAAGATTATAAAAAAAAGATTATGCCTCACTTGATAAGGGGAGTTAGAGGAGGGGTGGACAAGAGATACAGGCAAAGGTTTGAAAAGACAGGATGGGGGTAGGGGGTGGACATACCGTTTTACCCCTGAACCTCCAAAGCATATGGAACACATTAAGGTGCATTATGCTGTTCTTTCAGAGGGCTGAGGAGATGGATGGCCTGCTCCTCCTCTATGGCCAAAGGAGTTGTGAGCTTAGAGACTCCTATCTTTCTGCATCTCTCAATCTTTCATGGGTTTATCTGTCTCTGTGACTGAGACTGTGTAAAAACACTGCCTTTCAGTTAACAGCTGAGTTCAGCTTTTCATCTGACTACTGTTACTTAATATAAAAAAAAAACTTGGTCTTAATTTATTCTGGGGATCTTTGAATAAACCTTGCAAGTTTTTTTTTGTTTGTTTGTTTGTTTTTTTGCACCATTGCTGTCACTTCAGCTAGTATTTTACATGTTCATCTCATATTGCCAGAAAAGAGAGCAAAAACACCAGAAGGTCATGTGACATTTTGACCCAGACTCTGCTTTCTTTCTCTGGATATTCACTTCCTGGTTTTATTTTGATAATCTGCATTATAGTACTCCTAAAGACTGAAAGAGATGTGCAGTGATGCAGCGTAGTATATTCACTGCTCTAACACATACTGATCTAACTCACAGGTAGCTTGATAATAGCTGATGAGAAGAAAAGATGTGCTAGAGAAGAGAAATCTTTAAATGTGCAGTGTGTACCATGACAAAATACTGTATGGCTTTGGTTATGATGAATTTCAGCCTGTATAATCATAAATACATATCTACTTTCTCTCATATAAAAGAAAGTGAGCTCCATTAGTTTGCTTTCAAAAGCAGTAACTTCATGTTGAATTTTGACATAATACGGTCCTACCCACAATTCTGTGGAAGAAGTAAATTTGATATTATGTTTCACAATATAACATTTTTGTTGTACAAGATATTTTATTTTTAATTTAAAATATGTCTGAAGTCAACAGATGTTGTTTATCCACCCAAAGACTGTTCATTTTACAAAAAAAAAAAGAATAATATGTGGAAATATATCATTCCACTTCAACAAAATAATATACAACGGTGTCCGAACATTATCTTTACAACTTTTATCCAATATAAAAAGTCAACTAGTGTAGAAAAACTGTGATTGTCTCATTTAACAGAGAAACACATTCTTCTAAAAAAAAAAAAAGAAAAATAAATAAATAATAAATAAAATATAATATTTTAGGTTTTTTTTAAGGTTACATTCTATGTTCCATGTGAGAAATCTTTACAAATACCTCTTATCCAAATTACTTTGGCTCACTTACTGCTTTTAAAATGTTAACTCGTTATCTTGAATCTTCACTGTAAATATTTTACAATAAGTTTATGTGATCCAATTTTGGAGTAAAATGCTTAAAGTCCCAAGAAATATCACCAGTATATTCCTCACTCTTGTAACTATATACTAATAATTTATAGGAGTTACTGAATAATTTACTTGAAGATGGATTATTGTTTGCTAAGCTGGGTGTTTAAGGGGTTAATATGGCCAGTGCTGACTGTGTTTAATGGTTCTGTACCTTGCCATCTTGGCCAGGGATCTGTTGTAAACAGAGTCTTAATCTCAGTGGGATAAATAAATAAAACTACAAAATGCAGCATGGGTGTTCCATATTAAATTATGCTCCAGTGCTTCCACAGTAAGTATTTTGGTTAAATGATGCTAAGGTCAGTTAACAGTCAGATTCAGCTGCCTAGCTGACTATGTTGCTTATTGTAAAACTCAGAAGTTAATATAAGAGTAAACGTGAAAGCCTGAGGCCAGAGTGAAAGATGATTGACTATTTGAGAAACTGAGAAGGCTTTTTGTTCTTATTCTCTCTCCAGGTCAAGGGCATCAGATCCAGACAGTGCCCTCTTTTATCCAGAGGTCAAACACAGAGTGACCTATAACAACAATTCACATGGCCTAACAACTGAGGGTTTGTCTTGTTCTTGGGTGGGTGTGTATGTGTGTGGGTGGGGGTGTACCTGCTTACTTATCCCGTTTCTCCTTCCAGCTTTTCATCTCGACACAAAGCCTAGTCAGTCGTCACACTCCCTTTGATTGTCCATGTCTCTGTTATGAATCTTGGATCACTGTCTTCCCAAGTACAATAAAGTTGATTTTAGATTTCTGCTGCTTACGTCACTGGTGACATACTCAGGGAAGATTGATGCTGTTTGTTATTACAGACAACTGAATTTAGAGATTAAAAGATTTAGAGATTAATCAGTGTTTGTGTAGTCTCTGTCTCAGACACTCCACCCATGGCTCATAGTGCATCTGATCTCTTTTGTATGTTTACAATGTCACTCAAACAGCCTCTTCCTGTAAATTGTAGGCTCATGGTCACATTCAATGACTAAAAGTACCACACTCTATAGCTTCCAAGACTAGAGTTCATGTAATAAAGTTACAAAAGTGATTTCTTTCCTTGGGGCTCAATGGTTAAAGTTCTGTGTTAGTGGAGAGAAGGTTGTGAGTTCAAATCTCAGGACTGCAAGAGAGTTGCTGTTGGGCCCCTTTAACTGCTTGTCCATCTGCTTTGGATTATGCCTCACTTGTAAGCTGAATTAATACAGGCAAAAGAATGAAAACAACGTTTCTTTGTCGGATTAAGTCTGCTTTTTGCATTTTAGACAAAAAACACTGCAATCAAGACAACCATATTTTTGAAGGATGGAGTTGGGGGGTAGTCTGCAATGCTTATGTCATTTTATATATATATATATATATATATATATATATATATATATATATATATATATATATATATATAGGAAACAGCAAGTCAATTTGTACTATCAGACTCAAGTATACAACAACATGAAGATAATTCATGAATGTAGACTCTTAATACAAATAATTAGATTTAACACCTTAATGTTTTTATTAGTTTTGTAATTAAGAGTATAATTAGATCAAAGTATTCAGTTTGCTTTAATGTGTTGATTAAAGTAACCATTAACTAAGGACTAAAACACGTCAGTCATTCTGTTATAGGAAAATAATCAACAATGAGGCAGTGTCATGTGGCCTGATGCAAATTGGAGTTACTCCAGTTTGTCCCTTTTTATTAAGTCCTATTTTTAATACTTATGTTATAACAGCTGTAAACAGTTGTTCTCTGACCAGCCAGTCCTTTTCTCTCTCTCTTGAAGTAAATAAGACAAAAAATGCAGCTTGTCATGTTACCAAGAAACCGAAAAGCGCAAACTACTGAACTTTACAAAGCAGTGACACTACAGATTCATAATATAAATGTTAAATAAATGTTTCCTCACAAAAAAACTTTATCATATATACATTATCACATATACACAATATCATATATACATTTTACATGTTTTTAAATAACAGCTTGTTATTAAAGTCCGATTATTAGGCTTAGATTATGTGGCAAGTCTCTGAATTAGCTGTTACTATTTTGTGAAATGATAACTATATAATATAAACCATCAGTGATATCAGTGATCCTGACCCCTTCTGCTCTCCAGACCTGCCTAATCCAGCCTGATGCCCTACTTCTGGTTGGATTTCTCATCACTTGGAAACCACTCGCTGCTGCTGAGGATAGCCCCATATGGACAGCCTAAAGATACATGAGATAACTGTGGATGGTACTACTTAGAAACCATGAAGATGGCTCTGGACTGCAACTGATACAAACAGTTTTGCTATGATAGCTTTAGGACTGCTATTTGCCATGAACAGTTTTGCACTCAAGTCTCCATCAGTGAACAGTTTAATAACTTCAACAAAATAGACTTCATGTGAAAACTATAATGAATTTCCTGGTTACACAATTGCACAATTATAGAAGGGAATTATTTATAATTGCACTATCCAGTGTCACCCAGATGAGGATGGGTTCCCTTTTGAGTCTGGTTCCTCTCAAGGTTTCTTCCTCATATCATCTCAGTGAGTTTTTACTTGACACTGTCATCTCTGGCTTGCTCCTTAGGGATAAATTTATAAATTTAATATTTTTATCCTGAATTTATATATCTCTGTAAAGCTGCTTTGTGACAAGGTCCATTGTTAAAAGCACTATACAAATAAAATTGAATTGAATAGAATAAACCTGTGATTTGCCTTGCAGCCAGAACTACTTTCAGTGCTCCTGTTGTAGAACGTCATTCAACACCTTCTGACTAAACAGTTTTGAGAAGTCAGCAGCACCATGGTGTAATACAAATGTCATTTAAAATGACCTACTTTTTACTTGTATTCTAGAAGATTCCATAAAGAATTTTTCAGTAAATCAGACACTCACACGTAAACTGAGAAACCCACAGTAAGGCTACAGGACCTCGAGTCTTGTCAGTTCATGATCCTCTCCAGCTTGATCCCGAGGGAAACTGCTGTCGTCAGTGCAGAGGTCTCAGGCTGACCGCCGCATGTAGGACTTATACCACCAACATAATAGAGAAAAATAAGAAGGACCATACAAAGCACTGTCTTGCAAGCAAAAAAAAAAAAAAAAAGACTGGCATGTCAACAGTCTACATGCTTGTGTCATTTCAGACATGTAGCGAATTCATTCATTCAAGTGTTTGATGTTGCAGGATGTGGAAGGCCAGGTACAATAGCACGGCTCAATTCTGAATGAGCAAAAGAAAAATAATAAGGGGCATTGAGACTGAAACACAGGGAGTGAAAAACAAGGAGTGTCACGTGGAACATGAAAGGCACAAATCATGTCAGTGGGTGATTAAGAGTCAGTCAGTCAGCAAGCAGCATCTGCTTCCTCTTGTGCCAATTACCCATCTCCCTCTCAGAGCCATGGCCTTTCATGGGATTTGGGAGTTACTCGCCTCTCTCTCTCTCTCTCTCTCTCTCTCGCTCTCTTTCTTTCCTCATGACTACTTGTCAGCCATAGATCATAGACATACATATCAGACTAAACTGAAGCTTATTAACGAAAATACACTCATGCAGCTTGGAGAATCTGAACATACTCTGGCTTGAGCATAATTTATTTTTTAAAGCTTCATCTATATTGTATTTCACCTGAGAGGGTATTGCAGTGTCAAAAGAATTTGGATCTCACTTACTGTAGACTGTATGGAACCAGCGTCGAACAGTGCATCCTGCATGCTAGTGTCTTTTCACAGAAGGCAGTGAAGGTGGGTTACATCAACAAGGATTCAGTTTAGAGTTTAGAGCTAATACATTTATTTTATTGATCTCAGGTGTGTTATATGAGAATTGTGTTGCAAAACTATCCCGGGAACACTGGACTCATGGCGGGAATACACCCTGCATGGGACGCCAGTCCATCGCAGAGCAACATGCACACACACATTCACACACTCAGTTACACCTAGTGGCAATTTAGCATTGTCAATCCACTTATATTCATATTTTTGAGAAGTGGGAGGAAACTGGAGAACCTGGAGGACACCCACATAGACATGGGGAGAACATGTGAATCTTCACACAGACAGTAACCCAAGCTAGGGGTCACACCAGGGAGGTTGGAGCTGTGAGGAAGCAGCAACATTACTCTTGAAACAAGCAATTATAGATACCCTTCTTTCGCATTATTTCCCCATAATACGTCAAACATACAGAATGCTGCCATTTCTGAAATTTAAAGAGAAATGAGATGAAAGATTAAAATGAATCCATGAAACTTAAACCTGAGTTTAACATAATGAAGCAGCAGGTTTAGTGTTAATCTAGGTTTACTATAAAACTCTCACAGGGATTAAATGATGTCTTACATACAACCCTGATTGAAAAAAGGTTTAAAGTGGGCTGCCACAGGATTGTTAGTTAAACTTTGATTCAATTCAGATTAAATCTCAATGTACGTTGGAGCACTGTGAGGATGCTCACATGCCAAGCTATAAAAATAATTAACAACATCAATCAACGCAATTTTATTTGACATTGTGTAAAGCAGTTGTTTCAGGTCTCATGCCAAGACAACGGTTACGCACCGAATTGGCAGATGTGCTGAAACATCCATGCATATGTCAAAGCTTTAATGTGAATTTAATATACAAGTAAAATAAGGACCTGTCTCACATCTAGACAGCTCCACATTTCACACAAACAGTTGGAAGGCAAGGTCTCATTAAATGACCAACAATAAATAACATACTCCTTATAGCAGTTTTCAAGATAATTACATTAACAGACTCACACAAACACCTCACAAATACGACAAATCAGGTCGGTTTCCTCGCGCTGCATTCCAGCCTGACTGGTCATTTCTGTGCCTGTTCCAGATAAGCAATGCTGGAAACCGGAGAGCAGAACTGATCAAAAACATTCCCAACATCAAACTCCTCTCCTTCTCTGAGCCAGGATTGGGTTCATATTTGTGTGCATTTAATCATCTCTCCATATGCACAACATTACTCTTCTATTGCCTTGGCAAACACGCATGACTTGTGTTCTTTTCTTTAAAGAAGGATTTGCAGACATAAAGGACTTTTGTTTATTGAAAGACAAGGACAAGCTTTTCAAGGTACCTTTTAAGTGTGAGTTAATGAAGAGCAATATAATCTAAACCATACTCAGCGGCGCACTCACACACACACACACACACACACACACACACACTTCTCTTACTATCTTATGTGAGCACCTTCCATTGACATAATTATAAATGCAGCTAATTAATGTTATGCTACGTCTAAACATAATCTTAACCTTAACCTCAGTAACCAAAAGCAAAGCAAACAATTGTTTTGTTTTTTTTTTTTAAATAAAACCTGCTAACCAAACATCCTCACCAAGTCAAAACTAAGGATGTTTGGATAGCAGGTTTTGTGGAGCCCATTTGGTCCCCATCAAGATATAAGAACATGCACACACATGCAGCAGTCACAAGATCACAGGTTGCCAGATCTGTGTAACAAACCAACCCAAAACCCAGCTCAAAGTCTGTCCATCTGACATTCTCTAACCCTGTATTAAAAACAATCGAATCATGATAACCACTGCAAAATATTTTGTAATATTTACACAGTAACATGCAACACATTTTACAAAATTCTTAAAATCATACCGTTTGTTCTAAACATCAAGGTCCAAAAATGTTCTCAGTTTACTACATTTCTTATAAATAGTGAGTAATGCACAGCAAGTGGTACATACAAAACAAGTATTTTTATTTTATATATTTATCACTAGACAGCACAGTGGCACAGCAGGCAGTGTTGCAACTTTGTGCTCCAGGGTCCCTGGTTCGAGCACAGGTTACTGTCTTTGTGCAGTCTCATTTGTCCATTTCTCCAGATTCTCCAGTTTCTTCCCACTTTCCAAAAACATACCAGCAAATGGCTATGCCAATGATGGACTGGCATCCCATCCAGGGTGAATTCCTACCTCACGCTCAGTGTTCCCCAGTGTTCTCCAGATCCACTAAACAGGACAAAGCAGTTACTGAAGATGAATAAAAGAATGAATGAATATTTATTATAGCCCATTTGAATTGTATATGCATTTACCATCCTATGCAATAGTTTTTTATCTGTTTATTTACTACATCAATTTTATCTGTTTATTTACTACATTTTAATAACCACAGATCACAGAAAATAAACAATTTGCACAAAATAAACAATCTATTTAACTATGTGGCCTCCAAAACACTTATATATTACAACATAGTATTAAGAAAATGCACCGCAGCTGGTTAAAAGTAGCTCAATTCCATGGTTTAAAAACATATACTTGGCAACCCTGACTGGATCCGTACTGTATTTTCGTACTGTTATACCTTATTTGACCACAAGAGCGAATTTATTAATTTAACTAAGCTTTTCCGTTCAGGATTACCGCTAAAGATAGTCTGTGTCGCCCTCTTGTGGTCAAATACGGTATAACATTGTGCCAGATTATCACTGTCTCATTTGCAATGTTTTATATAAAACCTGGTCTCCTTACTGCAATTTCGCAACCATTTGGACCACTGAATGAATTAATGTCGCCATGCCTTCCTTGCTCATTAATTCTTGGCACAAATTTTTAAAATAAGATCAGGTTCTTTATATTATATGTACAATTGGGGTCATAGGTTTACATACGCCTTGCAGAATCTGCAAAATGTTAATTTTTTCTTTTTTTTAAATAAGAGGGATCATAAAAGTTGCATTTTTTTTGTACTGCCCTAAATAAGCTATTTCACATAGGAGATGTTTAGATATAGTCCACAAGACACAACAATAACTGAATTTACACAAATGAACCAGTTCAGAAGTTTACATGCGCTTGATTCATAATACTGTGTGTTGTTACCTGGATGATCAACGACTGTTTTTATGTTTTGTGATAGTTGTTCAGAGGATAGTTGAGTCCTTTGTCTGTCCTGAGTAGTTAAACTGCCCACTGTTCTTAAGAAAAATCCTCCAGGTCCTGCACATTCTTTGCTTTTCCAGCATCTTCTGCATATGTGACCCCTTTCTAACAGCAGCTATATGATGCTGAGATCCATCTTATCACACTTTCCACACAAACTGAGGGACTCATACACAACTATTACAGAAGGTGCAAACATTCACTGATGCTCAATAAGGCAACACACTACATTAAGAGCCAGGGGGATGTAAACTTATGAACAGGATGATTGGTGTAAATTGTTATTATTTGTTTATATTTCCTCATTTGTAAGTTGCTTTGGATAAAAGCATCTGCTAAATGAATAAATGTAAATGTACTGTAAACGTAAATTCAGTTATTATTGTGTCTTGTGGACTATATGTAAACATCTTCTATGTCAAATACCTTATTCAGGGCAGTACTAAATAAAAAAAATGCAATGTTTATGATCCCTCATTTTTAAAAGAAAAATTATTAGCATTTTGCAGATTCTGCAAGGTGTATGTAAACTTATGACCTCAACTGTAGCATGCATCATATTAACACTTGATTTGTATGATTTACTCTGAAGTCCAAAATAATCAAATATCCTCAATATGACAAAAAACAGTTGTTTAATAGCAATTTTGCCATACAAACTATTTGTGCAAAAATCTTTTCTCACAATAACAAAAAAAGAAAATCAAGGCCACATAAGTTGACATATAAAGAGTGTAAACGTTTAGCATGTATTTACTGTGTCCTTAATGGCGCCCCTCTACGGAGGGCCAAAAAACGATTCACAGTCTTCAGTATTAAGTGGTTTTTGACTTGCTGCACAAGCGATCATGGTTACAAATCAAACAGCTGTATAAAACCTCCGATATTCCTGGAGGCAAATGTTTGAAGACACTTAGAAAGAACAGTTATGTGATTTGTCCACGTGTTACAAACATGAGCTCATACCATAATCATGATCACTAAGAGTCTCAGTATGGTTAGAGGTACAAGAATATTGCAATATTGTTGTTACAAAACGTACAAAAATAAACCATTGATTCAAAAATAAACTATTAATTCAAATATCAGTTACTACATGCATAGCAAGGTGATGTTCGTTCATAATATGCCATAACATGTCATGACACAGGCAAAAAGGCATTTGCGGAGAAGATTGTTCTAGCTTTGTATGTGTAACCTTTTAACTGTACCCTGAATGACAGCCTGAACCCTGGTGCACATCTGCAATTGATAGTTGCATAGCAACTAACTAAAATAAACATAAGAAAAGAGCTAGTGACTAGACAGTGCAGCTAATCCCTGCGACCTCTAAGGTGAAGGTCCCAGTCCAGTCTAGACAAGTCGACGCACAAAGAAATTAAGAACATGATAATACTAGCTGGCAGATACAGGATTTGTCAATAATATGAGGAAAGAAGAAGAAGAGAGAAAATGCATTCACTTCACTTCTACAGTAAGAAAACTCTGAGCCCCTTTGAACCCTGTGCATATACTCAATAGCCAGCTTTCATAAGACAAATACATTATGATTGAGTTCAATTTTGCTTATACTGTGGCACCGTTGAATTCTCAAATCTGACTGGTCAGAAGGTGTTGATAAATTTTCTATACGACAGAAGTTTCCACTGCAAGACAAATTACAAATTTATTTCAATGTATTTTAATTATCATTATAGTTTCTACAGTAACAACTAACAGGGACTTGCATGGCAGATGTTCCAAATTAGAAGATTTGTACAACAAGTAATTGTTGATGTGGTGAAATTTTTCTGTTAAGAGACGCTGATTTAGTATCTTTGGAAGGAGTCTCATATGTCAGTGCTTTGTAACAATCAGAGGTAAAGCTGTTCAGACAGAGGTAAAGTTTTCCATCAGGGGAAAGTCTTCAGGACAGAGCAATTTGTCATTTCTTGGTAAAGATACAATCTGTTTTATTAACTTCAGGAGAGGGAAAATAGAGATGGTCAGCCAGCCAATTATACAGGTGGACAGATTATGGTACATGGTTGGTCAGTTACATAGACAGACAGCACAACTGGCTGCCCAGTAAGACAGCTAGACAGATAGGTAGCTCAGCTGACCAATGACAACAATAGTCAGATAGAGAGCCTGGTGGGCCAGCCAGCACACAGATAGGTTGAGAGCATTCCAGGCCACTCAGAAGATAGATAGCCTAGCTGTGTTCAACGATATTGCTCTGGAGCAGTGGTGACTCAGTGGTTACAGATCTGGATTAATGATCAGAATTTTGTGATTTTGGATAGTACTACCAAGCTGCCACTGAGCACAGCCCTTAACCTTCATCTGCAACCCATAAATGCAATGTAAATGTATAGCCGACAATGCTAAGATTATGACTGGTATCATTCAGTGAGTGGCAATTTGTTCTTCCTGCTAAAATTATGATTACTGACTTGAAAAATACTTACTAAGTACTGTGAAACACCTTAATGTTGATTATTAAGCCAATGTGAAGCACCTTTTGTCATAAACCTTCCTTTTTCTCATCAAACATGGTGTAAGAGCAGTTAAAAGCTAAAGTCTGCAGTCCCTGTTGTTTAAAATACACAGAAAAGGCCTGATTTCAAGTGACACCTGACACAATTACAGATATGTCTGTTAGACTTGCCAAAGATTGGTCAAGATGGCAGAATTAGCACAGATATGTCAGGGAAAATCAGGGCAGGGGGGTACCATAAATGTAATATCTTTGTCTTAATTTTGGCCTTAAGGTATGCAAACGTTTGCACTCTCCAGTTTATGACAAGAAATACTGAGATAAGCTTTACCAGAGGTCAGGCATAAAAGGCGTTTAGTCTATACAATGAATATGTATAGTTTCATTGATTGAGTTCACTAGAATTTGGTAAGATTTAAAGCTACCTGAAAAGGCAGTGTAGAGTTGAAATTATAATACGGCATTAATTGGTAGACCAACCTTCAATAATCAATACTAAAACTAAACCAAACTGTCAGAATGATGACTTTGAGAAAAGATAGTGAGAAATGTTCACTTGAGCTCAAGCCACAGTCCACTGAAAATGGTTTTGAGGCAGAAGTTAGTGAAAAGGCATGATTTCATGACCACTGTATTTCAGGGCTGTGATCAAGTTGAGGATTCCTTTACAGCAAGCTCGCTGCTGCTGGAAAAGAGCAAGCGGCATAAAATCAGTGTCCCAAAGTCTTCTTCAGGTATCATACTGATATCATCAGTAAAAGGAGATGAAGCTTTCCTTTATTCTTTTCTTGGATTTTTCATATAAAAACATAGAATATAAATCTTTTACATTCCATTCTGGCTAGTTGGTATTTACACAGTGAAAGAAAACATTTTAAAATATCAATAATTATAATCATTTACAAAAAAGGAAAGATGTATTCACAAGTCAGCGGTAATGATTGATTCGCTGTACATGAGTCTGTTGGAGTCGGCTAACAGAGACGCCTGAGCCGGGTCCATCGGCAGCCCTTTTTGTGCCATGTGTCCAAACATGGACACCGCGCCGCCCTGCACGGTGGCCACAGGAGCTAGAGTGACGCAGTGTGAAAGCAGTGGCGTGTTTGCATCGTGGTTTGAGCCTGTAGAGGGCACGCTAGTAACATGGCCTGTGCTGGTGGAGCCACTGGCGCTGCTGGGGGAGCGACTTTTAGGGGGAGGACAGTGCTGGAGCACTCTTGTGGGTGCCTGAGCTGAGGCAAAGTGGGCTGCTGGGAAAGCAGTATAGCCTGGAGGGATGGCATATCCATTCACAGGGATGAAGCGTTGGTTCTGTGGCATTGGTGCTGCCACAAAACCTGCAATCTGACCTGCTTGTAGCCCCTGAGGAGCTCCATAGATGTATCCAGCGTAGCGTGGGCTGCTGAGGTTGCTAACAGGGCTGGCACTGAGCGAGGTGGTCTGAGTGGTGGCATTGCCTCCTGATGGTGTGCTGGAGCTGGCATGGGATGACAAGCCCTCCCATGCACGCAGTCTAGCGTGGATGTCCTTAAACCTTGGTCTCCGCGCAGGTCCTTCCTGCCAACACTCGTTCATTAACGTGTAGACGCGTGGCGGGCAGTCGTCTGGGCAAGGCAGCAGCTGCCTCTTGCGCACCATCTCAATCACTTCCTGGTTGCTGAAGCCGTAATAGGGTTGAAGGCCGAAGCTGAAGATCTCCCAAAGAACCACTCCGAAAGCCCATATATCAGAGTCTGTGGTGAACTTTCCATACGCGATGGCTTCTGGAGGCATCCAGCGGATGGGAAGCAGAGTTTTAGGCTGCACACGATAGTAATCAGAAGCATAGATCTCCCTTGACAGTCCCAGGTCTGAAATTTTAACATGAAGCTGCTCTCCTACAAGTATGTTCCTTGCTGCCAGGTCTTTGTGGACAAAATAGTGGCTGGCCAGGTATTCCATGCCAGCTGCTACCTGCATTGCAACGTGCAGGAAGTCTCCATGGTCCAGGCTGGACTTAACTGTGCCGTCCTCATCGCTGCTGCAACCTACATCTGAGTGTGGTGAGCGCATTACCAGGAATTCATGGAGATCTCCAAGTGGCAGGAACTCGAAGAGCATGCACACAGGCTGCTCCTGTGTCACCACGCCCAGAAGGCACACAACGTTGGGATGGTGGAGCTCAGCCAAGACAGAAGACTCCTGCTGGAATTCGTTCCATTGTTGTGGGCTGGAGAAGTCCTTCAGAGTCTTGATGGCCACAAGCTGAGCATGCTCCATACCTGGTAGGTACAGGTGACCTTTGTAGATTTTACCAAAGGTGCACTCACCCAGCTCCTCCATGAAACGTACAGCTGACAGAGGCAGCTCTTTGGCTTTAGTCTAGAGGAGAGGAGAGAAGAAGAAGTGTTTATAGTAAAATTTAGATCACTGCCAAACCAGGTTGACTTTATTTATATGCAATGACTATTTTGCCATAACATCCAATGTCTTTTAAGCTTTAGGTGATAGAGTGCTACTCTGACATTGTCCTGAAAAGTTTCTTATTATAGTTATAGAAAAGAATATAGTTTTGAATTAATTGTTTCCTCAATGAGTGCAACCTGTCCAGACCCTGAGGCAGCAAAGCAGCATCAAACCATGATGCAACCCCCACCATGCTTCACACCTGGGATGAGGCCTTGGTGACGCAAGTGAATGACCCAATCACATAATGTAATGAACAACAACAATACTGAAAAGAAAATTCATGTTTCAGAATGTAAATATTCTCAATGTGATAGTGATTTCATGTGCATGTGTTATGTACATGTTATTATTAAGTGTACTGCCTACCTTGTTTGACTGAATAGGAATTTGGTTTTCGGTTTAGTATATTCTGATTTAGGTGAGTCATTTTTTTTCTAACAAATGAACCATCAGTCTGTTTTCTCTTGTTCCTTTACTATCTTAAATTTAATGCTTTAATAATATAATAGAGCCTTTAACACTGGAATAATTAAAAAAAAAGATAACAGAGGCCTTCATTTTGACAAAAAAGCAAAATCATTAAAACAGAAAATGCTCAGAATATCTTGGTTTTTTTCTTTCAATTTACTTAAAGTCTAAAAGGTTCAAAAAGAATTGAGTTCTCTCTTTGCTTTGATGCCTCTCTCTGAAGCCTGGATGAGTTTAACCTCTGACTGTGATGGTGACCTTTGACCCTCTGACCTGCTCTGCACCCTGATCTTTAACAGAGACTAAAGTGAGTGCTAAAAATCTGAAGAGACATCCCACATCAAAGTGTTCCATCTGCAAGCATTATTTTATAGCTGTTGTAAACAGAATAATATTAATTTATGATTATGAAAAAGGATTGATGCCAGCTTTTGTTACTATGCTCAATAATTCATTGACATGGCATCAGTCCTCCAACTGGAAGAAGTATAATGTGTTTCAAATACAGAGTGTGATTTACTGCCATCCTCTTCCATAGGGTGTAGGGCGTCATTCTTTAATAAATAATAAAAAAAATTGTTATTGTTGGTAAATTGCTGGTGTATAAGAGGAATAAAACACTTCAGGATATGCTTTGGGAAAATCACCTTTGAATTGGATTCACTTTGGGCTGCATCACACTATTCTGTCGTTGATTAATTTCTTAAAACTACACCCCATCAGGTTTTATTCTTTACTTATATGTTTCATATTTTTCATAGGTAAATGTCATACTGATTGTCAGTGCAGGAGACAGCAAATGAAGGCTTCAGTAGCCTTCAGAGGTCAAATGAAATTCCACCCAGAGCGCAGACACAGGGAACAAAGCCATGGCTATTATATAAGTGGCAGCTGGTTCGTGTTAGGACCAACTCTCCCTGAGGCAACTACATCTCATCCCTGATCATCTCATATTAATATTAGTCATGTGAATGATGACCTCTGCATGACCCCTGTCTTGAACTTTGACTTGCAGCTGGGTCTGCATGATAGTGTTTTAAGTACAGTACAATACATATGGGACTGGTTATGTTTCATATAGCAGAGATTGAAGCAGAGTGTTCATGAAAGAACTCTGTGCACTAGAGAATTGAAGGGTTGAGTATGTGTATGCATTTGGGTCAATAGCTTGTAGAGCAATCATAAAACTTTATTTCCCCAGTGCGCACATAAGAATTCAAAAGCTCCCTTTACTCATTTCTGCTGTGGAGAACTGCACTCTTGGCCAAGTCTGATGTGTAAGGCCCTAGACACTGTACTGTGTCTACAGTGGGCACAGGGCCCTATTTTTTTACATTATGAGATATGATTTTAAGAATAATAACTTTACAAGAATAAATCATTTGTAGTGACAAAATTATAGACTATATACAGAATATGGTGGACAGCATGACAGTGTTTAAAAATTTAAGTGAAAAAAGTGGAAAAAACGCCTCCAACACCCTCTAATGGCTAGCAGCTTCCGATTACTTCCAATTACTTGTGTCCTGATTTTGCTTTAGGTAGATTCAATCCTACAATTTGAGGTTAATTGAACTAACCTAAGCAATACGAAAACTTGTGTGCAAAAGAAAGCAAGTATTATCTGAAAACACATGAATGTAGCAACAAGGCTGGGCAACATGACTATATAAAATCAATACCGTAATAAATTATATCACTATACACTTGAGATAATGTGAATTATGTACAGTGACCTAATTTATTATGTCACTTTTTAATGATTGCATGATGTTAAAATTTCATAGTTAATCTTTAAAATTGTAAAATTATTACAGATATTTCCCCCTCCTGGTCAGTGTTAAGTAATTTCATTTTGTACACATCAAATAAAAGCCACCTCTTATATAAAAATTGCTTTTCAAATGATTTGTGTCCAAAATCATACTAACACTATAGTCAAATAAACTACTCATAAAGAGAATATTCCTACATTTATGAGTAAGAAATAGATTTAGCCACATTGAGCTTGCTGCCATATTTCAGTGTTTGGTGACTGTTTTTCTCACCTTGGGCTTATATGCAGGCAGCATGGACATCTCCACGTTCTGGCCGCGTACAGGTTTGGGCTGGCGCTGGGTGGGTGGACGCGAGGCTTTCTGGTTATTCCGGCACACGCAGATGAAAAAGAAGAGCAAGGCGATGGCTAGAGGGATGGCAACACTGGGGACCAGGATGTAGAGAATCTCCATACTACTGCCTCCACGCTTCTCCGGGTCTGAGCACCACAAACAAAACAATCAATCATAAATCAATCAATCATCTAGATGACCTACACACTACTGGAAAATAATTTCAGAAATTTGCGTCTAATTAAAGCACTAAAACTCATTTTAGCTGCACAGTTTAGTCATATATAATTAACAAATTACAGACTTATGATTTACTATTACTACTACTCTGTATATAAGTGGACTGTGTATATTTAATAATTTATCAAAAATCTAATTACATACTGGTAATACTAATTATTCAAGAATATATTATGCAAAACTGAGACAAAGCTTTTCTTTAGTTAGCTTAAATATACTCGAATATCCCGTTACACACATTATTTTTATGTTGTGATGCCATATATTTCATTCAGTGGTCAAAGATGAGAAGACTCTCTCTGACATATATTCATAAATATTCAATTATAGAATTCGGAGATTTATCCTTTCCTGCTGACTAATAAAAGTCTAAAAAAATTACCTATTAAGGGAGAAATAAAGTTAGGACTTATGGTACCTAATTTATAATTTTAACATAAAATGTAAACAAACAAGCAAATACATAAAATCACAATATATGTACATTATGTAAGTCATTTCTGTTGCGTATTTAAAAAAATACACATTTATGCATAAAATTTTATGCATTATTACACAATTTTTTTAAATTATTTTTTTAACATTAAATTATAACACGCTCCTTATTCTGTTTTAATTGGTGATGTCTGAATGAGTAGCACCTGACAGTAACTGCTATGAACTATCAACTGTTTTCTTTATCATCCCTACTGCCTTCAGTATGTATGAAGTTTTTGGCTTATGATTAAATTATACCAGTTTTTGGTTTTGTATCCAGAACTTTGGACCCTGTATTACACGTTCCTAGCTGTGGTGCCTTTATGGCAATGAACCCAAAACTAAATGCCAGCAATGTTAAGAGTGCAGTGAGTGTGATCACTGTTCCTCACCACATGCAGGGATGTCACACAGCTCCATACGAACGCTCTCATCCAGTGTGAAGCACCAGGGCGCCTCCTGCTTGTTGCCTGGGTTACGACAGTATGAGTGGCCGCCGTTTAGCTCTGGATAGCGCACAGCTAGGTAGGTGTGGCTGTGTGGATACTGCGAGTTCCACGGCTGGCACTGGCGGCCTGACCTCGTCACACTGGTGGTGCCCCGATAATCAGAACCGGTGCTGTTGAAGCACTTGTGATCTGTGTCAGACAGGAAACAGCAGATTCCATACTTCAGATGGGAGCAAATTAACTTACCAAATGCTCATGGATTAAAAAGCTGTGCTCACTTTTGTTGATGGACTCGCCCATAGGGATGCCTATCCTCATGCAGTTGGCTGCCTCGGGGCTGTCCGAAGCGGCCAGGTCCTCACAGTTGGGCAGTTTGAGTCGTTTGAGGATGATTGGGTTGGAGCGGGCGATGATGTACTCCGTCTTACACAGGTCGTTCTCCAGGATCTCACACTCATCCTTGCACAGGTCTCGTGGTTTATCAATCCCAGAGCTCCGGTCACATGTGGGGAAGGCAAAGTGGCAGAGCGAGGGGATGGCAAACTGAGAACAGCGATCCGAGAGGTGGTTGGATGTGCCAATCATGGTGAAGGCAGCTGGAGAGGAAGGGGAGAGAAAAGAGCACTGAACACTTCTCACACTCCAGAGATTCATTTTCTACACAGTATGTCTCATGCATAGGCTTGGTTCAAATATGCTCTCAAACATCACGAACAATTAGAAACACTGATGGAAGCCAGGTTACTGCTGCAGTCTCGCCCATGTGTACATTACACTGTGATTTAGCATCCTGACCTCCAGAACACTCACACTGGTCACATTAATCCATGAGAAAAGGCTAGTCTCAGGTCAGTCTGGTTCCTAGACTGCATTATTTCTCATGGACAATGGTGAGGAGTTACAAAAATACAGAGATGAGCCTGCTGGACTGTGAGAACACATTTACTAACAGACAGGAATGTCCTTGAAATGCGTCCATTAAACCATTAAACACAGAGAGAGAGAGAGAGAGAGAGAGAGAGAGTACTGGCACTGGTTCTAACGCTGTCACATTTCTGAAACTACATCTGCACAAACACTAATGAAATGTTACAGAAGGAGCTGAGCTAATCTGGCAATTTCACTGTGTTTGTGGCAGCCAGAAATTTCCTCCTTACGTGCGACATTACATACATAAATTTCCATGCAGATGTTTTGAGTTGAGATGTTTGAAATTTCAGACACAAACGAAAGTGTGGTATTTCCATTGAGAACAAGTGATCAAAACTGTAATAAATTCTTATTTTTAATCAGAACTGACCAGAATAAAATGCCAGTGCTCAGGACAGTCACTGAAAGGCAGGTAATAAAAAGTGTTACCGGTTATTTGAGTTTCAATCTCGCCCTGCATTTGCAGTGAGTCAACAAAGATGCTCCGGTTCCCGATGAAGCGAGCACAGGCAATTCCTCTGTACGGCTGGCAGAAGCCTTCTTCATCAAAGTCCTCCCTGAAATATTAAATAAGACAAGGACAATGTTTGCTTCATTAAGCAGAATGGACAGAACGTGAGGAACACATGCTATGATCTATTCCAGTGGTTCTCAAAATGGGGTCTAGCCAGGGGGTCTGCGATTTTATATTTAGCTACAGTGGTGGAAAGCACATGCCATCATTATCAAAGTGGATACATTTATGATTGAGTTTTTATAGTTATTGGCCTGTCTGACTGGTCACATGAAGCAATCCAGAGGCAACTATTCACCTTTGCAAATCAACATTCACTGATAAAGTTTAGGTTCACACTTTGAAAAGATTCCTTGAAAAAAATTATTGGAAAACGCCTATAGTAAATAATCAGCAGTTTAAATCATAAACACTAGAGGGCAGCAAATATTCCCACATTGTAAAACTGATTCAAGGTTTATACCATTAGGACTGATAAGCTCTCTCTCTCTCTCGCTCACACACACACACACACACACACACACACACACAAGAATATTCTGACTTTATATACTTCAGATTTCTAAAACATGGAATATAATAACATGAGCATATGATAAGTATAAAAGTGTAAGAGTTATTGTGTATACTTGTAAAGAGTAGAATACTGGGCTGTAATTGGGACCATGTGTACAGGAGGTTGCCTGTGTTTGAAAAAGTGTGTGAGGAATCATGGTGTTGCTTCACAGTGACATGCCACATGCCGCTTCCTCCATGATGTCACACTATTGCACATCTGTGAGCTCACTAAATACAGAAGAGTTTGATTTACAAAGATAGGAGGACAATGTAATTTTCAACATAAAAGGAAGGAGTGGAAAAAGTTGGACTGCATTCAAACAAAAAGCAGAAGCATTTGCACGCTCACATGCAAACATGCTAGTGTGTGAGCAAGTGCATAGGGCTCAGAGTAATGAGTGAGGCATATGAGTGTGGTCACGCACACGTCTGAGACCACCAGGCTTTCTAAATCCTAAACATGACAAAGTCACGAATATGGATTCTTACAAAATTAAACTTATCAGACTATATATATCTAAGTTTCTGGACGCCTGAACGTCACACCCATATGTGGTTCTTCCCCAAACTCTTGCCACAAAGCTGGGAGCACAGAATTGTCTACAATGCCTTTGTGGCCTGCACAGAGCCCTGACCTCAACCCCACTGAACACTTTTGGGATGAACTGGAACGCCCCAGGCCTCCTCACCCGACATTAGTGCCTGACCTCACTAATGTGACTGACTGAGCCAATCCTGACAGTCATACTCCAAAATCTAGTGGAAAGCCTTCCCAGAAGAGTGGAGGTTATTATAACAGCAAAGGGGAGACTAAATCTGGAATGGGACATTCAGTAAGCACGTCAACGTCTTCATGTACACAGCAGCACAGAAGAGAGATGTTAAGCTTATGTTAGAATGACTTAATCTACTACTTGAATGTGTGGGTGTGGGTGTGTGTGTGTGTGACTGTGTGCGCATGCTCACAGTGGAGAGAATGGATTCGGTGTGACGGCCAGGTGTCCACATACTCTACCTTTGGCCATATAGCGTATAAAGGCAAAGGGTGAGCAAACAAGTTATTATAGATATAGACATATATTATTATAGATATATGATATAGATGATATATAGAATATTTATATATATCATACACACAGACACAATACAAGTAGTAGACTAAGTCATTCTAACATAAGCTTAACATCTCTCTTCCATGCTGCGGTGTACATGAAGACGTTGACGTGTGTGTGTGTGTGTGTGTGTGCGCGCGCTCACAGTGGAGATAATGGATTCGGGTTGTTGATATTCCCTACTCATCTGTGCTCTCTGTTTCTGGAAAAGTCCTCATCTCTCAGATCAGCCTGCTTCTTCTAGCTGCTTTCATTCAAAACTATTCAACATCTCTTAATATGTCTTAAATATAATTTTCAAACATTTTTTGTTATACTACATTGAGACTGATGTGGGGTTTTGAGGAAAGCTTTTGGGAGCAGAAATGTGTTTCTGACAGTGAATCAGGTTTGATGCAAAAGTGAGAGGGCAATATAGGTCTTGCCAATATCATCATTCTACCAAATGGAATACTGAAACAAGATTGCACACCCGAACATGAGACGTTTATTTAGCATGTATGGAAGGAGTCTCCAGTGTCAGAGATAAAGTTCTGGTAACAGCTCTCAGTAACATGAGAAGCCACACCTTTTCGTTTTTTTGTTGTTTCAGTTCCTGATAACAGGAACTAACTTTAACATTATACATAATTATAAACAGATAAAAATATGATGATCTTTAATAAATAAAATTGTTAGTGTTGACAAATTGCTGGGGCATAAGAGAAATAAAAACTTTGGGATGTGCGGTTACTGGTAAATTATCAACTACAGAGTGGTATAATGCATCTCCTGTGTTTGTGTAATTGTGCTGGACCACCATTATCTTCCTGTAACAGCATGCCCTGTTGTGTTTTCTTACTCATTAACTTTCTTCACTTGCTAATAATCTAGCTGATATTATCAGCTAAGTATTATCATCAAGCTAGCTAACATTTGGCAGTTATTGTGTAAATCTATAATAAAAGTTGATAGCCAACTAGTAAAATTAGGCTATTACAGTATATTCTGTAAACCAGAAAGTCACAAGCAATTTTTAACATTAAATTCTAACATCAAGCTAACTATCAGCTAACAGTTAGCTTACAATACTAATTATCATAATGCATAATTAAAACTCAAAGGCAGTGTTAGGCCTCACGCTCATAGATTGGTGGCTATGGGACTGCCAACTAGATCCTGCCTTACTAAACTGTGCAATAGCAATTTCTTTCTTTTTTACCTTAAAATATTTTATGAAATAGCAAATGAAAACTGGAGAAAAAATGACAAACAAGCTCTCATCAGGCTGCATTTGTAGTGTCTACTACTTTTTATCTACACAGAGGCCTGTAATTAGTGGTTTTCCATTTACCATCAGTCCATATACCCCCAAAGTACATGTTTCCAACCCCAAAAATCCACAAGTTTATGTAGGTTCTGCAATACCACATCATTTATAATACTGCACGCTTATGTATGCAGCCTAGATTAATCATGTGTGTGTACTTTATATCTAAAAATATATCTCAACAGGCAGAGCTTTGCTTCAGAGCAAATGGAGAATAATACAGTATTTTCAGGCAGTTCTTAAGGTCCTGTTGTTGTTCAAATAATCTGGTACTACATGTAAAATTTTAAGATGCTAAAAGAAGACAAGAGTCCATTCATGACTTTGATATCCTCTCAATATTCGACCTGAGTGTGTGGTGTGTGGTATCATGCTATTGTGTCTGATTTGTCCCTGCTTTCTCGGGTCTGTGGTCTGTGACCGTGGCCCGAGCAGAAGGGACACACGGCCACTGAGGGACTCTCATTAGACGCGATGAAGAATGAAAGGAAAGAGTTCTTATGTTACACTAACACAATAGAAGCCTCTATTAGGAGAGTACCAGGACTCAACCCCATAACCCTGTGTTCTCTGGAGAGAAACAGAGAGAGAGTGAGAGAGAGGAGGGGAGGCCGGCAAAAGAGGGAAAACCAAATTCTGTCCTTTAAAAAAGTATATGATAAGTGAATCTGAATATGATTAAACACGCAACTTTAAATACGATCACTGTAAAAATGCCGGACATTCCTGGAGAAGCCTTCTACAGTCAGGCTCCAGGATGATTAATCCTCACTAAACTCTTTCCTTGCCATGCTGGAACACACAGGATTATTTTCCAGAAAGCACAGAGAGCCTCAATCCCATCTCTCCTCACTCCATCAGGGATGGACTGCATCACATCACATCCCCTGTGAGTAACAGCTGAGAGAGCAGGCTCAATTCTTTAGCTAACTGTCTGCTATTTTTTAAAATCATTTTTAACACACACATTCAATGTGTCTAAACTTATGTGAGTGTTTGCCAAAGGAGCAATTTATTAAACGATGTGTCAGGATCAAGCTCCTGTGAGGCCATTAGGACTGAGGAGAGGGTGAGATAGGTCTGGTTTGTTTTTCTACTCGCTGAACCTCAGTGTTTACATCTCCTTCTCAACAAACAGATCTGGCATACTAAGGTGTGAGAACAAGGCTTGGAAGTGCTGGAAGTGTGTTTGTGTGTGTGTGTGTGTGTGTGTGTGTGTGTGTGTGTGTGGGTGTGTGGGTGTGTGGTGGGGGGGGTTGGGTGAAGGGGGCACCAAGTACACATTCCAAAGTTATTGGAAATTATTGGAAGTTAAGATATTATTTGGCGGTGTGATTCTTTGTTTTTGGTAAACGTTTAGTCTCATCTGCCAAAAGAAGGGCCTGGAGTTCACACAGTAATCCCTCCTGACCCAATTTCAACTGGCAAACCACAGCTAAACTGACTACATGACTACATAATTCACGTAATTATAAGGCGATGCATAGTACAAAACCTCTCTGCGGGAGAACTTTCCATCATGTTTTCATATGTGCACTGCAGGTGAGTGATATTCCCCCTTGTGATTTAAGTCAAAAGCCTGTAGATTAGAATCCAAATACAAGTACTTTAAGGACAAGAGTATGCCTGTTCGACGTAGCCAACAATTCCTGACAGAAATAGGGGAACCTTGAATAATTAGGTCTTATTTCAGGCTGATGTCAGGAGGTAAGAAAACACTGGGAAATCACAGAGCATCCCAATATATTAGCTTCCCCTCCCACTATCAAACTGTCTCCGTTTCCCTTAAGGACTTCTCTGTGTGTTTTTTTTGTACCAACAAGGCAAATAATTTCTATTGTCATTCAGAGAAGAAAAAACAGTGCACTGTGCTCTACATAAAAAAGCCGCCATGTCCAAAACTGTAAAAATTCAGACCAGGCTTGCATTTGTATGGTTCCATTTGACAGAGTCCAAGGGAATGGAGTTCATGTTCTCCCAATAAAATCAGATTTATGGGCCCCTTGTCTCTACGAAAGCAATGTGAATAAGATATAACATATCCCCTCAGTGATGAAAGTGGCAGAAGGAGAGCGTTTCAGACCTTTCATTCATGTTTACAGCTGGAATCGTGTGCCCACTGCGGCCTAAATGGAAAAATATCAGCGGGGTTTGGCAGCCAGACTTTGTTCATGGAAAAACTCAAGAAGGAGATGAATTCTAAGCGGAGGGGGGGAGCGAAGGAGCAGTACAGGCCTGCTCACTAGGGACAGACTGGGCTTACTACGGGAACGTAGACATCGTCTAAGAGTCTGGACTTCAGTCTGCGCTTGTTTGTTTATGCACATGTAAACTGTTGAATGAAGACTGTTGTTTTTTTAACTTGCTGCTAAATGCTGGTATATATCCAAAAGACAGAAAGGTGATGGCAAGACTGTGATGCTTTTAAGAATTCCTACTCCATTCACCACAATCAATTGAAGGGAAGCCTTGCTACATTTACAGCACTCACTCTGACAAGTGATACTCCACTAATCACAAATAATGGGGAAAGGACAGAGCACTTCACGGATGGAGTATACCTAAGAAGTAAAATAATACATAAGAGTGGAGGTTTCTTTTTTGTTTCTCACGGGATGTGGACACTGGGGGTAACAGTGGGGTCATTCATTAGGACTCCAACCAAACAAGTGACCACTATACAAACCTTTTTTACTTCTCTCCCATGGGTTTAATAGTAGGACACATGAAGGCCTTGGGTATAGACAATGCAGCACCTGTGCTGGAGTATATGATCTAAACTAGCAACTAGTATAAGAAGACGAGAACAAATTTACACTGAATATATTGCACAGTTTAAATGACAAATCCCTCATTTTATTGGGCCCACCTACCATATAGACCTTATAGGTGACTTTGTAGGTCTATAAGTACTGACTGAGGGCATTTGCTGTTAATGTCAGCTTACCTCAGTGAAAAGGGACCATCACAGGGACACCGCTAACCAGCTATTATCTGAGTGGTGGACCATTCCCATCACAGAATTGACACAGACATGATGATTGGTAGCGCTGGTATGAGTGTATCAGTTGTGGCAGTGCTGCTAGAGTTTTCGAGCACTGGGTATTCTTTCCTGTCTCTATGAGACACACCTACCATGTTGGTGCACCGTGTAGGCATACACTTAGGTCCGTATTCAAAATTGTCAACTTGAGTTGGTTTTTTTTTCAGTATTGATGTGGGGAAAGTTACGGGTATTCAGAGATAGGTTACACAGGTGCTTACGTCATCTTCTGGGTGCACCAGTCAGATTATACAAATCACCTGTGTGTAGCTCATGTCTCCGAAGTTGTCAGATTTTTCTTGAGCCGTGTGTAACCCTCATAACTTTTGAATACCACTTAAGTCCGTACTTATGTTTGAGGTCTGAATACCGATGTGTGTAATTTTGCTCTTATATCCTCACTACACTCACTTAACTCAACTGAATATGGCCCTTTTCTTAACCAAGCAGTGGCATTTAGGTGAACCTATTAAAAATCTATTCATTGCTGCGGGTACCTGATAAATGCAACGTACACGTCATTATAATGTTGATATTACTGCTGGGCTGAGAATGGTCCACCACCCAAATAATATCTGCTCAGCAGTGATCACGTGGTGGTCCATTTCCAATGATGGATGAGGTCGAATGGAGATTGAGAGATTGTGCATAGTAATAGATGGCCTATGGTCAGCCATCTGACCATTTATGAGGGGTACCTCATAAATTCACCGCAAGAGGAATATTTGATATATTTAAGCTATTTAGATTGGCTCTCTCATTGGTCATGAGGACAGCTGAAAACTGGACTGTCTTGCTGTTGCAGAGTTTATATGATAAAACCATACAAAACCAACCCAAACATATTTTCCCTTACAAACCTTCTAGCTAAGAAGTGCCACAAGGCAAACACAGTTATTTTTCCAAATTCATGCGCAGGTTGTTATGTGAGCTATTTTAACCAACAGATGTTCATATGGGTTCGAGAGTGCTTTATCAAGGGGACCATTAGTCATTGTTCAAAAGGCAAAACTCAGCTGCATACCAACTAATTTGCTGATGCAATGAGGGTAAAGGGGTTGATGGTAAAGAGTAGTGGGTAGTGTCAGATGGATGGTTAGGGGTCCGCGGTGACCCATTTTCACCGAGGCGGCTCAAGTTTCACACAGCAGACCAGACCAGGCCAAAGGGCGAGCCCCATGTGACTTCAATCTTCAGTCAATCAACACTTCGTTAAAAGAGATCCATAACAAGGCAGAGACTGTTTTCATCTGTCACTGTTTTTCTTTGTGTTTTTGTGTGAATCTGAGCACGTTTGCAGTGATGTGTATGAATATACCCCAAAAAAGCATGCATTTAGCTGATAAAGCTAAGTGTTAACACTCAAAAAAGACTAACTAAAGGTTAACTGGCTGAGGAATTAATGTTGGGCAGTGAAAGGTGACAAAATATTTAAAGTATACCCTAACATGAACAGGTGAAATGTCAGCGATGCATAGACAATGACTGATTCGAAGACTAATTTAACCCATTAGACAAAATAAATCTGAAGGATCATAGAGGACCCTGGGTCCACAGAAAAAATATCTCTGGTTTTATGAGTCTCATAAATCAATGTGACAACTGAACATGCCTTTCAAACAACCACTAACTTATGTTAACGACTGTATAATTAAGTCAGTGGCAACAAATGTCATGCCAGTATCATTTGGAATATTTTACCTACCACCAAAACCATTAAAAAAACTGACACAGAACCTCAGTGTTTAGAAATACAATTTCAGGTTGGTTAATGGATGTTGATGGCTGTAAGTGGATAGAAGGTGCTGCCGAATCCTTGCTAAACAGTGACTCTAACTCTTGTCTGAATACCTCTGAGAAGCCTAATGGAAGTCGTTAGTTAAAAGCAGGGCAGAGGGCCCCATTAGGATGTGCTCTTTCAGACGGCGCGCAGGCTTCTGGGATGTGTCCAGCACCCGTGCTTTTTCCTGTCTCGGGATTGAAGGAACGAAGGTGGTCTGGACTTCGTTAACAACCCTGTTCTCTCCATCGTTCAGCTGGAGAGGAGAGGAGAGGAGAGGAGAGGGAGAAAAGAAACAGAGGGTCTCCTTTTCTTCCAGTTCATTTTTTTCTTTCGGTGCTGAGAGAAAAGGTTCCCTCTCAAGCCAGACTGAGGAAAGTCAAACAGTCCTGACAGAGCAGTGATGGTAATATTAATCTTTTCAAGCGGCCAGAAAACGGGATGCTATAAACAATGTGGTAGAGGCGAGGGCCTGTGTGCCTTACAAGAGCCTGGCACTAAAGAAGTCCCCACCGACATGCTTCAGTAGAAACCAGCAGCACGGCTAACGCTGTGTACATTAATCTGCTCCTTCAGAGGAAAACGTCAGCACAGAAATCATGTCTGTTTATATTAAACTTATGATATTTTGATAAGGAGAACCTATGACTTTTCTTCCCAGCTCTTGCCTCCTATTATTAATATGCGCCACTCGCTCATGAATGGAGTTTATTCTTGGAGAGGTTTGTGATGGCAGACTGAGATATGGCTGAGATATCTTATACAACCCTGAAAATTAAGGGCTTGTGATGCAAAACGTCTGTGAGAACTACAGGGGAGCGACTAAAATGGAAGGAGAAGAAATCAGCAGGGGACTTGCTAAAAGTCTTGCATAGACTATTCTGTTCCACAATAAACAACCACATTAACCACCAACTTTAACTAGTGAACATAAAATGTTCAAAGGTTTGTACTGAACAATACACATACAGGGGTGGACAAATTAGTAGCCTGGGCAGCCAGGAGACGCAGATTTCATGTCTGGGCTATTAGCGGGCTATTAGCTAATTAGCATGCACAGATGCTAACATTTTATGGGTTGATGTGTTAACTTGCTTCAGAGTGGCTGTCGCTTATATACTGGATTTATGTCATGAAGGAACTACAGTAATTTTGAGATTCTATTTAAAGCTGTTCATCTCTTCAGGCTTCGAAATTTGTTATTTTTATGGCATTGCACACCTTAACTAAGCTATTTATCATGTGATCAATGCTAGAAACTGAGAGAAAATGTTCAATAAACACATACAGAGTTAATCCTCCTAATTACTTAAGCTGTTTAGCCGCTGCCATTGTTTGGTTGCTTTTATTTGTAGCAAAATGCCAAAATTGCCATGTCAGTGTTTTCAGAAAATTCCGAGATGATATTACAAGTTCAAATAGGGGAAGCCTGTAAATACTGGAATTCTGACACGATATGAATGCACTAAGAATTGAAGTTATGCAGAAGACTTGATTTGAACCATGATGCTTGTGCAGCACACGTACTTGACGTGTAATGTCACATACTCATAGTTAGTGTCAAGAATAATGCCTGCCTTATGCTGAAGCAAAATGTCTTACACACGTCATGGTCCCCATTGTCAAGCCATCACTCCTCTCTCACTCACTCCATTTATTTTTTAAGGAAGCAGGAGGACATGAAGAAAGCCTTGGCTAAGCAACAGAGCTAATTTTAGCAAAGCAGTCACCTCCTTCATCAATTCTGCACAGATGTTGCATTACTAATACAATACAGAGGTGTGTTCCTACAAGACAGACGTCCATCTCATGAGTGACATTTGTTCCGGAACAACGCTATTCTTTGTTCCGCTTTTGGAGGCCCTGGTCCCTTCCTCGTCTGTGGTGTTAGATTACCTCCGCCCCAAGTGGTCCCCATAAAGCCGGCAACGTGAAAAGCTAAAGGCAGCATGAGTAAAAAAAACATATTGCATTTATTAAAAGACTATGAATAACGTTCTTTAATGCATGTTGTCATAAGGCTCAGCGGTGAGCAAACTGAGTAGTGAAGGTTCACCAGGAGGCCGGGAGGGGAGGCTGGATCTGAACTGCAGTCTAAGACCAGCTTCCCTTTTCACATCCTTGAATGATGATAGGCAGAGAAAACACAAAGCTTGTCTCTGATTTGAAGCTCAGGGGCTCCTCTTTATCGAACAAAACTTCAGAACTATGACAGGACGTCTTGTACATAGCTTGAGGAGTTCATGTAAGGAATGTTTTAGAAGCAAATGGAAATCAAAACACAAGGGAGAAACCATTTTAAGACCTCGTCAAGAATGACAGTACTGGAAGACATCTTGTTCTGCAGTTAGTGCAGGCAAGAAGCCAGATTCGAGAGTATGGCAGTCTCAGTGAATATCATCTAAGCTTATCTGAACTTTTCTCTCCCATTATCTGTTCACAACTCATTGGCATTTCTGTGCTTTTTCGTACTTTCCAGCTCCTCCGCTTCCCCACTCTCACTCATATGATGACTGTTCTAACCCGTTGTGCAAGGAGTCATCCAGGGAATGTATTCATTACTGCCCTGAAACCCCCATAAGCGATGCCCCCTCCTCTCTCACCCCATACCAGGTGCCTCTCGCTTTACCAAAACTGACGCTCTGACACATCCCTGGGAAAAAGAAAGCAAAAAGAGCAAGTTTCTTCCTGATGAGCCCTGGCAGGATAGTGCACTTTGATGATGACACTAATGATAACCAACAGGCCAAAGTGAGCCTCAAAGGAAGGCCTGTGCACTGAATACTGAATGCACCACCCCACTGAAGAGGGTTATCATGGCTTTAATCAAAATTAATGTGAGCTGGAGGGTGGCCAGGCATTTTACAATGTCTAGACACAAAGGTCCCTGTATTAAATGCTCTTCAGTGTGGAGGATTTCTGTAGTGATGAGAGATATATTGGTGAACACTCCAGTTTCACTGGTGATCACTTACAAGATCACAACAACATAAAAAAATCTTACATGAATGACCGACATGGATTTAGATTTATAATGTGCCTAATCAATAAATGAGCCATATGCATTCTTCTCACATACTCACTCACTCACTCACTCATACACCAACACACTTTTCCACCCTGGCATTTCGAGACGTTTCACCCTGACACATCTGCCTGTGGAACAGCAGCTGGCATGTCAGCCACTGGCCTATGGCCATTTCAAACACCACCACCATAGCTGGGTTTGACAAGAAAAAAAAAAGAACAGATTTAGCAGGAGCAAACACGTTTGCTAACTGAATAGGGCCTAAGGCCAATTGTTTAAAATGTAAATCTCTGTAATATACCATCATACCGCCTAGTAACAGCTGGTTAATACTGGCTTGGTGATCATCAGCTTAAAGGCATGTAGTACTGAATGTAGGCTACGCAGCAAAAACTCAACAGTGTTGAATTAACACATGGAGCGTTTGTTCAAATCCAGCTAAACCCTGGGAATGTGTCGGTGTGTAAACACAAACAGGTGCTGGCTGTGCATACCAATGAAAGTCACCCACATGCTAAATCAAAGATGTATGCTAGAATTAAGATCATTCTAGTGTTTTCACACTTATGCAATACAGTCATTATCTTAAAGGAATACATCAGTGATTTTTCAACCTAATCTCTATTCGCTACATCTGTAGCATGTGTGTGACAGGAATTTCAAATTTCCCCATAGTGAGAAAATAACTGGAAAGCTGTTTTTAAAAAACTGCCTCATAATGGAAATCTAAGGGCAGTTGTAGAACTGCATCAACATGTGTTTAAATGCAATGAATATATAACGCAAATTCAAACCCACAACTGTTACATTTTAACAATAACTATCTTGTAATGAGACAGACAAAATACGCCAATTATTTAGTTTTACGCAACTTTCAAACACTGGAGCAAGAACACAAAATGTCATTCAAGTAATCTAAGCTTCCCAGAAAACTGAGGCACTTCCATGTTTACGTGTTGCTGCTCTACGGATGTAGAGTTTAAATGAAAAATGTCTATGACTAAAATCATATCTATCAAAGTTCTGCAAATATATGTTTCACATAAATGCTTATTGCCTAGCTTTGACAACTGCCCTTAGACTTCCACGATAAGTTCATTTTGAGCTAGAAAGTTTCAGGTTAGTATAGGGAAAGATGTTAAATGTTCTGTTTGTGGTACTTACACATAGTCTATAGATGCAGCTGGAGTACTATATACACAAAATATATGCTACACATGCAAAATGATGGAGTATTTCTTTAAGTTATTATGAAAGATATTTAAGTGTACTGTTGAATTAACACATATTTCTGACCCTAGACTATTTGCCATCTGATGTGGAATTTAACTCTTTTTTTTTTTTTTTTAAGGTAAGCAGTGCTTTCTTTCTTCCTCTTCCACTGCTGTGGTTAATGGTCAGTAATGAAGGGGCTTGGATGTGGTACAAGTTAAAGAGGAAGAAAACGGACTCACGGTGAAGGCTTTCCAGACTGGGGGGTTGGCAGCGGATCTGGAGAAGAAAGAACAGGACTTTTTTAACAGCAGATCAGGAACAAACCAGGCACAGAGCCTCTGATGAACACACGCTGCCAACATGGAGCACTGGCACATTACAGTGCAGAATAACCATGCTGACCTCATTCCACTTCATCCAACTCCAAAATCTTGCTCTGGATTTCACTTTTTATGTGCTGACACATATTTGTTTATTGACAGAATGATGGAATGGATGGTGCCCTTAGAAATGATGCATTACCTCATTAAAGTTACCAACAGAAACAAATCAACACCAAAAGAAAACATTTCTAAATCAACCATGAAAGGCGGATAGTGATATCATGTTTTTAATACAAAATTGGCACAAAATTGTTACAAGTCATTAGTGATCGGCTCCACAACAAACTTACCGAATTTCACAAAGAGGATTCCCGTGGTGGAGACAGTGCCATAGCTGTTGGTGGCCACACACTGGAAGTAGCCGGTGTCGGTGGTGTCCAGGTTGCGAATGCGCAGTCGAGAGCCGTATGGAGTCTGTTTGTAGGAAACACGCCGCGCCTCTGGAGTCACCGGAGCGTCGTTCTTCAGCCAGCGCACAGTGGGCGGCGGGTTTCCCGACACATGGCAGTGCAGCTCGGCAGTCTGGCCCAGGGACGTGGTGATGTTGTTCATGGGAGCATCAAGCCTGAGGAAGTGGTCTGTGGAAAAACACAGGCAGAGACGAGTGAGAGAGAGCGAATAGTGCGGAGGGAAAAGGGAAACAGTTCTGAGGCACATATAATTTTGGTGTGCAATAATTGAAGAGTACCTCTGAAGTTAACACAAAAAGAATGCCCCATGTCATCACAGAGGTCTGTATAAAAATGTACAGCGCTGCAATTATCTAACACGATCCAATTCTTAACAAGCTGTTTTTCCCTAGGGGATCAAAGACTTGGACAAACAATTACTTTTTTCTCTGTCACTGTGTTTGTAAGACATATACACAACTTTTCCCATGTCTAACAAACCACTGCTAACTGGCCATTAGGTATCCTTTACAAGACATTTTGTGGTTGGATGTGTGGTGGTAAATCTTTACTTTCTCATACCAGGGTTTTGCCTTGCCAAAGGGGACGGCATAATCTCTAATGTCGTATGAAAGCTACTAGACTTCAAACTCCATAACACCGATCTTGCTAGATACTGTGCATGCATAACCAGTGGAGGTCTAATAAGTATTTGGGAGAAGCATGAAGTACCAGCGTCATTCTAGTTCACTCCTTGTGACAAGAGTTCCACACCCACCACCTCCCTGTCTTCATTGGGGGCATGGCAGTCTAGTGAAAAGCACAAGTTTTCAGTGTTCTCCTCATTACAGTTCCACAGTCCCTCTATATACCACTCTCTTGAAAGCATGGTCAGCATTTAACCTTAAATACACTGATATTTCACCCAATGTTCATACATACCTCATGTTTTAGTCACAAACTGACCTACAAACTGCTCTGATGATGTAAAAGTGTCAGAAAATTTCACACACCATAGAAAAATAACATAAGTAAATATATCCTGTTTTTTTTTTTTTTTTTGCTACTTTGTTGCATAGGGTTGAACAAATCAGTAGCGCGGGTGTCCCAGATAAGCAAATTTGGTGTCCAGGTTAGAATTGTTTTTTATTCATAGTTGCCCAGCAGACAGGAAGGTCTGAATGATTTTTACTAGTCAGATTAATTAGCAAGCACAGATGACAGCCATCTGATCCTTTCTGTATCAGGAACACACAGGTACATGGAAACACTGACAAACCCAAGCAAAATAAAGTGCAGTGCAATGTTGTAGTATAACTCTCCGTTATAAGTAAATCACCTCAAGGTTAAACATATCAAGAAAAAATGAAGATGCTAGCCAGACTCAAGTAATTTCTATGTGCAGTGAAAGGACAGAACAACCACATCTCATAGCTGAAACATCAGCCAACAATTTGCTGACTTTTTCTCAAGGTTGCAACATGTGCTGTATTAGAAACTTTGTAGAAGAGGATAATAATTATATCCTCATTCGTTACTCTCTTTCTGTATTAATGCACTTGACTAGCAAACTATACTTTATTACATTATTTTAGTTACCATTTTTGGCCTAGTCAGTTTCCGGGCAAGTAAAACACAGGACTGGGCAGCACACTGGAGGTTTTACTCCAGTAATCGCAAGTGACTTTTTTTTTTTGACAATTTTGGCATTTCAAAACAAAAAAGGTTGAGAAATACTAGAGAGCGTAAAACAACTGATGAGTATTGATGGGATATAAGGTCACAGGTTGCCAGGAATGTGTTTACTATTAATGCTGTAGGATGTTGAATAAGATCTGACTAAAAACATGGGTCTCACAGCAACCGGCCTACTAGAACCTTAAATCTACATCTAAATAAAAATCCAGTGATATGTTATCCAGTGATAAGGGAGAGAAAGTCCGAGTTGCTCCACACTCTAATCCTGAGCTCCGCGGGGTTTCCTGAGACTTCCCGCAGCTGCGTGACCCTTTTTGCTTGCCTTGCTCAGACAAGCTCTAGCTGCCGGGGTTTCCTGTCTCCCGTGTGATGCCGGTACGATGACACACTTCAAGCAACCCCATTCCTCTCTCAGCATGTGATCCGAAAGCACAGTGTCATTCTCAGGACCTTGTCTTATATTGTGTTCTGCTTCAACACACTTGCGTGTGTGATCATCCTGGTTTTCATCGACATTCTTTCTTCATTTACAGAGACATTTCATTGCTCCAGAATGAAGCCAGACTGTGCAGAAATGTCAGGAATGTGACTTTGATGAGGAAATTAATAAAAGCATATTGAGTGGGAAGCCAATAGGGTTAGGGGCAGGGTAAAAGGCCCCCAGGGCCCACAGCTGTGCAGCGACATACACAATATTACTCTCCTTGTGGAGGAGACCAGGTTCCTCTCACTATTTGTCTCTTCTTAAAAACCAACCGCTGGTTAAACTACTTGTGACAGGAGCATTTGCTGAAGTATTTCTACTGTTACGAGGCATTTGCTGCTCTTTGATTTATTATGACATTATCTAAAATAGGGCTTGAGCTGTGGGAGTTAGCTAAAGGTAAGTACATTAGTTCAACATCAGGCTCTACTGTTCCTTTAAATAAACAACTCAAAGTTATAGTAGACCTATAACTCAAAGTTAAAGTAGACCTTCAGAAACTGCAAAGGCAATACTTGGTGGGATTGCATTCACTCGCCAAATGAATAAACGCAAAAACACTACACAGCTTCATACCTATCATTGTTCAGTATCTATCAAAAAAATTCTTTACTTTAGTAAAGGAAGAAGAAGAGAAATACGCAAGAGAAATAAGACAAAAGACAAAGAAACTCAAACTGAGATATCACTGACCAAGATCTGTTAACCTAAAAATGTATATGTATTTGGCATAAATAGGTTTACTTTCCTCAGTATCCCCATCGTTACAATGTGCCATTCCTATCCATGTCATCATCAAACTTTCCCTTCACATTATCCCCTGCCCCCTCCTTTCTCCTCCTTAGCCCTATCCCTCTCCAGTCTGCATCCAGACTTGCCTGGTCTGAGGCTGCCAAGGGAATTAGCTTTTTTCTCTCCAGGCACATCTCTCCTCTGTCCCCCACCTCTTAATCTCCTTTGTTCAAACATCAGCTCTCTTATAACAACATACAAACGCTGCTGTCCAGAATAACGGATATTAGTGCTCAACTTCAGTTCCCACTCACACATCTGAGGCCCAACCATCTGAGGAACCAAAATAACTGGGACTGCACTTTAAATGCATGACTTCAGTCAGTATAATATAACTTTTATACTACACTCACTGAGCACTTTATTAGGAACATTATACTAATACTGGGTAGGGCCTCCCATCCTCAATTCTTCATGGCATGTATTCCACAAAATATTGGAAACATTGCTTTGAGATTCTGGTCCATGTTGATATGATTGCCTGCAGATTTTTCAGGTGCACTTTCATGCTGCGAATCTCCTGTTCTACCACACCCCAAAAGTGTCCTACTGCATTCAGACCTGGTGACTGGGAAGGCCACTGAAGAAGATTGAAGTAATTGTCATGTTCACGAAACCAGTTTGAGACGACTTTTGCTTTGTAACATGATGCATTATCATGCTGGAAGTAGCCATTAGAAGATGGTTAAATTTTGGCCATGGAGGAATGCATATGGTCAGCAACAATACTCAAATAGGCTGTGGCATTCAAGCGACGATTGTTTAGAATTAACAGGCCCAAAATGTGCCAAGAAAAACATTCCCCACACCATTACACCACCCCCACCAGTCTGGACTATTGACACAAGGCAGGTTGGGTCCATGGATTCATGCTGTTAGTGCCAAATTCTGACCCAACCATCTGTGTGTCCCAGCAGAAATCGTGATTCATCAGAACAGGCTACATTTTTCCAGTCTTTTCCAGTTTTGGTGAGCCTGTTCCCACTGCAGCCTCAGCTTTCTGTTCTTGGCTGACAGAAGTGGAACCCGATGTGGTCTTCTGCTGTTGTAGCCTCAAGGTTCAACATGTTGTGCATTCTAAGATGTTTTTCTGCTCACCACAACTGTACAGAGTGGTTATCTGAGCATCTGAGCCTTTCTGTCAGCTCGAAACTGGCCATTCTCAGTTGACCTCTCTCATCAACAAGGCATTTCTGTCCGCTGAACTGATGCTCACTGGATGTTTTTTTATTGCACCATTCTGAGAAAACTCTAGAGACTGTTGTGCGTGAAAATCCCAGGAGATTAGCAGTTATATTCAATTCAATTCAATTTTATTTGTATAGCGCTTTTAACAATGGACATTGTCACAAAGCAGCTTTACAGAAATAAATGGATTCACAAAAATATATTGTAAATATTTAAATTTATCACTGTGAATTTATCGTTCACTGTGAGTTATAGAAATACTCAAACCAGTCCGTCTGGCACCAACAATCATGCCACAGTCAAAATCACTGAGATCACATTTTTTCACCATTCTGATGGTTGATGTGAACATGACCTGAAGCTGCTGGCCCGTAGCTGCATGATTTTATGCACTGCGCTGCTGCCATATGATTGGCTGATTAGATAATGGCATAAATGTGTAGGTGTACAGGCGTTCCTAATAAAGTGCTCAGTGAGTGTGTACCATCATGTAAATTTTAAATTACACTGTGATGTAAATTTCTAAACTACAATGAGGGGAAAATAAGTATCCAGACACTTTTCACAATTTGCTCTCAGACTAATGATAAGGAAAGCCAGTCACTCGAAAAGAGTTGCAGGATGTCCTGAAAGCAGCAGGAACAACAGTTATACAGAGAACAATAAGCAATGAACTGCACTGCAATCATCTCTGTAACTACACCCCATACAAAACTCCTCTGCTAAAAAGAAGCACAGAGATGCACGTATACAACCATTATACAAATCAGAACTCTTTTGGAATGATATACGCAGGTCATTCAGTATATGCGAAACAAAAATAGAGCTCTTCGGCAATACTTCAGCTCATCATGTTTGGACAAAGAAGGGTTTTGTGTGTATGATCCCAAGAACACCACACCCACAGTGTAGTACGGAGATGGAGGCATCATTGTATGGGGCTGCTTCTCTACAAATGGTACTGGACCATTACACATCATTGAAGGAAACATGAATGGAGCAATGTACCAGGACATATTTGAGGAGAATTGAATCTCATCGGCCAAGAAACTGAATCTGAGGAGAAGACTGATATTTCAACAAGACAGCAACCACAAACATACAGCCCAAATAACTCAAGCCTGGTTTTGAAAAAAGAATTTGAAGGTGCTTGCATGGCCTAGCCAAACTCCTGACTTGAATCTCATGGAAAATTTATGGAGAATTTTGAAATTGAGAGACCATTATTGAGCTTGGGGAACTGAAAACAATTTCGCCAAGGGGAATGGGCCAAAACTGAACCACAATGCTGTAAAAAGCTAATTATTTGTGGTGTCTGAATATATTTTTCCCTATCAATTTAGTTTTTTTAAACCTGTCTCTGTTTATGCTCATGATTACATAGTTTTGGTCATATTTATACATACAAACTCAAAAAACATTATGTGTGTAAATTTGAAGTGGATATATGCACTGGAAGTATATTAAATAACTGTCTGAATTTCTATTTCCCCCAGTATACCATGATATCCTTTTTTCGAACACACTATCCACTACTAAAACAAAAATTGTGGTAATTTAAAGCATGCCAAGAATCTTTATGGCAAAAATCACAGCTAACGAGGAGTGAGGAAATGGTGTAAAATATCACAACATATACCTAATAATACCTAAACTACTGAGGTTGCTATTTAAATTACTTTCCCAGACCCGCCTTTATAGTCTCTTTGTCCAAATAAAATGCATGTAGCAACTAGACACCACTCAGTGTAAAGTTTTATATTTGCCTGATGGTCTGTGGCTGAGCCTCGTGTTCAGAGGATAAAGCACCGTTTAAACCAGCTCTATTAATGTTCATGGGTCTTTATAGCATTAAATTGTTTTGAACAATGCAGTATTTAAGGTTTGCTGTTTGCTTTACAACCTATAGATCTTTTATGAATAGCTAGACCAAGTAAACAGAGACCTCTTCCAGTCAATGCTTCTCCAGTACACATTTCTACACATGTTCCTGCTGTGTTCAGAGCCATCCTGCTAATTCAACATCAAGTGTGTGGGGGTATTGGCACGCATGTTGTGCGTGAGTAAAGAGCAGGCAACCTGCAGGTCTTGGTCATGAGATATTTGGACAGCTGTGTACACTGTTATGAAGGTCTGGATGTTAAAAAGAGCAGCAAATACGTATTTGACTGATAAAGTTTTCGTAGCTGAATATCTTGCACTGTCCTGGTCAAGAACAAGACAGGTACCAGGTACTAGGTAGGGATTCAGCAAAATATCAACCTCCAAAATTTTATGCCAAAAGCATCTTTCTGTTTTTGTCAGACAGTTAATATGCAGATAGAAATTTAAGAAATTCTGTATGAAGGGGTTACACTCATTCCCTTTAATATTAAACACAACAATGTTTCAGAATGTAACATTGCTCATTGCTTTCATCATAATGACACTTGGCTCCTTTGGTTTCCTTGGCTCTTCGCACTTATTCAGGGTTGCCAGGTAAGGTGGGATTGCAATTGGACTATTTTAATAATCCTGAGCCAAAAAAGATGATTGGCTGTTAGTTGTGTTTTGTCACATTTCAGAGCTATTTCACAACTGCACTGTGGACTGAAAACGATACATCCAATACAGCAACCCTGAACCCACGGCAAGAGAGTTATTAGGCAATTATCCGTCCTCTTCATTATCTTCACCACACATGTGAATCATTTCTGCACATCAGTTTCACACTACATCAGTTTTGCCATTGATTCATTAATCTGCAGTAACCACCTGGTCATGGTCGCAGTGGATCCGGATCCTATCCTGGGAACACTGGATGCAACCATCACATTTGGAGTCACAAATCCACCCTTTGGTGTGTTCTTGGAAGGTGGGAAGAAACCAGAGAACGCAGAGGAAACCCACACCAACATGGGGAGAACATGCTTAGAAACTCCACATAATAACCTGAGCTCAGGATCAAACTGTGGACCCTGGAGCTGTGAGGCGGTAACTGATGTAAGTAACCTTATGAAAAGCCTTGAAATTCTTTTAGGCTGCCAGGTTTCCAGAGTAATTAAGCCAACAGAATGGTTTAAAGAGCACATTTTCTTCATTTATTTGAACAGAGCTGACTCTATGTCAAAAAACAAAGAAAAGTGGAGGGCATGAAAAGGATTTAAAGAGACTAACAGGAAAAAAATGTTGAATCATTTTCCTCTGCAAGGTTAAGAAATGGTCCAGATTTTGATTAAAACAATGGAGAATCCCAAAACACGCGCACACATGTACACACGCACACACAAGTGCACACACACACACGCACACAGCAGGAAGCAAGGTGATGTCGTCACACAATAAGTCTCCTTCATAATTTAGCTGACATGCTGCAGGTATGAATGCTGTCTCCTTTAGTGATCAAAACAGAGTTTAGTCTGGAGACAAAACATCCTCCAATCCCTCAGGCCCACACCAATGGGTGGAGGCACAATCCAAGCAAATACAGCATGGCAGACATACTCACCTTTCTGTGCTTCACTGGAAACATTCCAGCTGGAGGCAGTCACCACGTTCGGCTCGGAGGGAGCTTCTGCTCCTGTGCAGAAAAAAAAAAGAAGCACTTCAATTTCTAATCAGCATTTTGGAGTTGTACTGGCCTAAACACAACTATGCGAGGTCCAAACATGCAGTTTCTCAGAACTTTCAGTGAAAGGCAGGTCTTTATCAGCACTCCATTCATGTCCTATAGAGCATGGATAAAACAACCTCTAATACAAGATGATTACAGACTTGTTACTGTACAGAAGAGATTTCATTACAGTGTAACGGCACAATATCAGCAAGCGCTGACAGGTCTGGAATTAGTGATGCTGTGCTTACAAAGGATTCTTTTCACTCATAGCAGGGAAACTTTCATCACTTTAGCCGCCGAAGACAATAAACAATGAGTGGGTCTTTGCTGGACGCAGAGAGCCGAGCTGTACAGAACAGAGGTGCATGCTAGAGTGGAATTCATGTCTCTAGCGCGTGTCTGTTCTCTGTCAGTCAACGAAATACATGCACTGAAACTTTGGTGCCTAACCTGGAACTGCAACCCGCTTTCCCAATGGAAAAAACGGTTCTCAGCCAGCAGTACTGGCTCCTTTCCAGCACTAAATGAAGAACCAGTGTTGTAATGGGTGCTATTATTTAGTTGTCATGACATTAAGTTATTTACACAACACTTTACTTGAAAGCTCTGTCATATGACATATGATATATGTATCATCTAATATAAATGGGTCAGCAATTGCTAACGTGTATTCATGGTAGCAAAAAACTAGCATGTGTTTTAAGCTAAGTGTACTACTGTTAGCATATGTTTTATGACATATTATGGTACATTATAAACATTCTGATTACTGCCAGAACATAGTTTCTAATATTGCCACAGAATATGTAGGTAATGAAACACATATTCACTAGAGCAGACTTAGCAAAAAAATTAGCATGTGATTGAAGTTGTCATGCTATAAAACATTAAGCTAGTCATCACGACAAGGACAACAACATGTTTTATGAAGTGAAACAATCAGAAACTAGTATTTTTGGTGGCTGCTGAATGTTTTATGGCAGTTTTAATGAAGTACATCTCATAAAATTTGTCATAAAACATGAGCACACTGTAGAGCACACATTAGCATGAGACATAAGTGGTTAAGCTAGTAAACGTTATGACCGCTATCATTACTATTACTGGACATTTTATATCACTGTGATTTCCCATGGCATGTTTATGACATGGTTACGCCATGACTCAGGGTTTAGGAAAAGTTACCACTATTTACAAGAATGCTGTTAAAATAAAGAAAGGGATTTTTAAAAAGATACCATAGGCGGGAAAATGGTTGAATTAGTGAGGTAGTGTTAATTAGTGAAAACACTGTTATATTAAAAAAATTTCAATAAACTACACTGCTAATGCCAATGTTAGGGTTAATGCTATGCATTCTTTGAGAAGCTGAATATTAAAAAACAAAAAAACAAAAACAAAACTAAAGGCAGTTAAATATGTATTTGCTGTCTTTATAACGCAATCTATAGCATTGTCTATGATGATATTCATGTGTTGTGTACAGATGCTGAAGGATTTGACTAGACTTGGACGGCAAAAATCTTGTAAAACCCTCCACTGTTATTATTCCTAAGGAAATTCCCACATATGATAACGTCATGGAAATGTCGAACTTTTTTTTTTTTTTTTTTAAGTTTGATCCCTGAACAAGCTAAAATAAGGGGGGTGTCAGGGAAAGTAATACTACTAACATGCAAATGCACAAGTGAACTCACCTCCGGTACCTACAGTAGGGGTGTGTGTGTGCATGTGCGTGTGTTTGTACGTGCATATGTAAACCGGAGCAGTGCTAATGTCTCTCTCTCTCTCACACACACATACATACACACACACACACACAGTGCTGCTGTGACCAGTGTGCCAAATAAATCGGCTCTGAACTGACAGAACCAGAGCAGAGCGAGTTTCCTCCTCCCTTCCAACCTTAAACATTATCTCATCAAAATCTTAACCGAAGTAGACAGCCCATAGCAAGCGCACACACCTCGCTCAAAATCAGACTGACACAAATGACCTGCTCTTGTCCAACCTGACCAGAGTCATTACGAATACGTGTACTGTACATAAATGACAGAACACACACTGTGACCGCACAGTTTTAATTCTCACATATGTTAAAATAATTAAAAAGTGCATAGCACTCATCTCCTTTTTTCTTGCCCTTATATAATTACACACGTGATGGTCAGTTCTGCAGATTTGGCATGCACACATATGCTGAACATACAGAACATATGTGTAAAGGTAATGCAATATCCAAGAATTTAATGCAACAGGAACCCTATTTAAATATTATTAGGGCTGTGGAAAGGAAATCCCTGCCAAAGGTAACTGATGAAACACGGTTGTGGATTTTTTTTTTTTTTTCATTCAAAGAATAGCCATTCACTACAACAAAAATAACCTTAGTCTGTCTAATCCTGTCAAACTGCACCTTACTTTTTTGTTAATAGAGGTACATACCAAGAACTCAGCACATTTGTCTGGCTTTGATTAAGGTCAAAGAACAAGAGGGTTTTCAAAATGGAAAAAAAAAAGAAATTTTAATAAAGTGCTTTTATTGTCACTTTTTTCTTTAGAAATAAATTGACAATTTTGAACTTTATTTCTCAATTAGTATGTACTTGAACATTTAAAAGACAACATAAAAGTAGGAAATTATGGCATATAATATTCATACATAATAATGTCTTGTGTTGATCCATGCATTTCACATGGCTTACAGAAATGTACGTGCGCACGCACACACAGACACACACACACACACACACAACATGTGGTAGGAATGCAGGGCTGAGTTTTTTTCAATGCACTGGCATCTGTTAATAGAATTTATTATAACAGTCATTGTATAAATCGGAAAGCACTTAAATAGTCTCCACCTAATTCGAGAACCATAGCTGATATTTCTGACTAACTGTATTAAACAACACCTAGGATTTGTGTTACAAAATCTAAGCTCCAAGAACACAGTCTACTTATCTGGCTTTGATAACGCTGCCAAAAATCCTTAAAAATATGCCACGAAGATGAATTTGCACTTCTACTTTGATTTTTGGATAGTATTCTGAATTTCAATGTTTGTACTTTAGAACTTTATTTCTCCATATAGAAGATTTGTTTTTTTCCCTCCGTAAACAGTTAGGACACAATAGACAGTAAGAGTGGAATATAGTGATTCAGTGGAACAAAACATGAAGGGGCAAGCTGTTATAGGAAAATAATCAATGATCAGTGGTATGATGTGGCCTGACATGAAGCACATCCTGTTCCCCTTATACCACATCAATTTGCCAACACTAGCAAATTCTATTTATCAAAGAATGCCATGTTGTGCTTCTTATCCATTTATAGTTACTTTTAATTCTGCAGAATGTCCATGAGACAAGTTAGTTCCTGTTATCACTTACATTATAGCAGCTTTAAACAGCTGTTCCCTCATCAGACTCTCTTTTTTCTCTCTCTTGAACTTAATAAAACAGCTGGTCATGTTACAGAGAAATCAGAAAATGCAAGTTTTTTGATTGTCATTTCTGATGTCGGAAAAAGTATAAATTACAGCTTTGACTGCATAAAGGCCCTCACACTGGAGACGCCTCCCAAAAATGCTAATAAATGTATTCTCACAGAAAACACTGCCACATCAAGAATGATATGTTTTTAAAATCAGTTTATGTGAAGCGTCCCTGTGTAAGTTGTTACTATGGAAACGATAACATGTTCGAATGAGTGCATTAAAATAAACCTATGATTTGCCTTGAAGCTGGAACTACTACTCTTATAGAAATTAATAAACAACTTCAATCAGATTTGAGAATTTATGTAATGTCATATAAATAACATTAAAACATATTAATCATTTCCTGCTTTTAGATGCACAGAGCAACTTTTTGTCATATGCAGGTCTCACAGCTTAGACAAATGTGTACATACACAGAGGGCATGTGGTAATGTTAATTAGGTGTTAGTTTGCCATTAAAAGCAGTGATTTTAATGATCTGCTGTTATGCGTCCACATCTGTCACAGCATAAATATAAAAGTGCTTTTTTTCCATGTTAACACATTTGACCCTTGGTACATATTCCGTAAAACAGCATGTTGTGTTGTGAGAGAGACAGATTAAAAAACATTTCACCTCATTTATCTAGGTTTGATACATCTACAGCCAGCTGTGTAGAGAAGTGTGTAGATACACATGGAGTGTGTGTTAGAGACACACTGCAGAAAGAACACAAAAGTGGCACTGTGTTAATTGGGTGCTAATTTGCCGTTAAACATGGCTGCTTTTACAGGCTTGTAATGAGCTGCTACTATATACCCACACCTGTTAATGCCACTGATTACACTGAAGTGTGACACACACACACACACACACAATTCACTGTAGAACTGGCTTGCAGCTGTGTGAGGAACAGGTGGTGGAAAGCTCTCTACAGCTACTGAGCTATAACAGTACACAAAGCTCATTAATGTAGTGCGTTTCCTATCACATTTCATTACTTTGTGCTAAGCGATTCCATGGCACACTCTGCTTAGAAAGATACTTCTGTAATCCTTCTTTGATCTTGCTCAGTGTTGGGAATTCAAGTTGTTCAGGGACCATTTAACACCTTCACTTTTTTTGCTTGTCCTCTCTGTCGTTCTTTCTATCTGTCTGTCCAGCACATTTTTACTTTCTTTTTTAATTTCAGTTGAACAGACTGGCCTTTTTTTAATGTATTATGAGAATATAAATTAATGTAAAAAATTCTTCAATATGATTTCCCATTAGGGTTGGGACATATGACGAACAATATAATATCAATATTGTGACAAACTGTGCCATTTTATACAGTACCCTTATAACACTGACCAACTCCACTGTTACTTATAGTATTACTGTTCCAGTATAATTTTTGCTGAACATTTCACCTTTACCATTAACCAACTTACTGGGGGAAAAAACAAATCCAAAAATATACAAAAACTGGATTTTGACCAAAATTTTGTTTTCTGCCAGAAACAATACTTTAAGGCTCTAACAATGTAGCAATGGTTTTATTTGTTAGTTTCTAACCTTGGCTTGGCTAGCTTCCTGCAAAGATCATGCTGGGTAAGGAGCCAGTTTAACAAACAGCAGTAAAATCAGCAAGTCTGCCCAAAGATGTCTAAAACCTTGCTAGCTTTCATGATGTGATCAAGTTTGTGGATAATTATATGCCATTGTTAAACAGACATAAGCCTAATAATTTCAGTTTGTGATCAAATGTCGGCTGTCGAAATATTTGCGATGCTCCTGTGTCATCACATCATCATCAAAACAGAGAAGAGCGCTTAAATACACTGTATAGATGACAGCAGACCAAAATTTTTAAATGTTTAATTGCCCTAAGAAAAACACAATAATAACAAGAAATTTAGCTAACAGAACGGAACTCACTGAAATAATCGATGATTATTTCCGCACTGATAAATACGAGTGTAAATACGAGTGATGAAATGACAATCGCGTTTGCGTTTAAATGCCATGAGTGACTTTTACCTCAGGTGATGAGTCAAGTGAGAATTCATTTCCTATTGTAAACTTATAATTCACTTCTGACTGAGATACATGCAAAAGAGAAACATATTTCAGTTCAGTGTAGTCTGTCATTTTCAAAACTATATATAGTAGAGAACGGCAAAATGTGACCATGTCAAGGGCTTTTCCAGGTCACCACACATATATCGGGTTACATATTATGTATTGTGACGTATTTAATTGTCGTGATACTTTTGATATATATCGCCCATGCCTACTACCCACTATGAATAAACAGATGCCAGATATCCCACAACAATTAAACTAGCTGCCTTACTGAGAGCCAGCATGGAGAAAGCAAGAGAGAGAGAGGGTTAAATCAAATACTAGGTTATATGGGTCAATGCAATATCCACAGATGAAAAGAATTTTTACCCCACTTAGGCCACATCTGCTGTTTAATCAGCCATTAGAAAATCAAGAAATATCTGGATAATTGCAGGGCAATTTTGTGATTACAATCTAATGTCTGATGCCCATTTGTGAACGATGGCTTAAAAACCACAAAGTCACAGACGCTATCCTGGATCTGTACACAGCTGTTTGGGTGCAATCTACTGAAACCTCTGAAACTCGATCACCACATCCATCCACACATCCAGAACATGATGTCATAGTTAAGTGCAAAAGGTAAATACAGTACCTCTGCTTTCAATTTATCTACAAAATCAGACTTCTAAGAAGTTAAAAATGAATTTCCTTTCAACATATTTAATACTGTTTGCTACTCTTTTACAGTTTATAATACCATCTGGTATCACCACAGTGGTTCAGTGGGTAGCGGTGCCACCTCATAGCTTTAGGGTCCCTGGTTCGATCCTGAGCTTGGGTTACTGTCTGGGTGAGATTCTGTACATGTTCTCCTGGTGTCCTTTTGGGTTTCCTCTGGGTTCTCCGGTTTCCTCCCACCTCCCAAAAACATGCCAGTAGGCGGACCCCTAGGTGTGCGTGAGCTGTGTGTATTGTGTCCTGTAATGGACTGGAGTCCCATCCAGGCTGTATTCCCGCCATACAACCAGCATTTCTGGGATATGCTCTGGATCCACCGCAACCCTGACCAGGATAAAACAATTACCGAAAGTGAGTGAATTGTGGGTGTACCCTGTGACAGCACTCCAAAATAACAGGAGAAAAAAAGCTTTAGAAGTTTAAAAAGAGCCAAAACAAAGCCAAGTTTTGTCATGACCCTCTGGTTCCAAACCTCTTCTGAAGAAGGCAGTGTATAACACCAGAGATGTAAAAAAATAATTGGGGACGGGAATGGGGAAATTATGACTACTCTGAACATTTTTTTTTTAAACCAAAGTAAACACAAATGTGAGTTACACAATATCTGCTTGTAAGTACTCATTGTCTTCCAGTTCGTTATGAACAACAGCATCAAATCCATCTTGAGGAGAGATGATACATTTATCCTTTCAGCTCATTTTGTTCTCAGAATTGCATGGACTTACATTAAAGCACATCACTCCTCAGATTTAATGGAAACAAACTGTAAAATCCCACTTTTAGCGCACAGGGCATGAACTTGGGGCGGCGCCACAGATCTGGTTTAGTGTGCATGTGGGTAAAACAAATAAAACCACATTTTCAATCTGAGTATATAGTCATGACTAATATGATCGCATGATTTGTTTCATAACTCAGAAATGATAGTTCTTTGTGTGGTTCTTATTATTGATATAAGTCCTATAAAACTATAATAACTTGGCTCTTTCTTTTGCTATAATATTTGTGGGAGAATGCAATAAATTGCAGTGTATTATGAACAGAAAATTGAACTGCACTGTGCCTTAAGATATTTCCATCGACAATGGGGAAGGATAGTTATGAGACCATTAATCCAGGCAGAATGTCTCCAAATACCACCAATTCATCTTCCAATGGACTGATTAGACTGCTGTATCTCAGGTTTACCTCACAGTCCAAGTTGACTTTGTGCTTTTAGTGAGGATGTTTAAGGAAATAACACAAGATGACTATAGGAAAACATGCTTTCATTAAGACAACTTACCCCTTAGCTACTGTACTGCACTGGCAAGGTGAGCTGGGGAACACAAAGGCTGAACCCTGTGTTTGAGTTATAAAAAAAAACAAACAAAAAAAAAACAACGCAGCTATGCACAGTGTGAATATTTTTTTTATAAACACAATTAAAGGTTTCTGTTCCTGTATAGTTGTTCCTTTTAAAAGTCATTTTAAAAGATAAAAAAAACATTCCCTAACCTAGCATTAACTTTCTTGCTTTATCTTGTAATGATTAAAATGACTGTTATAGACTGCTTTATGTAAAATACATTTCTAAAGTGTTTTTATCTCCCTTAAAATGGATTTAAAACCGATTTATTTAAAGTATTTTTGTACCTACTTGCCTAACCATAGCTAGGCTTGTTACACTCATGCAGGTATTACTGTAAGGAAACATGAAAATCACAATAATTCACATATGAGCTAAAAGTAATTCAACATTCTACTAAATATGAAACAGATTTCTGTCAACCCAACATGCTGGGTTAAATGAATATATCACTTTAGCAAAAATAGTCACTTTTAGAGTGTGAAATAACTAGAAAAATTATTTGCAGAGTAAAAAGTGAAATAACTGATATCATATGGCTTTTTCACAGTATCTGTACAGCTAGTAACTGTGTTTACCTTCAAGCTATTGAAGATGATATCTATAATTAAATTATGATTGATTAAATAAAATCATAAGCGAGTAATCAAGTAACACATGCTGTAACTGTGAACAAGGGAGGGACTGATGCTGCTAGTAAACTCATTTGTTTGGAGATGGGCTCAAATCCCAGCTTAAACACTGAAGGTTTGTTTTGGCTCCCTTGCTTCTACGCTCCCAGGGAAAACAATACAGAAAAAAGAAGAATGGAATCATGCATTCCATGCATCTCACCTTCTCAAGGGAAATGTGAGAACGTTGGGAATAATGGCTGATTGCCTTGGATAGAAGAAGGAGCTCATCTAAGCTAACACAGGACGTACAATAGGAAAAGCAACAGTGGGAATGTCAGAAAGTGCAGCATGGGCAACAGGAGTCAATCCACCCCAAAATCCTCCACCATCCTCCGTCCTGTCTCAGGAAGCTGGCAGTAACAGGATAAGTCTGTCCAGGCTCCAGGGACATGGGTTGGCTTGTCTAGGACGGGTGGAGACAGCCTTGAGACTGGGCAGTGAACCCGGGCGAGTGCTTTGGACGTGGAGAGTGCAATACGTGGACCTCTGCTATTAGCACAACAAACAAGTGAGCAGAAGAAAGGCTCCAGTGCAGCTGGAGGCCAGTCTGCTCGTTTAGCCAGTTTAACACAGACAGCAGCCAGGCCCACTGTTGGCCTCGCCGGCTGGGAGTTAATGCTAATGATGCAGCGCTAGCCTGAGGGTGCTTTGAGTCTTTTGGCGCATTGCTCATAACATTAGCAGCAGCTCTGCTTCAGTTCAGTGGGTTTTTCTTTGCTCCTGTTAGATGCTTTCAGTAAGTGGTGGGATGACATTCTGGGATGTGCAAACTTTTGCACTTGACTATATCTTCTGAGGTAGACTTATTCCAATGTTTATTATGATGCCACACTTTCCACACTTTCCATTTTACAGTGGTTACTGCATAAGATTTTGTGGAATATTGAGCCTCAAAATATTAAGACTTAAATGTAATTGCTGAACTATCTTTAAACTCATACTGTGGAGACGTGAGGCATGAACGTCCGCTTCGATGTGCCTGATTTCGTATCGGGTGCCCATGTCATATTTGATTATTTTTATACATACTGGGAAAGTAAAATAACAGCAATGTGTCTGTTACATGCTAAACTGTGACTAAAATAAAAGCCACTGCCTGCAGGCTGATGGGTGTTAGAATTGGCATACACTGTAGGCAAGAAGAAGTGGAAAGATTATCCTTTCTTTAGAACCTTGCAAGTAACATCAAAGCAGAAATACTTCATTTACGTTTCAGTTTAATTCCAGAAACTGAGAGCACTGTTTGTTCAGACCTGTAGCACGTCACAAACACCATATTGATTTACTATTTAATGACCCCCGGACTCGTGCGGCCCTGTGTCCAAGCATCTCTGGTTGCAGCAGGATCATGCGGGAATGCAGAGTGAAATTCACGCACCATTTGTATCTGTAACTGCACCGCCAGAGCTCAAATGCTGCATGCACACGCTCACCATATGATGACAGCAATACCGAGGAGGAGATCCGGGACAGATGGGCTCGGAGAAGCTCAGGTTAACACAATGGAATTTTAAACATCACTAGAGTTTAAACGCCAAGATTTGGCCAGGGATTTGTTCCAAACCAATCCCCTCATGTGATCAGAATTATCTAAATACTTCAATGGACCATTGCAAAAGCAGAAGTAATGGAACTTAATGAATAAACGAGGACAGTAAGACATCGATCCTGACGCATCTTGCAACGTTTACTGCTGGAGACTGTCTTCTGCTTGCATGATTGCGGAAAATAGCCCAAGCAATAGAAAACTGATTAAGTGCTAATACCACTTTTTTAGACCTGTCAATCACTGGAGCCTTGAACTCATTTACCCATACTGCATCTGGCTCACACCTGTCAGGTTCTTCCTTGATCCACCCAAACAAGTATTACTAAAGCCTCTGCTGCATAGTGTGACCAATGGGGCTCTCCATATACTGAAAAAAATGATTCAGTGGTTTAACCAATATGGGGGGGAAAACAAAACAAAACACATCTGTGATTTTTATACAAAAAAAGAAAATTATTAGAATTATTTAATCCTTTTAAGTACTGTACTAAACTAATTCATGTAAATATGTGGTTAAAACCCAAAATGTATAGTTTACTTTTTTTCTGGGTTAAATTTAATATTATTTTGCAAGTGCTCACAATCCTAGAAAAAAAAGAAGTAATTATTTTACTTCAGCTGATTGCATAGTAAAGTGGGGGCGTGGTTTTTGAACTGGATTTGCATATGCATTTGTAGAACTTTAAACTGATTTCATTTTGAGCGTTATGAACGGGCTGTTTTCAATATTTCTTGTTTTGTGTCGAATATAAGGCCTAATGCTATTGTATTATAAAATGCTTTCAAAGATCAAGTATTTTGGTAAAGTTTTCTTGGTTCACCTTCTTTGTGTTTCAGTCAGGTGTATAGTTTTTGTGTGTGTGCGTAAGTCAGATAAGTATTCATCTTGGGATCTGACAGTTCAGTGTTTATGAAGGCTGATGGAATTGCAATTACCCTACTGGAGTGCTACTTCTGGTTGGAACTGTTTACGGTGTTAGTGGCCATTAAGCAGTAATGATAAATTTTAGATCATGCATACTTATTATAGTGTTGAGATTTGTGTAGTTCATTTATCTTTTTTTCCATGAAATCAATAAGTACAATTTTCTTAAAGGAACACAAGTTCAATTTACTTGTTTTATTTGTGCAATTTAACTCAATTTAATACAAATTGCTAGTTAAATTTACTTAAATTTTTTATGAACATAATCCTTGGTGGCATGCAAACCTTACTTAATGACTTTATGTGTGGAAATTGTTACCACATTTTTGAGTAAATCTCACTCCAATATTTTTTTCAGTGCATGTTATAAATCCACCAGCCATATCATGATCTCCTCAAAGGAGAGGTATGTAGCCAACCCATTTAAAAGTTATACCACAGCACTGTTGAATTCTCTATTCTCTATAAAAGCAGCCCTGAGAGTAATTCCTGCTGCAAGGTTCATATTAATGCACTTTTTCTAAAACTTTATCTTTTCTATAGTAACAGCATACACAGGGTCTTATACGATGGACGCGCCACATAAACGGGTTTAAAAACCGTGTTTAAATTGTTATCATGGTGCAGTTTTCTGTGAGGAGTCTCCAGTGTCTCAACGCTTTGTAAGTCAGAGGTAAAGCTGTTTTCACACAGGAAAATCTCCAGGACTGAGGGCTTTGCGGTTTCTCAGTAACATGAAAGCTGTGGTTTTTGTCTTATTAACTTCAAGAGAGAGAAATAAGAGAGGCTGATGAGGAAATAACTTATATCTGCTTTCACATAAGTGATAACAGCAACTTGTTTCGCAGGGGTATCACAAAATTAAATCTAACTATAAATGAATAAAATTCTGATGTTTCATTCTTTAATTAACAAAACATGACAGTTATGGAATGAGTCTCCAGTGTCAAGTAATAAGAACTTGTTTCACAGACATTCCTCAACATTAGTTGTAAATGTAACTATGAACGGATAAAATGTATGCGAAGTTTTTAATATATAAAAATGTCTTGCCTATTGCTGTGGTATGAGAGGAATAAAATACTTTGGGATGTGCTGAAAAGAATCAACTTTGGGATGGTAACATATTTCAATAGTACCAGCTAATTCACTGTGACTTGCATTGTAGACACTCATTTAATTTAAGACTACCAAATAATGGATTTTTAAAAAGCGTTATTTAACAAAGAAAATGTATAAGCATTGCTATGGTGAAGATTCCAGGCAAGACATCATTTAATCAAAATTTATGAAAGCAGTCTAAATTACATGCTATTTGTATTACTAGCACTATTATAATTTGTATAAAAGAAGAGCAGTACTGCTGTTTTTGTACTGATATATTTCCTTCAAATACTAGTGGGAAACTACTCACATGAAAAATTCTGACACTGACCAATACAGGTCCTTTGTCTCAATCTGTGATCTATTCCAGGCTATATAACAGCCTTCCAGACTATATAACAACCTTAAGCCTGTCCATGAAGAATGGAAAACATCTGCGGCCTTCAGAGACACGTCTTTCTCTTACTGTGTCCTTGCTGCCTGACCTGATGTTGCGACAGTCACAGCAAGATGAAATGGATCTGGAGCCAAACCAGTCCACGTTTCCAGTAAAACAGACAGGCCTTGATTATTTCTTCATTTTAACAAGCCAATATAACTTGTGTCATTTGGCCAGCTCAGGGGAGAGTGCCAGTAGGATGTCTAAAGTCTTGGCTGCCTGCAGGCCTCCTGTCAATCTGGGTGCTTTCTTAATACCACTCCTTACAAGGGTTAGGCAAATAAGCACCAGCGTTCCAGTGGCTGGAACAAGAGAGCCAGCAGGAGAAAAAGAGCCAGAGCGAGAGGAAGAGAGGGAAAAACAGAAAAAGAACAAAGCATGAGGAACTATAAGGAAAAAAAAGAAGGGTGACTACGGTTTATGCAATAAAAGTCTGTTCCATCAAGGCCCAACATATCTGAAAAAGCAGAGTGTCTTCTTGAGAAATCAGATTTGATGGATTCAGTATATTAAAGAATAACATTATTTCTGCTATCATGATATGCATGGGCCTGCTGAGTATTATTCCTCCCCAAAACCACAAAGATTTTCAAAAGCAAAGGGAAGCATGGATCAGCTGTCAAGTAAAGGAATAGTCCACGAGGTAAGCTATGTAGTGGTCACAGCAGATGATTTCTAGTGGACACGCTGTGAAAATAAAGGCTAAAAAAATATTTGCTAATATAACAACAAGAGACTGGATTCAATATGCCTTGTTCAAATATTTTTTATACAAGATATAATATTTAAATACATGTTGTTGTTTTTTTATATATATATATATATATATATATATATATATATATATATATATATATATATATATATATATATTTTCATGCAGTTATTGAAACAGCCAATCACGTGGCAGCAGCGCAATGCAAAACATCATGCAGATACAGGTCAAGAGCTTCAGTTAACGTTCACATCGAACATCAGAATGAAGAAGAATTGTGATCTCTGTGACTTTGTTTGTGGCATGGTTGTTGGCGCCAGATGGGCTGGTTTGAGTATTTCATAAACTGCCAATCTCCTGGGATTTTCACACACAACAGTCTCTAGAGATTACACAGAATGTTGTGAAAAACAAAAAACACTGAGTGAGCGACAGTTCCATGGGTGGAAACAGCTCGTTGATGAGACAGGTGATAAGACAAACTGGACAGTTGAAGATCACCTGGTCTTATTCCGGTCTTCAACTGTCCAGTTTGGGTGAGTCTGAGCCCATGATAGCCTCAGATACTTGTTCTTGGCTGACAGGAGTGGAACCTGATGTGGTCTTCTGCTGCTGTAGTCCATCCACCTCAAGGTTTGATGTGTTCTGAGATGCTTTTCTGCTCACCACGTTTGTAAAGAGTGCTTATACAGTGAGAATTACTATAGAGCCAGCTCAGACCAGTCTGGTCATTCTCCCTGACCTCTCTTATCAACAAGGCGTTTCCACCCACACTTTTACCCCATTCAGATGATTATTGTGAACATTAAGTGAAGCTCTTGACGTGTATCTGCATGATTTTATGCATTGTGCTGCTGCCACATGATTGGCTGATTGGATAACTGTCTCATATTTCAGTTTAATTACAATGAACACCAAAGTATGTTTAAAATATTTAGGTATGAATTTACAGTCTGACATCACATTTTTACAGATTTATGCTAGTTATAAGTTAATCCAGCGGACAAACATACATACGCTGAGTTGGCAGTTTTCTCACTTATTATATTACTAACATAACTTATCAAACTAATACTAGCTAGTCATGGAGGTTGTTGATAACCTTAATACCTACCAAACTAACTAGCCTATAACTTACAATCTGTTATGTGGTCCAGTTTTTAGCTTTAACCACTGTGGATATAAACTTCAATCGAGATATTTATCCTGTTTGCTGTGTACTTTTGAGGTATCATTGCTGTGTTTTGTCTATTTTTCAATGTTTTCAGAACTTTTGGGGTTTTTGGTCCACTTTTCCAAATCTACCTATTGTCTCCTTGCCCTCTTCCCATCCTGACTGTGTACTGTCGTTCCAGACAAAATGGCTTACGTAAATAACAGACAGCACTGAAACTGTCTCCAAATGGCCAGACAATTCTAAAAATGTTTAAAAAAAAAAAAAAAAAAAGGCAACGCGAATAAAATCTTGACTAAAATCCTCTTTGTGTAACATTCCATATGCTTGTGATTTCTTGGAACGAACACGGCTGACTAAAAGAAAAACAGAGTGATGGTAGGCTAGCCTGGATTTGGTTAGAGGTTAAACTAAAACCACTAAACAAGGGGTCACAAGCATGTACATGTGTTTAAGGGCATGTGTTGCATCTACTTGTGTGTTTGATGTGTTTGTTTATGCAGCGTATCTAGGCAATTTTACTGTATTCTGTCAGTATGTGAGAACACCACCTAATATCAATTGAGTAGGATTTAAAAAGGTAAAAATGATCTGAGATTAGAGCTTGGACACGCCTAAGAGAGGCACTAGTCCACTGGTTCAGAGCACTAAACTGAACCTACATGTTAATGAGACGCTGGTGGAGTGCAGGTCCACAGGTTGTAGGATTGTAAAGGTGTAGTTAAACCCAAGCAACGTGAGAGCGACAGACTTCAACCCTTTAGGTTTCAGTGTGAGGACATGGCTAAAGTGATGCAGTTTAGTAGTTACAAAAGTCCAGAGAGACAGAAATCCTGGAGGTATTTATTTCGTGATGATTATGTAACTGCTCCAGGTAGCCTGTGGTATCTGTCTCTCCCCGTTTCCAGCTGAGGCCTGTTAGGAAAAACTACACCCTCTTTCGCTACAAAATGTAAATGTTTCACATACCTGTCAGCCCAGCACTACACCAGACCACTGCTCCACTATGTGCCTTTAAATCCACAAGCCCAATGACAGACACTGAGGAAAACTGAGACAGTGACATGAGGCATGGGAGAGCAAAAAATTCATGGTATGATAATATTACAACCCAACATATAAGGTTTCAGTATATCATGGTATGTGCTTATATTTATAGTGGCAGTGCAAGATTTAAATTGTTTGGTTTGGGAAACAGCTTGAATATATCTATTTTTAAACTGACTGGTTAAGAGGTAGTTTAACTTAGCAATGCACCGATGTGACTGTCTCCAAATGTCCTGATATAGTTTCTTAAAAAAAACAAAAAAAACAGCATACCTTATTTTTGTGACATCTTTATCTGTATTACAAATACAGTATATCTGTAGCATAGCATTAACAGTACAACAATCCCTATATCCAAAATGGTGCCCCATCCCCATTCCCTACATATGACTAAGTGTATTATAGATCCAACATTGGTCACTATACTATTACAGTGCATTGTGGATTTTTCATTAACACACTGGATATTCTCCACTATGTCTTCTGAAATGAACCTAACATACCAAAACTAAAAAAAGTAGTGCACTATATACAGTGAATAGGGTGCAGGTTTGGACATAACAAATGTCTTGGGTATATACTGGTTTATTAGTATATTATCTAGGGCTGGGTCATATGATAATATAATAATGATATCTTCATAATTTACATCATAACACTGGCCAACACTGTTGCTGCTCACAGTGACCAGTTTCTAAGTATAAAATCATTGTTTTTTAAATGTGGCATTACTGGTTTTCTCTCATTACATACTTTAATGCTAATGTAATCTCATGATCTCAGTATTTTTTTTATCTAAGATTTTGATGCAACACCTATAAAAATAATAAAGCATTCTGAGTTACTTGAGTTCACAGAACAATACGGTTCTAGCTGTTACTAATAAAAATCCAATCTATAATTGTCTCAGTATTTTGTTAAGTGAAAAAAGTGACCTTGAAGTGTAGCACTTGTTGAGCTGCAACTGTAGATTATAGTACATTAAAGTTTTCCTACTATTAGTACATCATTAAATTTTACTAGCTAGAATGTCAAAACTCACAACTTCACCCTGATAGAACTGAGACATAAAGAACTAAAAAATAATAATATGAAAAGTGGGTGTGGCAAAATTTGTCCTCAACAAAACGAGTTTGTCTGAAGTGGACAAGGTACTGAGAAAAAGAAGGAAGTCAAAGACACATAAACAAAAATTCCTTTTGCTTTACTTCATTTCCTGTCACAACTAAGTCATGAAGCGTCCCAGACTGCTGAGATAAAATGTCTTCCTCATGCAGTACTGCTCTGGCGCATGCTGCTAAACCATAACACATTGTGCCTTTTTTCTGCCTCAATCAATACAGCAGACCTGCATAATTCCGTTTCACATTGTTAGGTAACAGACGGATAGGTAACAGAAAGAGGTCTCTAGGAAAAGGGCACGTTTCTGTAATACAGCCCACTCAGGGTGAGGGGATCTGGGCTTGATTAGCTATTTTATTTCCTTTCACCACCACCACCTCTCTGAAAGTCTGGAAGCATCCATTTACATCTGGGTAATTGGGGACACATGCTGGTCTGGATTTTCCCAATCACCTCATCCTCCAGCCAGCTCTACCCAACTGCAGGGTGTCCTGTTGGGCCCCGGATAAGATCCAGTGCTACTCCATGAAGGTAGGAAGCACAGGCATTGAGATTTTGGCTTTAAATAGCAGCAAAACATTATCTGATAGTACATGGAAGATTTTTATAGTAATATTCAACTCCTAAGATATTATCAAATGCCTTCATTTAGTGGCTCATCTGTTCCCAATGCAACACCTTATATCCATGAACAGAAACAGGAATGAGATTTAATGAGATACTCCTTAAAAGATAAATAATAGAGCCACAAACAAAGTAGAGTTTTTTTTTTTAAATCATGTTTTAAATTAGGTAGAAAGTGTGCTGGCATTTTAGAATGTTTGAGTGAAATTTTCTCTCCTCTAACTTAGCAAAAGTTACCAACACTGAGACAAATTTCTAGTTGAAAGTACTAAGTGCTCCTTGACAATTAACAAGGTTTGTCTTTTGGTTCAAACTTATCTAGGTGAGAGGTGGGACGAGGTGATGAGTAGGACAAAATAAGCTTAAAGATAATTTCTTAAAACTGTGTGTAAAAAAAAAATATATATATATATATATATATATATATATATATATATATATATATATATATATATATATATATATTTCTTTTTTTCAAACAATCTATTAGTTAAGATCATATTCTTTAACAGGCAACTTACCAAACCTTAAAATCACAAAACCATTCTTAAAACACTGATTAAAAAATGTTTATTATAAAACATTAAGCTGATTTTTTTTTTTTTTTTTTTTTTTTACTTTTCATAAGCTGCAGAACAAAATAAATTTGACCTACCAAATATTTTGTCAGGTCTTTGCCCATTACTCCTGTGAACTCCAAATCCCATCATCCTCAGCCAGTTGCCATGACACATTACTTGCAATCACAATCACATGATCCAACAGAAACCTATCCACAGTCCCAATCTGCCAATTTCTAAACACACCTGTACACAATCACAGCCATGTAAATAGCCGGGACATTCACACACTCATTGAGAAGTCTCACTACAGATTTTGCAAATGAAGTTACTGTGTCAATTGGTTTCCTTCCCATTTAGTTTTCCTGGTTTGAGCTTAGATACTTTTTGATTACGTATTTTGCCTGTCCCAGTTTGAGTCTACCTGTTTATTCTCTTACTAAAAGCTAAAATTTCCTACTGAAACCTGCACTTGTGTCTATCTGCTCTAATTTTTATATAGCGATTTATTATTACTTTTCATCGCTAATATAAAATCTATTCCACATTCACCAAGCATATATTCAATAGGTTTGTAGAGTTGCATGGTATGCACAGTTATTTTGACAATAAATGTACTGTAATTTAAAAATGTGATATACTGTATAGGTTATATATAAATGTCGTTTATTTGAAAATGTTTATACTGTTTTTATACTTTTATTGTCTTGAAATTATCTTAATATTGGACATTGCTAGAATTTACCTGTAAAGAACAAAATTCCATTTTTACAGCTGACGTCGTCCACCATAGACTGAATAAAACTGTTGTTTCTTCCCGAATATATCACGTTATTTTTTGTGTATAGTTTTCTAAATACTTGGTTTGGCCTTAACAAATATTAAAGTATAAAGTAACAGATACAAAGTAACATAACAATAAATCTACCTCCAAATCAATTTACCTGCTTTATGAAAGTCTACCCTGCACCACTTGCCATTCTGATGGTAATTAAGAACCAAGAACTACTTGTTATCACCGAACATAAGCATGGTCAGAACGAACAGTCATTATACATGTCCTCGGTCTTGGTCATAGAGCATTTACTCAATGATGTTTTGCCTTTTTTTAGGTAAATTGAACCAAAGCGCACTTTCAATGCTATGATGAGCTTCAAGTCTAACCCGGTCCAGGTCCCTTAAGGCTGCTCAGAGAGTTAAGAGTCTCTCCGGCTCTCTAAACGTTCCTGCGGGCTGTCTGCACACCAGTGCATTTGATTCCGCACATCTGGAAAAGTTGCTTGATGGCTTAAGCCTCTTCACATACAGTCTCTGAAAGGAGCAGTGACTGCTGACAGGCTACAGAAAACCTCCACTCCTTAGAGTTCTTCTTCTATTCATCTCTCTTAGTCATCTCTGCAGCCATCATCCCTCCTGTCCCTGAGGCACAGACCGCTTTATCAAACCTCAAGAGGCCGGTAACAAATGGTTTGTGCATATATGTGTGGGAGGAGGAAAGCAAGTGTGTGCGCAAAAGAGTAATGGATAATGAAAACAAGTGATGGATAAAATGATAAAATACATGGGGTGGAGAAAATTTTCACAGAGAGTGATATAATTTAGTAACACATGGAAAGGTGCAGAGACAAAGAGTAAAGGAGTAAAAGGAAGGCTAGAGTATGATTTAAAAAAAAAGAACGAAGCTGAAATAGGTGCGGCATGACAATATGTTCTGCAATTGTGCTGTGATTTGAAAGAAGGTATGTGTGGATTGTATCTGAAGTCAGATCCAAAAAATCGTAAATTGGTCTGGTGGAATGTCTCACTGTCGGCTAGTCTTTTGCCTCAAGGAAACAGTCCCTGCTGAAGCAATCATTATCCTGAGGCCACGTTGATTCATGCTACACTTTCTTTTGCCTCATTTTTCTATTTTCTCTTGTCCTTTCCAGAGCATCAGTGTTTTGTAAGTGGTAGGAGGCAGAACACCCAATGCCACGGAAATGTAAGTTAGTTAACTGACAGTTTTTACCTGTATTATTCAAGTTAATAACGGCAACTATTATATAAGGAATAAGAACATGGTGGGGTATGCTGTTATAGGAAAATAAATAACAGGGTGGCGTGATGTGGTACCACCCTGAAGTTCATTATATTACTATAACAGCACATCCAAAGTGTTTTACTCCTTTTACACCACAGCGATTTGACAATATTTTTTTCTAATTAATTAAAAATAGTTACATTTAGTGTTGTGGAACATGTGCATGGCAAGTTAGATTCTGTTATCACTTATGTTATAGCAGCTATAGTCATTCCCTCACCAATTTCTCTTTTGTCTCTCTCGAAGTTAATAATTCAAAAAATTTTCATTTTAGCCAGAAAGTGTGAAGCCCAAAGTCCTCTTTCCTTAAGACTTTCCGAAGGCTGTTACAAATCGCTGACATTGGAGACTCCTTTCATAACTCTAAACTTCACCATATCAGTGATTATATGTTTTGTTTGTTAAAGAAAAATATGTTTTTAATTCATTTATTATTAGTTTTAGATTGATTTAGATTGAATTAGATGTTATTATAGAAATGATAACCTATTAGAACAAGCATGTTAATATAAAGCTGTGATTTGAATTATACCTGGGACTACTGTCCAAGCTGTGCTATTATAGAAGATGAACCAGATTCAAGAACTCAACAGCGCTGTTCTAACATATTTAAGCAATGCTACAATAAAAAATAATCGTTTAGGAGACTAAATATGCATGTACTAAAGCAGACCACATTCTTACCACTTCACTTAAAAGGTACAGGAATTGAATTATTTCACCACTACAATATCTCCACGGGACACATGGGAAACTAAAACAAAGCCATCTCTGCAAGCTACAGCTCAATCCAAACACTGTTTTATGGCAGTGGTGCCATCAGTCATCCATCACTACTCGAACCCCTGAAGCGGAGGCCTTGACACCCTCTTCCCCGGTGAGAGCCAGGTCAACATAGGCAAGGACGTCTGGAGACCCATACCCCCACCCCCCACCTTGACGGCTCCTGTGAGGAGGGTGGAGACAGGGAGCGGTCAAGGCACACTAATGACTTTCCCAGCTTGTCCTGAGCCGATTTCTGACTTCGCTCTCAACTATGCCTGTGATCATCTACACAATGAGTGGAACAAAGAGCAGCCTGGTCTGTACATTAGAGTCAGAGTTAGGATTGGGCAAGTCTTAGTCTCAGATGCTGTGCTCACAGCTCACAGAGCATTTGATATCTATTGTACACTTATCTGGCCACAAGCTTCAGAATCTTGAAAGGTGCAATCTATTTGGATATTCACACTTCCCTGCAGCTCAGAGCAAGATACAGTCATGAGCATCCATTCTTTAAAAGCTATTGCAGTGAATTTAAAAGCAGTACATGGTGAGTAACTGAGATATTCTACAATGTTCATGTCCATGTTTAGTAACAAAAAAGCACCAGTCTATCTAGCAACAGCTAGAACAGCTCTGTTGTGAGACTGCGACTGGGCCAAACAATCCAAAACACCTTTTCAAGATTGAGGTAAAAAAAAAAAAAAAAAAAAAAAAAAAAAATCTCCTTAGAGGTTTAATCTGGACTGAAAGTTCAGAGTTAATCCAAAGTACTGTCATCAACTAGCAGACTGATCGGGCTCTATTGGCTCTATTCCTGTAGTGTCAGAGCCAGATTAGTCTAGTTATGATATAGTGTGAAACACCATCCATTTAAAAAATATTCTGCATAAATGTATGTGTGTACCTATGTGTGCATCCACTATGAATAACTTAAAGTGCAACTTAAAACGGTGCTTCGGCTAACTCAAAGTGGTAAGTACAGCATTATTAATTAATATATAAAATGCTAAATTGTAGTCGTATAATTTTCACAGGCATACTGATTTTACCGTTGTCAGGAAAAGATTTTAGGGCTTTGAGTCATGACTGACAAAGCTACCATTTGCTAGCAATCTTACATTAGCCATCATTTTAATCAAAGTATTGTAAGTTTAAGTAGCTAATGTAAGATACCAACTGAAAATATACTGCTAAACAGCAGTCAAGATTTACACTCAACACAATCTATTTTCTAAGAAAAAAAAAAGAAAAATCACTGCTCTCCATGATTTTCATCTAGCTCTGACACCCGCAGTAAATTAAGTGCTCATTTATTCTCCACTCGTTCTGTCAGTGCAGTTCGTTACCTTGATATATCAAGTGTTCGCTAAGGTCATAACTTCAATAAATTATTATGAACTTGAACTAGTGTTAGCTATCTTGGTTTATGTCATCACTTCAATCACGCACGCTGGTTTGTTAGTTATATCAGTGCAATGAGCTAGCAAAGCTATCAAAATGAGCAACATACTGGAAAAACTGCAAAGAAGTCCCGCTGAAGGTCTGTTACAATGGTTTACAGCAGAACAAGAAATGGCTTTGCTAGAGAACTGTGCAGAGCTTCAAGTGCATGTTGGAAAGTGTGTGCACTTTCATGAGGCCCGGCTGTCATACCCGAAGCCATCAATCACCTCATTAACCATGTCTGTTTATTTATCACCAAATAACTCCTATAAAAACACATTCTTCGTAAGGAAAATATTGGGGCAGATATTAAGGACAACTGAACTTGTAAAAAAGACACTATTCCAGAAAATAATTTGTGGATATGTAATTTAAAATAGAAATTTGCCCTGGGTCCCATTCACTCACATGGGAATGGGCGGGGTTAAATACTGTAATGCAGCCAGCCACTAGAGAGCCTCAGAGACATTTTGGCTTCATTTCTGACTCTCTGTTATATTGCCCAATCATATATATAGTCATTGCTGTAACTTACTTCAACAGCTGCAAAACAAACACACACCCAGAAAAAACCCTGACTATTTTCTAATAATCATCTAATGATTTCCAGTTTACTTTTCCACTGCACACATGAAGCTCTTCCGTAATGGTGTGGTAGTATCCTCAGGTCCTGCAGTTGTTCATACTTTATATGGAAACAGGATATAATCTGGTGTTCTGCCAGAAACCTGTCAGTTCTCAGTGAACCTCCACATCATTGCTTTCACTTCACATGATGTCACCATAGACCTTACAGGCCCTGCCAAAATACTGATATCACACCAACCCATCTGCACACGTCTGAAAGCATGGGGGAAGAGGAGGGACATACATTTTGAATGCTGGCTGTGATCATGCTTTTATGACAAAATCTTTAAATAATAGTGTAGAAGGTAGAGTTCCCTAGTTCACGTAGAGTTCCCTAGTCCACGTGAAGTATCTACGACTATAAATGCACTGCACAGTCCTCCCTCTCTTTCAAGAATAAAAAAGAATCACAAATGACAGAACTGTAAGTTGTGTGTTCTTTGGTTTGAATGATAGAGCTGGCTAACGGCAAGCGGAGCCTTCGGAAGAGATGATGATAAAAAAACCTTTATGCCTATGCCTACGATAAGACCCCATGCTATAAGGTGAGTTACTGATAATAGAATTTTTAACCCTCCCATTGACCGGCAATCACTAAATGTCAACATTAACAGGAGGAAGCATTGTTTTAGGGGTATAATTTCTATTGAAGTATGAGATCCTTTCAAAATCAAATGGAGAAGTTGAATTCACTCTTCATGGTGCACAACACAAATACTAACTAAACAGCTTGCAGAACAAAAAAGAAACAATTTCAAAAACTTATTTCTGACTAGAGTCTACATCATCTAAATGCATTTGAAAACACAGATGGTTCATAAGGCTAGATGTTTCATTGATCTAAATCTCAAAAAAAAAAAAAAAAAAAAAAAAAAAAAAAAAGGAGGTTCTGGCTTTGGTCATCCTTTGGAGAAGAGTGGAGAAAACACGTGTCTTTTCCATGCACCGCCTAGCGTGGCGTTGCCTGTGGGCAAGCTTATAAATAGCTTACAATCTGATAAAGGAATTAATTGTTCCATGGTGATGGACCTATATAACTAAAAGCTTTGCTCGGTCTTACCAAATTCAGAACTCACTGATGGAACATCAAAATAAATACGACTATAAGAAGATAAACTGTATGTCATGCTTTTTATTTGCAGCATTACTGACAGTTATATGTCTCTCCTTCCACCAGCTCAGTATCACACACTGATCACCACATTCACCACAACCACAGAAGCAAAAAGCAGCAAATGGCCAGTTGCACCAGAGCTGAATGGACTCTTGTATCTCTGCAGACACCGGCAAAGCATCTGTGGTGAAAGAGAAGAGCGAGGGATGGAGGAAGGGCAAAGATGGGGCCCTTCATCTGTCTATCTCCAGGGTCTCTATGATCAGAGGGATCTGAGGGCTGAGCTCGCTGTAAAGCCGTCGGAATCCCAAGAAGGCAGAGAGAGAGAAAACAAGGCTTTTGTTTCTTTTTTCTACTCCTCTCCTCTAATCAGTCACATATGAGAGAAAACAGAGTGAGTGAGTGAGTGAGTGAAAGAGAGAGAGAGAAGAAAGAAAGAGACAGAATAGCAAAACAAACTGCGATGTTTGCATGTACATAATTTAATCCAAAAGCCATAAAACTAGAAAACAATTAAATATAGTCATGCTGTGACTGGATATCAATGAAGTGGTGTGCCAAAAGGGAGAAAGACAAGAGAAAGTTAAACGGTGAATGGCAGCATGACATTGTTTAGGGTTTTGCTCTGTTTGAGCGTTTTCAAAGCTATTTTTGGTTGGAATAATTAGATGGTTCTGCTTGATTCAAACCAGCCCCCAGGAATGTACAGTATGGAGAGAAAATGAGATTAAATGACAGAGCAGCAGAGCTTACAAATGAACTTTTAAATATAGTGTATGTTTGTATTTAATACAAAATAGAAGCATCGAAATCCATATGCCCCACTTAATTTAAGTTAAAATACGCGCATATGAACGGATGTGTTAGCCGTTCTCCGGCATCAAGGTGCTTTTTCTACCACAAATGAGTCACTGTGCAGTTGGGAAATTGGGTTTAACACCAAGACCAAAATGGAGCGACTCTGGAACCACGTCAGAAGAGATTTGCATGACCACAGTTAAAATAAGAAGTCAACCATACACGTTTTTTTCCCTCTAAGATTATTCAATATTGTATCCTTTAATCAGTATCTGAAGTAGAAACAGCTGTTTTCCTGTCAATGGCTATAAACTAAATATGTAACATTAAATAGTGTTAATGCAGTGCTTCCTTTGAGCAGATAAAGGAGATCACTGTGAATAACTACATGTTTGTGTTGCATATAAATGTATATAAGATATTGGAGGTCCCTCTGATGTCATCTAGTCACAAGGCTGGACATGAAACCAGCAGCAACAAAGTGCTACTTTAAAGCAAAACTTGTAAATAAACTGGATTTCTGAGTGTATCTTAATCTTGGTTGAACGTGGCGCAGCTCCAGGGTCCCCAGTTCTATCCTAAGCTCAGGTTACTGTCTGTGCAGAGATCTGCATGTTCTCCATGTTCGCATGGGTTTCACCTGGGTTCTCCGGTTTCCTCTCACCTCCCAAAAAGCATACTGGTAGGTGGACTGGCTGCTCTAGATTGTGCCTGAGTGTGAATTGTGAATGAGTGTGTGGTGGCCTGCAGTGGACTGACGTCCCATCCAGGGTGTATTCCTATGTCACCCCCAGTGGTCCTGTGATAGGCTCCGGATCTACCATGACCCTGATAAAGTGGTTAATCAAGAGGAATGAACACATGAATTAACGTTTCATTTTAGTTTAATCCACTTCCTGAATTAAAATTCTCTGGAAAGCCCTTTAAAAACAGTATTTATATGTTCATAAAAGACAAAGACATTTAAAGGGATGGTTTACACTTACTTTTTTAATCCTTTTTAATTCCTTTTTAATGAAGGAAAATGAACATTTGTTCAAGATTAAAGGTTATTTCCTTTTCATTTAGAAAGATAAATGCCTGAGGCATGTGGACATAAAGTTCATAGAGTGAAACTGCGGGCCACCCAATTTAACACAAACAAGGCAAGCCGAGTGTGTGTGTGTGTATATATGTGTTCAATGTGTATGTGTGCTGCTGTGTTGTTGAGAGATGATGAGCAGCATGCTGGAGCAGTACCATTAGAGCTCATCAGCATATTTCCTCTAAAGAGCCCGCACGCAGACGCACCAAAGACGCTGTAGCTTTGCCAGCAACATCTGAACACCATGTTTCTACAGGATGGCTGACCTGCCACGAAAGACGCGAATGCCAAATGAAATTCTAAAACCTTAATTCAATTTAACATGGCTCACTGGGAGAGTTTATTTTGTCTTCTGGCTTGTGTGGTGATAGGTTGCAGAATCAGTGAGAGCTGATTTTTGACAAGTCACCATGGCTGCCAACAATCAGGCACACACTCCAGGCTACAGTTAGATTGAAGGAGATGGATTATTGAATGGAACATTTACAGTGAATTGCTGAAGGGAAGCAGAGTATGCAAAACTCTATCCAAGTACCAAAGTGACACAAACGAAAAGTAAATTCTTCAGTTCTGCTGAACACTTCTGTTAAGCTATGTTAAGTGCACCAAATATTACTGTTCCAGTGTTCATTTCAGTGCCAAACCACACACAAAATGCCAAGAGTGGAGAGAGAGGGAGGGAAAAAACTGAGAGAAACTGAAGTTATGGAAGCTGCCACTGGACACACACACACACACAAACTCAGTTCCTATTACTATCTCTAAGAGATAGGCTAAATCCCAAAGCATATCATACTTGTGGAGAATAAAATCTAATACAGTTAAGTGATGCCTGTACTATTTGTTAGGCTCGTTACTAAATAGCAGGGGTAGACAAATCAGTAGCCTGGTTTCAGATTTCGTAATATGCTTCATTAAAGAACTTCAACTCTGGGAATGCATATACCAGTTACTTTCCTTAATCTGTATTAATGTATTTAACTACCTCATCAAAAGTTATACATTATGTTAGCTACCATTTTACTAGCCCACTGGGCAAGTAAATGCTCCAGTGTGCTGCCCAGTCCCATGTTTTGGTTGCCCAGAATCCTAATTGGAGCTTTTACTTGCTCGATACTAGTTAGTTAATTTATCATTTGTCCACCCCTGAAATTATTAAAAATCTTATCTAGCCATGTCACAAAATCTGATCAATGTACATGTATGCAGTAGTATAACATAGCCTGGCAGGGTCACGGAGCAACACACAAGAAATCTCTATAAATCAAATAAAGCCACAGTGCAGGACAAGAACAAGTGCAGTACAATATAACAGAAAAACAATAGTGTGGGTAATTATAATGAAAAGCTGTCAGTGCTCTCGAAATTCTACCCACATGTCAGTTCTGCAACCCGAGAACAGACTGAAGAATGGACCCCAAGGGCCATATTCAGAGCTGCTGACTAAGTTCTCAACAGTAGGAAAAAATACAGTTTGGATTAATTTGGGATATACAAATGAGAAGACATAGCAGAGACATCGCCAAATATATTGTGAATATATTGAGGCTGAATAATCCTAGTCGTGATTATCATGTTAATTTGTAATCACTACAAATTAGTTGTATGTGTAGTGTATATTAACTGGCCATGAAGCCTGATAATTAATTAGTTACTTATTACATGCCTCATTTTGCTAGTTTGAATTAGAGAATTAATAAGCTAACAAGCTTATCAAGAAGTTATTAAGAAGGTAATACGTTAGTTAAAAAAAACATGGATAAACTGACCAAGCAGTCATCAGCTCTGATTCTAATTTTCAGTAAGGGTAGTTTATACTTGTGGCATAACAATGAACAAATCATGTAAAACTCAATTCTTGAAAGAATTATTGCCTCAGAGTAAGATTTCTTATTCTGTCCTATTCTAATTTTTATGTGTGTATTTATATACACAAAACATCAGTTTCAGCATGAAATGATGTGGCTACAACAAGGCTTCAGCCAGTGGCATTGGACTCTGTTTTGGGCAACTGGCCAAGCAGTGCTAGTTGAAGTCAGAATGCAGATGTGCATAATAACTCTAAACATAGCTCAAAAAGATAAAAAACCTTTCTAAATGAAAACCTGAAAGATCTAATTTTCCAGTGTTGGCATTAGCAATAAACTCCCAGCTCCAGATCCAGACCCTTCACGTTTGAAGGCTAAGCGAGGACATTGCCACCTCGCTCTCATTCACAAGGCCCTCCACAGGATATAAAGGCTGGCTGAGGTTAGAAGCTCCTAAAGTTTTACAAGCTGACGATATCCCCCAATGCTTCCAGTGTACCGCCACACAGGAAGGCCTGTGGCACAAGAAACACTCACTCTCACTCACGTTTAGCCTTACACTGTGCCTCTGTAATGTACGAGTATGAATTTGGAGACTGGTATTTGATGTGCATCTATTTCAACACCTAAAACAGAAATGCACAGTTTTATGTAGAACATGTATGATAGTGCACCAACTATTACTATATCCAAGTGTGAAAGCATGATTTACTGACTTGTAAGAAACAACACAGACAAGTAAGTGGATACTTGCCCAGTATCACATATATGATACTGAGAACTGTAACAAGTGTGTAATTGCATTTGCGAGATCCGAGACTTTCTGACATACTCAATGGAAGATGCTCATTTCTCAAAGTGCTAACCTTAACTCTACTGCTTTGTAACCCTTTATAGTTTCTTTCTCTTCCAGGACCTTTCAGGAATCCCATGTGAAGTACCAAATCTCACCAAAATAGACCTTGGTTGGAAGTTCAGTCATGTGACTTCCAAATATTATGAATTTTAGAATCAGGTAAATGGAGTTTTCTTTAATAACAAGCTAAAAAATTGGCTCATCATACATGGAAAAAAATAGAGTATGTGGTCAGTCAGATTTAAGAAAACATATTAAGTATAGTTTACATAAAATATGAAGTTTCTTATCAAAATGTGATTACTTTGCTTATACTAAATTTAACTTAAACAAGTTTCTAATTACTAGATTGAATTATGTGAGTGTGATCAATTCATGTAGTATCAAATCAAAATTTTCCTTTTCCAATTACATTATGAAATCTCACGAGGATGTTGGCACATGTGGTAGAATAGTGTAGCGGGAATATGGACATTGCTGATACCCAGTGACCTGGGTTCCACCATCAGCTCAGATCGTGGAGTTTGATTTTATTCAGGGATTCAAAAATAAATGATCAAATCATGCTGGATGTATGAAAACAAATTGTGTTAATGTAACACAAATCACGTGGAACCGATGTACGCTGTATGGATGTACATTTGAATTAAATAAATAAATTTAATGAGCTTTTTTTCGGTGTAGAGCTTGAAAAAGGTGGCACAAAAGCAAAACAGTACCTGAGAATAATGGAAAATACACTGACTAGTGAGCATGGTTTTGTAAACATTACAATTATTTTTTCACTCAAAAATACTGCGCCAAAACTTATTAGTTGACCTGGTATAAACCCATCATTCTTTCACATTTATTCTCAGCAGGAATGGCACATGGGCAGCTTTTCACACATTTAATGACTTGCATTATATTCAAAAAAGACAAGTACAACACAGGATCTTCAAGGCATGCTGAAAATACAGCATGGCAGTTTTGGCTCACAGCTAGCGGTTTGAATTGAGCCATATGAACTAACACTGAGTGGGGTGAACAACTCTTTTCACACTCTCAAGTGCTACAGAGAGCTCCTCGTAAAACTCTACACCACCTCTTTATTTTCACGCTTGCCCGGAGTTTTACAAGCCGATCCTGTGGTGCCTGGACAGAGTGTATCTGTGTGTGTGTTTCAAACATTACAAAAGTGAGAATGTTTAAACCTTATCTTGGCTCTCATAAGCACAAAACATCACACTGAGAAAAATGAGTGATTCTAGCACATTTGTTGCTATGCACAGTTCTTCAGTCCATTTTACTCTGTCCATCAATGAAAGGGATGATCCCAGGGCCTCTGAAGCAGTCTGATAAACTCCTCCAGCACTGTCCCATCTGACCCCTAGGGCTTCCCATACTCAGTGTTACAATAACTCAGTCAATACATTTATAGCTCTCATACTAAATCTCTTTCGGTGCGGAACTCTGTATCATATTTACATTTCCTTAACCTTTAAAAAGATCCCTTGGCATCTTAAACGAAATGAAAGTATGAGTGAACGAGTGAAGGGTCATAGCATTCGAGGGTTATTAACCCTCAAAATCTATTAGCATATACTATGTACAACTGGATCTGCAAATTCCTGCTAATTAGCACAAAGCAAAACAGAATATATTTGGAAGAGATTTCTGTTACCCCAGGTCCACTACGTTTCCCCAAGGGCCGGCACTGCAGGTCTGAGTGATGAATACAGACGGAGGCTCCATTAATCACGGGGACACAGAGAAAGGTGTTGGGTAAAGAAAAGTGACACCAGCCCCAGTCTGTAATGTGTTTTAAGCTCATGGGTAAAGGCAGAGGTGAACTGTGTGTGTTGATTCTAACCATGCCTGGCTCTTCTCAGACGATGGTTTGACGCAGGAAGTGGTCCAAGGCCTGTGGAATGGTGTGGTGGACTCTGCCATGCCCCGGCAGCCCACACACACAGCTCTGCTAGTGAGAGCAGAGTGAAGGACAGACATATTCTCAGCCGATTTACATGCGCTGTATTACTCATTGTGATCAGGGACAGGGGCTGGACTGATTCATTGTGACTGATTCATAACAACGTGGCATACACATCCACTTAGGGTTGTTTGGGTTATTGAGGCTTTGTTCACACAGCAGGCCAAATGAGATTTATTTGTTATATAAGATTTTTAGGCTGTGTGTCTCTGACCAAATTAGATTAGTTTGGACAGCAAACACATTCACTCACTGGTTACAGTAACAATGCCAATGTTAGTATCCTGAATACACTGAGGCAAGGGGGAAAAAAATGTACTAGTTAGTTAGTAATCAACAACGAATAGATTATGTTTACAAAAGAATTAAAGAGGGTGGTGCATGACACTGTTATTGCAGGTACTATAGTTGTGCAAGATCCTTTAAAATCACTGTATGTATACAGACTATGCTCCACCCCTGACCCACCTTCAAGCTGTTTTTTAATCCGTTTTGTTTCACACAAGTTCAACCAAACAGAAAATAATTGAGGGTTTAACAGTAAAGTTATAATCCAAACAAGCTTAACACGGATCATGTCATGTTGACAGAACATAAAGATAATGTGGCTCTATCTACTTGTTAGAAAGCCACTCTCCCAAAAATAAAGTGATGACAGAGCACAGCAGGCTTTTCTTCTTACGCCCTTCTGCTCTATTCTTCTCAGGTCACACCCCCTTCCCCCACACTATATATATCCCACCTCCTTGCCATGCATTTTCTATTAGCTAGCATCCATGAGGAGCGAAAAAGAGGGTGTGTGAATGACTAAGCATGTGTGAGCAAGTGTGTCTCATTCTGCGTGTGGCTTTGCATGTTTAAATGCTGATGTAATGTAATGCTTTATAAATGTACTGTAGCATTTCCTTCTAGCTATGTGCATGGAGGTTGACTAATGTACATACCTCTATCCGTGCGTCTCCAGTGCTTAATAGTGACTCAGGGCCACCAGTTCCAGCTTGACCCATGATCACAGTAATCAAATGACGATTGACGGTCAGGAGGTTTGACGGTGGACGCCCACAGGCCTCAAACTCCAATAAATCTCAACCTGCTCAGAGGAGTGCGTGGGGCTGGGGTCTGGATGTCAAACAAGATATGCTAACAGCTGTAAAGCTGTCTGGGACACTTGCACTGATTGGCATCTGACTAATTTGGACTCTCCTCAGCTCTCAGGATAAACCAAGACCCAGCATGAATCTGGCAAGCCTACTACTAGTGTAAGCAATTATACAGAGGAGATTATGCAGCAAATCACAGACCATTAATGAATAGAGTTTGAACCACAGGTGAACTCTAGTTTGAAAAGACTTGGCATGTCCGAAATAAAAGGGTGGTATTTTCTTGTCAAGGACACCCACACTGCATCAATTAGGGCCAATCAAACTGTTTGCCTTCCTCAATGGAGGGAGTTTGTTGGACGGCACCTGGAGAAACTGTTATGCTGAATTAGCTGCAGAGTTGATAAAAAAAAGGCTGCAAACAATCAGTCCTGAATTTCACTGCATTCTATATGGCAGAGAGGTATTTATGAGGATCTCTACCAAGCTTTACTACTCAATGTAGTCTCTTTAGTGTGGTTTTGTGGAATTCCTACACTATATCTTCTCATTAACTTGCATTGTGTCCAATGTATCCTATTGAGTTTTCACCCTTTTGCTCTTCCTCGCTTTCTTTTTTCTCCTTACTCATTAAAACTGATGTCATCACCATCCCTGTGTTTAACTGGCTATCTCTCTACTATATCATGACATGCCAGTCAATCCATTCATACACACCATGAATCCCTCCCTAGGGCAGTTCCCCCCATCCCCTCCACTTCCTTACTTTAATCCTTCACAGCTTCGCAAGACTCAACAAATTCTTACTTGTTTTACAACTGATTTACCCCCAAAGCTAAATGCATAGCTCTGTTACAATGCAAATAAATCTGCTGTTAAGAAATACAGCCAGAAACAAAAGTTTTATAACCCTGTCACGCCTTGTCCGGCACTGTTGCTTTTTATAAATTGCGCTAGGTTGTACACATTAAACAAAAATGTCAAAGGCATAATTAACATCTATTAACCTTAACATTTGGTCACGGATCAGACAGGAAAAATAACATCACTTGTAATAGATGTATTTTTCAAGCCCCGATTTATTGTCCAAAGATAAAACTCTACTCTCTAATCAAGTTCACTTGGGTAGACGTTTAAGCCCAATGCAATTACCAACGTTACTTAAAATTTATATGCGACATAAATTTAAAAAATTTCATTTTTGATATAGTGTTTTCCTTTTCTAGAAAAGTTTGCTCTCTAATATTTTTATAACAAGATACAGAGCTTACGAACCCAAAGGCTGTTTTCATTACCGAGATTGTTTTCCACACCAGAGTTTGAATTATTGTGACATTGTATTCTCATTTAATTCAGTTAGTCTCATACTGCAACTAATTTTAAGCAGCATTTGCATGCATGAGAGATTAATGGTGTGTGCTTTAAGTGGCATTTACTGTTAGTTCTAATAGTGGTTCTCATTTTTCCCTTCAGCTTATCCCTGTATTTTTATAAGAGTAGTATTTAGTATTTTATTATTTCTAATATTGGTGCATTTTTTTATTAACAACAATATCGAATTATATAACTGTAACCTACCAGTTAAAAACTTGCTAAAATGATTGACAAAAAACATGCATATTTTACCTCATGGTCAATAAATACTTCTATGGAGCTACTATTATTTTCTAGACCAAATTTTATTGTTCTCTGGGATGAAAGATATTCCTTAAAATGCATTTAATGCATCATTAAGGCATATATATATATATATATATATATATATATATATATATATATATATATATATATATATATATATATATATATATATATATATATACACACACACACACGCCAATCAGCCATAACATTAAAACCACCTGCCTAATATTGTGTAGGTCCCCTTGTGCCACCAAAACAGCTCTGACCCATTGAGGCATGGACTCCACAAGACCTCTGAAGGTGTGCTGTGGTATCTGGCACCAAGACGTTAGCAGCAGATCCTTTAAGTCCTGTAAGTTGCAAGGTAAAGCCTCCATAGATCAGACTTGTTTGCCCAGCACATCCCACAGATGCTCAATTGGATTGAGATCTGGGGAATTTGGAGGCCAAGTCAACACCTTGAACTCCTGTTCCTCACATTCCTCAAACCATTCCTGAACAATTTTTGCAGTGTGGCAGGGCACATTATCCTGCTGAAAGAGGCCACTGCCATTAGAAAATACTGTTGCCATGAAGGGGTGTACTTGGTCTGCAACAATGTTTAGGTAGATGGTACGGGTAAGTAACATCCACATCAATGCCAGGACCCAAGGTTTCCCAGCAGAACATTGCCCAGAGCATCACACTGCCTCCGCCAGCTTGCCTTCTCCCCATAGTGCATCCTGGTGCCATCTTTTCCCCAGGCAAACAATGCACACGCACCTGGCCGTCCACATGATATAAAAGAAAACATGATTCATCAGACCAGGCCACCTTCTTCCATTGCTCCATGGTCCAGTTCTGATGCTCACATGCCCATTGTAGGCACTTTCTGTGGTGGACAGGGGTCAGCAAGAGCACTCTCACCGGTCTGCGGCTATGCAGCCCATATGCAGCAAGCTGCGATGCACGGTGTGTTCTGACACCTTTTAATCATAGCCAGCATGAACTTACACAGCAATTTGTGCTATAGTAGCTCTTCTGTGGGATTGGACCAGATGGGCTAGCCTTCACTCCCCACGGACATCAGTGAGCCTTGTGTGCCCATGAACTTGTCCCCGGTTCACTGGTTGTCCTTCTTTGGACCACCTTTTGGTAGGTACTAACCACTGCATACCGGGAACACCCCACAAGACCTGCCTTTTCGAGATGCTCTGACCCCATCATCTAGCCGTCACAATTAGTCCCTTGGCAAAGTCGCTCAGATCCTTACGCTCGCCTATTTTTCCTGCTTCCAACACATCAACTTCGAGAACTGACTGTTCACTTGCTGCCTAATATACCCCATCCCTTGACAGGTTCCACTGTAAAGAGATAATCAAGGTTATTCACTTCACCTCCCAGTGGTTTTAATGTTATGGCTGACTGGTGGACAAACGGACAGACGGAGAGACAGAGAGACAGACAGACAGATATTTTATGGTATTAACACAAATATAGTTGAATATGGATTTTCAGAGACACTGCAAAACATCTGGTGTACATCTGTACACCTGGGAAAATCTCCCTGACATTACACAAGGAAGAAAACTTGGGTTCAAAAGGGAACTCATTCTCTCAGTGGTGACACCGGATAGATGGATTATAAAACTTTACAGTATACCGTTGCAGAAGAAGAAAGGCAAACAGTATTACGTAGTTTGAAAGGATGCTGAGTATGAGCCCATTGTGAAAAAGAGTCCTGGGATGAGCACAGGACAGTCTCTATGATTCCAGCAGCAGGTCTGAGAAGGTACAAATCTACTGTATACAGGTGAGAATATCAAGACCCCAGATTTTTGGTGGACCATAGTTTGGTTGTTTT
>CM040455.1:22073625-22203558 GCA_022758105.1 Pangasianodon gigas
TTGCAGAAGAAGAAAGGCAAACAGTATTACGTAGTTTGAAAGGATGCTGAGTATGAGCCCATTGTGAAAAAGAGTCCTGGGATGAGCACAGGACAGTCTCTATGATTCCAGCAGCAGGTCTGAGAAGGTACAAATCTACTGTATACAGGTGAGAATATCAAGACCCCAGATTTTTGGTGGACCATAGTTTGGTTGTTTTGTGAGTATGGATGGAGTGTTCACTTTTGTCCAAATATACTGAACAAGGTAGATGTGCAAGCGCCCTAAATGAGATAATGATCAGCAGCCGCACACGTTGCTGTGAATGTGTAGGAATGCCGCTGGGTGTAATAACAAAGTCAGCTCAGGTGACAGGATAAGGACGCAGGTAACACGAGCGGTGTGGATAATTAGTCAAACATGATCTGACATGACAGGACATTGACCAAACAACACAGCCATGACATTACACCAGTCACCTGATACAGCCAAAAAGGTGAAGAGTTTATCAGAGAGAAAATAAGAAATAGAGACCCTGAATTCTCAAGTTTTTATATTTACATTCTGCAAATGGACACAAAAATTACACAGATCTGCACCTTTCCACACACAGATCCATCAAACCACCCACAAGCAAATGTATATTAATAAATAGAGCTGAATTTGTCATGCATTTGCCACTTGTCATGCATTTGACAAGGAAAGTGAACACACCATACACTTATTTGGTTAAAGTTGTGATAAAACTATTATGAGGCAACTGGAAAATATTGAATATTTGAATGCAGGGGTAAGTCATTGGTTTTTATATAAATAGATGGTGCTTATAGAACATTCTGCTGACTAATACATTTTCAGGCACTATTACTATGCCCAAATGGAAATAAAAGCAAAGGTCTCTTTAGACTGCCACATAATTCATCTAAAACACCTATAACACTGTGCATTTGGAAACCAAGCTCTTTGTATTACTGACCATCCTGAGAATAACTCATATTATATATATAACAACACACAGCACTCTTACATGCTGGTTTCTGATTAGTCAGATGGTACTGATTAATTTTCTGACATTTTTTTCCAGACTGCTCTGCCAGAAGTTCAGTAGTAATGTTTAAATTAATGTGCTCAGTCTAACATGTTATTATTTCTATAGTAACAACTTACACCTGGACTTGTATGGCAGAAGCTCCACACAAAGTGATTAAAAAAAAAAACATGGGTAATTGTTGATATGTGGTGTTTTTTCAGTGAGGAGACATTTATTTAGAATTTTTTAGAAGAAGACTCCAGGGTCAGTGCTTTGTAACAGTAAATTACTTTTAAAAAGGATGATGCATCACTGTTTAATTAAGAAAAAATTGCAATTGTTGGCAAATTGCTGTGGTATAAGAGGAATAAAACACATCAGGACATACTGTTGTTGGAAAATAATCAACTTCAGGGTGGTAAATCTGCTTCATGTCAGCCCACATCACTCTACCCCTTTGTTGATTATTTTCTTATAACAGCATGCCCTATCCTGTTTTCCTCTTTACTTACCAAATACCTAGGTTAAACTGAAAGATAATTCTGTAACATTTTATTTGAAGGTAATCACTGTAAGGACTTCATAACACACGTATAAGCACTGAATACTTTATAAAGCTCCATTCCCAAGTAATACAGGGCATACTAGTTCTGTGAATGATCCTGATGCCCTGGAGTGGCAAATAATTTTTGTATTATCCCAATACAAAATATTGGCATAAGCTTTTAATATATACTGTACTGCATTATTCTATGTTGATGCAAGTTATATACACAGCCTTCAAATAAAGCATCAATGGGAACTCCCACCGCATCATTTACCTCGAGTATTAGACTTATGAGATAATCACAGTTTTATTTGAAGAATATAAATTTATCAAGTGATGTTCACTCACCTTTAAGATGGACCAGTGGATCACCATGCCAGGGACATGCAAAAGAAAGAAACACTGATGAGTTAACATTAGACTAGAATTACACAGTTAAACCTGCACTAATCAGAAGTAATGTCTTGCACATTCAGCAAAGTGTTAAATTAGACATTTGTTATTTATTTCCCTTTGTGTAGTGTGTTTAACATCTGAGACCCACCCAGGAATCTGCGAACCAGATCCACTACAGCTGGATTAAAAATATTAATTATTAGCCCCAGCTGGTAACTTTTATAAAATACAAAAATTTTATGCACTGTTTTCCTTTAAATTGTACCTGATCTATCTCCAACACTTCATTACCCCACCTCACCCATCTAATCACTGCATCAAAGCTCTTCATTAACTGGATCAAATGTGTTGGATCTGGCTGGGTTCTAAAAGCTCTAAAAGAAGGCACATCTCCAGAAGGTGGGATACAGATTTTCAGAGCCAGGGCATGTATTAAAAATTATGGACACTCTTTCATGGATAAGCCCACAAGCCAGAGTAGGTAGAGTACTGATTAGTTGTAATAAAAGCAGCATGTCAGTTTCAGCAACATTACGCAAAAAAGAGAGGTTCACAGCAAAGGAAGAAAATGTCATCTAGTTATTTCATGGTTCATTAGGACTGTGAAATGGCACAGCACAAAAGGCCCTTTCAGCTAAAGGCTTAATATGGACCAATAAACGCATGGCTGGAGGCAACTGAAAGCGAGTGAGCAACATAATGCCAGATGCCTCATATAAAAGGACATATGATATCATCTAATATGACCCCACAGCACAACTTAGAGAGGTCAGTACTAATGATTCCTCAACAGACTGACAGACTTGAAGAATTTAAGCGTGACCACATTATAAGCCATTCAAGGGTCTTCTCGCACACTCAGACACAAGAGATGCACTGATAAATTATTTTGCCATGGGCACTAGTCAATATCTCAGTGTCTCTAGCAGGGCCTTCAAAGCACTGGCACCCTCAACCCTCTGCCAAATGCAAAGCAAGATATACTGACAGAAATAAATAGCTAATTTTTTCAACTAGTTAAAAATGTTCCCATCAATGGCCAGAATGTCAGTGTCAAAACAGCCATGGACAATCCCCCTCCTCACAAAAAGAGGTCACCATCTCCTGAACTGTACCCAGTTGCCCTTTTCCCATTTGTCTACTTCCTGGTTCACCTAGTACATGTCTTGGAAGTGTTAATCGCAAAGTCTTGCCATTCTCTCAAGCTGTGCAAGTTCTGAGCTGTCTTTGTCTGTTTGTCTTATCTCTAGCCTTGACTGTTTTGCTATGACGTGTCAGACTACTCTTTTGGATTCTCCATGTTGGTTCATGTTGATGTCTTTACTGTATTTGACCACTGCCTGCTTAACAATAACAATTTTGGACTGTGATTTACTAAAACTCGGCACACGGGTCCTAACTACCCTGCCGGGCCCAGTTTGTTATAGCTGAGATTCAGAAAGGAATAACCTGAGTTGGGTAGTGCATCAACATGAAATTATCACACACAACATACCAATCAAGAAAAAAAATTGCTTTGCAAAAGGCTTTTTTTTAGGGTGTTGGTGGACATGAGAAAATGCTGTTATCAGCAGTCTAATGAACTTCTTCATGAATCTCCTTCTCCATGTGCCTGGGATGGTAAAACTTTTCCCAAGTAAACAAAAATTCATACACATCTATGGTAGTATTGGTTGCAGACTCGTCTTACTAACTTTTTCTGAGGAAAAGAAATACCAACAAAAACAAACTCTTTCTATATCGCTGCTTGTTATTTTGCATTTCTATACAATCTAATCTACGTGCACTGGACGTTTAACTGTATTTACATTAAAAACATCTCCCTCCTCCTCGCTCTCCAAGCATTCTGGTGTAAGTGCTGCACTAAATTGCTTACAGGTTGGCTAAAACACTGGATGCCAAATTGGGATGGCTGTGTGTTCGCTGTGGGAAGTCTGAGGCTTTGTAGTGCTGCCTCCCCACAAGCCAAGGCCTGAAGAAAGAAAAACAACTAAAGCGCTTCACTTAATTTAATTAGAAGATGGACCTATGAGATCATCAACTGGGGACGAGGTAAAGGCCCACACAGTCACCCATGCTCACACATGGTACTGACTTTCTGAGACAATCAGCCAGGCAACTGTGCTTTCTACATCTAAAATCTTAAAGCACTCACACCTTTCCTTTGTCTTGAATAAAATCTGCTTGACATTAGTTTACAGCTCAAACTCAACCCAGGACAGACTGCAGAATGTACATGGGCGATATCTAAAAGCATCTTCCAGAACAGACATGTCTAGACAGAGCTCTTGTGTTTGGAGCTTTACTCTGAGCAACATGTAGGCTTATTGCCCATCTCACTGCCAAAGCTTCTTAACAACTGTGCAGAGATGCAGCTCAAGCACTACACGTTGTTATAGGAAAATAATCAACAATGGACTGACACATCATACCTTTAATCCATTTATAGTTTAATAGTGTGGAACATCCACAAAATAAGTTAGTTCCTGTTTTCACTTATCTTATAGCAGTCATTCTCTCACCACCACTCTTTTTTGTCTTGTTAATAAGATAAAAAAAAAAAAAAATCGCAGCTTGTCATGTCACTGAGAAAGCGCAAAGCTCTCTGACCTGAAGACTGTCTGCTACAAAGCACTGACACTGGAGACTCCTTCCATAAATGTTAAACACACTGATAAGATCCATGTGGACATTATTATTTTTCTGCTATTTTCCTGATATGCTCTATATAAACATGCTAGCATAGTGTTATCAATACAATTATATTGTCAGATGCTATTCTCACCTGGTTGAAAACTGAAATGTACACTATGTCTGTGTTAATATAATCATTACCCTAATGCTAACCCTAATGCTAAATAAACCTGCTAGTGAACCTGGCCAATGGTCTTAATTACATAAAATAATACTTAGCCTTACTTTAGCTAGCATGCTAGTGGCAAGCTACTAATCCCAAATACCTAATGCTGGAAAAAGAAAATTAGCTAAGCTAACTAGTAAACTATTTAACAATAGCACAATGCTGTGTTTAGGTAGCTGGCTAGCTCAGCTAATGTTGCCAAAATGAAAAAGTGAAAATAAATGGCTGATGGTGATTAATTATACAATTAAGCCCTAAAATTTAACTTAGCACACTGTGTAGGTTTACTGTTGCAAACAGCTGAATGTGTGTGGCCCTAATGTAAGCTCTGTCAAAAACATGTAAAACATGGTAAATTCCTTTAATAATTAATCTGCAGTAAAGCATGTAGAACAGCCTTGTTTATGCACTTTCATGAACAAAAGTGATGATTAATCAAACAAGCTAAAGCAGCCACTGTTAAACCATTTTTAAACCCTCTGATTTCCGCATAAAAGCTCTGAAGCTGTTCTGGACCTGAGTCAGACTTACAAGCAAAAGTGCAAGTCGCAGAATGCTGTGATTAAAGCAATCATGTTTTATTTACTGACATGCATCCCTTGTTACTAGGGTAACTTTTGTGCTTCATTCACCCAAACAAGATGGTACCACTTACCTCTGATCTCTATTTGACTACTTAAACACACTCCCCACTTCTGTTTGATCTGAATAGTGGCCACTCTCTCAGCAACGTTTAAAGTGGTCTTAAAGTAGAGCCAACTGGGACCAGTTTAATAGGCCCAATCTACCTTAAAGAGCTATTATTTGGCTTTATTCACACCATTTGTCACACCTGTATACAAACACTTAGAACATGTGTGCAAGCAAAGTTTAATGCCACAACATAAAGCCCTGAACAACAGGCCAACTGAACACCAGCAAGAGACAGAAAAATGAGATAGCAAGTACGAATCATCAGCTAGTACCGATCATAGAAAAATAGCCAGGGTCCTGGCTATTAAGAGAGACCCTTTCAGACAGAGCAACCGCTTCAAGCATCAAGGCACATCCTTTGAAGAGCGTAAAAAGATGGAATCAATAAAGATAGCTTTACCTACGGTGCATGAGAAGCGGGAAGAAAAATAAACAACGCATAGCAATCACTATCATGAGACGTTTTTTTATGAGCTTCACTGCTGCCATATGAAAGCAAACCATCTCATCATAATGTCCAACATCTACCATAATCAGGGCAAAATGACTGGATTGCGCCATGGGTGAACCAAGAGTGGGATGACACCAGTTAAATATAGAATAAAACAGGATGGGGTGTGATGTTATAGGAAAATAATCAACGGTGAAGTTGATTTTCATATAACAGCAAGCACCAGTGTTTTATTCCTCTTATAACACAGCAATTTACCAACTATTATGTTATCTATTAATTAAAGAATGAAACTTTTACAGCGGCTATAAAAAGTAATTCCTTCACCGTCCTTTTTTTCCTCTCTATTTTCAAATTTAAAAAAAAAAAGGTTATGTAAAAATGTCATTTTAATGAGAAACTGCAAAGCCCTCCATCCTAAAGACATTCCCAAAGATGTAATTTAAAGCAACAGCTTTACCTTTTTACAAAGCGCTGACACTGGAGACTCCTTCCAATAATCTCCCCACAGAAAATATCACCAGATCAACGATAACCCATGTGGTGTGTTCCACCATACCTGTCCCTGTGTAAGCTGTTACTACAGAAACAATAATATATAAAATGAGTGCATTAATATAAACCTGTGATTTGCCTAGCTATAGAAAATGAATTGACACCTTCTGACCAATCAGAAACAAGAATCCAATGGCTCTGTGGTATAAAAGCATTAACTATATTAAGAGTTTTTCCTCAGAGGCAGCCACTTGGACCACTTGTTGAAGGTTAAGTCAGCGTGTTAAGTCTTTCTTAAACCATGTGTTGAGAGCAGGGAACTAGCAGCGTATAGAATTGCACCACAAAAACGCTTAAGGTGAATCCAAACTTGTAGTGTGTAAAATGATCAAAGACCAAAAGTTTGTCACACAGGGTGATGTTTTTCACCATCTGCACCCAATCAGTAACACTACCTAACATGAACAGGAAACACTACATCAGTTATGACAAGCAGTAACGCCTGTCTTTCAGTGTGACATATTGACTATAAACAAGGAATGCCACATGACTCCTGGATCTGTACTTGCAATGTACATGTCCAATTCTGCTGCTTGAGGTTTGCAGTCTGGACACTCAAACTGGGGGGAAAAATTTTTTTATGGCATTTTATCTACAAAAAAATTGCTAAAGATAAATATCATTTAGTTATTTATCTTACAGCATATTATTCATTAAGTACTTTCAGTGAAATTAACAGGGATAGAATGCGCATTTGGTAAATCATATATAAAGGCTAGTTTTTACGTTAATGAAATTTTCTATAACAGATGCTTCATCTACTAATGCAGAGTTTGTCAAATGATGGATCATGGTCCAGAAAAGTATTTCAGCGGCTCAAAATGACCGTTTGAAAAATACTGTAGCGGAGCCAATAAATATAACGTGGAAAGAGGCCGTAGCACAGTGACTCTACGTCTATATAAACATGAGCCACTGTGGCTTCTGTGGCAGATTCTCTTATCCAATCACATGCATTTATATAAATGATTCAGCTGCAGGCAGCTCATTGAGAAAGGGACGGGTTTTCACAGGGTTATAGACAAATGGACAAAAAGTATACGTTTATTTTCCGCTTCAAATTCAAAACATATCCCATCTGTTCAGAGCCTGTGGCGCTTTTCAGAAGCAGAAATGTGAAATGTTAGTGCGAAACAAAACATAACCACTTCAAATAGTCTTATTTATAGCCATGAACTAATCACTAATGTTTAAGCATTAAAGGTAACTGTTGTCACCATTCAGTCAGTCATGTCAGTTGCTTATCCAGACCTTTATAAATTTTAGTTGAATACACTAATGGGTAAATATAAGCGTATACTATAATCTCAAGCTATGGCATAACTATGTAGCCCGTTGCAACCGCTTAAATTTTTTAAACACTCAAATGTAGACACAATTTACATTCACAGCGATCTATGAACTAAAGTTTATCTCATGCAACTGGCTGCTGTTCTTGATATCTGATCTGAGTGTGAGCTAGAAATTGTTCAGCTTGTGGTTTAATCAGTCCTGCATCTGGACAGAGGGAAAAAAAAATTCATACTGTCATAAGGACAGATGAGTAAATAACCGTGGTCAAAATCCAGCCTGTGTTCTCATTGTGCTACAGCTGGCTTCCTTCTGACAGAGGCTGCACTGATGAAATGATAAAAAACAGAGGTTTTTTTTTTTTTTAAGTCATCTAGCAGCTAATTCCCAAGACTTACAGTGAGTGGATCTTTCGCATGTAGTGGAAATTAACATCATAAAGCATGGCAGGCTTTTCATACCGAGACTGTTGTTTGACAAAAAGGTTGCAAGGTCTGACAATCAATACACGTAGAGTGTCAGGCTGGAATGTGTGTCCATATGTATGTGTGTGTGCTTCAGACTGTTACCCTGGGGTAGTTCCTGCTGTTAGCCATTCTGCCTCTCACTACTCCAACGCATCTCCTGAAGTCACCAGTTCTCCGGAACAGAGGCTCATTATGCCTCAAGCTCTTATCACTTTATCAGATCAGAGTAGAGAGAGAGTGATGGTTCGGGTATAAAGGGATGCCCTCTCTATCCTCTGCACACAAACATGCCTGGGATTCCAGCACACCAGCTCTTTTATCCACCTACAACAGGGTTTATAGTGTGGGCTCTGTAAACTGATCCTCTCATAAAGAATTACTCATAAACACGCAGCAACACCTGAAGATACTCCTCTGCCTGTGGCGACAAAAGAACACACACACACACACTGCCTGTGTGTTCATACGGGCATGTCTTTGTTGTACTGTAAGCTCCAGCACACACAGCCTACTCCGCCAGGTGTAGCTTACATTACAGCACTAGAGTATTAAGGAGGAGTGTGAGCTAAGGAAATCAATGAGAAGCAAATAGATAATTTGCCTAATACCAGGATGATGAAAGATCAGAGGGGATTAGAGATTTTAACCAGTTCATTTAGGATAAAGAATAATCACATAGTTGATTACAAAATGGTCTCATGTTTACAAATTTGCAATGGTCTGCACAAATCAATAAGAAAACTGGCAACTGTTTAAGCCTTAAACTCCATCGGCAAGTCCAGACGTACATTCCTTACTGTCGTAATTACAGAACTTTCCTATTAGTTTCACTGTAGTTACTGAATCAGTTAGGGCAGTTAAAGAATCATTTAAAGTAGTTACTGAATCAGTTATAGAAGTTAATGAATCATTTGTAGCAGTTACTGAATAATAGGCTTTAGGACTAAGCTGTGACTTTAATTATTTATATGAAAACAAAATCTGTGGAGGCAGTTTGTGTGGTGTGTGTGTGTGTGTGTGTGTGTGTGTGTAAATATGGCACTAAATATGGAAGGCCTACTCTTGTGCCCAATTAAACTATGGTAGTTCCAGTATCACAGTCAAAAAAGGGCTCACAACCAACCTAGTGACCACATCACTCACATTCTCTCTCTCTCACACACACACACTCCCAAATAATTAGGCTTTTGGAAACAGAAAGAATAAAAAATTACCAGAATATTGGCTAAGCTGAGCATGGCAAACAAAGCAGCAGTGTGGGCAGGATTGGGGATTGTTCGGCCGCCAAAACTACGCCTTAGTACTCATGCGTTTAGTCTCAATCACGGTTGCAAATTTGTCTGAATTTTATTCATTCATTCAACTTCAGTGACCACTATATCTTGATCAGGGTCACAGTAGATCCTGAGTGTGAAACGGGAATACACCCTGGATGGATACAGGCCGTTGCAGGGCACCACACACACACACACACACACACACATGCACCCATTAACATCTACAAGCAATTTAGAGTAGACACTCCACCTACTGGCATGTTTTTGGACAGCAAGAGGAAACCAGAGCACCCGGAGGAAACCCACATGGACACGGTGAGAACATGTAAAACTCTACATGGACAATAACCTGAGCTCAATATTGAACCGGGGATGCTGGAGTGGTGTGGCACTAGCACTTTAAACGACTGACTTTAGGGTGAAGAGTGGTGTTTGTGTTCTCACTGCACAGTTTTTATGTATGAATTTTGTATGAAATCATCCTTGTTGATTAGAATTCCTACATGTTTATGTTTAAGTGCATAATAATGTGAGTGCTTAATTAATACACTATGTGGATCACACACTAAATTTCTCTATTAAATACATGTGGAGTTGCTCAGGTCCAACAGTTATTAGCTTGTTTTGAACTCTGCTTTGACTACAGGTCAGAATGAGGAACACTAGCCAGCTTGCTCAGTACTGACATCAAGGCTCGAGTGGCTTTAAGCGAGTGTCCATATTTTGATTAGTGAGAGACAGAGAACTAATCCCCAGTCACGAATCTGGAGAACGCTGTTCAGCTAATCATCTTGTCCCGGATGTGTTAGGGCAGGAAAAACACAACATAATGCAGGTTACATTTTAGTCATGATTGGAAAAGAGCTCTAGGCTAGAGTGCATTACTGTAAACAGCGGAAATAATAAAATAAACATATGTTCCTGTGACACTCTGGTGCCAGAACGCCCCACATTTCATCCATATGCACACACCCATTCGCAATTACAGCATTATCATCGTTAATTGTTATTCCAGCTTTTCACGTCATTACAGTAACAGAAGAAAAAACTGGTTTCGCATGTTTTAGACACCCAAATCTCCTGTCCTGGAAAGAAAAAAAAGGATTTCGTTAAAATAGTCCAAAAACATGTGACGCTACCTACTGTGTCCTCTCTGTGCTTTGGTTTACATGAAAAGAAAATTAAATAAATAAACAAATAAATAACGTATAAATGAAGATAAATGATTCAAAACTGAGTTTTGGCTCGTACAACATTTCTCATGTGAAATTCAAACATTTTACATTTTCAAGGTAGATAATCAGAACCTTACAACACAGATCAACATTTCAGCTCAATGTATTTGGCATAAACAAGAGAATTTAAGGAAAAGACAGTAGATACATTTCCAAAAGGTAGAATAATGTTAATTAGTGAACGTGTTGAAACACTGCTAGCTAGTTAACACGTTATGCTATCTGTCGGTTTGAAATGAACATTAATTTATTTCAATGCTTTAGTAACTTCGTAATCTACTCCTCACTACATATAAATGTCAGCAGCAGATAAATATTTAGTGGACAGAACCTGCTTTGTGTGCTGTGCAGATTTAAGAGTATAACTGCTAGTATTACTGTCAACTTCATCAAGAGGTTGTTTGGCATTGTCGAGTGCTATGGAACTCTTAACTATTTAACTTAACTTAAGTATTTTCCAGCCCTTTATTCAAATATAAGCACATTTCAAGCCTAAAATGTACGGCTAAGTAAAATAATAATGAGATAATATCGATATAACAATAAATTATGTCACAATACACTTTTCTGAGAATATTGTGAGCATCATTATTATAATAATTACAAAATGTTATAGGAAGCAGCTGATTAGATGTTAATATTTTGTGTTGAATCTTTAAAACTGTCGTAAGTTATCATTTTGTACCTAATGTTTTTTTTAACCTCATTTTTAGCATTAAATAATTTTTTTGGTAGATGTTAAATCATTAGATCATTAAACTCAAAATGTGGCTTTCTTTAATGCAGCACTGCTGTTTTGCTGGCAGAAAAGTGCATTGTGACATAATTTACTGTTATATCGATATTATATCATCATTATTTTACTTAGCCGTACATTTTAGGCTTGAAATGTGCTTATATTTGAATAAAGGGCTGGAAAATACTTGACTTTTTGATTTGTATATCATAATACATATCATGTATCTTAGAAATGTTTAAGTATCTTTGGAAAATGATTTTTTTTTGTCATTTTTTCATCTCCCACCACTACCTTAAAAAAATAATAATAAAAAAAGCATCTGAAAAACACACAAATAAATAAAATTTGTAATGCTTCAAACAGCAACCACTGCACATAAAACTACTTTGTTTTCATTAAAAAAAAAAAGAAAATGCAATGCTGTTACTCCTAATTTAGCTTAATAAGAGTTGCTTTTTCTGCAGAAATCTTATAAGTATTTCCACGTTTAGTGTTAGTGCTGTTAACAAGATTTCCGTGACTAAACAAATACTTGGTATTAACTGCAGCCCGCCTGCACCCCTCGTGACCCCCCGAGTCTTGACACTCATTCTGACCTCTATGCGATCCTCTGACATTTATGTTGTCCTTTAAAGTCTTCTGTTTTCATACCCAATCCGTAACCCGCTTTTTCTTTGTTCATGTGCCTGAGCATCATCAAGCGCTCGCAACTAACCACCGTGAGTAGATGAGGGTGGAGGGGAGGGTGGATTAGGCTTGAGGGCAGGTTGCCATGACTCTGCACAGGGTCACTCACTCCTATGAAGTCAGACACCGGGGTCGAAGGGGTCGAGAGGTCAGCTAGGTGAACGAGCTGCTTTCTTGCTGTTCCCACACACACACAACATCCTTCTACGCACTAAAACAATCATAATGCTAATACAATCAGGCATTCTTTATTCGCATATAAATGTGTTACAGGACTGAGTCCGGGTTGCTGTATTTGGAGTAGCAGTAATAAGTAACATATTACCATGTTATACGTATCATATTACAGAGCACAAGCCTCGGGAATGTAATGCCAGTTTTGGATACATGAAACCAAAGCTGACTAATTAGAGAGTCGGCATTTCCGAATATAATCAGCGCTGCTTTGACATGGGTATGAAAAAATGCTACTTTTTTTTTTTTTAACAACTCTTTAGTTGTTTGGAATCAGAGCCCACACACAGGAAGACATAAAACAGAAATGATGATCACACACAAGCAAGGAGGTTTGTTGTTCCCATTAGGAGCAGTTCAGGAACATCTGCTTTTTTGCAGGCTTTCTGTCTGCCACTGATCCTCCCTTTGATGATTTAAAAAGCGTATGCGAACATGTACAGAGGTGGAACAATACACGAAATTCGAAATTCAACTGGTTACGTTTCACTGTCTCTACCTGAATATATGACTTAGGGTTCCATTTTCAAACTGTTGAACAATCAACATTATAGAAGTACAATAATAATACATTATAAATGTGATGGAATGCAGCAGGGAAACTGTTGCTTCATGTTATTTGTCTAATTCCGCCATACAACACAAAAGGGTGATGTTCTCACAGAGGTATAAATGTGTTTGAGGTATTAGCACTCATGTATAGTGCTGTTATTTGTCAGATGAGTGCAATCTAATGTTTGCATTGACAATTAGACAAACGTGTGTGTGTGTCTCAGTATAGTCAGCAGAATAGCCAAAAAGCCACATAATGTATAAGAACACATAATGAATGTGTATACAAAGTGTCTGATCTGACCTGAAAAGCAGACGACTAGATGTAAGGAAATTTCTAGAAATCACAAAGAAAAAAAAAAAAGGCAGTAAATCTAATTTCTAAACCATCACAGCACTGTTTGGGAATAAAACTTGTTTATGAGCATTACCTAGCTCTACAAAAACAGGGTGCTCGTCTCAGTTTTCAGCATCTGGAGGTTGCGAGGAGAAACTCGTACTTCATCTCTACGCCAATTCACAGAAGGGAGGCAACCGCTGACCTGCGCTGTGTAACTGAACACACTGTGATTGAGAGCATTAGCAGAAAGCAAAAACACGGATATTAGCTATGATTACAGGAACTGTCCAGAATGGTTAGAGTGTCAGTGCTGAGTCTCCCCAAAACATCGCAGCGCAAAAATCATCGTTAAATGGTGGAGCGAGCATCATATTAAACACTGTCTCTCCCAATTAATATGATCCTAACTTTACGATGCTTCTTTAAACTTGATTAAGACACACTAAATAAACTAAATCAAGCATGCCCAGTAAATTTCACTGAAATATTTGTATCAAGATTAATACATAAGGATGAGTGCACATTTTTATGAAAAGATTTAATTTAGCTAAAAAATAAAGAAATAAATAAAAAGATTTTTTTGGATTCTAAATCCAATTTTTTACACCTAATACTTTTTTCCCCCTCAGTCAGCTAAGAAACATCCTTATATAGAACCAGAGAAATTGGTCTGGAATTAGGCACCATTTGTTTGTGGGGAAAAAAAAAATTAGAAATCACAGTCTCCTTTTAATTCTTACTGTATAGCTATACTCCAAGCACTCTAGTCTCACTGAGCGGCCTTTTGGCTCCCTCCCTCTGCAGTAAGCTTTGCTTTCTTTGAAACGTTGTGCAGGGGACATTAATCACAGAGCCCCTGGAGGTCAGGGGCAGTTCGCGGATCAGTGCTAAGCAAGTGAGCGAGGGAACAAGAGGCCGAGAGAGAGTTAGTGAGCTTCCACAGAGAGGCTGCACTGCTAAAACCCTGTCGCTTGGGCATTAGTGCAGGGGGCCTGCATGGGTCCAGGACTGAGACACAGCCCAGGTGGGACAAAACAGTGAGAGAACAGGAAACCAGTCAGAATGGGAAAGAAAAACTCTGGCAAGTCTCCTGGTTCTCCCTTTTCGGCCATGCTAGCTGTGTACTGAAATAAAGTTTGATGTCTTGAAACTACACGATGATTGGATGTTTAAACACAAAGTTATTCCAAAACAACCACAAAGAAGGCACTGATGTATAACAGTAGGTGTGAGTATGTGTAGAACGCTGTCGCCCAACAACTGTTTGTTTATAAGCATAAAGTTTCTCTCTGGTTTCTGGAAGAATCATGGTGCAGAATCTGTGCTGGCTAAAGCCAGGATTGATGTACTGCTTGTCTCGGATTGTGGATTTGTTTAGACAGACAGAGTTCTTGTCTGGTTTAGCTCTTACTTGACAGACCGTTACCGGTTTGTTAGCGTTAATAGAGATTCCTTAGAGCCTAAAATAAGTGCAGTATGGTGTCCCACAAGGCCCTGTTTTAAGCCCTCTATAGTACTCGCTTTATATACAGCTCTTTGGATGTGTTATTTACAAACAATGTCGACTTTCATTGTCCGCTGATGATACATAATTATACTAAACAGTTTCCCCAGAATGTCCTGTTCTATACTGTATATTTAGCAATTATGAGAATTTCTCCATATAACAACACACACACACAGATTAAAACACACCACTACACTATGGTACAAAGGGTTGTACTCTACTAAACTCTAAACACCATGGAGACCTTTCATACCACTGAATGTTTATATATGTGAAACATACACACACACAAGATCAAGCATAGTTACTTTAAAATGGGGCTGTAACGTATATAGTCTCAGGGGCATTTCTCAACAAGCTCTGATAAATGGTTATGATAAATGAGCTAGTCTCTCCACACACAAGTGCGTGCACACACACACACACACACACACACACACGGTCATGTGGCCTCAGTTCTGGACTATATTCAACTCTGAACTGTGAGTCACTCAAAGTGAGTTAAATAGTGTCTGGAGGATCCATTTAAGCTCATATCAGTTTTGTATGTGATAGTTGTGCATTTAGAAGCATTTTAGCTCAACGCTGCTAATGAACGGCTTTTAGCTTTGAAAGAAAAGTACTATCAGTTTCTCTATCATTCCCAGTTTGCCCTGCCATCCCATAACACACTGTTAAACACATAGATTCAATGTCTCTCTACCCTTTTGTAATGTTTTGAACCTCATATGTGCTTGTTATATCATATTTCTTCTGTCACTAGTCCTTTACCTCTTTAATTTTGCTTTTGCACTGGCCCCTGGTATTGCTCTGGTGTTTGTTTGGGTCTCATTCCAAAGCTAACACTAATTGATACACTTCCCTGCTCAACCAGCCAAATAAATGAATAGTGAATTAACTCAAATTAAATTAATAGAATGGTACATAGTTGTCCTGTTGTGCCTAGTGTTTTAATAGTTGGATTATTAGTTGGAAAAATGAAACCTGTGGGTTATCATTAGTGGGTCCTTGGAAATTATTTTAGTCTAAATGTGGACCATGACTGCAAACGGTTTGAGAACCCCTGGATTAGAGCATGTTTAATCAACATATCAACTCTGATGAACAACAGTTGTAATGAAGCTGCATGTGCATCCAAGAATAAAGACAAGAACTGCAAGCAAAGCTGGAATAAGGTGTTTCAAAATAGTTAAAAAGGAGAAGAAGCAGCATGAAACAGAGAAAATGGAGGGAAAGAAAGGAGGATGATGAAGTAACTGCATGATCACATCACCCTCCTCTCCTCCACAGTACTGGATAAAGTAACTGTGAACTTTCTGCTTAAGTCCATTTGTCCAGACGTGTCTTTTCCCAAACACGGCCTGGATGACTGATAATCTCTTCCTCCCTCTTTCTATCCCTCGCCCCCACCTGGTTTTCTCAGTACCTCCCAGCTCATCCCTCTACCCCTCCCTGACATCCTCACCTACCAGACAAATGAGTGGGGGAGTAGAAAGGGAACATCTGTACAGGTGTGGCTGGAAGTGAGAAAGGAAAGGAAAATTGTGATTCATAAGCTTTGGAATAAAAAAAAAAAAAGATCAAGGGAGATATCAAACAGGCTTTAATCATGCCTGCTAAAAATACCAAAAGTTATAAATACCAAAAGTAAAATCTGTTAATAAAGATGGCCATTTTAACAGGGGGTGGACAGATTCTGCATGGCCTGAGACAGCCTCAACTTGTATTTTTATCTTTCTCAAGTTGTTCAGCTAACTAGAAATACGTGTTGAACATCTGTATAAATAGCCTGTGGGTGCAGCACCTCTGTGTATAGAATTAAAAGAAAACTGTGCGGTTCAAGAGCACTGATTTTATTACCCTGCAACAGACCACTATTTATTTATTATGTAAGCTCACAGAGAGGAGGTCATAAACCTGAAGGCAGCAACAACCAAAATGGCGACAAGCAGCATTTAGATTATGAACTTCTCCTTAACAAATTTCTGCAAATTAGTTGTGATATAGTAAAGTAGCAAATCCTTGGATTCCTTGAGATGGGTTCTCCAACAATCCCCCAGTTCTTTGTTTTTCCTCAAAACATTAGTTCCTTCCTTAGTACCAATTCAACACCATTGACTTGGAACAGCAAAAACAGAAGGAAACCTGTATCCACTAACCATCTTATCCTATCACAGTGTTGTAGAGTGAACTTTATATATCGTGTCAGAGAGTCTTTCCTTGCCACTGTCTCCAGCTGGTTTTAGACTGTGCAATTACACTGGTATTTTAAGGTTATGTAATGAAAAACAATTAAAAATAGAATTACAATTAAAGAAAATGGTTTGCTTATGTCATCAGTCAACGTGATCCAGGGCCACAGTAACAGAAAATCAGCCTGCATTTAGTGAAATGTTCTTCAAAGTGAGCTTAACGTAATAACGATCTTTTTTTTTTTCTGTCTAGTAGTATGTTGTATGTTTCACCATTGCTACTACTGTATTTGTAGCTGTCCCATGTTTTTCTGTTTAATCCTATGCCGTCCTCCTATTAGTGGCTTTTAGATGAGCATCACAGCAGTGGTCACACTCAGAGATTTTACCTCACGCTGTCGGAAATCGGTTGCATTATGACTGCCATTTTCAACTAATGACCAAAGAATATTTTTTACAATGTGCAATTTTTGACTGACAATTACGCTGGTTTCAGTCATTAGGGATCTAAATGTGGTTTTCTGTTTTTTTGGACAGTGTCTATTTTTGAACACACAGTTAAACTCTAACGGAACTTTAAAGATTTCAGAAGAAGGAAGTAGTATTAGATTAAATCTCAATTACAAGCTGTATTTTATTAAACCTCAAAATGAAATGAAGTTGTTAAAAATGAATGCTGACCCCTACATTTAAATCCTAACTACATGTCCTACAATTATGGAGAGACATCATCTTCCTGTCACTTACTAAGGTTAAAGAAGGGTTATAGAGGAAACATTAGGTGCCGTTTCCAATGGAGAAGGTAGCAGAAATGGGGAAAAGTCTCATTTATGATACTGATCCTTTTAATTTTCTAGCTGAGCAGCAATTTTTTATTAAAAAAAATTCTATAAACACTCCTCACAAAACCTGAGGAGACAAAATGAACATTTCTCACATATTTCCACTATTGCTTTACTCTCACTCTGGCCTCACTTTAAACAGATCCTACAGTGTTCAGACATTTCTCTGAGCTGACTTGTCAAGATACTGACATCAGCAAAATCCGAGCTCTCCCTAATGGTCTGTGTGAAAGAGCGAAGAACAGTCATGTGAACTTGCAGACCGACATATGCACACCAGAAACACACTCCTTACCCTGTGATTTGTGTGCTGCTGTCATTTCTGTTCACTCAGTCTTCCACATCAGCCATCCTCACAGCTGTTTATTTCGACGTGTGAGGCTTTGTTAATGGCCTGATCATGAACCTGACATGGGTGGCCTCATTAGTCCGTACCTCCAGTGACCTGTAACAGACCCCAGGAGACAGGCCAAAACTCTGAGGCCGTCAACGATGCAGCGTTTTGCTTCTCATGGTTTTTGTCTCCAATTTTGGTTTCTGTGTGTGCTGTCATGGATTTTTGCACTCGTAATTCCTGCACCATGTCATTGGTGTGGAAATGATTGAGCAATTTAAGCGTTGCTGGGACAGGGATTCATTCTCTCTCATCTAGAGAACGAACCCAGTAAAACTTCAAACCCTCTCTTCTTTCCTCTGGGGGTTTAGAGACCTCTTCATACACAACATACTCAATAAAAATATTGTCATAGAGCTAAACAACGAATCGATGAATTTTAACTGTGATCATGATTGGCTGTAATCATGGCCGTATCATGATGTAATCATGGCTGATTAAACTTTAGCTTATATTGATTTTTTATTTACTGACTCAACTGTAAATACTGGTTTAAATGTCTATTTAGTTGTACACTGTGGTAATCTGGAGGCAAAATTGTTATATGCGTGTTTAAAAGATACAAAAACACTCATTTTTGATTCAAAGATCTGGAATAATATACATTCAACAAAATTATTGGCACCTTTTCAAAGAAGATCTTCCTGAAGGCAACCCACAAGATCCAGCAGATGAACAAGCATCATAAAACTACAGTTTGAATCGTGCTGTGGTCAAATTAGGCTAAAATTAAATTCTATGGCAACAAACATCAATCACCTGCATGTTTGGTGAAAAAAAGGAAACTCCTTTTGAATACTTATTCTTTCTGAATCTTTGTGAAAATTTGAATATGAATTTTAAAGTAATTTAACAGCCCTATCTGTTTAACTTTCATCACAGTTTTTGGTATGTTTTTGGTTCTTTCTTCAATTTTCTTTGCCTAAAAATGCCTAAGCCTTAATTTCTGACTACAATCTGCAGTATTGAAAAAAGGAAAGTCCATGCAAAGAAAATCCAATAAAACCCACTGTAAAACATGGTAGTGGATCACTGATGGTTTGGGGCTGTTTCGTGGCTGCTGGAAAAGCGACTCTCGTAAAGAATAATGGCTTTGTGAATAAGGATATTTTGGCCCAAAACACTGTCTCTACCAAGAGGTTTAGACTGCAAACAGATATTTAAAAAAAAACAAAAAAAACCCACAATGTTTTGTAACAGCCATCTCAGTCACCATATTCGAAAATTATGGAAGCTTGTTTCTGCCGTGAGAATATTTATGGGAAAATACTACACTATTTTATCTCACTATTGCAACTTTTATCTCACAACTGAGAATTAATATCATGCACTGTAAGTTGATTTCACACAAATGAGTTATCTTCACGCAACTGCAACTTTTTTCCTCGCAACTGCGAGTTGATATTTCACAGTTGCAACAGTGATTCCGTTTCCAATAATCAAACCACAACAACACAAGCATATGTAGCAGAATATACACAAGGAATATAACCTACTTGAAGTATTCTTTTCTGTGGGTGTGGCTTGGTTAGGGGTAGAGGATAGCCTAGAAGTGGAAAGACAAAGTCATACTAACTCACAATTGCGGGTTAAAAAGCTGCAATTGTGGGATATAAACTCTCAAGTTCATGATAAAAGACGCAACTGCATAATATTAACTCGCAATTGTGAATAATATTTTTCTCATATGTGGCAGAAGCAATCTTCCATAGAACAGACATTGTGGTAAAACGAAACTATGCAGTATCCCCATAGGATTAAGCTTTAAACATCACTCAGTGCATGTATTATCATTCTACATATTTATTTTTGCTCATATTCATAAAGGGAGCCAAAGATTCTGGAAATGGCTTGCACAATGTATAATATGGAGACAGCCTGTTGATTTAAAATGACAAAATGCAATTAAACTTTTTGTTTTAATTAACAGTGATTTCATTATTCAGCAAAATTCTAAAGAGATTATCGTTTTAGATATTACCATAAAATCTAAAATTACCCTTTACTACTGAATATTATTCATAGTAATCACCACTCTACTAACATGATGAAATCATTGTAGGTAACATTACATTTCCTTTTCCATGTAGCCCCACATGCAAACATTCCTGAAACATGAAACCTTATGTGTATATTCCAGTCTTCTGTGTGTGTGTGTGTGTGTGTGTGTGTGTGTGTGTCTTCCCCCCTCCACCCCCAGCAATCTTTCAGCAGATATGGAACTCCCCCCCTCCACTCAACGCACAGGCACAATACTGTGCTCCCTTTCCTTGCCCAATCTTGCTTGATTGCTACAAAAATACAATTTCAAGGCCTTCAGCATGAGTTAGCTTGATGGATTGAGTGATGGTGCCGCAGGAGACATGGAAAGAGTGGTGAAGACAGAGATGTTTCCTATGGAAACAATGCAGGTTGTATGAAGGGGTCACGCCACGCCTTATGAATGAAACTTTGCTGTGCTATTACAGATCAATGAGCCTGACAAACGCTCAATGCATCACGTGCGTGCACACACATGCGCACACACACGCGCACACACACATACACACGTACATTATACTTACAATTTCAGACTCAATTTTGATTCAGAGTGTAACTTAATATTAGTGAAGTACTTGATATTTCTATAATACACGATATGTGTCACTATATACTGTACATGTTTAAAACTTGCCTAGTGCGGTGTTTGTGATATGAGACCATACTGTAGCACTACTGCTAAAATGTTTGTCTGTGGTACAAAATTATATATTAATCAATACTTGTATTAATACTCATTTGAATACTAAATCTTTCTGAATCTTTTTGAAAATTTGAATACAAGTTTTAAAGTAATTTAACAGCCCTATCTGTTTAACTTTCACCACAGTTTTTGGTACTTTTTTGGTGCTTTCTTCAGTTTTCTTTGCCTAAAAATGCCTAACCCTTATTTCTGACTACAAACTGCAGAATTGAATCAAGAGGGAATTACAGTACGTCCAATGCTGAATAAGAACACACAAACACTATCAGGCATATGCACTGATACAAACACACACATGTACGTGCATTCTCATGTTTAACTGTAAATATTACACCAATACTTACACTAAGAGACATTAACAGTATGAAGGACACACCCACAAGATCCTTTTAGCTTCTTGGGTGCAGAGGATTGAGTTTCACCTTGGCGCATCAGATGGAGCCTTGCTTTCAGCACCTACCCACATGGGCTAATAAGATTCTGTGCCAGTCCCAGGCATCCAGCTGACATCTGCCATTTCAGAAACTAATTCTGGGCAACTCTTGCAGCTGTGTGTGCGCGAGTGTGAGTCTCCTACTGTTACCACTGCCAGTGCTGTTCCAACACGCAGGGGTTAAAGGGCTGAATGAGCACTTTGTGGCCCAGCACAGGCTGATAATGACATGCAAATAGAGGGTTAAACCCACAATCGGCCACACAAACATTCTGGCTTTTTATTTGTTTTTGTGCAGGCTGTCACTCACCGGAGTTCCACCTCTACAGTAAATGTCTGCGCAAATTCAGAGAGAATACCACAGTTGTTACTGCTTTGCGGTCACGTCCTTAATATTTGAGAAGAAAATTCTTCCAGTGACGTCATGGCAAGTGTAAGGTCTAATAGGAATAAAGTTCAGTACTGGAAAGTAGCACTGACAGTTAACATAATAAAATGCATCTAAAATGTTACAGTCAATTGTGGACTTTACAAGCTGACAATCTTGATTTAAGAACAGAAATAAGTCAAGGTGACGGCTTTAATTTAGACTCTACTGCAGCTCCCAAATCTGGCCTCATAATTGTTAAGCCCTAAACAGCTGTCCTGTCAACATTACTGGTCAAGACAACAACAATCGAAAGACCTCATTATTGCTTTAGTGAGTCTCAGTGACATCCATTCTCTCTACGATTAATTATAGCTAAATCAGAAAAATTAGTTAGGTTTTAGTTAGCATATCCCATGTTAGTGTAAACATGTGCAAGATTTTAACTTAACAATGGCGGAACATTGTGTTCGATCATTTATGCTGACAGCATAAACGTTATTGAAAAAAAGCAAGAGTATAATTGCTTTATGCATTATAAGATAAATTGAGCTCTGTGTTTATCCGAGTTCTTTTTACTCTTGCAACATTAGCAGGACCATTAGGAGAAGCTGATATACTTTCATACATTTCATAAAAATGGAAAAATTTAAATAAAATAAACCTCCAGCTTACTACTTAATATTAAAGAATATTATTCCATACCTACTGTAAGTGCAGCATTTATAAAAATGTATAAATATGACTTAAAAACGCTGTCAGAAATCCTGTCAGGTTAGCTTATGGTAACTAGTTGGCTAGCAGCAGAGAAATAAACATTTATGAATATGACTTTAAAATCCTTTCAAAAATCCTGTCAGGTTAGATCACGGTAGTTGGTTAATAGCAGCAGAGACTATAAACGTTTATTAATATGACTTAAAAATCCTTTCAAAAAGCCTGTCATGTTAGCTCATGGCAGCTAGCTGGCTAGCAATAACAGCAGAGATTATAAATATTTATAAATATGACTTAAAATCCTTCCAGAAAATATGTCAGGTCAGCTCATGGTAGGCAGTCTAGTGTTTGCAGTGGAAATTACAAACAATAATGAATATGACTTAAAAATCCTGTCAGAAATTGAGTCAGGTTAGTTACTGGCAGCTAGCTGACTAGTGTTGGCAGCAGAGATTATAGACATTTATGAATATGTCTTGAAAATCCTGTCAGAAAGCCTGTCAGCTTAGCTTAGGGGAGCTAGTTTAGTGTTAGCAGCAGAGATTACAAGCATTTATGGATATGATTTAAAAATCCTGTCAGAAATTTTGTCAGATTAGTTCATGGATGGGTGTGTGAATACCACCAGTACCCAGTTCTTTCTGCTTAAAGACTTTCATATGTGAACTTAAACATTCGCCTTCTGAGGGCTGTGATCTGCTGATTTTATTGGGCAAAAATAGCCGAATCATTGAAAAATATGCCATGAATTCACCGTTACACTGTGTGACCGGAAGAAGACAGTCAAATATACCCAAGTACTTTGCTACAATTACCACAGACATCCTTGCAGCTGTTGATGTTTACAGCTCCTAATAGCATTGAACAGCCAGCACTAATGTGTCCTTTGTTGTCTGTCCCAACTCTTTTTTTAAGTGAGAAACCTTCTTCTTAGCATGACAGTAACAATCTTCTTGGCACCACACAGCTCTTTGCATAGCTGGATCCCACTTCAGTAACTTCTAATAAATAACACCACCAAGCAAAAGACCTTGGAATTATCTGATAAATGGTACAGGACCTTAAATGCAGACTGCAGATATTCCATATGCTCTTTCTGCTGCGTTTACGGTTTTCCTTCAACTTGGACTCTAAGGAGAGTAAAAACCATAAATACTTCCAGTCGCCCACAGCAAAGGTAAAGCCAGATCCAACCCAAAATTAAACATCCCTCACTTTTAGCCAGTTAAGCTTTCATAAATCCTACACTATAAGTCGAGGCAGTACCAAGAATGAGGAATTACAGGAAGAGATAGATTGAACTGCTGTAAGTAGCATCATTGGCAGTAATGAAGTGGTTTATTTGGACTCTAAACTTGATACAATTTCAGAACGGATGAAATCGTTATTAGAGTTGGATACATAAAAATAAATGAGTCCTTTGGCTCCAGGACAAAATTGTTCAATAATGTTTAAAAAAATAAATACAGTGCAATCCAACTCAAAATAAGAACATGGTAAATTGCCCTTTTCCCATCCTGTTCACTGAGTAAAATGCATACATATACACCCACCATTACTGCCAATTCTTATGCTTAATAGCATTTTATTACAGTTGTAGCATACAAATCCATGTCAAAGTACCTTGAATAAATAGTATTGATATGAAACCTTTTCCAAAATAGCCTGCAGATAGTTAGACCTCCACAAGAGTTCAGTGAACATCTCAATATCCAGGATCAAAGGTAAGACAGATTTCTCATTACAATGCCATCAGTCCATTCCATCTCCATTCACCAGTCTTAAAGTCTGTCAATTACAATTCCTACATGTTTCTGCCCATAGCTCCATAATGGCTTGCCAGCAAGGCTAAAACACAGGACTCAGAAAGCTCATCTCAGGTCAAATATTTGCTTGCTTCAAAAGACACACAGATGACAAGATGATCAATCACAGCTGATAGTAAAAACACGTGCTATGGTTATGAAGTCATTTGACACATGGTCTCTTGACTGAGCGGAGTGTCTGCACGCATGTCAAATGTATTTAGCAGGTTATTTAGCAGATTAGGCACAAAAGGAAACAATTAAAGAAAGCCATTGGAGAACAAGGATAGACAGATAGTGGTTACTGAATCATTTCTTGATTAGTGAATTTGCATGAAATTATATTGAAATTACTTTCTCTCAGACTGGGTCCAAAAAATTTACAGCTGCTGTACTGTAACAAACAATTTTAAAAGCAATGTCTCTATAGCAGAAATTCACGACTAGGCTCAAGGTGCTTAACCCTGTCTGTTGAAAGATCTATAGATCTGTCCCTGTGTCTCTGAATTTGTACCAACAAATAAAACAGATGGTTAGATGGTTAGACGGAACTGTAAGCATGACCTTTTTTATTCGAAGACATCTGAGGTAAATAAAAGTGGAGAGCGTTAAAGGTTAAATCCTGCAGCTTTGCCAAATGGCACTGAAAAGCACTCATAAGACTATCAAACTTGACTATAAAGATTGGCATTTCTCACTTCAACCATAAGCACATTGCTACTCCTCCAGGCTCCATCTGGGCCTGAAATTAATTAGTGTAAGATGGCAAAATGTGTATTTTTAAACACAATACAGAGTCATAAAATAAAATGTTAATAAACAACCAAAGCTATACCATCACTTTTTTGCCTCGGTTTTCCAAAATCTTTGCCTCGCTTCTTCATGTGCTGCCCACATGTGTCCTTCTACTTTTTCCACTTTCTGACCCTCAGATGTTCTATGAGAGAACATTTGAAACAGTGCCACAACAGTTCGTGAGGAGAACAAAAGAAGCCCCCCAAAAAAATGACTAAGGAAGAAGGCAGAGGAAATTCTTTGCTTACATTATTCAAAGCTCTTATTAATCAAAATCATACCCTTTTAAATCCACATACACAGCATCCATGTGAATCCCTAGAAATATGTTCCAGGAGTATAGCAAAAAAAAAAAAAAAAAATGACAAACTGAATTTCTACAGTCGTCTGTTAACAGTTTCACAATACCCACGACATGGCACTGACAAGTATATTGCGCACTGGGAACAGTAAAATCTTACTAAGTTGTGATAAATGCAGTCATGCATTCCAGATCTGGACAATGCAAAGCTGATGTTTTTGAAACAGGGCCACAGCATTTTGAAGGACAGAATCTTGTATAGAGTGTGAACAGCAATCAATGTTTTCCTTCTGGTCCCACTTTCATTTGGTCCAGAAACAAATGGCGAAAGAGCCAGAGACGGCCCCTTTGGTTGTGAAATGATGTTTTGCTTTGTTGTTGTTTTGCACCATATTAAATACGCCTGAAAAACATTAAAGCATGCACAGTCTCCTGCAGTTATCCTGGTAATATGCAGCAAGCTGGAAAATCTGTCTCTGTGTCTTGAAACTTGGGGGGATTGTTTTGATATGGGAGGGAAGAGATGCACTGGGTAAGTGGATCCATGGCACAGCATGCCACTGGCTGGGAATGAGGTTTCGGCAAAACTGTAATGCAGATACTGAGAATTATGGTGAAAAGACAATGAGTGGCATAGGTGGTTAAAAGGTATATCTGATTAGTTAGGGACGTATCAGGGTTTTTTGGTTTAATAGTCAAGGCTTCATATTTTAATTGGGTTATAGGCTAAATACAGTACACTTTTCTGGCTACAAGCTTCAGAATCTTGAAGGCTGCAATCTCACAGGCTATCTGTTGTGTTCATGTGTGCACACACATACGTGCACTCACAAGTCTGAGATTGTTAAATTAAATTAGGCAGCTCTTGGATGTGGTCAGAGAAATGAAAGGTACCAGACTCTAGCAGCTTTCTAGTTCACGTAGTCTCTGAAAAATAATCAATTAAGCAAACTAATTTTTGTCTAATCAAACCATCATTTTGCAATAGTAATAGTACTGTCAGGAAAAAAAAAAAAAAAGACATTTCGTTTCCTCACTGAACACATTTCCTCGCAGGTCCAGATGTGCACAGCTGGGTCAGCTTTAATCTTATATAAACATCTGCACCAACTTTCAAGTTAGTCTACGTAGAAAGATTAGGAGACATACTTGGTGACGGAGAGAAAGAAACAGTTTTAATGTGTATTAATGAAATCTTCAAGACTTGTGAGCTATGGTTTATAAGTAAGATTACCTTACAGTTTTTGGTAAGGACCCAGATGTTTCCTCAAATGAGTTCCCTTGGGCTTCAATCTGTATTTTCATAGTTGTTCCTAGTATATTTCTGTACAGTTTGGACTTCAAGTAGACTAGTAAAGTATGTAGTGTGTATGAAGGTCTATGTGTGTACACTGGACCTAATCTCTATCACATCTGTATAGTACATTTACATTTGTATATTTACATTTGTATTTACATTTATACATGTACATTTACAGTTTACATTTATATTTACATTTACATTTGTACATGTACATTTGTATAGTATGCACAATTACCATGGACATTCCTTTTGACACTTGCATACTGAGATGAACAAAAAAGCAGTTTAGTTGAAGCCCAGTTACAATAAAAGTTTAAGGGTTAGTTTTTTAAACAAATTTATGATTTATTCAGCCAAAGGTATTTGTAAAATAAGCTCTAAACCTTTGTAGTTTGTCCTTTCAAAGACAGGACCTTTTTAGGAGGGAGAATTTGTTTTTATATTTTGATGCCTGATTGCTCATGGGTACCACAAATCCTTTGAAAGTCTGCAAGTAGCCAGAACTGCTTTTTACTGCAGCCAGTGTTGGAAAGTTGGATAAAACTACATAAGGTCAACTTTGGTAAGACTTTCTCTCATGTCTGTCTCATCCTAAATCCTTTTTATTGTTAGTTTAAATGGTTGTATCTGAATTTTCTTTAATTATTTTATTGAGACATTTTTAACAACTGCCCTTAGACATCTGTTCTAAATAAGTTTAGAGGTGAACAGGTTTTCAGTCCAGGTTTCTCAGTATAAATTCGGTTGAAATTGCTGGAATATTCCTTTAAACAGCAAAAGCAAAAGTCAGCTAAACTTTTTACCTTTCTTTCTGATTAGCAAATATAGTGGTTCTGGCTTCATCTCAAAGACTCTTCCTTTGGCTGTTTTAAGCCAAAAGCAAATCAGAGGGCTGTCAATGTCAATTATGACAAGAGACAAATCCTTGCCAAAGAGAACTGTCCATGGCTGTCTAGTGTGGATTTTAGCTCAAATGCCATCTATCACAAATAGAACAGAACCCCAATTTTCCTCCCACAAAATCGTGAAGCATTTGAAATGACAGAGGAGCAAAAACACGGTTATTAAGACTTCTGGATCATTAAGGCCCCAGAGGTCCTAGAACTGAAAACACGTGAAGAAATACAGTTACCTGGCTCCACTTACTGGCATCTCAAAAAAAAAAAGGCTAAAAGGATACAGGAATAGAGGAAGAAAATTAAAAAGAGTAGGAAAACTGGCTGAAAAACAAAGGAAAGAAAGGAACAAAAGACAAATGTTGATATAGAGAGATCCACAAATAATTTCTCCCAAATGAGACACAAAAGATTGCTTTCATGCGTAGAGAGATAAGAGAGATAAAAAGCAGGAGACGAGGCAGAAAACGGGAGGGAGATAGAGAAAATCTCTCAAAATGAAAGAATGTTCCTTGTCTCACAATCCTATCAAGCAGACTGCTGTGACCTATATAAGCTAAACCCTGTGTTCCTGCTGCCGTGGTCTTCTGTAAACACAGCCAGCCTTGTGAAAATCATATACAGCATCCAGATGAGAACCAGTGATAAAGAACCTGTATTCCCAAACCCTCTGCTTCACCCTTTCAGACTCCTTATCTGTAGACCATCACCCACCACCTGCATTCAGCACGTCTGCCTTTGATGGACAGCTTGCACCGCCCCAAACCTGCTCGCCGGTTGGCCAACCAAAGGCGGCTTTTGTCTTCTTTCAGCTCAGGGATTGACATCCACAGAAGGGGGCTGTCTAACAAGGCGAGCCCAGAGAGAGTGCCATGGAGCAGGGCAGAATGTCAACAATAAAAGCCCTCCTATAGAGACAGAAAGCAGGAGCGCGAGCAGAGGCCACAGATGAATAACCTCAAGCGGCTGCCCTATGCAAAAAGGGCCGAAAGTTCATACATACACTTAAAAATTTTGCACACTGATTTCCTTCTCTAGCGGTTTGCTCCATTTGTTTCCAATTATCGGGTCCCAAATGTACTTGAACACAATGGTGTTTTGTGGAGTTCAGATGAAAGGTATGCAGACAAACCAGATGACACAAACAAAAGTCTCGCCCTAAATTTGCCACACTCCTTACAGGAGCAAACGCTACAGGTGGTGCTTCTTTCACAGGATCCTCTACATCTCACTGTTTACAAACCAGTTAAATAGCCATTTCCAGGAAAACCAAGAGTCAATCTAGGACAGTAAACCATGTCAGCTGAATTTCTCTCTGTTACAGTGGTATGCCAGTAGAGGCTACAAATCCTACTTTCACAAATCCTAGTTGCCTGTGCCACTTGTACTGTGTCATATTACTATTGTTGTCACTTGTGGGCGTGCACTGTCCAGTGTTTATTTAAATTCTGATGAGAAGCGGTAGTAGCCAAAAAAGTATAGCCTACAGACCACTATAAGATTTATACACATGCCCTTTATTTCAAATGAATTTAAGCTAGATTTACATGTTACATGCTAGGCTTCATACCAGCTTAACTGGCATCTTAACAAAACAACCACAGCCACCCATTTGGATTTCTCACTTTACCGCATCATACAATTTCGAGTCAAATGTCGCTTATCGCACTGGTGCTTCGTCACACATGTACATAGAAAATGGATGGTCGACTGTTGCTTTTGTCACTGTCAATGTTGGATATCAATGCAATGCAAATACAACTGTGCTATTGATCAACAATACAAATTTCCCAAGTAGCTCTCAACACAATGTTTCCCTTACAATATTTACTGAAGTTGCAATCTCACTTGCCCCATATTGTTGACAAAATGGTTGTTTGCTACAGTTTAGATTTAAATTCACTCTGAGAGAAAGGCAAGACCGCAAAACTCAAAATCCTCAACCTCAATCACGATGCGGAGAGCACTAGAGGTGTAACACTAGCGTATATTTTTGTACGTTAATAACTATAAAGAATGCCACTTATAATGGCCTCTGTGCTCCTGAGCTTTATTAAGTATAATTGATATATATGTTATGCAACTACGAACTTTCCTGAACCTTGGTCCTGAGGGCGTGCACCTCAGAAAATCTACAGCTGCTCTAATGAGACTTCTCCAAAAACATCTCTCTACATTTCAACACAAGCTCCTTTGTGAAACATTGACTGCCAAGCTAAATGTGCCGAACCTTCACAGTAGTGTGTTCTCAAAGCACAGAGCAGGATTTACAGCAGGAGCTCAGGGTTCAGCTCCGATCTTCATGAGTAAAAGCCTTGGCCGAGGGCTGTGGTATAGCGGCAGATCCCAGCTACGCATGTCAGGGGTGAGTTAATGAGGGGGATTGGGAATGGTGACGGCACAAGATGCATGGGTTACACTAGACAGGAGTGGTGCAGAGGTCCAGCTCTAATTTAATACTAAAGAAGGGATAATATACTGTAATATACTGCATCAACTTCTCTGCATGTGATGGGGAAAAATGACTAAGAGTTCACAAAATTGTGTGTGTTGGGGTACAGAACTTGCATTTATATAAAATATATAGTGATAAAAACTTGAGACAGAAAATGGTTATTATGTGCAGTGTTTTTGTGCATAATAAACTATAAATAGACTGTGCATTATCAAAGGATTTCCATCCTTTTCAGTATGAGTTCATGGTTTACATAAAGTGGTCGCTGTAATCAGGCGAATACCAGCCACCTTAATCCCTCAGCCCCCTTTGGAGCATAAACAGAGGATATTCGTGGCAAAGTTATATGTAGTCATGGAAAAGTCATTTATTCGGAACAAGAGGCAGACCAACTTCCTGCGAAGTCGTTTTAAATCCTATTAATCCTAGTCCATGTGTAATGCCATTATAACTCCAGAACTTTCTGTTATTTCAAAGTAAAAACCAACACTGGTGTGCTAGTTGTAGTTAAAAGTGTTATCCTGCGACTGGATTCCGATTTCAAGTAAACACACATGGACTTGACCCTTACTTAAGTGGTGTGAACTAACCGCTAAGTGCACTGCACACCTGCTGTGCAGAAACACTTAATCACCACCCGCAGCACTGAGTGAAAATTCCTCTGTAGGCTTGTGTAAATCAGAATGTGTTAGAAAAGCAAAAGCAAATTGACATTTAAAACCTGCCTACTACACTCTGAGGGCAGAGAAAATTTAAATCTTATACATGTTGTCCATTTTATGTGTCAATTTATTTTTAAGTCAGTCCGCATCATGGTGTAAAAGGTTCTGCACATACCCTATAATTTTTATTTCTCAGTGGCAAAGATGTGCAAAATGGTATCTTATTCACTGCATTATGATGGGCGTTTTGCTATTTTATAGCAATTCCCAAAAGCATAAAGGACTTTAACATCATACAATACACTGAAAATGATGTACCCTAGGGTTAGCTTAAAAATCATGTGCAGTACATGATACCCATAATGCCTTTGGAAATTTCTCAGAATTTCTCTGTATTCCTCAGACACAGGAATACAGCACCTTCCCATTTATTTGTCTTCAGTAACCGCTTTATACTAGTCAAGGTTGAGATGAATCCGGAGCCTATCCCGAAATCACTGAGGCAAAGGCAGGAATATACCCTGTATGGGATGTCAGTCAATCACAGGGCATTATTCACACATTTATTCACACCTAGGGGCAATTTAAAGTAGCCAAGTCACTGACTAGAAAGTTTTAAATGAAACCGGAGAAACCCCACACTGACACTGAAAGAACATACAAAACTCCATACAGACAGTAACCTAATTTGAGGATTGAACTGGGAACCTTGGAGCTGTGAGGTAGCAAATCTACCTGCTGAACCACTGTGCCACCCAGGATTTTCTCTGAATGAAAATGAAAAGATTTAATAAACACGACAAGTCATGCTGCAATGAACTGGCATCCCATCCAGGGTGTATTCCTGCCTCGTGCCCAGTGTTCCTGGGATAGGCTCCAGATCCACCAGGATAGAATGGTTACTGATGAATAAATGTCATAGGCCACATTACAAGCGCACAAACAATGTATTATGAGACAGTATGTGGTTTCTGGGATTAGTCACAACGTTGTGTTTTCTTAGTTCAGCATTACTGACAGACCAAATGAGCACAGTGAACATTCAATAAAGCTCTCGCTCTCATTCTCTCCTTCTCTGTTTTCTATATGGCTAACTGCATGTGGTGTGGCATGGCTCTGAATATCACGTTTTCTCAAAGTAAGAAGGTAAATCAAATAACCGAAGATGGTGATACACTTCTCAAACTCCCAGTGGCAATCAGCAGGTCCAGGCTTACATTCCTCACTCCTGTACCTCCTATTTGTTTCAAGTTTTTGAATAATTTATAGCAGTTACTGAATAATAAGCTGAGAGTTTAAGGAGAAGCTCTTGTTCTGTGGATAGGAATTCCTTAAATAGTTGATATCTTCAGTCAGATCAAAACCACAGCGTATTTCATTTCTTCTCCTTTGAATAATTCCAGCACACTTGATCTCTTCATCTCAGTCTGCGTAGCACTATTGCACATGGTAATCAACTTACCTTATCAAGTCTGCAAAAATAAAAAGCAGTCTGTATTAAATCGCAAGATAAGAACTTCTTCTATGTGACCCTGTACAGAGCATTACTACAATACAACCACAAAAACCAGCAGTAAGGTCTCATACTTTTGTAGAAACTTCAGTCCTGTCTTGTTTTTATCACAAGAAACAGAGACACTTGAGACACTTGAGACACTGTTGGGTTTATTTGAAGACTGTGTGTCTCAGTCATAAGCAGACTTTGTTATCCATCACAACCTTAATCAAGCTAAATCGTGGGCTTGTTAGTGGTCCAAGCAAAGACACGTGGATTCCTTCAGGATTTATTCATCATGACAAAATGCACTGAATAGAAAAGAGCTTCTGGGGACGATTTAAACTCAAAAAACTAAAACGAAGCTGAAAGAGGAAAGGCTGAATTTTCTGATATGGAACCTGCCACCACATGTTCTCCACAACAGAACATGCAGCATTCTGGAGTGTGTTTGAAGCAGGCACAGTGCTGCTTTAACGTCTACAATGATGAATGAACTCTTGCAGTGCTCATTTGTGACCAGCCAGTCTTAGAAAAACACTGCACTGGTTAATTTAACACTGGGGATTATGAGGCGTGTGTATGTCCAACAGAAATCTGGGCTCATGGTCAGAATTAATCTGCATTAAAGAGTAATCAAAACTAATTTACGACTTAATGAATTCAACCTTCGACCTAACGATTAGCCTAAAAAGCAGTGATCAAACTATACATCCGCTATACAATTATACAAAAGCTGAAGCAATGTGTAGCCATCAGATACTACATCAAAGAGTGTTGGTGCGAGAGAATATTACAACAACAGAGCTTTTGTATCATGCATGACGCTGTCGAATATAAAAAAGTAAATGACCCATAGCAGAAGGCTTCCTTTGTAATAGTTTGGTCCAAATGCAGTTAGGGATAAGAATAATGTTATCCTAATCCTCAGCACAAGCTGGATGACTGACAGAAAGGCTATGAAACATCTCCACAAAGGATTATATTATTACTTACGGGCTTTAAACATGTACCATATCCATAGCACAACAAGAATGGAAAGCTGTCTCAACCTCCAGTGAGCACATGTATAAACACTTTAAGCCGTGCCAATTAATTCCCAACCTGCTCTCTGATGGTATGCGAGGGGGTTAATAACTGTCAGCCTCCAAAGGGCTCTTAATTAAATTCACAGGTGGGAAAAACGGAGAGCAAAGGAAGGGAATTCCAGCCATCTGCTAAAAGTAACAGTAAAATCCTGGTTAAATCAGAAATGCAGATGGAGCTCCCTCGGTGTGGAAAGCATGCAGTCCGCCTGCACAATATAGTAAATCGGGAAAAAAGGCAAATTAAGACAGCATTTAATGACAGGAAAAGGATTGATCTTTGTCTTTTAAAGACAATGATACCACAGTGTCTATGTGTGTGTGCTGCTTCCCAGCACTCACCTCCACTCAACCTTGCAGAGCTTTCTGCTTCAACTTCCTCTTTCTCCTATAGTTTCGGACACCCTGCAGATGCCTGAGGTCTTTGGTCTCAAGGCCCCACCTCCACTATGAATGGGGATTTGGCCCTTTGACAAACCATCCTTCATCAAAACCTCTGCTCCCTCCACCCATCTGTCTGTAGATCGGTCACAGCCGCCATCCTTCTTTATTTGAAGGCAGCCCCCTCGAGCTCGTTCTCCCGGCCTGCCGTCATGCCAATCAAGCACTCTACTTAGGTCCAGAGTTATTCTCATGGCTACGAAAAGGACACACAGGGTGCCTCTTTTCAAACCGACCCCAGGACAGGCTAGGTTGGGTGAGAAAGACCCGTACTCCCCTGGGTCAAGTGAAGACAAAGCCCCCAGCTCACCACCTGAATGGTTTTTCTCCATCCATGGAAGCTGGGAAGTCTTACATTCCTTCACTGCTTGGTCACTTCTGCTATTATAACTTAGGATAAGTTGGTTTAAGCTCTACATTTTTTACACATTCACTTTGTTGCAAATAAAAATTCATGTTTTACAATTAGTGATCTCAAAACACAACAAAGCTCAACACCAGTCATTCTGATTCCTTTGTGTCCAAAGACAAAGTAGTGGACCATCAGATGTACAAATAAAGAAGGCAGCAATGACTACAAAAAAATTAATGAAGTGATGATCAAAAAGTAACATCAATGAAAATGTTTATAACATGGGTCATCAACTAAAGGATCAAGCAAACGGTCAAAAACCGGTCAACCCGAGCACTTTAAAAACTACTGTAGCAGAGCTTAAATCATTCAGCGACACTCGTTTTCTAATGACAAACCATTGCGCCTTCTATTGTGCCTCGTTGCATCCAATCACATGCATTTATGTAAATTATTTACATGCAGGGAAGATCATCAAGAACTGAAAGAGTTTTCAGACTTTCATAGATTTTTTTTCCTTCCAAGTTCCCTCTCTGGTCTGAGTAGTGTAGCGACGACATGGCTGGTTAAAAAAAACAAAAAAGTTGATGACAAACACAAAATGTTTAAAGACGACTGAACAGAAGTATGTGTTTATTCTCTGCTTCAAATTAATAACAGATCTCATCTGTTCAGAGTCCATGGCGCTAGTCAAAAGTGGTATTGTGAAGTTCCAGTGAGAAACAAAACATAACCACTTTAAACTGATTTGTCTTACTTATAGCCATAAACAAATCATTAATGGTTAAGCATTAAAAGGTAACTCTTGTCACCATTTAGTCATGTTAGTTGCTTATCCAGACCTTTGTAAGCAAGGAATTTTACATAGCTGGTCCTTCAAAAAAAGATTTCAGTTGAATCTTCCTGGTCTAAAACATCTCACTTTAGATAATGAATATTCCATGTTGTGTTCATCTCCCCAGACATGAGCAGCTCCAACGTCTCCATTGCCTCATGGCTTTTCAAGGCAATGGTGTTTTATAGCACAGTTTATAGTCAGCTTTACACTACGGGCTATGAAATATATAAAATCTTTCACCCAGTCCTCAAACCCTGTCCTTGTGTAAAATCTTGATTCTGTTGTCAGTAAATTCACTCCTTTCCCTTTATGTTCTCTGCTCCTCGTGAAATCCAGGTGCTTACTAACAAAAAGCCCCCAGAGTCTCTTTCAAGATTTCTGCGTTGATAGACAAAAAAAAATCCTTAAATAAGTCTGACTAAGGTGCCAATTTTGCTGTTCATTGAGAAAAAGTAAAGGAAGTAGGATCCAATAAGACTTTAAGATAAACAGGCAGCCACAAAGAAAGGTCTAAGAGCAAATTAACCGCGTCACCACCTAATTACAGTGGGAACCAGACTTTTGCTGCCCTGGTTTAACCTCCTAATGATGTTAGAGTTGTTTCAGCACATCTACCCAGAAATATGTCCAGTTAAAGAAGAAAAACAGATTTGATTTGTGAATTGAAGCCTCTTACAAACTTGGTACAAATGTTCAGTGGTAGTATGTAACTAATTATCAATTTGAGTACATTTCAATTTTATTCATATAGCACTTTTAACAATTGACACCGTCGCACTGTAACAATCTAGGACTAGATCTAGATTACTATTGAGCAGACAGAAGTCGACAGTGGCAAAGAAAATCTCCCTGACAAAGAGAATATGGAAGGATCACGTTGTTAAATAACTACTGCTTGTGTCATAGAGAAATGGACATAAGCCTAATTAATTCAGTGTGTAATCAGAGACAGTCAAAATGCCTGTGTCAGTATTAAATCTTTTTTTTTTTTTTTTAGCATTTGGGGGTAACAAGACTTTAAAAGGCTTTACTCGTGGTTGAGATATGTGCCAAAAAGTAAAGTTTGTAGCTTTCAGAACTATATACGGTATAGCAGAAGATTTCAGCATGGGAAGGGTTTATCTCATGGCATCACATATACAGCCTCTGGATCCTCTCATTCTAATAAGAAAAGCAAACGTGTATAAAATGATAAGAATCATAGTCATATTTAAGGAAAGAAATATGTCAAAATTAATGACATCTCCTGCTATTGTAAAAGTCCAGTTCATCACATTTAAGCTGCAATCTACACAAACTGTTTGGATATTTAAAGGATTGAATGTTCTCTCAATGAGATCAAACTATTCAGACCTCACCGATGAATAAGATAACACAGTTAAAAGAAAAAATGTGAAACATGCTTCCAATGAATTGTTTTTGGCAACACTTCCTCAAGAAGAGGTGAAAATGACTCTACCTTCCGAGAAATACATCTTCACAAGCTGCTCTTGCCAAACTATTCAGCCTTGTTATCTTTATCTTTTCCCCTCCTCCTAACACCCATTATTTCTGGACAATTTTTCAAAAATAGGAGCAGACCTACATCAAGAAACAACATCACCCACGCAGTCCCGACTGCTGCAGCTTCACACCTGCGATCCCCCGTTATTCGACATGATTGATTATGTTTGTTTCAATGAAGAATTCATCCATCTATAGTTTCCTCCACTGACAAAATGAGATGTCAGTTAAATATCTGTGCTTTATGCTTGTGTAACTCAGCATCCCTCACTTCATGCTTAGGAATCTTCCTTGGCCAAGCCTCTGGAAAGAAAAATGTATAATCAATTAAAGGAAGAGATGAAAGTCTTAAGTGTTGAATGCAAGTTCCTGGTGACACTCGCAGCCAGGAAAATTTTCCATTCGCTTTATGTCAGTTGCTGGAGGAACTCGGAGACCTCTGCCTTGCACCTTTAAAGGCAAAGGAATCAAAAACAAATATTGTCATCTGTCAGATTTTACCAAGAGAAGGAAGAATATACAATGTGAAGTCATGTTAAAAAAAAAAAAAAAAAAATGAAGCCATGTATCGACCAGTGTATACTGTCTTCTTGCTCTTTTTTTTTTTTTTTTTAGATATTTCCCTTGTGGCTTTTTTTAATCAAAGTAAGCAAGGACTGTGGTTTTTCTAAATCGTGTTGACTGTACATCTCAGACCAACATGGACTCCAGTGCCCCACAGTTTTTCTGTTATTGCACATATTTCAGCACTCCATGAAACCCCGGCTAATTTCTTTCATGTAACAAAGCACCCAGGCAATCCTGAGGTCTGTCCAAGACCACCTTGAAGACATGAAACTTAGTACGCCAACGCGCCCTATATTCACCGTGAGGAAACCAAAAAGACAAGCAGATTACATCGTGGTTTTTTATTTTGGAGGAAATAAAATTCTCAACACACATAACAAGTGCTGATAGACATAAAATTGAGCTGTTGAGAATATATTAATGTCATAATATTTACAAAGAAATTGATTATGAGATCAGGGAAGGAAAAAACTTAAACTATTCTGTAATAAATGTGAAAAAAAAAAAAAAAACGTATCTGTTCAGACATTACAAAATGTAATGCTAAATTTTATGATGTAAGTGTAAAATCATAGAAACACAGACTAGGTTCTGATTCATTTATCTCAAATAAGTGCTTTATCCTGGTCAGAGCTGAAGTGGATCTGGAGTTTATCCTGTGAACACTGGGCACGAGACTGGAATACACCCTGGATGGGATGCCATTCCACCATAAAGCACCATGCACATACACACATACACACATTTACACACTCATTCACTCCTACGGTTTAGCATAGGCAATCCACCTATTGCCATGATTTTGGGAGATGTGAGGAAACCAGAAAATCCAAAGGAAACCCACACGGACATGGAGAGAACATGTGAAACTCTATCAAACCAGGGACTCTGCAGTAGTGAGGTGCTACCTGACGCATCACCATGCAACCAACATCAGTCTGGGCCATTTATAATGAACTACCACCATTAGACAACTTTGCAATCAAATAAATAAACAACACCCCACTCAGGAAGTAAAGCTCGCCACACTGAAATTTGCCAACTCAAAATCCAGCAATGTTTAAAAAATGAGTCTGCTGAAATTACCATCATTAAGATTTTTATCTGCAGCTTTAGTCACTACATTTGTTGTTCTTTTCAGGTGAAATATCACTTTAAAGCTATAATTTACCCCAATCCAAAGTTCTTTCAATTTCAATTACAACTTAACGGTCAATTAATATAATAGTGTGTTGAGTCACATGCATCACTATGTAAATAACTGGCCTGTAAAATAGGTTGTTCTTACCCTACTCTTCCGTAATACCTTAATTAAAGCTTACAGACTTGTAATTATTCATCTGTGGAAATTGTAACTGCAGATTTGGTGATTTTTGGCTTACTATGTTTCCTACGTCTGTGTGGTTTTAAACCCACAGCCTTCAAATGCACCCTATTTTCTAGCATTTTTAAAACCATTGATGTAAAACACGCTAGTTCCTGATCAAAACCATAGACTACTAAAAAGTTCACACACTTGAAACAGTTCTCATTTCACTTGTTGTCAATGGCAGTAAATTCAGATCCACCCACAGAAGACCAGAGGATAAAATAAGCAGCTTGGTAATATATGATCATATAAAAACTCCATTATGCATAGAGTGCTTAAACAAAGCATATCAGTGCTTCAAGAGAGAAACGTTTTAGCATGTGGTTTAAGGAACAACAGAATTTCATTGTATTAAAAATATTCTGGAGTTAAATACACGGCTCTTGTCCTTACCAGACCTTCTCTCATGTTGATTTTTTTAAACTTTCCAGATTTTTATATGTTCATTTTTTCCATTACTAATTACCAGCAACCTGAAAATAGAAAGCATTAGTGTAGACAACAGGAGACAGTCTAAAGACCACAGATTTAGAAGCATAGCGTTTCGGGTGTTACTTTGACAAAAGAATTTCCACAGTTTTCCAGGTCTGGAAATTACTGCTTTGAAAGTCAATCATTTTTGCTGACTTGCACAAACTCAGCAAATTCAAACTGAATATCCTCAATATCAAGCAGCCATATTATGTAAAAGTGTCATTCTATGACTTAATACAAACCCTTGCCAAAAATGCTAGACAATTTCATTAAGATTATAAATACAGCCAAATTTCCAAGATACTGGAAATAAAAACACCCGATTTTCAGACCTGTTATATTCCATGGGCCAGTTGAGAGCAAACAATAACAAGGGCCTCTTCTTGATAGGCTCTGTGCTTAGACATACGATAAAACAGCAATGAATCACACATTTGCCTCCCATTTAAAATCAGCAGACCAGCCACACACGTCAGAAATAATAACACAGTGTTCTCTACAGGCTGTGAATTGTGCAAACTGGATCTTACAGCAGGCCAACTATTCTGTCAGAGTATTACAAATACAATTATACAACCCAGCAGCATGCACATAAACAGATGTTAATCTCCTTAACATAGGACAATAAATAACCACCATAGTTCCATTAAATAAGGATTAACTTCACAATGGGTCGAATGCAGATTGGGAGTAAGTGGCTTCGCAGAACAGCTGGCACTTGAAGGAACGTTTCCAGCTAAAATATCACCTAGAGCACAATCAGGTTGCTTTCGACAAATGCGTTATTGAGTTTCCGGGTGAATATAAGAATATATGTGTGTGTGTGTGTGTGTGTGTGTGTGCTCAAAACGTCATTGTTGTCTATTAAAAATGTCAGGAAAAATAGAAAAAAATAAAATACTGGCTTAAAATCCGCACAAGTGCAACCTTTCAAATGTAAGGCTAATACATTTAAGAAACCATTTAAGCAGACTAGCCTAGTTTATTTGCCAGCTATCTGAATGATCAATGGTTAAAAAAAAAAGTATGATGATTTGAAGAAAATTGGCATCATCTTCCATGATCTGAGTAATAGCACCAAAGGAACTAATTCTGTTGGATTCAGCTGAACATCGCTAACTATAAGCACTTACAGAAGTGCCAATATCGCTAACAAGAAAGTCTTAGTAGGCAGAGAGGAAAAACAGAACTTTACCACAAAAACCCTAGCGTGTGTCAAAGAGAGGTAATTTTTTTTTTCAGATGTGTGCCAAGCAACTGTAAGAAAACAGCAAGGCAAATGTCTAGTGTGAGCACTACTTAACAATAAGCAGCTCCTTCTTTTTTTTTTTTTTAACTGACCAAAGAGACCACAGTCCTGCCCACTTGGTTTATATTAAACTATCCACTACCAGAAACAAATGTGTAACCTCCTGCATCCATTCCCCTTGAGTGAATAGTTTTTTTCCACAAGCAAAATTTATTCACGTTTGGTCTAACTGCTGCTTTAGATGAAAATGCAGAATAGCATACGTTCCATTTGGATCCTGAAAAAAAACGTATATGCTACGATTTAAGTATTGGCACCTCTGCATATTCTCTTCATATGTCTTCCTACGTATTCGTGAATTTGTTTTATAAAATTACTTACTTTAAGCATTCTTGGGTACAACTCACCAGCTGCCTTTAGACTTTCATAATAAGTGAATGTGCAGTAAATATGTTTTCTGTTTATTTTTCTGTCCAGTGAACTTATTGTCTACAGATGTCTTAAACAGAGGTTTATACAGTAGTTACAATAACATGCATACACACTAACACCTTTTTTATTTGAAGGTTTTCACAGCTTGTCTCAATAGAATCTTTTGGGGGATTCTATACTGAGACTCATTACACTTGCTTGGCGGTATTAAAAATTCTCTCTGGGATGATTCTGGTATAAAAGGGCCGTTTTTAGGCCCTGGAAAAGTAACTAACAAATGTTGGAATGTCCATTTCCTTCTGTCTAAAGACCACCTGAACTATAATTAAATATGAATCTTGTTGACACTAATGAAAACATGTACGTAGCTACTGTATAAGAATTATATATGTATAAATATATCTCAGGCTGGAGATGTGTGCAGAAGTAGCAGGCTGAGATTATTACACTGAAACAAATTGGTATTGAAATCCAAAAATAAATACAGTTTCAAACTGACTCAATCAATTCTCCTTGTGAATCTCATTAAAATGAACACAGAAAAGTGTCCTGCTTTGTGTACATCAAATTGAAGCACAACAAACTGAAAGTTGCCATTAGACTGCCAAGATGACTCTCTCTCTCTCCCTCTCTCTCTCTCTCTCGCTCCCTCCCTCCCTCCATGTTCTTCTGTGTGTTTAGCTAACCACTCTCTCGCTCTGTTTTTTCCTCTTGGTTATCTTGTGAGTAAATGACTTTTCTCTGTGAAGCGTGCCAAGTCCAAACCAGCAAGGATACTAATTCATCACAATCACTCAGCCTTGTTTCCTTTCGCTTTTCCTGTCTCGTCTCCTGCTTTTTCCCCACCTGTGACACAGAGATTTCGGGTATAACACTCTCTCATTTCCTGCCTTGCTGAAACTGATGCTCGACACCAATAAATGAAGTTAACCTTGGGATTTATCCAGACTCCACTGGCCTTGCCAAATCTGGAAATCATCCAAAATGAAATAACTCTTAAGGTCTGGAAGTCCTGCTTCAGGTAAACTCAATTTTCCCCCTGACACACTAAGATTTTGATCCACCTTCGAAAGGTTCCGTTGGAGCACAAAAGACATCCCGTATCCTGCCAAATTTGATTTCCATTCCGCGGGATGGAAGATGGGGGTTCTCATCGCCTGGGGCAAACACACAACCTGGCCACATGAGCGGGGCTGCGTCTCGTCAACATAATTTTGAAAAGTAAACTGTCAAGAGTGACGGAATTTATGGCTGCAGCTCGTCAGTGGTGAGAAAAGAACTGCGGGGAAAGTGAGAGGAGAGGAAGTCTGTAACTGGACTACAGTTTTAGCCAACCACTTAAAATGAAGTTTCTACACTGTAAATAATACTCACTAAAACTTTTTGCACAGGCAGTCAGTTGAGATGATCTGAATTTTTAAAAAAAGAGCTCACTCCCTCCATTCTTAAACACTCAGTACTTAGGGTTGGTTCCCTGTGTTTGGTCCTCTGCGGCCTGCTTGGCTTCCAATTACAAAGCATTAGGGCATATTAAGCCTTTTATTTCAAAATTCCACAGTAAGAGTGGTTTGGTTAAAGCAGTTCTGCCTTGCTACAGGGCGAAAGGAACAGAATTGAACGAGAACTGGAATGAGGAAGGAGGAATAAAGAGGAAAAAATATCTGAAATGCACAAGCTGGAGAAATTAATGTAATAAAAAGCAATCCGGAAAAGAGCAGAGAATAAAAAGCAGGCATGTTCTGAACAGATCCAGGCAGAGCCCCTCCTCCCTCACCCACTGCCATACATCCAGGGTCAAGCTGCCAGACAGAGCAACAACATGAGCCTCTTTCTTTGCCTTTTCTTTTCTCCTCCAGTGAAGTGGCAGAACAAACAGTGGCTTGTGCCTAATTGTAAGCCTGGCAGTGACAACTGCACAAAGGCCGGTCCTAAACAAACAGCAGTTTGAGGTCACAGGACTCGTCTGAAGTGTGTGTTGAAGTGCCAGAGGCCTCACACACAGAGGATTAATCACTCACTGCAGAAATACTTTCTCATACATAGCCCCTTCACAACACCCCAGACGAGTGCAAAATGAGTTCCTCTATTACAACTCTAACACTATAGTTCCCACATTATTCAAGCTACAGAAAACTGAAATGTGTTTCTCATAACGTACGTCAAGTTCTTGCATTTTAATATCTGGTTACCCTTAAAAGTGAAAAAGGAGAAATTCACATTCACATAATTCACATAAAGATTTTATTCTGACTGTGGTGCAGAAGCATAATGGCCAATTTGACAGCCAGGATCTGATTACAAAATCAATTGATTGAGTTTATGTCCATTGTGCTACGGCACGTAACTATCCAATAACTTGATCAAAGTGTGAGGAAAGCACACTTACAGTAGCTAACAAGGTTTAAACAGAATGGTTGTTTTAACCACCGTGCTTGTTAAACTGTCTCATCACCCAACATGATGTTTGCAAGAAGATAGCCAAGGCAAGACAAAATGTAAATAAAAACAGTTCCATGTTGTTTTGGTGAAATATATTATACTATGCAAACAATTTTGGCCAAAATCATATTTTTTTGGCTGAATCAGGATTCAGATGGGGAATTTAGACGGAGGCATATCCAACAGGATTTCCCCGGCTGCCACAGATAATTAACAATGTGTCTTTGGGCATTTTTTGTTTGTCTTGGTAAAAGACAGTGTAATGTTTCACACCAAGAAACTTTATACACATTGAACGTCACTACCATATAATTGGCTTAAAACACAGCACATGACAGTGTGAAAATCTCACTAATCGATTACTCCATGCACTCATTTATACTCGCAACGAACCAGCAAACAACGGCTTGGAACATGGTTTACCAAAAATCAGAACTGATGTCCTTGTGCAGTCAATGAGTCAGGCAGTGTATAGTAATTTTAATTAGTATATGACAGAACAGAAATGCCATGGAGAGTCTTTGCAAAGGTTTTAGAAACAAATATTCACTACAGTACAAAAGTGTACTCTCCCGTTTAAAATGAATTTATTAACTTATTTTATATGTTTATTTCAGAGCTTGTACACTTCCGTATATAATCGTGCAATAAAGTACATCATGGGGCAGAAAGCATAGCAGATAAAACATAAAACAAAGGGATGGAGGGTTTTTCCCCCAATCCCATTAAGCTGCACATGGATCTTAACATCCCAGTAGCTCAAGTTGGTTTGTTAAACCAATGGCTTTGTCCTAAACGGCTTTAAAGGGGCTAATCATCAAAGTAAGCTTCCGGAGAAGTCTTTCCTTCAATAAACATCCGGATTGAGGTTTCTCTAGCTAGTGATACTAATTACCCGACAATAAATCAAAGTCAAACCTGATTTCTGAGGTACATCTGCGGTATATCTATGTGAAGAAACAGACACACTTTATTTGACATGTTAAACAAAGAAATATACAAAAAAAAAAATCCTGCACAGTGTAATCAATTACTATAAAATGTGGTTTAGCATCCATAACAAACAGAGCTCTAATTCAATCCATTTCCATAATTGTATTGTTTCTTAACCCCTTAATCTCTCACGATATGTTATCAGGTCCAGACGCGCATTCCTGACCCTCACAGTAATTACTGAATAATATGCTTAAAATGAATAAGAAACTGATAATAATAAGCTGGGAGTTTGATGGAATAAATCAGTGTGTTTTCCGGGTTTCTTTGGTGCAGAAGAAACATTAAACTGCACTGCTGTCTCTCTGAAATTAGAAGACTTGGACCTGGTGTCTGTTACGTAATCATGTAATGGCAAGCATTTTAGCCGATCATCATTATTTCAGCTAATCATGACTAACTGTTATATAAATATGTATAAATAAAAATAGAGTTGGTCATGCAGAACACATCAGCAAATGAGGCTCATCAATTTAATCAAATTTGCTTGCATGACAATTAATCATCAGCTAAAATATTATAACTGTGACTGCTAAAATAAAATATTCAGCTAAATAATCAGCTAAAATATTATAAAATGGCCAATTTGGAAGGAAAAAAAAAACGCTTTACAGAACAATATTGTAATAAGGAAATATAATGCTACCACTTCTAAGGTGAATCATTAGATGCTCATAAAGTTTAATTTTCCTGTGTGTGTGTATGTTCCTGTTTCTTAACGGCTCAGTTGTAACATCTCCATGCAGGAATAGATGAATGTGTGCTCACTCACACACACACACACACACACACAGACAGACAGACACAGAGGGTGTTTGGTCAGCCAAGCACTTTTCCCGGGTTTGGGCCATTTACAGAATCAGACACAGCTGAGAATCTGATGGCAGCGATTCAGCGAATGACACAGCTATGATATGGAGAACACCCAAATAATAAAACCAACAGTCCAGTACAAAAAAGGATTTTGAATAAAACCTATTTGTATAGTACGAAAGTCCCCACAGATACAGTGAAACTTTCATCTGAAAAAACAAATGACTTCAGAAATTTGCAAGGAAAAATTCACAACAAATCATCAACTATGCAATCATTTCATGTGACTCAGATTATTGATTATTAACTTAGATAAACTGGCGTTACCATTCCTGATTAAACAGAATAAAAAGCACCACAAGGGTGGGACAAGCTGGAAAGCTCCAGCTGTTGAAATACTAAGTCTTTAGTGGCTTTGTACTGTCATTCAGCAGAATGTGAGTAAACAGTGAAAGCCATGCCAGCTCTAAACCGTCCAACATACCGTGTGAAAGTGGCCAATGTGGGAATGCAAGCCAAAAAGACGATGAGCATGCTAACAGGGTGGAACACACACCCAAATGGAGAAGGAGGAAACGTCAGCCAAAGCAATGTCATCTAATAATTTATTATCATCCATATATGATGTTTCCTTCCAAAAAAAAATATCGTACTAAAATCTCAATCTCGATTCATTTTCACTGCAGTTCTTTTCAAGAACAGTGTCAATTCTGCAGCATTTGTACTTGGGCAGATGTCCAGTTTTCCCTATTATTCATTGAAACCAATGACCACAAACGCTGTGCCACGTAACCACGCGCACGCTCCGAGTGTACAGCAGGAAAAGTCAAGCAACATCTGTGAGTGAAATTGAAAATGAACCAAACGCCCACTTGCTGTGAATAAACAAACAAATTTGTTCAGTCTGGCCAAACAAATAATGCTGACACTAAAAAGGGTCCTCTTCTGCGGTATGGGATGTTTATCAGATTTAAAGAGGATGACGATAGTCAACAGTGCACACTGTGTGCATTCGAAATAAAATATTTATATAAAGCTCTCCAGTTCATTTGTAAGTCAGAGCTCATGTCAAGCTGTTTGTTTCAAGGTTGTCTTTCACAAACAGGATTTCTACAATATTTTTTTAGATTACATTTCATAAATGTAATTTTAATTGCAATTTATTCATAAAAAAATTTGTACAATTGTTAAAGTTTATAATAATTTTATAAAATACAGAGTGTCCCAAACGTCTCCATACATAGGGGACTATGTACGCCAGCACCACGTCTGTTGTGCCTTCGTCAGTGGACGTCCACTTCTCGGTTGGTCCGCAACACTTCCAGACTTTTTGAATTTGTTAATAAGTTTGGCAACAGTGTTGTGTGTGATGTGCTTGCCATGTTTCCTGTTAAAGTTCCATCGCAACCTTGCAACAGCTTCCCAATCCAGCCACGAAAATGATTTCAATATGTTCTTCTTTTGTCAAAGGCATTCTTAAAGGCTATCTGAAACAAAATATATAATATAAACTAAGTATGAAACAATTTGGAAGCCATTTTGCTAAAAAGTGTTAATTTCCCCTATGTATGGAGACTTTTGGGACACCCTGTAACTTCATCTCTGAGCTGCTCATGTGCACACTGCAGGATCTGCAATGGAATAATTTAATAAATATACACTGCTAGTAAAACGTTTTTGAACATCCTAACATACTAACATTTTTGGTTAAAGAAATATGTTCAAGTTAAATACTCAAGAAATCCAAGTAAGAAACAAGTATAAGTAAACTGTGAAATGTTTATGACTTCTTATTTTATTGGGAAAAAATAGCTCTAACTGGAAAAGGCTGATCTGGATCACTCTAATTAGACACTTGTAGCACACAACATATATCTGTCTTACAGTTGATGCGAATTCCATCCGTAAGACAAATCTAGGCTTAGAGTAAATTACAGTCTTACAGTAACAGCTTCACCAAACATTTGCACTTCCCTTTAATAAATAACTCATTTAGAGTTCTGCTGGAATCTGAAATATTATTCCCAACAAAGCTGGTGTGTCAAGAATCTTAAAAAAGAACCATCATCTCAAAAAATTTGGGACATCCTGAATCTTTCTTCTTTTTTTTTTTTTAAACTAATGTATGATTTTCAGTGACCTCAGTTATACAGAGGTATAAAGAGGTGAAATGTGGAGAATAATTGCTTTTTTTATTTGTGGAAATAACTTGTGCTTTCCTCAGAATTAAACTTGGTTAATCTTTATCCAGGCTGTTGTATTAAACAGATTTTGAAGAGCTGTGTGTCTCTATACTGCAGTGTATATGTTTATGTTGGGTGTGTTAGAGATAAAATCATCACTTGCTAAAAGTGTTCCTCAGACGAGACAAGCCTTGGGCAGAACCCACTTAGATCACTTATTATACTACTACAGTTTCTAGGTCAGATTTCCTCTCGTGGGGGCCATTTATTAGGCAAAAATATTCCTGGCCCAACATGAGGCTAAATTATGAATGTACAAAGCCCTCTTCAGTGACAGAAGACCATCAAGACTTGCAGTGTTTGATTGAAAAAAAGAGAACTCCCAGATGACTGATACTTCGCACATATATTTTCATATTTTGATTTTTTAAACACATGAGCAGGCTGTAAAAGGTAAGGTATTTATGTGCTCGGGGAATGTGGCACACACAAAGCCGTGACTGTGTGGGCGAGAGATTTGCCAATATCCATGTATCAAGGGACTAACCCCTTAAAACCTCAGGGGACGAGTTCCATTCCTCACTCTTATCACTACAAAACCTTCCTATTAGTTTCAACGTACTTAATGAATAATTTATCATAGTTACATAATAATATGCTTTAAAAATGAATCACTGAATAATAAACATGAGTTAATAAACTGTAACACAATTAGGCTATACTGTGACTAAGACTATGAAAAATAGGCCTCCAATATAAACAGATGATTTGATTGATGAGTAAGGAGTAAAACATGACAGGGCATGCTGTTATAGGAAAATAATCAAAGACGGAGTGATGTGATGCAGGCCGATGCAAAGTGGAGTTACTGTTACAACCCTGAAGTTGATTGTTTTCCAATAACAGCACATCCCAAAGGGTTTTATTCCTCTAATACCACAGTAACAATTAAAAAAAAAATTTATTAAAGAATGATATCATACTTTTATACGTTTATAGTTACGTTTAACACAGTGGAACAACTGCAGAACAAGTCAAAATAGTTTAAACAGTTTAAACACTCAATCCTCCACCAGCCTCTCTTTTTTCCTCTCTCTCTCTAAGATAATAAAACAAAAAAAAAAGTCAGGTTACAGAGAAACCACAAAGCTCATCATTCCAAAGACTGTCCTGTGACACTGAAGACTCCTTCCAAAAAGGCTAAATAAACATCTCCTCAACAATTCCACACATTTTTAAGTCCGCTTACATGGATCGTCTGCCATACTGTCAGATTTGCTGTTATAAAAAAAAATTAAACAGCTTCTGACCAATCAGATTTGAGAATTCAACAGGATTGTGGTATACTTTGAGTTTCTAGCATTTGAATGTGATATGATTATTATAGAGCTACAAATAAAACACCTTACGTTAATGTGGTGTGGACATACAGTATGTCTGGTGATGTGTTTTTATCGCAGATTTTTCTTTACATTTTTCAAGGAGAACAAATTAAGTCTGTCCCTGGCTGGAACCAAGATGCTCAGCTCCCTTTTTCTCTCCCACTGCATACACACATGGGGTGGGGTGGAGTGCAGGTAGGAAAAGGATTATCAGTGTTTTCTTTGAGATTGCAATTCACAGGTATCAGAGTGCTCTAAAACAACAACCTGCTGCTTTAATTCCAACTCCAACAATCAAAAAAAGAGCTTTTAATCCTAAATCCTAACATATAAGCACCATGTTTTGCAGCACTGAGGAAGCCATCAGGCAAAAAGAGATTCACCACTAAGTACGCAGTAATGTTCTGCTACAGAGTCATGCTTTTGAATAAAGACAATCACCATCTCCAAACTCTGCCAGTTGCTACATCACAAATCCAAACACACTGACTCTAGGAAACAATTTGTACCAAACCATCTCTCAAGACAAGTTACACAAAGCAGACCACAAGCTGCAAGCCGAGTTCCAGCGAGTCTATAATCTACGAATAGGACACCCAGCTTTCTCTGGAGAAACATTTCCTCATAGGGAGAGGTTACAGAGCGTAATTATTCAAATGATTAAATGCTGTTGATGGAAACTATAGCTGTCCTCTCATTATATGCGTCGTCGACGTCAAGCTAAATTTCAGTCTGGCTGGTCTTCAAGTTCGGTAATAAATGGGGGATGCGGGTAATTCTTTATGCCTGACACCACTAATATACAGATTTAAACTAGGGATAAAGAGTGTGTTCTGAAAATGATTTTTAACTCGGTGATTAATAAATCATCCGGCAATATTGTGTTAATCTGAGCCAAGAACGCGATAAAGACAGAACATGATAAAGAGAGAAGAGAGATTACAAGGAGTACACGGGTTTGTTATACTTGGTCGAGGCAGCATTCCTTCTATATCTATAAAGGCTTTTTAAGACAGAAGCATGGACGCTGGAGTGGCTGTACCAAGCATTTGGAGACCAGATTAAACCGTGGAGTGTGAGTGGAGTTCAGAGCAGAATCCTCCCTCACAGTGCTTTTTCTGAGGTAAAGTGCCTTTAGTGTCAACATTCTGTACTGCTGAACGCTGCAACAAAACGGTTCCACCCTCATGATTTATAGTCTCTCAACTGTTATTAGACCCAAAGTCTGAATTACTGAAGAGCTCTCTCTTTCCATCTCGCAGGCTGTTCTCGGGTTGGTTGCACGAATTCAGGATGAACTTTCCGTCACCACAAAAGTCCACATGAAAAGTTTAGCGTTTGAGGAACATGTTGTGCGATATCATCCATGAGCGGCAGGGAAGAAATTCCATTTATGTTAACGCAATGCTGTAACCTACCTACCAATGACAAGATCCATCCATCAACCAACAGGTCTTAATTTAGTTCCCAGCATGCATTGGAGCCTCTACCTGCAGTGAAACGGACATCTGCTACAGGGCATGTGATGAAAAGGCAGACATAAAGATTGATGTATAACCCTGGGAGCAACCGGTCAAAAACTAGACCTATTTGCAGACATATCATGATAACTGCCTAATTTTTTATCTCTATGATATTGTCTGTGATATTGTCATACATGAAATATATTGCACAACTTTTTTTTTTTAAACTTTCATGGAACATAATTATGGGATTGCCTTTTCCAAGAAGCACACATGATGCTGCTTTTAAATTTGGATAAAATAAGAAACCTCAGAAAACAGCTTTAGGACTTCATCTTTCATGCTTTGTACATCGGGACAGTAATGATATATGCAACACTGTGATTGTTAAATATCATGATTTAAACCAGAGCGCTGCTAAATTCTCATTTCTGATTGGTTCACAAAGTTTTGATTCATTTCCTATAAAAGTAGCTCTGACTGTAGTGAAGTTCATGCACTTGTACTAATATGAATGCATGTGCCCCTGTATATGTCGTTATTATACCTGTCCATGGCGGACATTACACAAGCAAATTTTAAAAATGTGTGGAAGTGAAGTTTTCTCTGAGAAGATGTTTATTTAGCATTGATGTAAAGAGTCTCCAGTGTCAGTCAGTAAGTTTCATGCCACAGGAAAGTCTTCAGGACAGAGGACTTTGTGCTTTCTGGTTTCTCAGTAACATGACAAGCTGCATTTTTTTTGTCTTATTAACTTCAGAAGAGAGAACGAAAGAGATGCTGGTGAAATAATGACTGTTTTATAGCTGCTACAGCCTAAATAATAACAGGAACTTGTTTCTGTGATGTTCCACAACATTAAATGTATAAACAGTATCATTTGTTGTTCTTTAATAAATGAAAATGGTTGATTGTTGGCAAATTGATGCAGTATAAGAGGAATAAACCACTTTGGGACATGCTGTTAGAGGAAAATAACTTCAGGGTGATAGTGCCAAATGAAAATCCCACCATCCTATTGTTGATTATTTTCCTAGCACACCCTATAGTGTTTTATTCCTTACGTATAGCATAACTGATTACAGGCACACCCCTGGTCTAGACAAAAAGAGGTCCTTTAGTAGTGTTTTCTAGTTTCTATAGGAGGTGATCAAAAAAGGAAAAGACAGACTATTTCATTTATATCAGACATGTGAACACTGAGTATTATACATAGCAGTCTAGGATGTCATATGTACAAAACAGTCTTATAAACTGTAAAAATTCAAGACAAAAAAAAAACTGTAAAGTTGATGTATAAGTGATCTTTTTTCCAGACCAGATTACTGAACCCTCCCTGCACTCCATATTTTTTAAACTATTTCTCTCTTCATGAGCTCAGTCAACTGTTACAGCAGGGAAAACTCAAAATTCCTTGATGCTTGGGGTCTCCAGGATGAGGAACGAGAAACAATAATTTTGGTTATATTAACATATTCCAATTCCAATAAATCTGTACTTATAGAGTGAGCATGACAGTTAAGGGATTTGGCTTGTACTTCATTCAGGTACTCCCTCAATGCACGTGTTGGTTAAAATGAACACTTTATCAAGTCTAAATAATGTATACTGCTTTTTCGGGACATAATTCACTGTGCTCAACCTGTATAAAATGAACAATGACTCTACACACAAATGCTACACGAATTAATCTGGCTAATGCTAATCTCCTGGCTAATTTTTATCATCCTGAACTTTCGCTGTATGCTGAAGGAGGTGGTTGTGGGCAATATGCCCTGAAATACACTTAAAGCACTAAATACATGAGCAAACACCCCATTTAAGCTCTAAATGGTTTGGTTTAAAGTTTGAGGATTTGTAAACAGTGAAATCAACGTTTCGAGTAGAAAGTAGAATATTTGCCTTTGGTTTAATCTAACGTCTAAAATGTGACATCACCGTTCCATGAAAACACTGTTTAAAATATATTTAACACATACTTCTGTTCTTTGCACCCCTACGTAGTAGTAGTAGACCTAAATGAACACTACAGACTTCATTCGACACTTGAGATTTCACTGATAGCACTTTAGCTAATGTACTTTGCTCAATGGGGGATTCTGCTCTGCATAATTAGGCGTTATCTTATTCCCACTTCCCTTTCTGAGGCAAATGAAGCAATCCTACCTTACAAAGGCCCTCCAACTGAGAGGCTTAAGACGGTGACACACACACACTCATTGCACTTTAAGAGTTCCATTGTCATTCTATATGTTGGGGCAAAACCAACATGGGCTCCAATTTGATTTAAGGATCAACACTCTGTCAATATAAAAAAGTGGCTATAGCACAAGGGTAGGGTCAGTAAGTTAAGAAATTAAGGCACAATGACGCACTGAAATTCAAAATTTTTAAGAAATTTTGAAGATTGAAGGTTTTAGAAAAGCTTGTACACCTCAACAGACACACACCTGCATCAGTATATCCATATATTCACACAAACACACAGTTTACTATCTGTATTTCCTGAGTCATTAACGCACGTACACACAACAGTCAGTAGCCTACGCACTGATTTATTTCACTGTTATTGCTTTCAGAAGTTGCAAGTACTACTCTTATTGTTACATTTAAGCAAAAGTCCATCCTGAAACACATTAAATATATTTACGTTGAACTGTTTGTGATGTGCTTAGTGATTTTGCTTCCAGTTTGTTGGTTGGTGGTGTGTTTTTGTTATTCCGGTGAGAAATCAGCAGTCGTCTGCTGCTCTGACATCACAGGGACACGTAGCAACCGCAGCTACAGTAGCGTTTAATAAGAGAAATACTTCCAATAATCTCAAACATGAGAGATAATGGTCAGGTTTTGCTGTTAGCTCCTAAAAACAAAAGAACAACAGCTTCTTTTTTCACCATTTTCAGCAAAGTTCAATGACACACTAGTGAGAACTCCAATGTAGGACTCAAAGTCCCAGAAAACAGCCCAGCTCTATGAAACGGTTGTGGTGAGGTTCAGCAGAGACCTGGCTCAGCTAGTTAGAGATGTACGAGATGACAAGCCAGTGACGGTGGTATTAGCATGAAAGATGGACAGATTAAAGGATTAAAGCACTGCTGCATCGCTTTCTTTAGGTAGAGATGATTTCATGCTGATTCCACCATCAGCAAGTTAAGGCATTGTGGGTAACCAAAGTTAAAATAAACTAATTTGTCGATGGAAGAAGTTTAAACCAACTCAGAATATAGTCATAAAATAAATCCTTTGCACAACTAAAGATCACATATTGATTATAACCTAAAAATTGACATAGAAGTCATTCAAGGTGTTTTTTTTTTTTAAGGTTTTTAAATCAATTTAATTCAACGCGTGTTGGGTGAAATAGTTTTAGTCCCTCTGCGGACACCGTAGTCGCATGTAGCTGATTAGATTAGCGCACGCGATATTTTAATCTGTCTGACGCCAAGGCGCGAGCGCTTGAAGCCAAGCGTATGTAAGAGAGAGTTGTGATTTAAAATAGTATTCTAAAGCATTATTGTTGTGTAGAAATGATAGAAAATTGAACACAACCACAGAACTCACTTTCCAGCAGTGGAAACTGTAAATATGGACAATTCTACTGCTAATAAATGATTTAGTTAAGGGTTATTAAGAGTCGACCGGATGAGTGTCACCTGCTGTGAACCCTTTCAGGACAGCCACAGAAACAGTCCTCTGATCTAAATGGACAATTTACATATACAAAATGATCTTTATATATATTTAAAATAAATTAACAGGTTTGTAATCTTGCCCCTTTATGGTTCTTTATGGTTCTTTATGATAAACCTGTCTGTCCCTTTGCATACACAGTGGAACAGTCTGGAAACTCTGTCCATTCAGAGTTAGAAATAAAAGCAGTAAACATGATTTGAGACAACTCATGTAGGAATTAACTTCAGCGTGGACATTGCATCTCATCCTGAAGTTTTCCCAGTGAAGGAAAAGGAAGGCTCTTACCGGCAGCAGTGCGCATCATGCAGCTGCTCAGCACAATCAGGATGAAGTGCAGAAAGCAGCGGTGTTGTTGTTGTTGTTGTTGTTGGCATCCTCGCGGTGCCAGTGTCTGTGCTGTCCGCCTCGGCCACCTCCTTCCTCCGCTCTCGCGCTCCGGCGACATGCCTGTACATCCACTGCAAAACGGCTCAGGATTTAAACACTGGACTGGAAAGTGCACCAAGTCTTTGGAGCTCTTTACGCGCGCGTGTTTGCTCCCCTGCGCTCGCGCTCTCTCTCTCTCTCTTTCTCTCTTTCTCTCTCTCTCTTCTTCTTCCTCCTCTTGTGTTTAGGAGCTGGACTTTACTTTCACCCCCCTCTCTGACTCCTGCACTCTCCCACATACAAGCTAAAACTCCGCACACACACTTCTCATATGATGGAGGCCCCCCTGAGCTGAGGCCACGCGCTCCCGACATGAGTGTGTGTGTCGCCACCTGCTGGTGGAAATCGGACACGACCTGCACAACCTCCAGTTTTTGTGAGAGAGGTGAGATCCTCAGACTACACCTGATCGCCAGTGTTAAAGGTGCAACAATCGATTTTTTTATTCATTACTTGTACAAAGAACCTGGAAGATATGTAGATCATGACAAAAAAAAAAAAAAAGAAAACATTGCATTAAGCCGTGCTTTTAGCAAAATTATATTACGTCACTGAGAAAACCCTTTTGGAAAACTGACTTCCGGTCCGGAATGCTTGTTTATATTTGGATGCGCCTCCTGTCAATCATTTTAAAGACACTATACGGGCCATTACAGCCTGGGGGCGGAGCTTCATGAACCTGGGCGGGAATTATTCAAATCTTGACCCCACCTAACCTTAGACCGAATCCTGGGGGGAAAAAAAAACTTTATGGTTTAGGAGAAGATCTGAATCTGAATGCTAATAAACACTGTGGGGGAATAGTGGAACTGATTATCCACAATCTCCAGGTGGACAGAGTCCTCAAGTGACCTGGACTAAAAGTTACTTTTGAAATCCTATTTAAAAATGTAAAAAAAAAAAAAAAGAAGTAATGCCAAAACTATAATAATAGGAACAACAGCAGCAGCGGCAACAACAACAACAATAATAATAATAATAATAATAATAATAATATTCCCACCTGACATTACAAAAATTTGGATTTAAAAAGTAAGTACTCCAGTACCGTCTTGACATTGTACCTGATCTACAGTGCTTTAAGATGCATGCACTGAGGCTGTACAACAGATGAATATTTTAAGCACTTTCTACTCAAAGTTAATATACACTCACCATCCACTTTATTAGGAACACCTGTACACCTACACATTCATGCAGTTATCTAATCAAACAATCATGTGGCAGATGCACATATAAAATCATGCAGCTACAGGTCAAGAGCTTCAGTTAATGTTCACGTCAAACCTCAGAATGGGGAAAAAGTGTGATCTCTGACTTTTATGGTTGTTGGTGCCAGATAGGTTGGGTTGAGTATTTCAGAAACTGCAGATCTCCTGGGATTTTCACACACAACAGTCTCTAAAGTTTACACAGAATGATGTGAATTTTTTTTTAAAAAAACATTTGTTGATGAGAGAGATCAGAGGAGAACGACCAGACTGGACTAAGCTGACAGGAAGTCTATAGTAACTCATATAAGAACTCTTTACAACTGTGGTGAGCAGAAAAGCATCTCAGCCTGCACAACACATCAAACCTTGAGGTGGATGAGCTGCAACAGCTAAAGACCACATTGGGTTCCACTCCTGTCAGCCAAGAACAAGAATCTGAGGCTATCATGGGCACAGACTCACCCAAACTGGACAGTTGAAGACTGGAAAAAGAGCAGGTGATTTGTTTTTTCTAATCTTCAGCTGTCCGGTTTGCGAAGGAACAGCAATGATATGCAAAGGAATCTTGAGAGGAACCAGACTCAAGAGGGAACCCATTCTGTACTGGGTGACCCGGATAGTGGGATTGTAAGTCATAACAGTATACACTTGTAGGAAAGTAAAGTCAAACAGAATTAAGTGTGTTGAAAGGATGGTCAGTATGAACATATTCTAAATGAGTGTCCTGGGATGAGTGCAGGACAATCTTTATGATTACAGCAGTGAGGTACAAATCTAGATCATCCAATAGTTTAAAACCTATACCAGGACAACACATGCTACCATGTCAGTGACATTGCAGTGCTGAGATGTTCCACCACCCAAATAATATCTGTTTCATGGTAGTCCTGTTCTGGTCCTTGTCTTTAATGGACATGATAGAGGAGGACTAAAAAATAACGCATAGCAACAGCTTGTAACTGTACATCTACAACGTGACCTGTATGGGAGGTGTACCTGATAAAATGACCAATGAGACTAGACACATGATTGATGTACCTAATAAAGCGGCCCCTGACTGTATGTTTCCAAACTATGTATATTAGAGTTTTATTTAGAGTATATTTAGATTTTAACATTTTAAACATTTTAAAATTGAAAGATTAAACTGACTATTAAAGAATTTCAGTCATTTTCTCATTCTTTTTTTTTTTACTAGCCGTTAACACTAACATGTGAGAATGTGATCATACGACATGGCAGTTTGTTTCAATTTATACACATGCACGTCTTTAAAATTCCTCCTTACATTTCAACATCCATTATAGCAATGCTCTTTAATCCATCATTGACTAACATCTGGAAACGTCTCCGGAGATGATTTATGTGGATTTAAAACTGAGGTGTCTTCACATTTTATGAAAGTCAGCATACTCCCGTTTCCACTTTAAAGCAGTGCAGGACTGTAGGGACTGTACAGAGAATGGTAGCAATTTACAAGCTCGGGGTCTCCCATCCTGACCTGTTTCTGTTCATTTGTGTCATGTCGACAGCAGAAAAAAAAGGGTTCTGAGAGATCACCTTTTGAAGTCATGGTATGAGCTGGTTCTGCAAAACTCAAAGTTCATCTCTCATTTCCTCTCTATGCTTCAGCATTTTGACACATGCTAAACTTAGCCTGCAATCAAAGCCAAGCCTTGTGACACTTCTCAGCAGTTTTCATTGAGGAAGGAAGGTAGGAAGGGGACAGCGAGGTGTTGTGTAGGGTGAGAGGTGTTTTACATGCATGCTTGTTCTACAAACATGGAATATAAGTGTGCTGAAATGTCCTAATGAATAAATAAATGAGCTGTAGCTAAGGCAGTACTTGGAAAGTTTGGAAGCTAGGTACAGCCTGGAGGAAACAGACAGAAGTAACATCCAGTCAAGGAAGTTTGTTTTTGTACATCCTCCACCTGCTCTCCTCGTTATACTCATTATACTCATTATACTCACAGAACAGCTTATTTCTCTCAGGATATCATTGAGAACGCAGGTTAGTACTGTACGCAAATTATTTAGAATGGTGTAAATACATTAAATAATCAATCTCCATGTTTCTGCACTCGTTTACAAAAGCACATTTTGCATCTTTCATTCAATGTGAGAATTAATGTGAGTCAAGTAATGACTATACGGAAACAGTGGTGGTCTGCTGGGGTGCATGGTTGCTTGGTTAGCACTTTTGCCTCGCATCTCCAGGGTAGGGGGTCGATTCCCACCTCCGTCCTGTGGGTGCAGTGTTTGCATGTTCTCCCCATGCTCTGGGGGTTTCCTCTGGGTACTCCAGTTTCCTCCCCCAGTCCAAAGACTTGTTGATGGGTTGGCACCCCGTCCAGGGTGTGCCCCAGCTGCAGGCTCCCCTCAATCCTGTATAGGATAAGCGGTACAGAAAATGAATGGATGGTGATCTGCTTAGGAATAATTAGTGGGCTGTGATTCAGAGAGGCAAAGATAACACTCTAAATTCATTCATTCATCTTCAGAAAACACTTTATCCTGATCATGGCCGCTGTGGGTTATGGAGCATATCCCAGAAACACTGGGTGTGAGGCAGGAATACACCCTGGATGGGATGCCTGTCTATTGCATGGCACCATGCACACACATACTCACACACTCATATACACCAAAGGGCAATGTAGAGTTGCCAATTCACCTACCGGCATGTTTTTTTGGAGGTGGAGGAAACCGGAAAACCAGGAAGAAACCCATGCAGACATAGAGAGAACATGTGAAACTCCACACAGACAGTAACCTGAGCTCAGAGGTCTAGTTGCTGAATTCTGTGCAAACATTGGAAGCATGTGGTAGAGGAAGAAATACAGTATAGTAGATTTTAAGGCCAATCATGGGCCAGTGCATCCTGTCCCAATGGGTTATCCAGCTTCAGTGGAAGAACCACAATCGTGAAAGTGCTGAGTTGGCATTGCTTGTGCCTCACCAAACCTTTCTGGACAGCACATCCATAGCACCCTTGTACAGCCCAGGAACATTAGATGCTCTCAGTGGATGTCCACCTGAGGAGCTTCTGCAAAAGGTGGAGTGAGATGTCCAACCTCGTCCTGATGACTGATATATCTGACTGTCACAATGCTGTCTGAGAGAACCAACTGGGTGTGAGGCAGGAATACACCCTAGATGGGATGCCTGTCTATCGCATATTAACACACTCATACACACCAAAGGGCAATGTAGAGTTGCCAGTCCACCTACTGGCATGTTTTTTTGGAAGGTGGAGGAAACCGGAAAACCAGGACGAAACCCATGCAGACACGGGGAGAACATGTGAAACACCACACAGACAGTAACCTGAGCTCAGGATAAAACCTGGGATCCTGGAGCTCTGAGACCGCAATGCTAGCCACTGCACCACAATGCCACTGCAAAGCAGATTTATTTTAAATATATATAGGCAAGAATTTCAGATTTAAAAAAATATTTGAGATATATTTTTAGGCACTTAGGAACAATATATAAATGCCTGAAAATAATATGGAACAGTGATGCATATAGTATCTGGGTCAGTATTCTTCTAAGAGAGACTGAAATGTTTGAATAAAAATGGAAACCTTTGCAAACATTTTTGTGATTGGTGGGATATGAAATAGACACCAGTTACAGTCAATCCTATAACAAATTTAAAAAAACTGTCATTTATACAGGGATTCTATGGATATTTCAGTATAGTCTTTCACAATTAATAGTAATTAATAATTAAAAAAAAACACACAAAAACAATTAATAATAAAAAACTGGATAGGTACAACTATTTTAATATGTACTTCATATATGATTTATGAGTTCTACTGTTACCTTTGGAGTTAAATATTCCAACCTAGTAAAAAAGAAAGAAAACAAAGAAAACAGCCTGTTGCCTTTTCTTCATCCTGATTGCATCTAATATTAAACATTTGGAAGCTATTACGTGCCATGCAGCAAAGAAGGCGAAGTATTTATGACATGCAGCTATTTTCTCTTTATTTTTCTTTTGATGTCTATCTGCTTTATTTTCCAAGAGCAAAATAAGATTGAAATTGCAACCATGCACAGCATTTAATAGTAATGAGCAGGGAGACTGCGGCCCATACAGGCCTACAGGAAGAGCCATCGCTTTGGCTGAACCTCCACCATCAGCCCCAAAACAGCAAAACTTCCCTTCAAGAATAAACCTTCTGTTCTGGACCACTGGTGTGTGTCTCTCAAACTACAGAGGTTATAGGAACAGAGCTTCTGTATGAATTACAAATGAGAACGGGATTGCCAACTTTTGGACCTTCTGAGACTTAACGTACTGTAAAACATTGCAGCAGACTGAACTTTGTGTCTTAACTTCAGTCATTACATTGAATGCACAACAACCACAAGTATTTCATTGCTTTTTCCACTTTTATTTCTCTGTTAAAAACATTACTGGTGAAATAAAGTTCTAAAGCGCTAAAATGTATTACGATTATTAATGTTAAATGTAAAAAATTCTGTTGCGTGTAAAAATTATACTTTTATTTATTATTACCATATAACCCTTTAAATCTTTGAGCCATGTGCAACATAATGGTGTTATTAGATACCACAATCCCTATGATGTTAATAGAGCGACTAAGCAAAGTGAATTGCAGCACAGGTGGTATTCATTGCACATAAATATGAAGAGAACTTCAGTGGGCCGGGTAAGAGGAAATATTTGTGGTCTTGGGTGGTCCTTTTTCAGAGGTTGTCCACTCTGTAAGCCTCTAATAACAACTGGAATTAAAATGGACACTGGAAAATATTTGATCACACAAAATTTCAAGACAGAATTACCCCATTAGTGAAGCAAAGGCCATTAAGAAAATGGGTGCTGTCATGTCTGATAAGTGTGAGCATATTTGTGTGCAAGATCCTGTCATAGTGAAAACAGGAGAAGGAAAGTGTCGAGAGTCAAGCAACACTGGGATCATGCTCATGTATTTATTTTGCTTGGTTTAAATTGTCAGATATTATAGCTTGCACTTGATCAAAGTGATCTTTATCCATGACGCACTGAAGTTCAGTATGTTTATTCTCACACTCTCTCAGGTGTACATAACGCTTGCCAGAAGGGCATAGATTAAATTCAAACTTAAACACTAATAGCATAGATTTAAAAAAAAAAAAAAAAAACTCTGAACATAATTCTGACCTTTGCAACTTTACATACAAATTGTGCTGTGCAATTTGTTACAAATTTGCAAGTGCCAAACCATATTACAGTAAATTCAAATAAATATTGCTCAGTATGTCACAGTGCATGTTATTAGGAAAAAGTCTACATTCATTCATTCATTAATCTTCAGTAATTGCTTTATCCTGGTCAGTGTCAAGGTGGATCCAAAGCCTATCCCAGGAACACTGCGTACAAAGCAGGAATACACCCTGGATGCACACATATATTCACACACTTGTTCACATCTAGGGACAATTTCGCATGGTCAATCAACTTACTGGCATGTTTTTGGGACGTGGGAGGAAACTGAGAACACGGAGGAAACTGAGAACACAGAGGAAACATGGACGCAGAGAGAACACGTACAGAAACGCCACCTGAGCTCTAACCCAATTCAGGATCGAAGCAGCGACCCTGGAGATGTGAGGTGGCAATGCTACCTACTGCACCACCGTGACACATCTAAATGTCTACAGGAGAAGAAATGTTCACATAGCGCCATCTTCTTATTTAAAATGGTTTAATTGTTTTTAGGTTACTTCATGTCTATTAGATGTTAATTCAGACTAAAATAGTTAGGTTTGTTCATGACAGATTTAGGACAGATGTACAGATGTTCTGTATGATCAGCCAGTACTTTAGTGTAGAAAATATTTCAAATAAATAATAACATAAAGTGTAAATGTATAAATTAGGAAGCACCCTGGTTTCCATTCGCCAATCCAAGCCACCATAAAGTCGCCCACTGTGCAAAGGAAGAGAATCAACTTAAAAGTGTTGGTATTACCATTACCTAACATAATGGTAACCAATCAAAATAAAGCTTTACAAACTATTTCAGAGCCCTGTGAAGAAGAAAATGTCCCACTCTAATTTAGCAACAACACAAGGAGGAATTGGAAAATAATGCCTTTTGATGGGTGTTCCAATAGACAACCATCTACAGACGCAAGGTGGAAGGTATTTAGGAAGATGAGCTCACTGCATGAACAAGAAATAAATAAGTGGTGACATGATTAGAGCAGAGAAGGACATGAACGCTAAAGATAAAAGCTTAAACATCTGTGTTCTATGGTTATAGAGTAAATGTGTGGCAAATATTACATACATTTCCATGGTTCTCAGTAAGATCACAATATTGTGTTTAACAGAGAATAGTGTGTTTACCTGAACTGGTCTTATCAGAGAGAGTTTTAAAATCAACCATGGCATTCCTAGTGCATTATGTATATGAAATGTGTTATTATGGGATAGTCTCTCAACTTAGATGAAAATACAACTGACTAGCATAAAATTAGTTTAGTATGGAACTTAGGATGTAACCCCAGATAACTGCCAGGAAGGTATGCCAAATCTCTCTGCCCATTTGGGACAGTGAGAATCACTGGACATTTTGTTGTGCACATGTGCACGAATGCCATGAACTTCACAAAGGAAGGTATTTTTTTAATAAATACCATTGTCATACAGTCATCTTTCCCTGGAGCCTTCTTGCCAAGTTCTCACCACGCTGGTTCTGAATGACCTGGCCGCATTCATAAATACATATATACAAAAGTAGTGTTCATTAATTAAGGTTCACTCCTATTTCACTTTACTAAGAATGAGAAGAACCTGGATAATGCATACTACATTGTCATGAGGAACTGATACACCTTCGGAGTTAACGGGTAAGGTCTTTGGACATGACTGCCGCACCCCATTGGGAGCAGCAGTACAGGCTTCCTGGAGTGGCATCCAGCCATCCCTGGTGTGCGAGCAGGACTCTGAAGTCTAGTTGCTGAATTCTGTGCAAACACTGGAAGTATCAGTGCTGGAGGAAGAAATACTTATAGTAGATGGTAAGGCCAATCATGGGCCAGTGCATCCTGTCCTAGTGGGGTGTCCGGCTCCACTAGAAGAACCACAATCGCGAAAGTGTTGAGTTGGCATTGCTGATGAGGTCCACTTGTGCCTTGTCAAACCTTTCTGGACAGCACAACCATAGCACCATTGTACAGCCCAGGTACATTAGATGTTCTCAGTGAGGCTAACCATGGATGGCCACCTGAGGAGCTTCTGCACAAGGTGGAGTGAGATGTCCAACCTCGTCCTGACTGATCTGACTGTCACAAAGATGTCTGAGAGAACCAACACATGGCGAAAAACTTGAGGGCCAGATGGACTCCCCCAGTTCCAGCTGGTTGATGTGTTCTGAACTCACACTAGAGCTACACGTACCCTATGCCCCTGTGCACACATTTCTCTCCAGCCATTAAAAGAGGCGTCCATGGTGACTATCAGCCTCTGTTCAAGAGGGAACAAGATTCTTGGGTGAGGCCAAGAGCCCTAAAACTTTGGGGGCTGGTGGCAGAATTAGAGTTTGTATCCCTCTGATATTGTCATCAAGACCCCCTGATATGATGTATGATGTTGTTTAGAGAAAAAATACAAGTCAAATGGTGTCATAAGCCCAAAGATTATTCTTATATTGCTATAGTGATAAATGTAATATTCTCATTAAAATTACATAATTCATATTTAGGTAACACTCTTTTCTATATGAGACAGAACAATACCCAGTTAATGTTTTGTTTTAATATATACTAGATTCTTTTAAACCTCTCATCATCGTCTTTGCCTGGCAGTGGTTTTAAAAGAACTATCAAAGTTTATCTGGTAAGAATATTATGGTTAAATCAGTGTTTAATGTTTGGCCAATTCTGAAAGTTTCCCCAAGTGATTTGTGGTGTGGAAAGCAGAATATGTTTTATTATGCTGGCTGCATCTCATTCCAACACTATAACCACATCCCTGTGTGATGTGAGAGGTGATTAGTATAACAGTAACTCAGATTTCCAGTCAGGATTCTTCTGACATCATACAAATATAAAAATGTGCTGTTGTGTCTCAAATATGAAAAAAACATTTTTTTAAGGATATTTTAAATGTTAGAAGTTAGTATATATTTATGTTTGTTGGTTCTTTGTTTCGAAAATATGAAATACAAGTTCAAGAGGACTGACACTGTCCTTTCCCCTTCAGTGAATTGCTTTTTTCTGCTTTTTTAAGAAAAAAAGGAAAAAGGCAAAATGGATAGCAGATGGGTTTAATAGGGACTTTCATCTATTGTTACACATGTACACACTACTCCAAGTGCATAATACTGTGGTGTAACATTTTTTTCACATAATCACAGCGAATAAAGACTTTTTATTGTACTTGCCCAACACTTGTGGAAATGTGAAACATGTTTAGGACACACATGGGGACAGTGTTTTTGGCTGGGGCATATGGGTAATGGACATGGGGCAAGGTATTGCTGGCTGGCATGAACTGAGGTGTGAGCTAGACCTAGGTGAGCTAGGCATGTAACGTGATTATGTGATCACGGTAGGGCCGGTACGGCCGGTCTTCTCTTTGAGCTTTGAGATCCTCAGAGCAATGTCCACCAACGGTGCGAGCATGACCTAACGAAGACAAATAACATGCCGTAAGTAAGTAAAACATTATTTTAAAATGTGAATAACAAACTACAGAAATGTAAAGCAGGCCCTAATTTATTCTCCTCATCTCACTATGAAGTGATTTTTATGGTTTTATCACATCCTTGCTCCTTTCTATTGCCTGTTTAACTGCCCTCTACGTTCATTCTTAGATTGCAAGTTAAGCTCTGGTATTAAATGAGAAACTGAGGCTGCTGCAGGAACTAAAAAATAAAGCATGGCCCAGTTTTGCAGTCTCCATTTACACTGATTACTTTTGATGCTGATTGTTTAAGACAGGTTAATTGTCCTCTGATCAGCCTGATCAGATATAATTCTACTCAAAAGAGGAGTGCAGAGCCTCACCTGCTGTGTGCGCTATTAGGATTGTGCCACAGTCATCAACATCATCATCCAGCTGTCTCTAAGCAGTCACTTATGTTTCAAGCACTCATCTATGTTTCAAATTTGTACAATCAATTTGTCCTTGTTGATAAGAGAATGAACTAATTCCTAAGGAATGCTTCTTGGATTTACAGATATGATTATAATGAGATTTTACAGTGCTGAGATTTGGTAAAAATGTTTTTGTTGTAGTAAGTAGCTTGGCCTTAGACATTTTAACATTACTCCTATAGGTGTCCCAACGCTGGAACATGGCAAAATACATGGCCACTCATTAAAAATGTCTGTTCAAGTGACAATCAGGAATGACTGTAACTGGTTTTAATGCTTTTTAGCCTTAATATCACACCCAATGAAATGTACAATAGGTATGATCTGTTAAACTCATCTCTAGGACAGTCTTCGGCCTTTAAAAGCATAGCTCCACTCCAGTGTCTACCTGTGGGTCCTGATAGATCTTCTGAGGATCCTTCTCATAGCTGTCTATGTAAAGTCTGATGGTTGCACCAGCGCTGCCTGTCCCACTGAGACGGAAGATGATTCGTGAACCGTCGGTAAAGATGATCCTCAGTCCCTGGAAGGCAGGAAACAAAGGTCACGGTGGTTTTGGGAAATATAAAAATTCAGATTCCTTTCGGATTCCTATTTTTAATGAAATGGCAGTCTTGGTTACCTCATGCTGTCAAGAAAGCTAAATTTAAAAAAAAAAGGGCTGACTGTTAAATCAAGCCTACGCAACGACTTATTATTTTTTAACAAACTGTGCATAATAATGCATAATGCATAATGTGGAACATTTAAACACATCAGTAGGTAAGACAGGGAGGCACGGTGGCAGAGCAGGTAGCATTGTCACTTCACCGTGTTCCTGGTTTGAGCCTGATCTCTGTGTGGAGTTTCACATGTTCTCCCCATGTCCATATGGGTTTCCTGTGGGTTCTTCAGTTTCCTCCCATGTCTCCAAAAACATGCCAGTAGGTAGATTGGCTAGTCTAAACTGCCCTACATGAGATTGGCATCTCATTCAGGGTATATTCCTGCCTCATGCCCAGTGTTCCCAGGATAGGCTCCTGGAAAGAACATGTGAAACTCCACACAGACAGTAGCCCAAGCTCAGGATTGTACTGGGACCCTGGAGCTGCAAGGTGGCAACGCTACATTCTGCACCACCGCACCACCCACTGTCAAATATTATGCGATATAATATGAATGTTATGAAACAAACTACATGGGACTTTCTGAGAGTGTGTTCTTGTTTGGTTATTACATGTTGACTGGTTTAGAATGGTCTTCTGGCCCATCTCTTCAGCTTACCTGTCCCTTTGAGACACTGCCATCCACAGGATCTGTATATTCAAAGTTATCAGCTTTCTCCACCTCATATGTTTTATCTCCTGAGGAGAACTTCTGCCCAACAAAGGCTTTATCAAACATGGTCTCCTGCAGGTCGGCAATCATCTTATTAGCGGCATCTGAGTCGACCTCCTCATAATCATATCTACAACAGAGTCAGCAGGAAAATCACCAAGAGCCAGCTTAATTTATTTAAATAAGCATCAGTATTACAAAGGCTTCTTTTAATTGCATGTGCACATAATGCTTTTTCTATGTGATTTTTGCCACTTCCCAAGAGAGATTTTCATGGCCTATTTATCAATTCCAACACCAGAGGGCATCAATATGTAGAAACAAATTTTAAAGCTATAGAAATAAATTCCTAAACACACACACACACACACATGTTAATTCATTCATCTTCATTAACCATTTTATCTTGATGAAGGTTTACACTGGATCCATCCTGAAGACACAATGCAGGAACATACCTACCATTTCTGGGTTTCACTCATCATAAACTTTACCAATAATAACAAAAATATGGTCATGGCTCAGTCACCTTGTGAAGAAGTTCCTACCAAACTTCTGCCAGTGTTCTTTCAAGATGTCCTCCACACTCTGCTTACGGCTGGCCACAATAGACAGCCAAGCGAGCACAGCCCAGAGGCCATCTTTCTCCCGGATATGATCAGACCCTAACAGACAAAAGACCTGCATGGTCAGAGTGAGTGCAACAGGTGACACAAAACTCACGTTAGCATTAACAGTAACAACTAACAACTGAAGTCCAGCACCAGGATCATCAAACGGTGGTGAGCAGGCTTTATCCCACACTGCAAAAATAATACCTTACCAAGTGACGATATCTTGAATATAGTCAAATTTATTGAGTATTTCCTATTACAAGGTTACAATAAACCAAACATAAGATTATTAAACCTATTTCTAGACATTTTTAGTCACTTCAGGCTTTACATTTTCTTGTTCTGTTGGCAGATAATTTTGTTAATTTTAAGCATTTATTTCTAGAAAGACACAAAATGATCTGCCAGTAGAACAAGAAACTGTAAACCCTGAAATGAAATAGGTTGAAAAATCTTATATTTGGTTAATTGTAATCTTATAATAGTAAATACTAGATAATTCTGACTATATTCAAGATATTTTCACTTGCTAAGATGTCATTTTATGCAGTGCATCTTTTTACAGTTACATTAACATCTGTATAAAAATAAAATTAAAAAAAATTACTGAATACTGTCCTACTCATACTGTCCTCTTGGGCTCATGTGGGTGGTACTGATGGGAAATCTGGCTCTTTTAAGCAATCATTTGGCTCAGATCACCAATAAGAGCTGACTCCTATGACTCCAAAATGAATCATTGCCTTTTTGCTCTAAAACGAACAAAGTTTGCAATATTTTGACCAGTCATTGTGTTCTTTGCGTAACAATTGCTAAATAAGATTTGACTTCAGTGTATAACATATCGAGCATGGCTTTTTAAAAATAAACTGTACTTGTAAAAGTAGTTTTAATGTCAATTACCTTTGAATGTTTCTCAAATAAATATGTAAAAACAGATATTTCTTTTTACCATGTTACTTTTTGCTCTTTTTTCCACCCTATTTTCTGTGACTGAATAATGGCAAGCACTACATGTAGTCAACTACACAGCACATGAACACAGATGGAATAAGTCTGCATAATGTAACATTGATAACATTTTTTACCCAATACATTATTATTTTCAAACACTGCAATTAGCAATGTTGACGTGTGTGTGCCACAAAGGATTGCGTGATTGGGTGAGAGTGTCCATGAATCAGGAGTATGAATGAGTGAGTGTCTGAGGTGTTGACATGTTTAGGTTGGGAGATGTAGAGCAGCCTCTGGCCCAAACATTTCTCACTCTGCTAGAATTCAGCTCCATGTCAGAACTAATTGATGAGCCCTGATTTAGTGTAGTCAAATTGCACTTGAATTATTACAGTCATAATCTATATACCAGACGTAACATATGGATTTGTGGATTCCACTCACCAGTGCCAAAGCTCTCTTCCCCACACAGAGAGAGTTTGCCAGCATCCATCAGGTTCCCAAAGAACTTCCAGCCTGTGGGGGTTTCATACAGCTGCATCTTCAAAGCTTTGGCCACACTGTCAAACACAACCAATCAATATGCAGGTACTATACTAAATGCATGCAAATATCACTCCAGAGATGTGCCCTAAGGTTTATTATGAGAGGAATGTCTGTAATGTCTCGATTGTAATACACTTAGCTATAAAATGGCTCCAGTAAAATAAAGCAGGCTGGTCTTACTTGTCTAGGGCACCACTGGTGGGCATGCTGCGTGCCAGACCTTTAACACCAGTTTTCTGGAAGTATGGGATGCAGGTGATGTTGGCACCAATCACTGCTACAGAGTCAGAAGGATTTACGAAGAATCCATGCTTACCAAGAATCATGTTACGATCCTAAAGCAAAGGGCAGAACATAAGGGTGTGATACTGAGTCATCCTTAGATACTGATAAATAATACATCAATCTATACTACTGTGAATTGGGAAGTCTGGCAATTTAGAGATGATGTTTATTTAATACATTGTGACTCATTAAATATGGATGAATGAAATAATTCTATAATCCTTACTAGAAATTACTATATGTTTTTTCATAGTGAAACAACTGTAAGTTTCATAAAAAGAGATTTTAGACCTATTTAAGCAACCAGTAAATTCATACAGTCACAGCAAAACTTTATAGTAACAAGTAGCCAGTGAGTTTTTCATTAGCTGTTGTCTTCAATGACTCCATAACCTGATCTGGTGGAAAGGCATTTTGTCAGATTAGGTAAGATTAGGTATCTATTTATTTTTCCTGCTTAAATTAAACCGTTATGAGAGATTTCCTTCCCCTCCCTATTAATAGAACCAGACTTGTTTTGCAGACGTTCCACAACATTAAACATAACTATAAATAGATAAATGTATAATTTGTCATTCTTTAACGAATAAAACAAGCTCATTTTGGCAAACTGTTGTGGTGTACGAGCAATAAAACACTTCAGGGTGTGCTTTTATTGGATAATAAGTAACTTAGGGGTGGTAACAGTAAATATGTTTCATGTTGTGCCACATCACACCACCCCATTGTTGATTATTTTCCTGTAACAGCACACCCTATTGCATTTTATTTCTTTTCCTATCAGTTGATAAATCTAAAACTAAGATTAAAAATATGTAAATTTTTACATATGTAAATATGTAAACAAATGGTAGATGAGTGTAAGAATGCTATCTGCTATGAGATTTTCAGGCAAGACTTTCATAATTAATTTTAAAAAATGGTGTTCATGCCTCCAGTACAGTTCCAGAAACTAACAGACTCTATGTCAAGGCACTTTGTTCTGGGTGCTTGTGGTGGCTCAACACCTTACTAAGACACTTGTCTAAACTGGTTTTCCCTTTAATTGGACACCCATGTGTGTATATATACAGTAAAGATGCAAAATATTATTTACTGATAATACTGATCACAATATGGCGGATATGTCGGTAGCCTGCAAATTTGCAAACAGGAAAATCTCAACAAGTTTTATTGTGAGGCCTCACTGACCATCTCAGATAATCCAGTTAAAAGTTTCCTCAAATTAAGACTGGCCAGTGTTTTACTGTGACACATAACAAGGTCAGTTTGTATATTGCAAGGTTTATCACAGTATTCTGCATCAATATAATTTCAATATGCTGTTATTGTCAACACTGTGTACCCCTAATATAGAAATAACATCATCAGATTAATGGGAATTGAAAAGTATGAACACGTACGCCATCACCATCAAAAGCTGCTCCAAAGTCATATTCGCCTCCCTTCATCGTTTTGACCAGGTCAGCAGCATAGGTCAAGTTAGGGTCTGGGTGGTGACCCCCAAAGTCCTCAGAGGGCACACAGTTCACAGCGGAGTTGGCAGGGGAGCCCAACTCCTCACACACAATCTTCTTCACATAGGGGCCCACCACTGTCAGAATGAAGGAATGAATGAAAAACATTCTCAAAACTTGGCCATTCTTAAATTATGTCTGAAAAAATAATTATCATACATCATAATCGTTCACAATACTAAGACATATAGATATATCTCAGCTACAATTTAGCTTGTGAAAGCAAAGCTGCGTAAAAAATTTCATGAAAGTTAAAGTCTCAATTCTTGATTTATGTACATATTTTTTGATAAAGAAAAAAGCTTTCATAGAGCTATATTCCATTCAATTGTACTACAGTGAAGCTCTATTCTATTACATTTGACTGGAATGAAGCTCTTTTCTATTCAACTGCACTGCAGTGAAGCTCTATTCTAAGCTATTATACTGTAACAAAACTATTCTACGTTTTACTGTAATAAAGCTCTATTCTATCCAGCTGTATTTTAAAAAAGCTCTATTTTATTCAGTTGCACTTCAGTGAAGCTCTATTCTATTCAGCAGTACTGTAATGAAGCTCATTTCTATTCAGTTATACTTAAGTAAAGCTCCATTCTATTCAGTTTTACTGTAATGAGGCTCAATTCTATTTACTCTTCTCCAAAAATATTGGAACAGCAAGGCCAATTTTTTTTGTTTTTGCTGTACACTGAATTCCTTTGTATTTGCTAAACATTTGGGTTTGAGATCAAAAGATAAATATGAGAGCTTTCATTTCCTGATATTTACATCTAGATGTGTTAAACAACTTAGAACATGGCACCTTTTGTTTGAACCCACCCATCTTTCAAGTGATTAAAAATATTGGAACATGACTGACAGGTGTCTCGTGTTGCCCAGGTGTGCCCTGTTAGATGGATTGTTTAAACAGTTAATAGCTCTGAATATCTACTCTTGGTTTGAGCCCTGGGTTTCACCTGTGAAGCCTGCATTTGTTAAAAATTATAAACTAACAAAGACCACAGAGTTGTCTATGGGAGAAAAGCAAGCTTTTGAAGCTGAGAAAAGAGGAAAAATCAGAGCCTTTGCAAAAGCATTGGGCATGGCCAATATAACAATGTGGAATGTCCTGAAAAATAACGAAACCACTGGTGTACTAACAACCAGACATCAAACAGGTTGGCCAAGGAAAACAACAGAAACATTGATTACAGAAACATTGTGAGAGCTGTGAAGAAAAACCACAAAAAAAGTTAGTTACATCACCAACAACCTCCACAGGGCAGGGGTGAAGGTATCACAATCCACTATTCGAAGAAGACTTTGAGAGCAGAAATATAGAGGCCATACCACAAGGTGCAAACCTTTCATCAGCAGTAAGACTCAATAGGCCAGACTGGAATTCGCAAAGAAATACAGAGATGAGCCACAAAAGTTCTGAAACCAAGCTACCAAAAGTGATGGAAAGGCCAACGTGTGGAGACTGAAAGGATCTGCTCATGATCCAAAACATACAAGCTCAAAGGTCAAGCACAGTGGAGGTAGTGTCATAGCTTGGGCTTGCATGGCTGCTTCTGGAACGGACTCACTAATCTTTACTGATAATTTAACTCATGATGGTACCAGCAGTGAATTCAGATGTCTACAGAAACATTCTGTCTGCCAATTCACAGAGAAATGCATCCCATCTAATTGGGAGGAACTTCATCATGCAGCAAGACGATGACCCAAAACACACTGCCAACACAACAAAGGACTTCATCAGGGGAAAAAAGTGGAAGGTTTTAGACTGGCCAAGTCAATCACCAGACTTTAACCCAACTGAGCATGCATTTCAGCTCCTGAAGCGGAGACTGAAGGTAAAAAAAAAACCTAAAACAAACAACATCTGAAAGAAGCTGTGGTACACACCTGGAAAAGCATCACAAAAGAAGTATGCAGCAGTTTGGTGATATCAGTGGATCGCCAGCTCGATGGAGTTATTGCAAGAGATATACAACCAAATATTAAGTGTTATTTACATTAATACTATCTGTTCCAATATTTTTGCTCAAATGAAAATTTGGTGGTGTGCCACCAAGGTGCCATGTTCTAAGTTGTTTAACACATCTAGATGCAACTATTGTGAAATGACAGAAGAATTCTGATCTACTGTCTCATATTCATCTTTTGATCTCAAACCCAAATCTCTTCAGTGTATAGCAAATACATGTAAATAAATAAAGAAAGAATTGACCTTGCTGTTCCAATACTTTCAGAGAGGACTGTAGTGGTACTGTAATGCAGCTCTATTCTATTTAGTTGTACTGTAATGCAGCTCTATTCTACTTGGGTGTACTGTAATGCAGCTCTATTCTAGTTAGTTGTACTGTAATGCAGCTCTATTCTACTTGGGTGTACTGTAATGCAGCTCTATTCTAGTTAGTTGTACTGTAATGCAGCTCTGTTCTACTTGGGTGTACTGTAATGCAGCTCCATTCTATTTAGTTGTACTGTAATGCAGCTCCATTCTATTTAGTTGTACTGTAATGCAGCTCTATTCTATTTAGTTGTACTGTAATGCAGCTCTATTCTATGCAGTTATACTCTATTCTATATTCTATGCAATTGTACTGAAATAAAGCTCTATTATTTTCTATACTTTTTTATTTTACTGTAAGAACATCTATGTCTATTCTACACAGTTTTTCTTAAATCTGAGTCCTCACCTCCATGCATTGCATCTAACCGGACATTGATGTGATTAGGTCCAGAGAGTAAGTTCTTCAATGCAGCAAAGTCAAAGATGTCCCTGAGCATCTCTGCATATGACTCCACTGAGTCCACAATCTCCACTACAGCAGATCAAAGATAAAACTGTCGTTAAAAAAACCTGTTGCAATAAACATAAAATGAACCAGTGGAATGTAACTGGATCTGAGATTTCACCTGTGAATGACTTGAAAGTTTCCACTTCAAATGTCTGTTTGCCAATAGTAGACAAATCCACCTTGATCTCTGGGCAGATGTGGTACTCTTGGAGGCTTTTGCTGATCTCAAAGATTTTATTAGTAATGCCCTCTGGAGCAGGTCCTGGATGGACAAATTTTACGGGTTAGAATGTGTAATAAAATCTGTTTTTCGGAGATATCGTGAGCATTGCAATATCTTTTTATAACATTTTTATGTTTTTATAACATTACAAACTGATTAGCAGCTTATTTCATGATTAAAATTTGGTATGGAATCTTACTAAGATAAAATGTGATCTGGCCATCAGTAGAACCGTTTTTACTAGGTAGATTATTTAGCGTGCATGTTTGATGCAAAGCCGTCATATAACCTGCTACAACACGCGGTTATCTCATGGATAAACAGTTAGAGAGAAAATACAGATGCTAGCCAGACTTAGGGACAGAACACCACATCTCATAGCTGAAACCTTGGCAAGCCACTGGCTTACTTTTTGTCAAGGGCACAAATATAATGTGCTACATTAGAAACTTTGTTAGAAGAGGAAAATAATCATTAGTTTGTCTCTTAGTTTGCATTATTGTACTTAACTAGCTAACTAGCTTGCCATATGTTATTACATCACGTTAATTACCACTTTTTAGTAAAGCCAATTAGGTTTCTGGGCAGCCAAAACATGGGACTGGGCAGCATACTGAAGCTTTTACTTGCCTGGTAATAATACTAATGAATGTGTGATTTGGCCTGCCCTACGTAACTGACCATGGTCCAACATATGGGTCCAACATATGGGTCCAACATAGAAGTAGTGGAGACAGCAAACGCTGGACTCAAATATCCAGAATGCAATGCACCTACACTCAACAGGCACTTTAATAGGAATACCTGTACACCTGTAAAATCATGCAGATACAGATCAAGCTTCAGTTAATGTTCAGATCAAACATTAGAATAGGGAAAAAGTGTGATCTCTGTGACTTTAACTGTGGTATGCTTGTTGGTGCCAGATGGGCTGGTTTGAGTATTTCAGAAACTGCTGATCTCCTGGGATTTTCACACAACAGTCTCTAGAGTTTACATAGAATGGTGCGGGAAAAAAACACTGAGTGAGTGACAGTTCTGTGGATGGAAACAACTCGTTGATAAGAGAGGTCAGAGGAAAATGGCCAGATTGGTTTGACCTGCCAGGAAGGATATAGTAACTCAAATAATCACTCTTTACAAACATGGTGAGCAGAAAAGCATCTCAGAATGCACAAAACATTGACCCTTGAAGTGAGTGGGCTACAACAGCAGAAGACTACATTGAGTTCCATTCCTGTCAGCCAAGAACAGGAATCTGAGCCTATCATGGGCACAGACTCATCGAAACTGGACAGATGAAGATCAGAAAAAAAAAAAAAATCACCTGGTCTTTTTCTAATCTTCAACCGTCCAGTTTCGTTGAGTCTGTGCCCACAGAGCTGTTGCTCACTAAATGTTTTTTGTTTTTCACACCATTCTGTGTAAGCTCTAGAGACTGTTGTGTGTGAAATTCCCAGGAGATCAGCAGATTATGAAATCCTCAAACCAGCCCATCTGGCACCACCATCTTTTTCCCCATTCTGAGGTTCGATGTGAAAATTATCTGAAGCTCTTGACCTGTAACTCCATGATTTTATGTGCTGCTGCCACATGATTGGCTGATTAGATAACTGCATAAGCAGATCATTGGTCTGCATATTTGATTTGGTACTGTTTTTATGCCGGATGCCCTTCCCGATGCAACCCTCCCTGATTTTATCCGGGCTTGATACCGGCACTGCGAGCGCACTGTTGCACTTATCCCCAGTGGCTGGGGTTGGTTCCCTGGCCAGGAATTGAAACCAGGCCGCAGTGATGAGAGCGCTGTGGCCTACCCACTAGTCTTCCAGGGACCCCATACTAGAAATTATACCATGCTATAAGACATAGTGGCATTTTAAATTACAAGGTGTGAACATCCTACATCCAAGCCTCTTGTACCTCCATTGGAGATGTTATACTTGATGCCAAAGTCCCCACTAGGACCACCAGGATTGTGGCTGGCTGTTAGAATGATTCCTCCGACGGCTTTTAATTTGCGGATTACACAGGACACTGCAGGCGTAGACATGATCCCATTCTGCCCGATAACCAGTCGGCCAATCTGGAACAGGAAGAGTGAGAGAAATCAAGAATGAAGTTCACACATAATCCTGAACTTTTTATTAATGTGATCTAAGCACAAAACATTGACACTATTAACTGTTTCAGCAACAGATATAAATAAAATAAACTGTCACCGAGTTAAAGGATACACTATATTATATTACTTATTACAGAATTTCTATTTTTTATACTTCTATTTTTTCAGAACCATGCTGATGGATATGGAGCCAGTGTACTGAAAGAGGCTAATAACAAAACAGATGAACACTGAGTTAAAGATTCATGTTTCAAATGAGAAATCTGTGGCTCCTGAAGTTAAAATAGAAAAATCCACCCCGAATTACTTGCATATTAATCTTTCAGTGGGGCAGTGGTGGCTCAACAGTTAAGACTCTGGGTTACTGATCAGAAAGTTGGGGTTTAAAGCCCCAGCACCGCCAAGCTGCTACCATTGGGCGCTTGAGCAAGGTCCTTAACCTTAAATCTCTGCTCCAGGGGTGCTGTATCATGGCTGACCCTGCGCTCCTTCCTAACAAGCTGGCATACGCGAAGAAAAGAATTTCACCATGCTGTAATATATATGTGACAAATAAAGACTTCTTCTTCAATGGTGTTTAGTTTATAGCAAAATTCTGAGTTGACATTTTTATTTTTTATTTTTTGTTAAATCGGCATGATGGTCTTCACTTTGGTTTGGTTTCCTACATTACCAACAATGCTATTAAACTATCTGTTGATATGCTCTTGTGGCACCAGTACAACTTAGTCTTTGTTTCATCTCTACCTAAAGACAGTGATGCAGCAGAGCTTTAATCCTTTAGTCTGTCCAGCTCTCTCAAGTCCTTATTTGCACACTGTGCTAAAACAGATAAGGATCCATGAAGACCATGTTTCCCAGATTTCCCTCAGGGATCAATTAAGGACATCAATATACAAAAATACAGCCTCAGCCAACAAATTAGCACCAGAATCACTAAGCTCATCACAAATATTTCAATATAAACATATAGTATTTAAAGTATTTCAAAGTGATGTTTTCCTTAACACTTTAATGAACCCTGTAAAAACCCTGGAATTAAATACATCAGTGATTGGGGATAGTTGGAACATGTATGACGTTCAAGGACACTTTTGTATGTGGATTGCAACGTGACAACAGTCACGCCTCCTTTGCGCATGCGCAGCAGCACCACACACACCAACTGCGGAAGCGCGAGCTCCATTCTGGTTCAATCCTGAATTGCCCTCTATTCCACATATATCGCACTACCTCATATTTGTTATTTACTACCCTTTGTAGTGTGCAAGCGTAGGGACTGGGGAGGCATTTGGAGAGCTGTGCATTGTTGTAAACACACTTCCTTAACTGCAACAGTGTGTGTAATGTTGTAGCTGACCGAGCTGCTGAGAGAAACATGAGAGAGTCGCTTTTCATGTAGCCAAGCCTTGAAATGTCAAAGGTGTCTCTTTGCCTTGGAGACATCTCCGTAAAGATCACAGAGGTCATTCAGTACAGCTGAGCCCATAGCCTATAGCTCTCTGAAAGCATCCCATGTTATTAGCAGTCATAACAATATAACAGAAGTTTGGAGAGTATGACAGTGTGCACGAGCCGCAGAATTTGATGCAAAAGTGGTGGGAAATGTGTTCACTTGAAGTGTGTGAAGTAACACTTACTTTTGCGGAAGAGACACTCTTCCACAGAGATGCAGCTAGCACTGAGTGTTAAATGCATGCATACATACATACATGCATGCATGCAAAAAAAAAACAATGCATGTCAAGATGCAATGCAAAAAAGTCAGATTCACAGAAAGCTACTAACCCCATTGGCCGCAGCAATCTGGACAATCAGCTGAATGGCATCTTTCATGAAAAATCGACCGTCTCCTCCCACCACCAGAGTGCCCTCCAGTCTCTGAGAGGGCTCGATGGCAGAAATAATGCTCTGGATGAAGTTCTCGGCATAATGCGGGTTTTGCTGGAACACGGTCACCCTCTTCCTCAAGCCGCTGGTTCCGGGCTTTTGGTCGCTGTACGCGTTGGTCTTGACAACACTGATTTTCACCATTTCGCCCCACAAGTTTGCCTGTGTGATCCGGGTGCCAATCGGGATGTACAGCATGTAACCCTCCCCACGTACACTCACGTACACACACTCGCTCGTTTGGTTTGCTCTGTCCCGCCCCACAGCAATATTTAAAGGAGAAGTAGACCTCCAGCCCTGCTTCCACATGATACACTGGTGTTAATTCATGTGCAAATGGTGGATAAGTGGGGCTAAATTGGACTTGTCGTTTGGAATCAGAATCAGAATTGATACATAATGCACTATATGGCCAAAGGTTTGTACACACCTGACCATCACACCCATATGTGGTTCTTCCACAAACTGCTGCAACAAAGTTGGAAGCACGCAATTGTATAGAATGTCTTAGTATACTGTGACATTAAGATTTCCCTTCACTAGAACTAAGAGGCCCAAAGATGTTCCAACATGACAATGCTTCTGTGCACAAAGCAAGGTCCAAAGTTGTGGTGGAAGAATTACATTTAGGTAATTTAGCAGACAGCCTTATCCAGAGCAAATTACATTTATCTCATTTATACATCTGAACAGTTAAGGGCCTTGCTCAATAGCCCAACAGTGGCAGGTTGGCAGTGCTGGGGTTTGAACTCATGATCTTACAATCAGTAATCCAACTTAACCACTGAGCTAAGACTGAATTCATGTGTTCTGCACAGAGCCCTGACCTCAACCCCACTGAACACCTTTGGGATGAGCTGGAACACCAACTGCACCTCAGGACTTCTCACCTAACATCAGTGCCTGATCTCACTAATGCTCATGTGGCTGAATGAGCACAAATCCCCACAGCCACGCTCCAAAATCTAGTGGAAAGCCTTCCCAGAAGAGTGGAGGTTATTATAACAGTAAAGGAGAACTAAATCTGGAATGGGATGTTCATAAAGTACATACAAGTGTGATGGTCAGGTGTGCACAAACGTTTGGCTATATAGTGTCTCATTCACAATTACAATCAAAATCACAGTTACAATCAAAATTATGAGCAAAATTATGAGCTAAATTGGGATTTTGGAGCTGAGACAGCTCCACTTCTTTCATGGGTGATGATACTGTGGGAACATTGGTTATTCTTTGGTATCATGGAAATGTGATTAAAACAAGATTTTGATGTTTTTGTTTCTGTCCTAATAGCTATGTATATTTGGATGGACAGACAATAAATCATCAGTTTTGGCATCTCTATTACATCATCATTATTATTAACACCATTATGCTATACTACGATTTATATTTTCATCTAATTAGGGTCAAATGGCCAATAAAATTAGCCCCAAATCAGCCCAAAACCATAGGTCAAATGATCTTACTGCTATTAAATTCAATCATCAGTAACTATCCTTGCCAAACACATTCTAATATTTAAAGTAATATTACATAGTTTAAGAAAGCAGTTAAAATATGGTTTCTCTGGGAATTTGGTCACACTGAATTGGCAACCCTACTGGCGTGCCATTGATACCAGAGTTTTCCTCTGAGCAAATAATTTATGTTGCAACATCAATTCTCATACCACTACCAATTAAAGTCATAGTCTGAGGTCACAAAAAAGTTTAATAATCAGCTGATGAGGTAACTCATATGTGGTCACTCCATTTTTGGAAACCCACTGTGCTTGTAAAGCCTCTCCTCAGTCATCATGTGTGATGAGATTATGAGAGCTGCATTACCATCTTAGAAGGGTGCTATGAGCAGGTTAGCAAGCCGTCACACAATGCACTTTTTTTTTTTTTTTGGCAGTATCCACATATGACTTGTATATTTGCTACACCGACCATAAAAGCCAGGCCACACGGCTGCTAATCCCAGCATACATGAATGGTAATAAAAGTTCTGTAATTAGTACAGACTCAATGCATTTACAAAGTCTTGAGATGTGTCGTCTATTTAAGGTTGCTCTGACTGACAGTGGTGGGAAACGGGGGAATGTACAATACTTTATAACATTCATTACACAAAATGGCCGCACCTGATTTGGCTGTTACACCTTGAACAGTTTGAAGATTTCCCTACATTCAACACACTTGATCCAAGTCATGAAGGACTTAATAATCAGCTGATCAGTGCTCAAATTGAGAACGACCATGACGAAAAACAAAATGGCGCAATTTTCAGCTGGAGACATTTTTGTTGGGAAATATGGGCTTCTAGTCAGAGCTTAGTTTGATTGCTGCATCTGGTTTGAACAGAACTCCTTTCAAAGAAAGGACAGAGTTTATCATGATGCAATGTTTGCACATTGTCATGACACTGCAGTTTGAAAAATATAGGTTAAAAGCAATAGATTCAGTTAGCAATATCTCTTAAAATATTCATAACTAATGGGTTGAAAACAGTCCAGGCTTATTTAGCAGTCATACTAAGAATCCCCAAAGAGAAACAGCAAGGGTTTCATGGAACCTTAAATACTAGTTTTTCTCGTGAACACTGGGGAGAAACCGGCACTTGATTTCTTGCATGCTGTAAAGAGAGATGTACAGTGTAGTTTAAATACCCTGTTAATGTGCCATATGACATTTAGTCTTCTGGTCTACGGTTACAGTAGATAAAGTCAAAGGGCAAAAGAATTGGTAGAGGGGTATAAATAGACATTCAGGCCTGCTTGTGCATTAAAGGCCAGGAGTGAATAGGCTGTAGGCCTGAGTGTCTGGAATGTGTGTTACCCTAGCTACTTGTGTGTTACCCTAGCTACTGAATACCAATGTTGTGCAGAAAGAATAAGCAATAAGCTTATATGAAACTTTAAAAGAGTGGTGAAGCAGAATTGTTTTTATCCACCAAAGATCTGGGAACTCATTAACAATAATCTAAACTATCACTGATAAAATGGCTAAAACATTTAACATGTAACTAGCTTGTATTATTTGCCACACCTTTACTGGCATGGTATTTTTGATATTACTTTTATTATTTAAATAATTTATTTTATTTTCTGCCATTGCTATTATTTGTTGCATTTTTATGTCTTTTTTTTTTTTTTAAACTATTTTTGTAAAGCACTCTGAGCTGCATTTAATGCAATGTATGCAAGTTGGTATATAAATAAAGGTTTAATAATAATAATAATAATAATAATAATAATAATAATTCTGTTCCTAAAGACATATATACTATATAATATTTACTTACCGTACACTTTAATAGGAACACCTGTACACCTGCTTATTTATGCAGTTATGTAATCTAATCTAATCAGCCAATCATGTACAGCAGCACAATGCATAAAATCATGCAGATACAGGTCAAGAGCTTCAGTTCATGTTCACGTCAAACCTTAGAATGGGGGGAAAAAATGTGATCTGTGTGATTTTAACTGTGGCATGCCAGATGGGCTGGTTTGAGTATATCAGATACTGCTGAGCTCCTGGGATTTTCACACACAAAAGTCTCTAGAGTTTAATAAAGTGGATGGTGCATGTATAATATCTTTTTAGAAGCTGGTTCCTGCTGAAAATACTATGAAAATAGCATTGTTTCACTTTTAGCTCACACAACCTCTAGACCATTGTACTTTGTTCTCATGAAGTAAAAAACTAGTAAGCTAAAATTATTAGGGCATCATTCACAACACTAAATCCTGTATACCAGCCATGCTTGTAAACCCTTCACAGTTGAACATATTCTCACTAAACCTACTGCAACTGCTGCAACTGCTGCCTTCAACTTATTTGCATTCCTGTCCGGCATTCACTTACACACAGCAAAGTGAAACAAGTGAAAAGAGGGGAGGATCTGAATTACTATGAAAATGATATAAAAAGTTCTTTAATAGTTTTAACCTTGAATCCAGTCTGTGTAATCCTATTATTAGTATAAGATATAAAGACAAGTAAATTTAGGCTAGTGCTAAACAAATGAGTCTTCTCTAAACTACTATTAAGCTCTAATTTAGGTGGTCACAATTAACCTCACAATTTCATGAATTAATAAAAGAATGTTAGAACTAAGAGTGTTGGGGTGTTATAGTGACTTCTTTTCACTCTTCTAGTCCCATGCATTAGATGAGACCATTCCCAGTGAAATCCAGCACCTAGGAGGAGTGTGACAGCACCATCTTATGGAACAAGACAGTACAGCAGCACACTCTTCTCCAGCACCACATAACAAGAATATGGACTCAGTCTACTTGCAGATGTTAACATAATGTTTTTGAAACTGAACACATGAAGAAGAAACCTTTGGAGGAACCAGACTCAAAAGGGAACCCATTCTTGACTCAGTCACACCAGATAGTGGGATTATGTACATTACAGTAAACAGTCATAAACAGAAAAGGAAAACCATGATAAATGTGTTAAAATGATATATTGTGTTGGGTCATGATCATGTTGTCATTAACAGTCCTGGTATGAGCAAAGGAGAGTCATTATAATTCTTAGAAGATGCAGGTCTACAGATTATCCACTGAAGCAAAATGTGAGTGTTGGGCATAAACAGGTTTTTGGGAAGTGCCAGACTTCAGGGTGTACATGTGAGAATATCCACAACTACAGGAGATAAGTCACAAGAAATAAAGGTACCAAACTGCACTTTTCACTTGACACTGGGGTGGTACCATCAATGGTACTTCATTTGTACCTTTAGTATGTATCTTTTACTGGGGATGTTGCATGTGGCCCACCATTAATTAGCTATTAGAGTAAAGCTTTAAAGCTTTATATAGCAGGAAAATCATCAGTACACATAATCACACATAAAAAAAACAATTCATTCATTCATTCATTCATTTTAAGGGTACAATGAGTATTGTGCTCATGAAATAAATCATGAGAACTTTAGCAAAAATACTGCTGTCGGCTGAACCCACATAATCTATATGTACTTGGTTTTCTGATATCAGATTTGCAATACTTTTACCATCACTGATCAGCACTAAAGAGGAAAGTGACCCAATAATATCTACATTTCAGTACTGCTTTTAATGCACACTCATTGACTTTGCTTCGTTCACCTTGTGTTACTGTTTTGGAAAGGAAATTGCCTCAGATCTTAATTCCTTCTCAGTAGGTTCACAGATGTTGACTCGGTCCCTAACTTCTTTAAGACTTAACAAACTTTGTTTAACTTGATAAAGTAATCAAACTGCCCAAAATTACACTGTACTGTAAATAATGGAACACAACCACAAGCTTCATAAATAAAAATAATTATTTGCAACCACAGGATGGCGCCATTACAGCTGAATTCAAACAAAGCCAACATATTACTGGACCAATGTTGTTTAACAATACTAGAGTCCTAGGATATAATTCAAATGTTTCAAAAAACATAATTAAAATGGTTTTATGAGGTGAAAACTGAGCATAGTTTCGGACATAAATATATATAATGTATCACAGATATAACATTACATAAATGTCTGTCTAAATTATAGAGTATTTTTCTTTTAATGGGTGTTGTTAAAAAGTCCAGCAGAAATGGTACAGCAAATAAACTGTAAATCATAAAGAAGTAATCAAAAACTCAGGAATAACAGCCTCATTCTGACCCATCTGAGAGTCATTTTAGGAAATAAATAGTCCTGAGGTACCATACAGCATTTTTAATGGTCAAAATGCTTTAACACATCTTTTAGAGAGGGCTAAAAACATGTGCCGGTGAATGACACTTCTTTAACAAAAGCAATTTCCTCTCAGTATTTATGTTGAGCTGTGAAATGTGTAAAGTATCAAACCATAACACTTGGGTGGTTTGTCCACCCCGAATCAAAATGAAGAAAAGTGCCTGGGGCGTGTGTCCACTTGAAAAGGCCCTGATGTAATGTCTCGAAGAGATGGGTCACTCTACTGAGCTAATACACTGCCCTGTCACCAGGGCAGAATGCCTTTAATTTACAGTCCTGCACACACACACACACACACACACCCCATAAAAACACAGCACCCAGCCATGCTAACTCTCCAATCCCATCTCCCAATTATGAGGCCTTAGGCTGAGGCAATATGGCTGGAAGCAAGGTACTAGAACTCTCTATAGTAATCTCAAAGCCCTCGTTCTTCATTTGAGTGCATCTAGCTTTTCCAAGGTCCTTTTTCTTTGACAAGTTTGGCCATAATTTTTCTGCGGTAAAGCAAACTAGCTGAGGTTAAAGTCAAAAAGAGTGCAAACAAAAGGAAAGGGATCGATAAGAAAGCTCAACACATATCGACAGGAAGTGTGTTTACCTCCAAGAAGTTTAAAAAAATTATTACAAAAAATATTATAGCTTATAGGATATTCAATTGAGATAAAGTACAGTGCAACTGTGAGCTATGAGGCTTTAATACAAATTTTAAAGTAATTTTTATATAAAGAAAAAATAATTTAGCTACATCATTTAAAATGTGGTCCAAAGATAGTCTTACATGCTTTCAACAACTGAATAGAGTGTATACATTAAAGTGCAAAGGTTTGCATCCCATTGTTTTTCAATGGCAAAAAAGATTAATTTATATAATAATTTAATTTTAAATAATTTATTGCATTTCAATATAATTGACATCGTTATACTGAAACTGAGCAGATGTAAAGCTCTTCAGAGGATATGAAAAAATTTAAAAGGTTGTAGGCAGTTAAAAAGGTAAAGGATAGGCATACAAGTTATTAAGGAATATTTATATCATATTCAGGGATATGAACTGATATTTGGGGGGTTTCTTTAATTAGTAAAATATTAACATAGCATATTTAGCCATTTTTTCACTTGGAATAATGAAGAAACAGCTGTGAAATCATTAATTGTCTTCATTTTGTTATAAGGGTATGCAAACTTTTGCACTCTAGCATACTGTATATTTCAGAGAAACCAACATTTACTGGGCTATTTTAGATCTTTCTGCTTTAATAAAATGCCCCAAAAGCACTGTGCCTGCTTGGTCATAACACTGATGTATTATTGCCTTAATCAAAAGGTGATGGACAATAAATATCAGACCCATTATTTGTTCCCAGCTAGTGTGCAGCAGTGTATTCTGTTTGTACCTTGTGTGTATGATATAAAAAAGATGAGCCAGTGAGAAGACAGGAATTAGCCATAAGAAGATATAGAGCAAGAGAAAATTGAAATACTGCAAGCCATTCACAGATATGATCATAAACATTAGACATTAATTGCTCCTTCTATATTAAGAGTCTCTATTTTTGAATGCCAGTTCATCACAGGGCAGTACTGTGCCTTACATAAGTATTCATAAATATTCCTTGACCTTTCCCATATTTCAATACAACTGTATTGTACTTAATTGGTATTACATGTCATGAATCTACACAAAATAGCCCACAAGATTAAAGTGGGAGAAAATAAACTTTTAATAATAAATAGAGGTTGTGATTTCAGTTGTGAAGTATTTTCACCCTCACACTCCTTGATGATAAAACATCTGATTTATTTAAAAAAAAAAATGTAACAAGCTGTCTCCTTCAAAACATGGAAAATAAAAGATATGTAACCCTTTCATTCTACATATGTTTCTGTTGTCTTTTCTTTTGTGTAATTTGCATTTTGATTGTACAGTATGGGTTTAGTCTTTCTACTTTTAGTTTCTCCTCCAAAGGCATTTCGGGGGGTAAAGGATGACCAATTAAATAATCCATCTAGTTTGCATTCACCCTCAACAGTATATCACATGCACATTCTCCATCAGTGCTGATCATGTGATATGGATTTGTCAGTGACAAGGGCAGAAAAATATCAGTCCAACTGCAGATCAAATGTAGGCATTTCAACAAAATGTGTAATCACCTGATGTCACTGATGGCTGCATGAATCTACAGTCTAGGCTAGAAAGAACTCAGGCCCAGTCTCATTTAAATTGCATTACCTTAACTTTGAATTTACATGATATTGATATGAACACATGCACAATGTCCAGCTTGTATGTATTTTCCAGGTTTCTTATTACTTCACTAAATTAACTAAAAATGCTTTAGGTTTTCTGATTGTTTATGTGATCTTTCCATCTATCAGCTTATCCGGTACTTCAGGCACCTCAGGGGAACCTACACAAACCTGACTCTTTTCAACTTATAATGCTGTCCACAAAATCCTTCAAGTAGACATCACATATGTCCTTCAGAACTGCTTTTCTAACTATAAATACAGTGCTTGTAAACTCATCAGGGTTGCCAGATCTCAGTCAACTTTCCTTCCAACTAAATTCCAAAAACCACCATTTTTCACCCGAAACCTATCCAAATTTGGATTACAAATTGCGGCTCTGGCAACCCGGGTCTGCATCAAACACACCAATCACTGGTGCGCAGTTAAACTTTATCCGGGGAAAACAACTCCACAAAACGTTCCTTAAACATTTTGTAACTATTTCGATGTTTATATAAAATATGCAGGTATAATAGTTCATTGTTTTATGAAGTTACAGTGTAATATATCATGTATGTATAACGCATGCACACAGTAACAAACAGTATCTGAAAGTTTTTTAAAATTAATTAATTCATTTAGTCGTTTCACGGGGTCGTATATCACCGCCGCGCGGCGCTAAAATACAAACAGGATTATTGAAGTTGTTTAAACTGTTGTTTAGTTACACTGAAGCCCGAACACATTAGAATTTAATTTATAGTAAACAGAAAATCAGTAAACAATGCCGTAAGTTATATTTGTTGACCTTGCTGTGTTAGTATTTTCTGCCTTACTTTTTTTTTTCGTAAGCTTTAGCTAGACATATCGCTAGCTTTCTAGTTAGTTTAAGCTTGTTAGCTGGTTGCATGAATGAGTTCTTTAGCTAGCTTTCACACACTATACATGACATTATGTTGTTTTTCTTTCCTAGTTGTTAGCTCGCCGTGTTTTTATGTGCTGGCTGCCTCATTGTGTTTGTATCTTGAGATCAGTATTTATGTAAAGTTTGGTGAAAATACCAGAATTCATCACCATATTTTCTTTCACAGTGTCAAAAGAAGCCTTCAGGTAGAAGACAAGGAAAATGTGAGCTCACAGCATGACTGGTTTCGTGACACCTCTGTTTATCGTTTTAAATGTGATTTTCTAGTGTGGTAGCACCTACTGTACACTCAGTTGCCAGTTCATTAAATACACATAATATATAGATCCTCCATGCATCCATCTATACATCCATTTTCCATACTGCTTATCCTACACAGGGGAGCCTGGAGCATATCCCAGGGACTCGGGGCACAAGGCAGGGGACACCCTGGATGGGGTGCCAATCCATCTCAGGGCACAATCGCACACACACACACTCACACTCACACACTCATTCACACACTATGGTCAATTTGGAAATGCCAGTCAGCCTACAACGCATGTCTTTGGACTCGGGGAGTAAACCCCTGAAGCATGGGGAGAACATGCAAACCCAATTTAAAGTTATATTATTACTGACTGTAATAAATCTGCTGCTACAAACTGTTTGTCAGCCCCTTATATCCCTTCTTTCAGTAAAACGGGACCATCACTAACCAGATATGATTTGGGTGGTGACCATTTTCAGTATGGTAGTGACATGGCACTATATGTGTGGTACTGTATCTCAGGCAGACAGCTAACAGAGCATTACTTTTACTCACCACTTTATTACACACACCAACCCTGTTGGGCCACCCTTGTAAGTATCAGTTGGAGACTGTAGCTCAATGTTTACAGTATACATACAATTTCAAGTCAAGCAGGTTTTATTGTCAGTCCTTCATGTAACTTGTATACAATGGAATAAAATATTGTTTCTTCAGGTGTGACAGACAATACAGTAGCACAGTAGACAAGACTGCATAAAATGAAAATGTGTGAGATGAGTGCAAAATATACAATAATGAGACAGGACAACAGAACAGTATTGGATAGATTATATGGCATGACTTTTATAAAATCAGCAGAATAGTTCACATACTAAACATTAACTGGTGAGTGGTGGTCCCTTTCTGCTGAAGGATGGGGTAGAAGGGTGCAAATTATGCACAGCAACAATTTAACTACAGTCAGTAATTCTATATGGTAGGTTTACTTGATGAAATTACAACAATCTGACTTAATTGTTCAACATTGTTTACTCTAGACTCCAGTCAAGAGGCAAACCAAGGACAGAAACTATTCCCCTTTGACTGGAATGAAGCCCATGACCCCCACAGCCAAAACCCAAGGTACTGGAGTCCAAAATTGCTGTTTATACATACTGTATGTTGATAACTATAATGATGACTGTCACAAATAAGAACTGAAATATATATTTTGCTCACAGTAGGTGTGAGTACAGAACTACTTTTCAGGAGAGGAGGGAAAATTTTATTGTGAAAAGTAACTAGTTTCCACAGCTGTAAAGTGTTTTCTGTTTTCTGCTCTTCCTTTATTGTGATAAAAGTGCTAAAAGTAAAACTCCACAAATTTCCTAGAACACTTAAGTCCTTTAAGACACAAAGAGACTGCCATTAAGTAAGAAATAAAACACTTGGGGGTGTGCTGTTATAGGAAAATAACCACTGATGGAGTGGTGTGATGCAGCCTGACAATAAGTGGAGATACTTTTATCACCCCAAAGTTGACTATTTTTAATTAACAGCATGTCCCGAAGTGATTTTATTCCTCTTACACCACAGCAATTTGCCAACACTAACAGTAAAAAAAAAAAAATTACAGAGTGACATGTCAAACTTTTTATTCGTTTATAGTTATGTTTAATGCTGTGGAATGTCCACCAAAAAAGCAAGTTAGTTGCTGTTGCCACTTGTTATAGCCGGTATAGACAGTCGTTCTCTCATCTGCCTCTCTTTCTTTCTCTATCTTGAAATTAATAAGACAAGAAAACTTAGTTATACAGCTTTAACTTTGACTGTTACAAAGCGCTAACACCGGAGACGTCTTTCATAAACATTAAATAAATGTTTCCTCTCAGAACACTCATTTTTAATCTGTTTATGTGAAGCATTCACTTATGTAAGCTGTTACTATAGAAACGATAACGTATTAGAACGAGCACATTAATATAAACCATGCATCCTGAGCTATTGTCAGAGCTGCTGTTATCGAAAATGAATCAACACCTTCTGACCAATCAGAATTAAGCATACAACAGGGCTGTGTTTTAAGTCATGTTTATTCAGGTATTTATGCAGGTATCATAAAATGTCTCATTAGCTTTAGCATTGTAGTGCTGTGGAATCCTGCTATTAGACTGTACCTCTTCATCACCGTCACTAATATCGCTGTCCACTGTGATGTGATAGATTGCTGACATTTAGTGCTTCATCAGCAGGTAATTACAAAACCAGTGGGACCACTGTCTATGCCCTGGAAGCACAAGAGCCACAGACAGAAACAGAGAGGTCAGTGTATATACAGTATGTAAGGCAGTGCTTACTCTAGCATAGTTTTATGTTCATGAGTTTAGGTATGTTACCATATCAGGGTTACATTTGTTGTAAAAGGCCTTTTTGTGACCACAGAACTGTAAAAGATGACTATATAATTAAACTGTAAGTATATTAACAATTATCAATAGATCTTTATATAGTAGATTTTCAGTACTATATTGCGTCATAAGCAATATAGCATATGTGATAGTTTTTGTGCCATGCCCTAATGTATTGTTATCATCTAATTAGTTACATACAGGTGACAAATCATAGGAAAAAGCAACATAAATCATCTTAGTAAGGTGCTGGGCCACCGCAAGCCACCAGAACACCTTGGCACAGATTCTACAAGTCTATGGAACTGTAATGGAAGGATGAATGCCATTCTCCTAAAAGATATTCCCTCAGATGGTGTTTTGATGATGGTGGTAGAGAGTGCTGTCTAATAAAATCTCCAAAATCTCCCATAGGTGTTCAACTGGGTTGAGAGATGGTGACTGTGAAGGCCATAGCATATGATTTATAATATTTTCAGATTAATCAAACTATTCAGTGAGCCCTTGTGGCCTGTAGATGGGGAATGGGGTCTTCCAGGAAGAGACCAGGAAGGTTGTTTTGATTTGCTGAGACGCTTATATTTAAGGAGACAGGTGAGGCCAAACCATGCTAGCAAAATGGCCCCAAAGCATTTTTTTTTTATTGTATTGGTCATCTGTCTATAAATTGTAGATTCAGTTGTGTTTTCTGTGGAATTAGCATTTCTATATTTAAACTGTGTGCACCAGCCTTGTTTAATTTTTATGTAGTTTCTACTAGTGGCATTGTAAGACCATTAAAACGAAAGGATATCTCTCATCATTAAAGAATATTTCCTTCGTCCCACTCAGCTTGATGGTCATTATGACTGATCAGAATTTAATGACAGGACATGGAGGGAGCTTCATCACCAGCCAAAATCCCTCTGTGATTTACACAGCACTAAAAATAGTTAGTTAAGGAGTGTTTAAGAAAGACCTATTTCCCCTTCAACGCATACTAACACAGAGCCCTCTCTCAATCCATCAAGACAAGCATTAGTTTTGAATTTTATAGTGAAGTCATTTAAGAGGAAGCTAGTTAAATATATATAAAAACATCAATAACGAGAATGAGCTTATCATTAATTTAGGAATGTGTTCATTTGGAAAGAGCTATTCCAGTGCCAAATTGTGACCATGACTGGATTTAGACCACAGGAAAGGGTATCATAGTATTATACTGCACACTTTTAATATGACGTTTTGTTGGCTGATGTTAGCAGAAGGTCTGGGGTGATGAGGGAGTTGTAGTAATACATTTGCAAATCTTGTGATTAAAAAATCTACACATGTTCAATCTTTTGTCAGAATGGATTTTCTCAGGTCTAAATTGGAAGAATCTTTAGAGACCTTAATGAAGACCAGGCAAGAACTTGAGTCCTTACTGGTATGTATGTTTAGATACCCCTGTATACCTCCAGAGCAAAAGTAACCTTTCCTTGCAATAATATATGTAATATGTAAAGTTTGTCTTTGCATATTGCAGCCTGTAGAGGGCAACAGTGAGCTGAGGAGTTTCTTGCTGATGGGTCCTGCTGACTTGCACACTGAACTGAAGAGACACAAAGAGTTGTGTGAGTCCTCATCACATTGTGTGTCCAAATTTATTAGAAAGAGCTCTATTATTATCTGTTCAGCAGTCCAGACACATCTGTACAATTTCCTGTGAAGGCTCAGAAATGGCTTAAACATGATTACTTAGAGCTATGTTCTGAGTCCATCATGGTCTAAGCACTTTTTTTTTTCTTACAGCTTCTAAAGTAAACTTTCATGTTAATGCAACACACATGCACGAGAAGTGGCTCCAAGGTAAGTGGCCTGAAACTGAGTTCAACGAAACGACTGTGTAAAACTGAATAATATTTATTTTCTGCATGGACAGATCCTTAAAGTTGCTTAAAGATGCAGCACTGATATAAATATAGCGACAAGTGATCTCTAATTCATTCTTGTTGTTTAGTTTTTTTGTATTAATTCAAATGCCCACAGTATTCCGGTTGTGACCTTTGTGCTCTGCTTAAATGCGTCAGTGAAAGAAAACATTTGGAGTTCCACTTATTTATGGCCCATGATTGATTTCAAGCTCTAAAGCTTCTCGCCTTGTTCACATTTTGAGGTCTGAGAACGGTTTGGCATTTAACATGATGCTGAAGAGCCATAAATGTTCACTACAGTTACAGCCAGAATAAAAGACTCCCTCTTCTTGAGAAAAAACATTTAGTTTTCATAACACAAACAACCACGCACTTCTCTTCATGAGACAGAATTAATTTGATTATTTCAAGCACATATACAGCCTTCAGCAAAGCTGCACTTGTGATTCAATCACATAATGGTGACTTGTAGCGAGTGAATGGGAGAATTGTAGTGAAGTTCAAAACAGTTTTAAGATAAGGTTGCCCAAACTCGCTTAAATTAGTCACACTGGAGGACCTCAGAGCATGAGCTCGGCACCGCAGGAATGTCACATTTCTGATCACATGATGGAGCATGAAATGTATCAGTGCACAGAGCCCCTCTTACAACAACAAAATAGAAGATTTTCACATTGATCACTCAGCGATGAGAATCGAGCCTTTGTTGCTGTAAGACATACCTTCAGTAAACATTGTTGTTTAAGGCTTGACTATGGATGTGTTAGTGGATGAAATGAGGGCAGATAATCCTGTCGCCTTGGTATGTTTAAAACATGGGGTTAAATATTTTGCATTGGTGTGTGTGTGTGAGACTAAACTCACTAATTGTAGTTATATTGTCTTCACATTCTGTCATCTGTGCTTGTTTTGTGACATTTTGTGTTTCGTACCATTCCTCTTGAGACAGTACTGGTTAAATATAATACATTCTCAACGTCTTGTAGGGTGATAATGTTTAGGCCGGATTTTTTTTTTTTTAACTTTATCTTTTCTTCTTGCGTCTTTATATTAAATGAACCAGTATTTGTAAACAGAGGCAAGAAAAATCAAAATTTATATTTCTCAATATCTATTTATCTCACACATGGTCGTCATTATTCTTTTTAATTGCAGCATGAATACATAAATGACATATCTTCAACTTATAGAAGTAGTTGAGATGAATGAATAAAAAAAGCAGAAAGCAAAATGTCCAGTAGACATTTAACCACATTAGCCATGGTCAGTCATTGTGCTCTTTTCAAGCACACAAATACTGCATAAGCTTATAGGCCATGTCAGAGGTGTGCGAGAAAGACAGATTACTTCAAAATGTCAATGTTTTCCAGGAAAAAGTGCTGAATTGAGAAATACATCATCAGAAATGCAGCTAATGGCAAACTTCTTTAGTAAATTTTGTAAAGTTGGAAGTTCAGATCACTTAGAGCAGTGATTATTAAAGTGGTGTGAATGAAGCATAGTCAGGGGGTCTGTGATTTTTGTTTTATTTCGTTACGTTGGTTGAAATTATACACCATTATCAACGTTACATGTATTATTGAGCTCTTGTAGTTATTAGCCAGTTTAACTGGTCACTAAAATTCAATAGGTTTAATCCAAACCTCAATAATTAAAAAAAAAAAAAAAAAAACAGCAACAAATTATAAATAATGCCAACTTATGTGTTCTGTTGGTGGAAAGTTTAGGAATAAAAAGCTCTACAGCACTAACAAATAAATAAAAATAAATTGTATATATTTGAATAATGAGCCTAATATTTTGAATAGTTGGTTTATGCTCATAAAATAAATCTGTACTGAGGGCATCAGTGTAAATTATTTTACAGTTAAATGATTCTCTGATAAAAAAAAAATGTTGAGAGTCCCTGACTTAAAAGGATTGTAGAGGTGACATTTCTGTGAGGTTGACCATTTCTTTTTTACACAAAAGTTAGACTGTGAGAATTCAAGATATGGTAATTTCTCATAATTTTAGTTTTTGTTATTTAGTGCATTAATGATCATTCATTCAATCATCTTCAGTAAACCCGTTCAGGCTCGAATCCCAGGAACACAGTGCGTGAGGCTAGTCCATCGCAGGGCACCATGCACATTCACACACTCATTCAACACATTCACACACTCATTCACACCTAGGGGAACTTTAGAGCAGCCAAGCCATCTATGGCATGTTTTTAGGCAGTGAGAGGAAACTGGAGAACCCAGAGGAAACACACGTAGAGAGAGGGGGAATGTGATGGTGATTTATTTCATTTAATGGAGTATTAATGGGGTAAGGTATTGAAGTGGCTTGAGATCACTTACTCCTTAATGTAATGAGCATTAACAATTCTTGCATGCATCAAAGATGATGGCGCCTGTTATAAACCCCACACATGTGCACATACAGTCACCCAAACTGACATGATGGAGATGACACCAGTCTGAGTAATGGCCAAACTGAGTGCCAGGCAGTGTGATAGTGCCAAGACAGCTGAGAAAATTCACATGGATATTTTAACTTTCACAGACAAACTTTTGAATCCATGCCCTTAATGGTGAGTGTATTGTCCCCTAAATCCTCCCATTGGCTTCTGTAAACATCCATGAGAACGGTACATCACTCAAACTTGGGAAAGTTTGGAATCTTTTTGGTACAAAGTCATTTCCACTGACCAGTTGAACTGTACATTTCTTGACATGTTCAAACATTACAAAGTTAGCACCAGTCTTACAAAGCATGTGCTGATGAGCAAAAAATGGAAAAAAGAGAGCACAATAATTCTGAAGCAAGTTTGCTGCTCACAGCACAGGTATTGATTATTTGTGTGTTGCAAGAGATTTGGAAAATTCAATTAAATGAGTTGAGCAAAGGATTCATAAATCGGTCTTTGCCTCCGCCCAAAGCACGCCCTTCCAGACACATTGTTATGTGCTAAATCAATGTTGCGCTTCACAATATATTTTCTTTGGAGCATGAAAATAAATAACATTTAAACAGTTCTGCTTACCGCCGAAACAAGTTTTATCTTCACTGAAGCCCTCTGTCATTGGGAAGCAGCCGCCTGCTCATCTCACGAGGGGTAGTAACATATTTTTATGGCAAATGTTCCATAAGAAAATCCTATATAATGTGAATTTTGTGGAGGAAAAATGAGGAGGAAGGGGACGGATCAGCAGTATAAAAATTGATCAGGCTGTAGATGGGGTCGAGTCAGGGGAGATTTGTAAGACAGCCTTAATAGACTGTATTAAAGAAAGATTCCTTAAAAATGTAATAAAACAAATAGGTTTTCAGCAGTTGGCTGGGAAAGGGTCACAGACTCAGCTCTCATCACATCAATCAGGGGCTGTTGATGGATAAATGGAGCCTGCTTGAGGTGAATTTTATGCTTTTTTATGCTTTTTCTTTGGAAAACACAGACCCAATTAAAGCTATGCTGTATATTAGAGGGCCTTTGGTGGGGACAGGTGATGAGCTGTTTTTCAGTATTCTACAGCTTTGATGCTTCATAAGCATTTATGAGCATGTTCATCTGTTGGATTTAATACTTAGTATCATTTGAGTAGCTTTCTATGAGCCATTTTAGTTGTGTTGCTCGAATATAGATTGCAGATGTTTCCAACACATTTTACAGCTAATGTTAGTGCTATGAGATCTTTTTTCTGCTGTTATACATATTTACATTTGCACACCATGGCTTTTTAATCCTGTCTATATGTTTTTATCAAAGATGATAAATGTGAAGTTTGTGATCCATTTCACAGGTCCAACTCAGACTGGCAATTCCTGTGAGTTTCTGAAGAACATCTTAAGGCAAGTCTTTTTTCTCATTAATATAAACTTGTAAATGGAATAGCTCTGCGTGTCTTCTGAGATCTTATTGTCAGTGTGTTTGATGTGCACTGAACAGCCTGTCAGCCTGGAGGCAGAGACACATCTGGGCTGCTGTCAGTCAATCCAAACGTGTATATGTCAAAAGCAGACCGAGCAGCATAAACTTTCTCATTTATACACAACCTGCTCTCCACAAGGGCTCTCGTTCTTATTTTTACCTGCTCGCTGACAAAATGTTGATTCTACAGTGTACACTGGGCTGTGCGGCTGCAAAAATATGTTTTTACCTCTGGTCTGTGCTGTCCCATTAGAGCTGGTACAGAATATACACACGTTCAGCAACAGTGTGCTGGCCATTAACTTGTGAAAAAAAATTCTATGTTCTGTTTTGTAAATCATTTTAAAAGCCATTCAGTCCATCATGAAGGGAAAAGATGAAATGTGCTATTTCTGCATTAGAGAGGAGGTATCAATACCTAATAATATATTTAGATCCTGATGTCAAAATGTAGACTGTTGAGTCAAAAGACAACAGCAAAACCAAAACACATCAGCAAATGTGAAAACACAACAGCAAATTCAGAAATAGACCAACTTCAACTCAAAATGGAAAGGGTAGGTCTTTATTGAACATTACATGCTCATTGCTGATTGGCTACCGCACATGTCAGTCTGAGTGAGCGCAGAAATCAGAGATCTGGAAGATGTTTACACTAAGATGAAATATGAACGTAAATGAATCTACTGATGCTTTTATTCATGCTTCTTTTTATCAACTGCACATCATTAATGAGTATGCGAACACCAAAAACCTGCCTAATGAGTCTCTATTACTGTGTCAACAGAATATCCATACTTTTTTTCATATGTCAAGATTTGCAGATCTGTGAACCTTAAGAAGCTAAAATGGACAACCTAAATCTAAAATGAACAAAAGGCGTAACGGTGTGAAATTGTTAGTTCACACAGTAGTGGACATCTGATGATTTGACATGATCACTTCATGTACAGACACTATAGTGCAGTGAGGTGCAGTTTCCATGTTAATCTTGTCTCTTTATTTGGCAGTGGCTGAGAAGGCCAACCTGAACAACAGCTGCTGGCCACACAAACCATCCTATTTCTGCCCAAGGTGGATCATATAACTCTCACTTTATCACCCCCAGAGGCAGCGTGAAGGACAAAAGCACAAGGTGGCCCATTAACAGTACTTGTATTTTCCCATATACTTGGTCTCCTTTTGTTGGAAGTAAAAAATCTTGGGGTGTGGTTTTTGGCATTGATTTTACAAGACTTGTGCTTGGCCATAGCACAGATCTCCACAGCCTCTTCATCCTGACCGTTCATTCACAGAAAAAAACCAATACGAATCCCAGCTACTGGATTTCCACACTTGTCAGTGCACTTCCTTCATTACATTCATGCGTTGTTGACTGCTCATTTCTGATTGGTCAGAAGGTGCTGAATATTTTTCTTTAACAGCAGCTCTATCAATAGTTCTGGCTGTAAGGCAAATCACAAGTTTATATTAATGCACTCATTCTAATACATTATTGTTGTTTCTATAGTAACAATTTTCACAGAGACTTGTATGATGAATGCTCCACATAATATTAGACTAATTATTATTGGGTTTTCTTTTTTTTGAAAGTGGTGTTATTTAACAAAGAAAAATGAACAAGCTTTCTGCAAGGAGATGATTTTAAAATTTCGGGAAGGAGCCTCCAGTGTTCCACCAAGGGAGCATGTTTTTTCCGTTTCCACTTTGTGCGTTTCAGGTTCTCAGAAACATAACACAGTGCATTTTTTAAAAATTATATTCAATTAAACAGAGAGAAAAACCAAGAGGCTGGTGAAGGAATAACAGAGACCGTTTATAGTAATAAGTGTGAACAGGAACAGGATCCACAACATTAAACCTAACTACAAATGGATAAAAGTGAGTTTCGTTAATAAATGAAAAAATGAAATCATTGGGAAATTGCTGTGGTATAAGTGTAATAAACCACTTTGGCATGCTATTATTGGAAAATAATCACTGTTGTGTCAGGCTGCATTACACCACCCCGTCATTGATTATTTTCCTATAGCAGCATGTCTCCAAGGTTTTTTTTTTTTTTTTTTTAAAGCTTTCTTAAAACTAGAGAGTGCAAGGTCTTACAACCATGGTCCAGCTCCTTAATGTTTTTGTTGCTCGTTTCTTGGTTCATCACTGAATTAGCCAAGCTGTTCTTTTCTCTTTTAGCTCCATTTGTGTCTCTATCTATATTTGATGTCTCAGTCTTTTTCTGCAAATATTGAATCAGAAGCATTCCATTCTCCTAGTCCTGTGTGTGTGTGTGTGTGTGTGGCTGCGGGGCTTGTGCAAGCTGTAACACTATAGCCCCTCTGTGACCTGATAACATTTACAGTTGTAATGGATTTTTTTTTAATGCCAGTCATTAACTCCTGTGAAAGAAGGAGGTGGCGAAAGATTGTGTGCACCTTTGTTCCTCTGGTATTTCAGCTTTATGACATTGTGTTCCGATATGTCCCTTCCCATCATTTTTGTTTTATGGGGCATGCAGGCAATGCATTTTATTCAATGTATATCTTTTTTGGTGTAGACACATGTACAGGTTTTTTTTTTTTTTTGACATTCACTTAAAATTCTTGATCTTCTTATAATTGTCTTCATTTTAAGGAGGTTTCCTTTGCTAATTCAGAATAAGAGACCCAACAGCAATTTTGTATAAAAGCATTTATTGATGTGTAGAAAAATATTTGTTAATAAATGAAGGTAACAAATGGTCCTTGTGAGTTGTTGTTGTTTTTTAATATATTCATCACTTGTGCAATAGGGCTTTGTATGTTTTTATAATCATTCTTTTGTAATTTGGCAAAACTTTCCCTCCATTCCTACCAAGTCACAATTTTAAACAGAGGGGACTTTCTCAAGATATTTATTAAGAGGAAATTCAATTTCCTAAATTAGGCCCAATCCATCCTAATGCAGGGAATTCTCCTTTTCCTTTGTCATCATTCTACATAATTACCCCCATTTCAAATAGACCCTCTGTTTCAGTTTGTCTTCTTTTGGCCCTTTTTGTTGGTCAGCTCGGTCAGTTGGACTAGATTGAAATACAGCAGCAAGCCCAGGAACTGGAAGAAGGAGAAAACAGAAACTAGAACTGGGAACAAATCTGGCAGTTTAGCTGGAGGATCCATTGCCACACTTGTGAAGCTCAGACCAGCCATGACCACCATCGAGGCTCCAAACTGTAAAAAGAAAAAAAAAAAAAAAGATGAACAGCACATTTATACAACCAAAACAATATATGACCAGATCTAAGAGATTTAATTTTTCAGGCAAGTGAGACAGCACAACTAACCTACTTGTACTGAAGCCCTCATTAACATGTCTATTAAGGATGGCTGTAGTGAGGGCTCAGTAAGCAGGGTCAGGGCCTGTGTTAATGGAACATGTCATTCATTCACTTATCGGGTCACTCTGAAGTAGTGCTGGTAAAATACCCTAAACACACATATCTCAATCCTAACATGGATGACGTACCATATATCATGAAATTCAGTGTTATTTGCATGGATTAAGTAAAACAAAGATATGAAGTATTGGTTTCTAATTATTCTGATAAATAGATTTATACAGTCTACAGAAACATATTCATATATATGGATCAAAGACTATATTAAGTGATATTTGATCCATATATATGAATATGTTTCTGTAGACTGTATAAATCTATTTATCAGAATAATTAAGATACAGCATCTGTGGAGTGTAATGATCTATTTTGTCTAATTACCAGTGGTGGTTATTGTGTTACAGCTATAATTGTTTTTTAAAATGGTGATGTGGGCCGTGGGAGCTTTTCTGGCTGGTCATGTGATTTGTAAAAACATGGGATACGCCACTTTAAACATTTCAAGTACTGGCACCTAAGCCATTATGCAATTAGCTTTCTACTAAACATTCACTTTGGTGTCATAGTCAAGACACTGAAAAAAAAATATCATCATTTGGGACACAGCTTCCATTTACCAAGCAACTGGTGTGCATTGAAGCATTTGTTAAAAGGGAACCGGTTGGCACAAGAGAAATGCAGTCATCCTATTATCTACAGATCGTGAGAATCCTGACACTGACAGCCATCCGTGGCTGGGAAAGCAAAATTGTCTGTGCTCTCTGGGTGGGAAGGATGGCACACTCTCTCCCCTGTCACTCACAGTGACCAACACTAACCATTCTTGTGTCTGCAAGCTTATGTATGTGGAAGCAAGGTATTTGGTGATTCCTCCGAGTGTGATCGGCTGCATGGTCGAAGAAAAGGGACTTATGACTGTGCTGTCAAACGTAAGAAAAACACTTCGCATGTGAAAACACTTCACAAAAACATGTGAATTGGTCTTAAGGTAAATATCCCCTTGCACATTTTGTGGCTGTATGCTGCCGTACGGTCTCTCTCTGCTTGCTGTTGAACTTTTTCTACCATATGGTTGCCAGATTTCACTGCACACGTCCCCCTAATCCATCTATGGTATTTACTAATCACCATAAATACATGTTACAGTATTTGTGTTTTGTGGTTTCTGCTTGTGTTTTGTTGCTTACTGTGCACTTGATTAGCAGGCTGAGGGTGTGTTTGGACAGGCAGTACTGGGTGAGTTTGTGACAAGGGCCCAGTCTGAGCTCCTCCTCTGAGCTTCTTTCTAGAGCTGAGAGAAGATACACACTGAAGTAGAGGAAGGCCAGTGAGGTCACCATGTAAGGCAGGAACAAACCATCCTTCAGCAGAAGAGGCAGCATGCTACAGGACAAATTAAAACAAAAAAGTAAGATATAAGATACTGGTCTAAACAGATTAATTGCATTAATAGAAAACCCTGCAAAATGTTGGGTCATGTACCTCATTTTTGCCATGGCATTAGGCCTGTCACTTTTAGAATAAATGAAGAAAAACTCCAACTAAACTGTCATTTTAGAAGGCAACGTGACTCAGTGATGGGTTCATGCCACTGAAACAATCCAAGTTTTCATTGCCCAACATTCTGCAGCAATTTGTAAATTTAACCATTAAATGTAATACTTGTGTGTTTGAGACATTAAACTTTGCAACAGACTGTTGTTTCTATGTAAACCCTACAAATGTTCACTCTAATTGTTTGACAAAAACTCCTTCATGGAAGAAAACTGGATTATACTCGATAACAAAAAGTAGTATGTATTCAACAAAAAACATTAGCATTTAAGGAAACTGCCAGTTTGAATCCACAGCATGCCAAGCAATGTTCATACAAAAGGATCTTGGTTAAATGGCATGTGGACTATGTCATGATGTGCGTACGCTAAACCATGTGCACAACAGCTACTGAGCAGAAAGTATACAGTGCAAACTATTTACTATTTAATGGGCCTTGTTTCATTTTAAGTGCCTGTTATCAAACATTATAATGTACCATTACTGTGTGATATCAATCCTATATCTACACATCAGTAAAACTGTACCTTTATGAAGTATTGTAACCACTGTGCTGTTGAATTCTTAAATATTATTGGTCAGAAAGTGTTGATTAATTTTCTATAACAGCAGCTCTGACAATAGTGCCAACTACAAGGCAAATCACAGGTTTATATTAATGCTCTTGTTCTAATACATTAATATTTCTGTAGTAACAACTCTTTCAGAGTCATTTGCTTGGCAAACACTACATGTAATCCAAGACTAACAATAAGCTGAAGTTTTTGTGAGGAGATGTTGTTTAACATTTTTCGAAGGATTCTCCAGTGTCTCGACTTTTTGGAAGGAGTCTCCAGTCAAAAGTAAAGCTGTAACTTTCCACCATGATCCATGTAACCATCTGCCATAAGTCTAAGTAGGGAGGACGTTGAGTTTTGCAGTTTCTCTGTAGCATGACAAGCTGCACGACTGTTTATAGCTTCTATAATGTAAGTAATAACAGGAAGCAACTTGTTTGGTGCACGTTCCACAACAGTAAATGTAACTACAAATGGATAAAAAAGTATGATGTGTATAAAATACGCAGAACTTGCGTATTTGTCTTTATCAGCCCATTTTCCATTTAACTCTAACTTTTTAAACCCAGCTGCTTACCTGAAAGTGGAAGCCACCAGGAACCAAGTAGCCATTAGTGGAAGTTCATTCATCAGAAGGCACACTGGCCTATAAATAAAGAAATGTACATTTATGAAACACACCAAACTTTCTGGCAAGCCTTAGCCACTCAGTAACTATTCTGCCAACCCTATCTTTAAAGAGAGTAACAGAGTTAAAAGCCTGAGCTGATTACTGATGTCCTCGGGTTGATCCATGATGCTGTACAATGCTCCCTGTCGTAAATCTCATCAATTACTTAAAAGAATACACCAGTGTATTTTTAAACTTAATCTCCATCTACTACTCCACCATGTCTAACATAGGTGTGACATAAACAATTACTTTAACACATTTCCATTATAATGGAAGTCTAATGGCAGTTGCTAAATTCTGTCAATAAATGTTTAAACTATTTGACTATATAATGCAAGTGAACTATTTGACTATATAATGCAAGTGAACTAAATCACACAGATTCAGAGTTTATCTTACAAATACCTCAGACAAAGACCTCAGAATTTATCAAAGCCTATTAAATACACACACACACACACACATATATGTATGTATATTGATTATTTTGATTATTTTCCTATAACAGCATGCTGTGTCATGTTTAATTTCTTACTTATACCACAGCGCTGTCAAATTCCTGAATCTGAAGATAGGTTTATATTAATGTGCACATTATTATAAATATACGTTCTCTTTTTTTATAGTAACAACTCACTTGTATGGCAGACGTGTCACATCATAATGTAAGTGTAATAATAAATGGATTAAGAAATTATGTTATTTAACAACGAAAAATGTATAATCACTGATATGGTGAAGCTTCCTGTTAGGAGATGTTTATTTAACATTTAAGGAAGGAGTCTCCAGTGTCACCGTTTTGTAACCGTCGGGAAGGACAGAGGAGGTTGCACTTTCAAGTTTCTCAGTAACATGACGAGCTGCATTTTTTGTCTTTATAGCATCAAGAGAAAGACTAGGAGAGACTAGTGTGAGAACGAATGTTTATAGCTTTTATAACACAAGCGATAACAGGAACTAACTTTTCTCACAGACACTTGTCTTCATTTATAGTTACATTAAATGTAACTATAAATGACTAAAAATTATGTATCATTCATTAATAAATGAAAAATTGTAAACAGTGGCAAACCTCCTTATATGAGGAATGACAATTCACTGAGTGCTGAAAAATAATCCACTCTGCGTCATGCCACATCACCCCAGGATAGGATTCTTTTCCTATAGCAGCACGGCCTGTCATATTTTATTCAATATATGTTGTACTACGATCTCTGAAATACCACGTACAACTGTAAACAAATAGCATTAAAACACACACACTGCGCTCTTGTAAGCTGTAGTGTATTGCGTAGAGAACCACATTCATCTAACGTCAAAGCTATTATTAACTAGAAAGGGGCTTGTAGGTACGACCTCCCCAAGCCCTCCTCACTGAGCCAGTAATTACAGCACCCACTTCTGCGCTCCTGTTACACCAGTGCATGTGCCCTAAGATCTGATCCCACACACACACACACACGGAGCACTGTGGCCTAGAATGTGTCCCTCCTAATCCAGTGACATGCATTACTGATTGATCTGAACAGGTGTGCGATATAACTCAACAGTTAATAAAGCAACAATCTGGGTAATCTATCTTAATAGATCAAGGAACATCTGTAACCAAATACATCATACTTTCTATAAATGCACAGTCACATGGTGAGGTTAATGATTCTGAGACATTGTTAAGAATGCAAACCTTCTATTTCTCATCAGGTTTATTTATGATTTATGATTAATAGGCAGGTATACAATTCTGTCACCGGTTATTCCTATTCTTCTTCTTTTCCATGGCAGCAGTCATATGGATGATGTATTTACAAGAGCACCTAATAAAACTATTTTCAAAGGCTTTGCGCTACTTGATATAGCGGGAGACTTCAGGTTATAAACCAATCAAAAGGTCTCCTGAGACGATATCACTCACATTAGGAGGTCATACAGATCATGACTGCTATATGCCAGGGGTATTGAACTAAAATTTGGGAAGATCCAGTTGCATAAAATTCCTTGTTTACAAAGGTCTGGATAAGTGACTAACATGACTGACTGGTGACTACAGTTACTTTTTACAGTTTAAATAAGACTCCTCAATTCAAAGTGGTTATGTTTTGTTTCATAGTGGTGCTTCATGGACTTTGAACGGAGACATATTGATCTGTTTGTTTTTTTTTCAAGCTACATCACAAGCCGTGTCATCAGTTCACAATCGGACCACAGAGGGTAAATGAAGAGTGTCTCTAGCTCTTTAGCTAGTCTCTGGTCTGATAATCTGCCTTCAGATAAATAGCATTTAGAGAAATGTATGGGATTGGATAAACCACAACCGAGGATCTGCTACAGAATCTGAGCTGGTTCATGGTTGGAAATCTAGAGTATCTGATCTTTTGACTGTTTTTCATCTATTGAATGACTCTGCTGCAGTATTCTTTTCAGTTTTGTTTAATAAAATACTTTGCTGGGTCTGTATCTGGACCGCGGTCAGTTACTTGACCACCACTGCTATAAACCAGACTGTAATACAAAAAAATAAGTAGAATGTGGAAACTTACAAGGCTGGCAGCAGGATGGACTTCTCATGGACTTGAAAGGAGAAGAGGAAAAAGGCCAGTGAGGAGTTCACCTATAGTACAAGACCATATATGGTTAGATCATAAGTCTGTAAAAAAACGTCAACAGATTATAACAAGGAATTGAAAGAAGACACTAACAATACTTACCAAAGCCAATTTAAATTGCCACAGGGTGGGTTTGGTCAACAATTTAATTGACGAAGGCAAGATGAATAGGAGAGTCATAGCAAAACTGAAATAAAAAAAAGTCAGATTCTATGTTAGCACTGGATTTTCTGACACATGTACAGAGCTAGAGCAGCACTCTAGCACAGTGGAGAGTGTTGCTGCTGTAAAGCTCTAGATGTGATCCTAAGCTTGGGTTACTATCTGTGTGGAGTTTTATATGTTCCCCCCAAGTTCTCACATTTCCTCCCAAAACATGCTAGTAGGTTGATTGGTGATGCTAAATGTTCCTAGGTGTGACTGAGTATGTGAATATGTGTGTTCATGGTGCCCTGCATCCCGTACAGCATACTCCCAATCCCGCACCCGGTGTTCCGGATCCACTGTGACCCTGACCAGGATAAAACGGTTACTGAAGATGAATGAATGAATGCAGATACAGAGCTACAGAAACCGTGAGTGAGTAGTTACATTTTTAATAAATGCTCATGGTCAACAAGAACAGAGATATGCAATAGATTAAATATTGATTTAAATTAAATATTGGATCGTCTTGACGAGGACTTGAACAATCAAATCTGGGATGAGCTCACCCAAGACTTTATCAAAATATGGCCACTTTTAATCTGGACCTCATAATGCTAATATCACCCAGCGACAAAAGCACAAATAATCCAAGGCCAAGTAATCCCAGGGATTACCAGTTGTAAAGAAAATGCTGCCTTTGTACCTAAAATAGATTTACAGATTTAATCACACCAAAGACGTGGACTCTATTCACTCAAACAACACCAGAGAATCTGCCTAGAAAATCTCTCAGATAGACTAGTTTTAACTTCGGAGAGCTAAACACATCCCTTTGTTTAGTCAGAAATCTCTACCAAGACCAGCTGCAGATTACCGAGAAGATATCATTGTTTCCAAAAGCTCACAGATATCATTAGGGTTCGATAATCTTCAGTGCACTCAGTTGTAATGAGGACTCCAGAAGGTGGACTGAAGGCAGAGAAAGGGTGGATGGTTGGTAAACGGATGGAAGAAGGATTACCTGAGGAGCAGCTGAGTATCTCTGGACAGCAGGGTCTTGATCTTTATCAGCACGTTCAAGCTGCACCATGTGTTAGCCACTTTATCCTACACACACACACACACACACACACAATCAACAGGACAGTTAAAATAACTTTTTTCAACGATGGAACAAGAAGCATTTGTTTTCCTATATGTGTACTACTATGTTAATAAATGATTTCTAATCAAAAGTACAATGATATCACTATAATGTGGGGCTTCAAAATTTTCCATCGATATCAGTTACCCCAGGAGTTCACAAACCTTCTGCAGATACAGACCCCTTTAACTGAAAAATTCATTCCACAAACCCTCTCAGCATAATTTTAGGAACATAATCTATAAATCATAATCTATACAAATATTCCACTCATTATTTAAACGTGTACAGTAATAGCCTGGCTATTTATTGGAGCCATGCAGCCTTTTATTCCAGAACTTTCCATTGACATAACACATTAGGTCCAAGTTGACATTATTTATAGACCTACTTGTTTCTGAGTTTGGAGTAAACCCATTCGACAAAAGAGCCCAGACAGACTGATTAATAACTATAAAAACAAACATAAATACAATAGCTTTCATAATGATGGTTTGTGATTTCCACAACTATAACAAAATACAAAAATCAGAGTATGAATACTCCTGGGGTTCCTCACACCCCACTTTGAGAACCAGTGAGTTACCCTAATGACTATTTTTTAATCTTAAAGTGAGTTCAAGAAAAATTTCCCTCAAATATAGCTGACCCGTTGAGGCACCAAAGGCACGTTTGGTGTCTGAAGCTTATGCCTTCAGATGAAAGCTTGTAGGTTCCCATTTACCAAAGCAAATGTTAAATCATTACACACTCATCTCAAACCATGTCATGTTGTTAAATAATCTCCATTAAACTTTCTTGTGTGATCTTTGACAGCATTCATTTACAAAAAATGGACAAAACTACATGACAGAGCTAAACCATAGTAGCAGCCATCTTGAAGCTGTATCACTTTTTTAACTCAGTATATAGTTTGATGTCACTCTACGCCATCATAAGACTAGGGTACAGCTGCAGGTTTAAAAGTTTAAAAGCAGAACTGCAAGTTATTCAGATGGTAATACAGATTCTATTTGATTCATAGATTATTTTTTCCCCAAAATTTATGTACAGATATTTTTTGTGTGATGAGGATGGGTTTCTTTTTGAGTTTGATTCCTCATGTCATCTCAGGGAGTTTTTCCTTGCCACCCTCACCTCTGGCTTGCTCATTATAGATCTAAATCTACATCCCGATTTCTGTAAAGCTGCTTTTTGACAATGTCTATTGTTAAAAGCACCATACAAATAAAATTGAATTAAGATTGAATGATTTAAGCACGCAGTTTACAAGTTAAACTGGAATCGGTACCGGTTCCTTCCATTATAACTTCATTAACAAGACAAAAGAATTAAATTTCATATCAAACATCTTTAATTGACTAATTGGCTAATTGACTAGCTAGGGTTGAAATCTTCCTTTTTAAATACAGATTTATATTTTAATATATTTTGAACTATTTTATGTGCAAACAACATTACTTCGATCACCAAACATATATTGATTGATCGATTACATTCAATCAAGAAGTAATTAAACACTATACAACTAAAATTGGGAGGAAAAAAGGGGAAATTTCCAGTGTCAGTAAACAAAAGGATGAATTCCTCCCAACACATATGCTGTCTGCATCACAACCAGATACTCTTTAAATCCCAATAGCTGTAAGTCATAGTACCGGGTTACCAAATTTGACCTCACAACTATGGTGGGCTTCTTTAAATACACTGCAACTTCTGAAGAGAAAGCAAATAAGTGGCATTACTCTACATAATCATTTTCCAACTGAAAGTGCAATAAAAATTCCCCTGTGACATTTGCACAGCGAGGCTGGAGGTGACAAGCTACTCACTCCTGTCATGAGTTTCCCTGTCAAGCATGTGGCACGTCAAAAAAAGCTATGCACTTATTTGTAAACTCAGGCACACGGGGTCAAATGTGTGCGAGTCAGCTTGCGACTCCTCTTTCTGCATGCCAAGCACATTCCTACACTCTAGCCACCCTAAAGCAGCGACAATCACATCATGGCCGCTGAACATTATTTATGTCTATGTATGGATTTACATTTCTGTTTCTAATAGCACGTTTTTCCTCAGCGGCTTTTAGCAGTTATGCTTCACTGTGATTAGTATAAGACATAAATCTGTAGCCTTGATTATAGGTTACTTGCAATAATGTCCACTTATGTCCACTAATGTCCATACAAACACAGCTGCTGCAACTCACAAGTGTGTGTGTGTGTGTAGCTGAAGAAGACTCATTAAATACCCTTCTCACTGCAAATGTGAAAAGTAATTCAAGTCTATGTGTTTGGAATAACCTCCTCTACACTATCCCCTCTGACCCCGGAGCAGTCTTGGATCTATTCCAGTGTCAAAATGTGTGACTTGTCTCCTGTTTGAGAGCCAGCCTGTCTGAACAGCATGCCCCCGACTCCATTTCTTTACGAGAGCAACTTGATGCTTGGCTGGAGTGACAACTAACACCTAGTTTGTCCTGGCCGTCTTGCTTACATGGACATTAATACTATTAGTTCAAGCAAGTAAGTGTCACCCTCATGGCCTGCCTTTACACACACACACACAGATAACTCTGGCATTTAGAATGCTGTCTCCTAAATGACACACACTCCTGGACACACACACACTCAATTCATCAGCTAGACAAACTCTCTCTTTCACAGCCATCAGAGTGTCCAGGTTAGAGTTGCTCACACTTTGTGTATTATGTTAGCATCATGTCACAAGCAAACGTGTGATGGACACTGGTTTGTGAGCCGCCTCACAGCTCCAGCGTCCCAGGCTCACTCCTGAGCTTGGGTTACTGCCTGTGTGGAGTTCCACATGTTCTCCCTGTGTCCCTGTGGGTTTCCTCCGGGTTCTCCAGTTTCCTCCCAGCTCCCAAAACCAGGCTGGTATGAGAACTGGTGACTCTAAACTGGCCCTAGGTGTGAATGAGTGTGTGAACGTGTGTGTGCATTGTGTGCATGGTGATCGACTGGCGTTCCATGCGGCGTGTATTTCCACCTCACGCCTAGTGTTTCTGGGACAGGCTTCCGGCTCTACCGCGACCATGACCAGGATAAAGTAGATACTGAAGAATTAGTGGCACCTCTTTGGTAGGATCAGGATATGTTTCAGAAGCAAGTTCCAAGGCTCTGATAAGGGAGATGTCAAAATAAAAAAAACAGGCTTCAGGTTCTTTAAATTTAGGCTGGTTCACAGCATCACGGTGAATGTCAAACTTCCTTCAGACTAATTCTGATTGGTTGAAGCGGGGATCTTGTGTACCCGGAAACATTGTAGCATAAATCTTTCATGGTGTAACGCTTCTTCCAGGGGTTTTAGAGTCATATTGCCAGTATAACCCTTTAATCTGATGCAAACCCAGCATTGCTCTGCTGCTGCGCACAAGCAAAAAGCATCCAAAAAGTGCTGATGTGCAGCGAGAGAAAAGAGAGAGAAGCGTCAAGCTGCAGCTCTTCTTGTCTCTGTGAGCATGAAATGCATGTTCATGTAATCTAGCTAGCTAAAGGGTTGTGGTAGATAGCATGAATGATTGTTGGTAAAAAAAAATAAACTGGGCATTTCAGAGAGGCTATGCGGAAACGGCGTATTAAATATTCTCTTTTAATATGTGAAATTCAGCTTGTCTTTTCTGTGGAAAAAAATCTGGAAAAATCTCAAAATATTAATACATAATAACTCAATATCAGTGATTTAGAACCTTAGTGATGCTCAGATTTGGAAGTAGTGATCCTCAGTGTTGTCGCATTCACTACTTTGCTTTGTCTCCATTCTTTCTGCAGTGAAATGCGAGACCTTCATTTAGTTTTTCAGTTTCTGCCTCCTAGCTGACACGCACAAGCACCTATGTGACAGCCTGCACGTGATGCCCTTACGTGTTCACAGATACGCAGATGCAGAAGTAATAATCCAGGCCTTTGTCTAGCCAAACTGTCTCTTATTGACCAAATCCAATTCAGTGTTGTTTTTGAGTTCGACATTATCAGACAAAATAATTCAGATTGCATTTTTCAGGTAATCTGTATTCTCTCCATCTACTCTACCCATACAGGAAACACAATTTAAGGTGTTTCACATCTGCACTTTGAAGAGGTCATTTAATGGTAATTAATCAGGAGGTGGTTAAGCGTGAATGCAAGCCAGACTCGTAATTCTAAAAAATAAATAAATAAAATACCGTAATCATCCAGGACAAGACCTAGGACGATTTACAGGAAATTATCACCAGAGCTTCTGTGAACTGAAGCCAATACAGCAAATAAAATGATGTGTCCTATTTATCCTATGATTAGCTGATGCCATTTGAGCAGGCAGATTTAAAACATTAGGAGCTGTTGTCCATTCCAGACTAAAGATGAGATTCTTTGTCAAATGAATAGCATAGTGTGTTATTTGCAATCACGGGCAAATTACCTGTAGACTCTCAGAAAGTCGATTAAGTACAGAAAAAAGTGCTAATAAGCAGACTCAGGGGTTTAAAATATATATTCCATCTAATCCATGATACTCCATGGGATGTGTTATACTATTCTGTGAATGTGTGCATGTACATAAAATAACACTACATGATTACAAAACATTGTCCTGGATTTTGAGTGTGAAAAACATTATATGTAAATTTCTGTATGCATATGTACACACACACAGATATTCTGCATTTGGATTAGCATCCCAAGGGCATTTCCTGTGTGACCTCGCATTTGAAAGTTAGCTGACAGCGCAACGCAACATAACAGCAAAGCGTCAAATCACACCGATGTGCTGAAAAGCCCTGCATGTCCTCCTGCAGTAAATACGGCAGATTTATACACACACTACTTCCTGGACATTATTACAAAGTAAAACACACAACTTGGAAATGATGTGCAAATGATACTATTCAGCATTTCCTTCTTTCACTTGCCTTCAGTCTACTCTGATTATTTTTTCAACATGTTAGTCGGAGCAGAGTGCTCTCACCACATATCTGTGTACTGTAATTTCTCTATGCACTATATGATAAGAAGTGCGTGATGGTCATTGATTTTGAAATTATCTTTGAAGAATCATATGAGATGTTGGTGTGTAAAAGAATGAATTGAAAAACACATGCAATGAATACTGAACTGATGAAAAAAAGGAAATTATTTTATCTGTTCAAACTTGACTGGCCTATAGTGAAAGCTTGAACCTTTTGAGTTCGAGGACATACCTCGAATAAACCACGGTCAACTGGGAACAAGCGATGCAGAACCTGCAGGATCTGCTGTGGGTCTGACAGGAAAGGCAACCAGCAGAGGGCAAAAGTCACCAGCACAGTCAATGAGATCTTCACTAACAGAAGCAGCCTGCAAGAATAAAAAAAATCAGCAGAGTAACAAACAGCTCACTCAAGACTTCTGTAGTGGCTTATACAATTAAAAACAATTAATGCTAACTCAGCCATTTAAAGTCCTCAGTATACAAAAATGGTATGGGAAAGAGAAAGAATTCTCAAATCTGACTAAAGGCTATGATGTAGTTGTGGCTACATAAAAATATCGCAGGTTTACAGTATATTAATGCAGTCATTCTAATACATTATTGTTTCTATAGTTACAATGTACACAGGGACTGTATAGTGGATGCTCCACATAAACAGATAAAAATGTGTTGATATGGTGAAGTTTTTTCTGTGAAGAATTGTTTATTTAACATTTATGGAAGGAGTCTCCAGGTCCCTGGAGAACTAGTGGTTAGGCCACAGCGCTCTCACCGCTGCGGCCCAGGTTCGATTCCCGGCCAGGGAACCAACCCCAGCCCCTGGTGCTGCGTGCAACAGTGCGCTCTCAGTGCTGGTCCCAAGCCCGAATTAAAAAAAAAAAAAATTGGGGAGGGTTGCGTCAGGAAGGGCATCCGGCATAAAAACTGTTCCAAATCAAATACACGGACCAATGATTCCGCTGTGGCGACCCCTAACAGGAGCAGCCCGAAAGAGGAACAACATGGAAGGAGTCTCCAGTGCCAGAGATTTGTTCCGTTCAGAGGTAAAGCTGTTTCTTTAGGTTTTCTACCACAGGAAAGTCTTCAGAACAGAGGCTTTGCGGTTTCCCAGTAACATGACAAGCTGCATTTTTATATTATTAACTTAAAGAGATAAATAAAAGAGGGAATGACTGTTTATGGCTGCTGTGTCGTAAGTGATAACAGAAATGGAGTTGTTTTGCAGACATCCCACAATATTAAATGTAACTATAAAGAAATTAAAAAGTATGTGTTGTTTGATAAATAAATATTAGCTTTGGCAAATGGAGGTGGTGTAAGAGGAATAAAACACTTTGGAACATGTTCTGGGAAAATAATCAATGTGGAGGTGCTAACAGGAACTCCGCTTCCACCATCCCATCATTGATTACCTTCCTAAAACTGCACACCCCATCATGTTTTCTTCCTGTCATGGAACATGGTGTAACAGACAACAACCGCTCCTTGAGAATGTCATATGTCTTATATCCTTAAAAAGTTTCAGTTTGCTGTAGGTGTGTCTGTCTAAGCTGCTGACTCTTCTCAGCTGTAGTCGTAAAGCTGCACACACAGGCATAGCAGGGAGGGTAGAGCATGGTCAGAGGGTCATCTGGACATATTTTTCCAAGTAATCGAACCCAACAATGCAATGGCTACCAAATGCCTTTGGTGCTCTGTTACTATATCAACAAATGTAAAGTAGCATGAGTGTGAGTCAGGGTAATGAGAAGAAGAACCTGTAGGGCTGTGGAAGGGCCAAGCTCTACACAGCTAGGAATGCTATCTAAGCAGTAATACCGGTACGACAGTCTTGGACTAATTTCTAACAATTGTACATAATCTATTGGACTAACTCATGACTGGTCCTAAATGCAGTAGTTCATTTAAATGAAGTCAAGTGAAGTGGCTATATTGTCATTTCAACCATATATAGCTGGTACAGTACACAGTGAAACGTTCCTTCAGGACCATGGTGCTACATAAAACAACACAGAACTACATGAGACTACACATTACTATATAAAGTGCACGTGCAAATATGTGCAAACAGCATAAGACGGTACAATAACTACTAAAACAGGACAACAGGCACAGTAAGAGACAGTGCAGCACTGACTAGTACACAGTGTGTAAGTGTCAGATATAACAGGTAGTGCAAAAGAATAACAATACAGTAAAAATGCTGTGAATGTAAACAATCCTATTCCAATCCTAACTTCTGGATCATGCACACCATCAGTAGGTTTGGCGAAAAAAGAGGGACTACTACATACAAGCACCTGATAGGCCATTTTACAACAGTGAGTTCTGGTCCACTAATTTGATTGGTCGAACAGTATTCCAAGTATAACCACACTGGGACATTTCACTGTGTGTATCACTCCGCTCATCTGTGTTCGCCACATAAAATTCCACTTCCTAGTTCGAAACGATTACTACAGTAGAGTTAACAAACATCATCAGCGTACATTACAAACGCTAATTTTCAGAAATATAACTTTTGACTTCAAATATGAAAGCTCATCAGATGAAGATGAAAAGGACGAAGGGATGCCAATTTTACCAGAAGCACCTTTAACAGGATTGTACAAATCAATGTGAGCTAGCCAGTTACTCAGTATTAATTTCTTGTTTATAGAATTGTTGTATAAAAGCAATATCGCATGAGCAAGAGTGTGGTTACACTGAATATCAGCACTGCTGTGATTACCTATGGCCTTGTGCCTATGGCTGAATCACAGCCGTGCTGATATTCAGTATAACTGCACTCTTGCTTGTGCGATGTTTGCTTAATTATAAAATATGGAGCTGGATCAGTAATGCTTTGGGGCTGTTTTGTGTGCTATTAGTTCAGTGGCTCTTGTGAAGATTGTTGACATCATGAATTCTGCTAAGTACCAGGATATTTCAACCTAAAACCTGGTTGCCTTTGACAGGAGGTTCAGACTTGGCCATAGTGCTTTCAACAATGTGAACAGACAAACATACTTCCAAATAAAAATAAAAATGGTTAAAGAAACACAAAATCTTTGTCAATCTCAATCTCTGGATTTGAACCCTACAAAACACCTGGGATCCAAACTGAATAGGGAAGTCAACATGCACAAATTTAAGAACATAAAAGAGCGTAAAATATTACTTACCCTTTGCCCAGAAGGCCCTGTTTAATACACCTGCCTAAGAGGTAGCAGAAGAAAGGCAATGAATGGTACAGCTCCATCTGTTTGTAGTTGAGAGCCAAGGTGAAGGCCAGAGACCCAAGCAGGTCCCGACCCAAACCGAGTCCCACTACACCCAGCAACGCCAAGCCCAGACTCACACTGTTATATCTGACCAGGGGTTAAGGCTTGCTGCGGCAATAATTAATTCATTACTGCATAAGGACAAAAACGACAGAGAATTCACACGTTAAAGGATACTGAAAATGACCAAAGTCGATTAGGATGAGTCCTGGATAAAGTAGGATGCACAGAGCCGTAGCAGCCTTGAAAAGAAGAGGAACACAAAACACAATATTGAATATAACATAAAAATGAATTGTATGATTAAAGCAATGATTAAAGGCCAGACAACCAAGTTACCTTCTTTTTGTAGGATCCTTCGCTGAGGTAGAAGCAGTACAGAAGCACTGCTGGAATGTATATCAGTATATCTGAGAAGAGAACTGGGGAGAGGGGAGAGGAATGTCAGAGGAACATCGAAAAACAGGAACTAACTTGTTTTCGTGGACGTTCCCCAATATTAAATGTATTAATATATGAAGGAATATAAAGCATGATGTGTCGTTCATTAATAAATAAAAAAATGTAATCATTGCCAATTGCTATAGTATAAGAGGAATTAAACACTTGGGGAATGTGCTGTTATAAAAAAAAAAAAAAAAAACTTTGGAGTGGTAACGACCTGATGCTTGGCATCACACCACCCTATCTTTGATTATCCTCTAACAGCACGCCCCGGCATGTTTTATTCCTTACATATTCCTCACATTTAACATATTTCATAACAACACATAAGACGTTATAACTAATCAGGGTATCTGCAAATATCTTCAGATTAAATGTAATACTTTAATGCGACTTCTAATGTAATTTAATCACATAGTTGGACTGGTGACATACCAGATTTCAAAATAACACACAAAAGGAAATTTGTCTATTTCTGTTAATTACAAAGCTAGACAAGAAGCACATCATTCACTGAAGGTTTTAGCACAAAAATACATAGCAAGCAACAGAGCAATTTTGCTGTTTAGCCACTTTTTGTTGAATTTCCCCATACTGATGTGTATTGTCCTTGCACAAAGTGAATGTTAGTGCAGTTTAACACTTAAGACACTATCTAATTTCACTAAATATGTGTGACACAATGTAAAATGGTTCAGAAAACAGAATTTAATTTGTATTTAAAACCATTTAATATTTATTATGGCCTTCAATTTGTTAAATGTAAATTCTGACCTGTTTTTAAAACTTGCAGACTCCCTAATATACACATATACAAAAAAACATACTTGTTTTTGGGTCCATAAATTATAAAATGCACATGAACATCCATGCTTACCTGTGGCCCTCATGAATAATTTATGAGAGGCGCTCTCGTAACCTCTGGAAGTACGCAACTCCACCCACGCAGGATTAATCAGCTTTGCACTACACACAGACAAAATATGACAATCATAAACAAATCAGTGTTGGAATTAATTTTGGTGTCCATAGCAACAGGGTCTTACACTTAGAAATTCTTTACTAGTATGAAAGATTATGAAGATTAAGATGACATTAGGGTCTGTATTGTTTTTTTTTTCCTTACAATTTGTATGAGGTCAAAAACAAAATCCATTCCTCAAATTTGTATACATTTTTCTATGACCTCAGGATGGTCACAGAGCATTAAGCTCAAGTACGACACTTACACACGAGCACATAAGAGACTGTGGTACGCTGTTAGTGGAGGATAATCCAGGCCCCAGTAGTTCAGGTCATTGTCTGTAGTGTTGAAGTACCTTTAAGAGTGCAGAAACAATATTGTAGCATCATGAAACAGTGAAATTGAAGTTGTTCTTATCATTATTATACCACAGCACTGTTGAATTCTTGCATTTGATTGGTCAGAAGGTGGTGATTAATGTTCTGGTAACTGTAGCTCTGATATTAGTACCAGCTGTCATTCAAATCATAGGTTTATATTAATACACTTCTAATATTCTTTTCTATAGTAATAACTCATTCACAGGGTCTTGTATAACGGACATTCACTCATGCTCTAATAACCGACTTGAAAAACATAAAATGTGCTGTTATTTGACAGAAAAATTTATGATCATTGATATTGTGAAGGTTTCTGTAAGAAAATGTTTATTTAACATTTATGGAAGGAGTCTCCAGTGTCAGTGCTTTGTAACAGTCAGTATGTTTTCTGATACAGGACAGTCTTCAGGAAAGAAGACTTTCTGGCTGTCGGTAACATGACAAGCTTCGTTTTTTATTATTATTATTATTATTATTATTATTATTATTATTATTATTTTTGCATAGTGGGTAGCATTGCTGCCTCACAGCCCTGGAGTCAATCCTAAGCTCAGGTTACTGTCTGTGCGTTTGGCATGTTCTCCCCATGTTTGCATGGTTTTAATCCGGGTTCTCCAGTTTGCTCCAACCTCCCTACAACATGAGAGTGGATGGACTGGCTACTCCGAACTGCCGCTAGGTGTGAGTGTGTAAGTGTGTGTGTGGTACCCTGCAGTGGTCTCGCTCCCCATACAGCGAGTTTTCCCACCTCATGCCCAGTGTTCCTGGGATAAACTCTGGAATCACAGTGACCCTGACCAGGATAAAGTGCTTACCAAAGAGGAATGAATGAAGTTCAGAAATGGGGGTGAAGATATGATTGTTTATAGCTGCTATAACATATATGACAACAGGAACAAACTTGTTTCTCGGACGTTCCATATCATTAAATGTAACTATAAACAGATAAAAAGTAAGATGTGTCATTCATTTAAAAGAAATTGTAATCATCAGCAAATTGTTGTGATGTAAGAGGAATAAAACACTTCAGGACATGCTGTTGCTGCAAAATTATGAACTTTGTCGTTGAATATTTTGCAATAACCATACGCCCTGTTGTGATTCAGATTCTAAATTAATAAAGAGGTTTATATATAAAATAAATTCTTAGCGATAGGAAATACATGAATGAACCAACCATTCCTGAACAGGGAGATTGTACGTCACTTCCTGCCAGTGCCTCTGTGCTTCATAGTCCCCAAACATCGGTGGTTTGCCAGCGCCTGTTTTTGGTATCAACAACAACAACAACAACAACAACTTGATCAAATGTTCTTCTTGATCCCCCTAAGCGAAGGGGTTAATATTACTCTTTACGCTGTAGTTCACTGAGTTCATCTTTAATCCATTGCACGAGCTACTAACCTGAGTAAGAGTTAAAAGACACAGCCCATCTCGCCGTTAGTGCAAGCAAAACACACAGTGAAATAAGGCTCCAGTTCTCCATGTCTGGTAGCCTTTAAAATGCTACAGTTCACAACCATTAAGTGCTAAAACCGTTTTGAATCCTTGGAGGTTTTCCTCAACGCTGCAGCCACCGCTTCCTGAAACATCACGTCAGCACAATGACGCCTCAGGTAACACACACCTACATCTCATAACCACGCAGAATTTTCCTCTCAGATGATATGAAGATCGGGGGGGGGATTTCCTCGAGCGGCGCTTACTGATGACGTAACAGTCTGTCGGTTTAAAAAGGGAGTAGCTGCACGCTTGAAATCAGTGCACTCAGCTAACAAACAGGTATAAGCGAGGTATATGGGGTCTTTATTATATATATATATATACACACACACTTGTGTTTTCACAAATGAAATTTGTAATTATACTTGACACATGATAATTATAGAAGTAGTTTGACCCAAAATGAAATTCACACAGTTGTCCCATTGACCTCAAATGAATAAAATAACAACAGCTGCACTGTTACTCACTGACCAACCAAAAAGGTAGCTCTCATGTCACATTCTGAAGTATTTTAAACGTGTATGACTAATTTGTCCATGCTACAATTTCTCACTAGCACTACCTGCTGGACAATAACTCTTATATCTTGTTTAAATCACAAACCTGCAGGGCCAAACAAAATACAAGAAACACTTAGTATACAACTTACAACTAGAAACTGATTTAGCTTTGAAGCAACTCAGTCAGAATGATAAAGACATCCATACAGCTGATATCAGGCATACTGCCAATTAGTCCTATGTGTCATCTATAAAGAAATCTCATAACCAGTCATGTAATTTGTGTCAAGCACTATAAAGAAAGCACTATATTTTTTGCCACTGCAACAACAGCAACAAAATCAATTATCTTATTCAAAACGAGTTAGGATTGCATATATTAATGGCAAATATATGCCAAACAAAGTCTGTAAAGGACTGATTGTAATTTTCAGTTCACTGAGATGGAGAAATGAACTATCTCTTTCCAAAAAGTAACATGATCTAATGGTTTTTCACTACTATTCCTATAATCCAGGCATGTTGAGATTAAAAAAAAAAAAAAAAAAATCCAAATTCACCCCTTAACATTCCATCTGTTAATGTCCATAATGGTGTGGACAACCATCTTACTGGTGTCATTCAAGATTCAAGAACTTTATTGTCATATGTGCAGTGGGCCCACACAATGAAATTCTTACTCTTTTTTTTTTTTTACACTCCTTTGGATTTAAAGTAGAAAAACAATATTTTATAACATAATATACACTATATATATATATATATATATATATATATATATATATATATATATATATATATATGTAAAATGTAGTACTTTATAAATAAATAAGTAAATAAATATATAAAGTACCACATTAGGTCTGTATAGTCATTTTTACATTTTAAAAGAATATGTACACCCTATAGCACTGCAACATGATATACAATGAGATACAAGATGTTCTGATATGGAGATGATAATCCTCCACATACACCACCAAACCAGTTGAAGAGTTCTTTCATGAACACCAGGACAAACTGCTATCCACTGCTTTTCCATTCAGCACTGCATCATTACACCTTTACAGGAAGTTCCAGAGTGCAGAGTGTACAGGTTCTTCTTCTTGAAGAACAATCCAAGCTCCATTACACTTGTCTTCTTTACTGTTTTTTTATGTATAGTTAAGGCTTATTAGCTTTTTAAACCTAGACTGGAACCTTTTCTGATAGGGAAATACTTTGTTTTAAGGTTCTACATAGCACTGGTTCCACTACAGATCAAGAACTGTATGAGAGCATTTACATACGGTTTAAGCTGTTCTTAAGGCCATGTGTGGCTGTACACTAATATAGCGTAGATTTTTTCCCCCATTATTTTGGCTACTCTCTGTAATTCTGCTGGTTGGACTGTTTTATAGTAATTGTTCTGTTTTTACGGAAACCTTTCCTATTTTCTTTTCTTCCTCAATGGCAACAGGCTTGTCTTTTCACCTGAGACAGTGTGCAAGTTACAATTCATATAAAAGCAAGTAAATTCACTTCAACTTAGATCGAAGAATTTTTAGGAATTTTTCTATTAATTTTTAAATTAATAGAATTTTTATATAGAAATATGTAAGGAATAAAAAGTGAAAATAATCAGTGACACAGTGATGTGATGAGACCCGACATGGAGCTAGTTAGTTCCATAGTTAGTTCCCGTGATCACTTACGTTATAGCAGTTATAAACCGTCCTTTTTCACTCACCAGCCTCTCTTTTTTCTCTAGTTTGACGTTAATAAGTCAAAAAAACATGCAGCTTGTCATGTTACTATGACACGCCTCCATCCTGACGACATGTGGGAAGACTTAAAGTTACTGTTTCAAAGCACTGACACTGGAGACTCCTTCCAAAAATGTTAAATAAACCTCTCCTCAATGTAAGCTTCAGCATATTTTTTGTTTTTCATCAATTTTTGTATGTATGTATGTATGTACAGTGCCTTTGAATGTTAGAAAGGTGCTATATAAATGGAAATAATAATAATAATAATAATAATTATTATTATTATTATTATTATTATTATTATTATTATTATCATAGAAACAATTACAAGGTTTTTTAAAAGTCTATGTTGTTACTATAGAAACAATAACATTTTAGTATGAGCACATTAATGTAAACCTGTGATTTGCCTTGCAGCTGGCACTATAGTCAGAGCTGCTGTTCTAGAAAATTAATCAACACCTTCTGTCCAATCACAACCAAGAATTCAACACTGCTGTGGCATAAAGCAACATGACAAATGCATTATTGTAGCCTGACATTTTGTCCTATATCTCTCATTTGCAGTATGTCACTGACCTTTTTCAAAGACATTGTTAAGGTGTTTTATTAAAGGAATGTGTGTTCCTTTTAATTGCTTTTTTTTTTACTTTTTTTGCTGAGATATCTCTTTAGCTCCCTGAGGGTAGAGGCTTCAGTGGCACTGCCTTGTTTTTTTCTGGGCAAACACAGGATAAGACATGGCTTCTTTGTGGTGAGCGCATGAAACATTTATAAATAATAACCTTGGACGACTGCTGATTTGCAATGACATTTTCATTACAATGAACAGCCTATTAGTTACCGTCTCCTGCATTAGTTATTAATGCGCCTGTGTGCCAGCTTTACTTTGTCATTTATTGCTTCACCTCTGTGCCTGTTAAATATTCAGGAACAGCTGTATCCACATTTACTGTTGATGATCTGCTTCAGGAGATTGCTGTTGTCCTGACTTACCACTGTCCCTGTAATGAGAACTGGTATCTTTGTCCATAGCTACATACTGTTTTGTCCTTACAGAAGCAAAGTATTTTTTTTCTGAATTTATCCATGAAGACTACAATCCCAAAAGTATTGTAAATAATTTATTTTACAGTAGTAATAAAAAAATGCATCAGTTATGATGTGGATATATGTATAATTGAATTATACAAGATATAGTATACACCTTCTTGTAATCATTTTCATTAATTATAGCCTAATATTTAATTTTCTTTTTAGCGCAGTGGCATGGCTGTGTACCTTTGCCTTGATTAGTATCTGCTATGGCAATTTGGAAGAACATATGGACAAAATGGATTTACATTATCTCCTGAAATGTGTTCAGGCTATCTTTACACAAACTGGGCATAATGGGAGGTCTGAGCACTGCTGAGCCTGAGGTTGTGGGAATGCCTACACACTAGAGCAGGTGAGGCAGTAAAGGTCATGTTCCTCTGAGTGTGATCACTGATTGACCAGAACAGCACTTGCCTTGAGGCTCAGCAGGGTATTAAGGGTGAGGAAAGTGACCACACACTTTCTCACACACACACACACACACACACACACACACACACACACAGAACTATTAAGTTCACTTACTCACCATCCAAAATATAGTCTTTGCCTTAAACTTAGACTATATTTAATATGAAATGGATGCTCATATAGACAGCTTACATGTTCCCTGGACGGTGACCAGCGAGTGACCACACACACCACTTGCCTCTTTGGCAGCCTGTCTGGAAATTTCTCATCCTCACCTTCTCAAATAGTTTCTGTCCATCGTCTGATATTTAATATGAGCATTAAATGTTGCGTGTATCAGTTTACAGGTTCACCTTAGTTAACGTTTGTGGAAGAAATCCGAGTTTCCCGATCAGAGTGATCAGAGTGGACCTAAAGATTAACAGGCCACTTTACGGCCACACGTGCGAGCGTTTCCGAAAAACAGCGACACATTTTACGCACGAGTTTAATTGGAAAATCCATGACACTCTAGTTTTACAATCATGAGACTATCAACCTACTATCATATACTTTAATCATAAATATCATAAGATAAGATAAAAAATAAAACACTACTGTAATAATTAAATAAATTTACCAATTAGGTAAATATTCTTTATTAATTAGGTAAATTCTTTCAATTTCTTTTTCTTTATTCATTTTTTTTTATTAGATGCCAAAAATAATCTTAAAAATACTTTACATCACATACATCTAAATATAGAAGGTTAAATTTAGGTGATTGGATAACATTAAATAATACAGTATTTATAACATAAAATAAAAAATATTATTGCATCTGCGCCTTTGCGCATTTGGATAAGAATGACTGGATACAGGAATATTGCTTCTCTTGTGTCTCTTGTGTCTCTTGTGTCTCTTGTGTCTTATTCTTTGGAAGCTTTTCAATAAAGCATCCACCTCCAGATTAGACTAAATAAATATAGCCTGAATATATATATATATATATATATATATATATATATATATATATATATATATATATATATATACTAAATATAAATATAGCTAGGTTATAACATAGCTTACACACTGTGAAGATGAGAACATATTGCATTCTTGTGGGTAATATGTTGACAGTATTCTTTGCTATAGTATCATGGTTGGTGGAGTAAATCGGCTGTATGCACAGGTGGAGGCTGTTGATATGAATATGAGTAGTAAGCCTAGGTGTATGAGGTTTCGGATGTAGCCATAGATACTAGAAGGTTTCAGGAAACACACAAAACCTGTTTATTATGCACTTAGCACTATGACCCATTGATTTCCAAAATATTACTCCTGTGTGAATTGCTTTCCAGCATGATGATGGTGTGTGTGTGTGTGTGTGTGTGTGTGTGTGTGTGTGTGTAAGCTCCACCTAGTGGTATACTGTGTGGCTTTAATGCTCCCACACAGACAGTATAACTTCTATCTGAGTGTATCAGTGGACCTGTACTCCCATGTGTAATCATTAATAGTAATAAGCGTAATATATTCATATATGATCTCATATTTTTTCTTATATTTGTTCATAAACAATAGACTGTAAAAATCATCCATTTGGAATGAACACCTGCAGTGCTGAAGTGTTCATCTTCACACCGTTTATTTGTGTCCAGATGGATTTATATAAAGACTGCATGAGATTTAGTGAAGAACCCTGATCCGGAACTCAATGTCTTCAATCGTGAAAATATTACACCAGACATACACACACACATACACACACACACACACACACACACACATATATATATATATATATATATATATATATATATATATATATATATATATATATATATATATATATATATATATATATTTACAGTCTGTGTTTATATATTTATGATAAGCCGGCTTTTCTTTATTATAGTAAATTTCTTAATTTTGTTTCGATTTTGTATTGGTTTGTTTTATATAATATTATTTTACTTTTGAGAAATAGAAATTAACCTAAATAATTATTTTTTTAAATTTCCTTTCTGCTCAGAATGCTTCTGAAATAAGGTGTCTACGAATACATGGATTTCGTGTGAATAAAATAATTAATAATTAATAATATATAATTAATATATTTATAATTATAATCTGATTATTCTGCGTTCAGCTATGACTTTTTTCCTTCTGCATTATCTATCCATTTATTTCTGAAAGTCTTTAGGGCAAGTCTTTATCCCAGTGCTCCCTTTTTGTTTTCTTGTTTGTTTTCTTGTATTTAAGACCTGAAGCATGAAGCATCATGTTTTATAATAACAGACAGGGACCGAGGGCCAGGCATGGCACAAATGCGCATCAGACATGTTTGTCTAATTTTACAGAATAAGGAGGCAGTGGAGGAATGGGCTTGCTGTTATCCGGTGTCACTCTCGACAGCCACTTCTGCTCGAAAGTGAATTTAAGACGCAAGTCCTTTCTCTTTTCCCATGGGTATCAGTTAAATATAGCCCCTTAACCCCTGTACACCGTGCGCCATTTGCTGTTTGTGTAGCGCTGATTAGCCAGAGACACAACTGCGAAACCCAGAGCCGCTTTTAGAAAGACAACACGCACACTTCACACCGCTGCTGTGAATCCCTAAACTGCCTCTGATCAACTGCTCCGACATTTTATTACACCAGATAATTCACTGATATTACAGACACAGCAGGACACATTAATTAAAGCATTAGACTGTGTTTAAGCATTGCAGTATACTAACACATCATGGAGCCATGACTGTGAGCCTATTATTAATTTTTTTGTTTATTATTTAAAACAGAAAACACATAGTCCTGTTATAAATGTGTAATAATTTCTACAATAATTACTGTGTATGAAATATGACGTTTGGTGATGCTAGGATTAAGCTTATATCCTTCAAGCAAAAAGCGACTTTTTAAAAATTACACCTAGTCTCACTTAATTTGTAGAAAATAAAGTTAAAAAATATAATATAATCTCTCAAGCAGTACCTAATTTTATAACCTTAGAAAAAAAATTGGTATTGTAATACCAATATTACTATCTTACTTTTATATTATCATTAATTCCCAAGCATTAAAATAAAATATTTTCTTACCTAAAATTAAATTTGATTTAGCATAAAGAATAACTATAGATAAGAATATAATAATAACTATAGATAAGTCGCCCTTTTCCCCCCAGCAATAAAACAAAGTTGGATTAAACACGGATTAAATCAAGTGTAGGAAATTTATGTTTCGAATTTTAATCAATTATATCGATTATATTCAAAAGTAATTCAGATGAATTACAATTAATTAAAGAGTAAACAACAGTGTTTGATGAAGTGATGAACTGATTTCACTTTAATCTAATTGAGGTTTAAATTATTAAGCAATTAAGAATATAGATGTCGTTTTATTTGAATATTTATTAACAAATGTATCCAATTTACAACACAATATAGCTACATAGAATACATATATTTAATTTTTTGTATAAACAGACTACTTGTCCAGCCTTCGAACAAGAACATTTTGTGTTTCTGAATAAAAATAAAGCAGAAATGAACATGAATTACCCTAATAAGCGAATCACGTGTCTTGTGATTCCAGATGAGAAGAACACATGTAAATGATGGAAATGAAAATAAAACACTTTCAACTACAAAATGTCAAAGTCCGAACAGCAAATAAAAGAAAAAAATAATAAAATCAGAAAGTCGAACAAGTACATTTCTTACAAATATTTACAAATATTACCTGTGCTGAAAGCATTCCTCCGTTTTGTATATTTTCTTTTGAATTTTTTTCTTTACATGGCTACATTGAGGTGGACGAAGCGTCCAGTGCTGCCTAGTTCGTGCTGTACAGTCTCTCCCATCCCTTCCCTTTAAATATTAGAAAATGAGTCTATCACTGAGAAGGCCATTTGGACACGGCTGCCGTGGACGCCGCCGGTAAGAACTGTCCGGAGATGAGGTTTGTGGGCGGCACGCTGAGGATGGCTGAGCTCCGTGTTAGCGATGAGAGGGAGTGCGCGCTCAGCAGCGCTGACTGCACCGTGACCGGCGGCCGCAGCAAAGTCTGTGCGCTTCCGGTGCCGCTGCTGCTGGACACGCCGATGATGTTCTCTATGCTGAACGAGGGCCGACTCGAGGGCTCCGACTTGATCATGGACGCCGTGCTGGCAGCAGCGGCAGCGGCGGCGGCGGCGCTCAGACCGTTGAGCTGCAGCTGGAGGCTCGGGCTGAGCTGCGAGCTGAACGCCTTCCGGTTCACCTCGGCCGACGGCAGGAGCGGGACAGCCGGGGGCAGCACGGGACCCACGGGAGGGATGTAGGGGTACTGTAGCGCGGCTGGGTGAGAATACGCGGCGGCCGGGTGGAGGCCATAGTGGCGCCCGTAAGGACTCCCGAGGCCGTAGGCACCGAAGCTCTGCATGACGAGAGCGGTCTGTTCCCGGAGAATGTCCGGCTGCCTCTTGAAGCGCTTCCTCCTCCGCAAGAAGCTGCCGTTGTCGAACATGTCTTCAGACTGCGGGTCCAGAGTCCAGTAGTTGCCCTTGCCCGGGTTGCCCGGCTCGCGCGGGATCTTGACGAAGCAGTCGTTGAGCGACAGGTTGTGGCGGATGGAGTTCTGCCACGCGGGGAACTTCTCCCGGTAGTACGGGAAGCGGTTGCTGATGAACTCGCAGATGCCGCTAAGCGTGAGCTTCTTCTGTGGGCTCTGCAGGATGGCCATTGTGATAAGGGCGATGTAGGAATACGGCGGCTTCACCAGGCTGCTCTTGGGCTTGTTGGGTGCCGGGGCAGTGGCACTATCCTGACCCTCCTCCCCTGTCCTGTGCTCGCTCTCGCCGCCACTCTCACACGGGCTGCCGGTAGCGCGCTCGTGCACCTCCAGGTCGTCTCCATCGTCCCCGGGCTCGGGCAGCATGCCTGGGCTCCCACACTCGCTGTCCCGCTCCAGTCCCTCGTCGCCTTCACCGACCACGTCTATGTCCACGTCCTCTGCAGTGAGCACTGTCTGACCGGACATGTCGCTGGCGCTGCCGCTTCCTGACAGGGTCATGGCTGCGCGCTTGGCTGAGAAACCGATTCCGAAGGTAAGAGCGCGGTCTGCTCCGGCGGGCAGCTCGGATGTCAGCCACTTGGCTAAATGCGGCTCAGTCCCAGCGCCTTGCCAATGAAAACTCAAAACTTCAGATAATATTTCTCCAGGAGAGCGCTCTTCAGAAGTTTCAGCAAACTTGAGCGCGCAGCCCTCCCGCTCCAGCGTGTCCCTCCAACCCGCTCAGCAGTGACTCTGGACTAAAGAGAGGTGATGACGCATGCTTCCCAAGCAGGGTTTTTAAAACGACTGTCTGATAGATTAGGATAGTTTTTCCACTTAAAGATATACTATCAGCCGCGTCACGTGACCCCGTGACGTCAGGCGGTCCCCCTCTGTTGAACAGCCGCGAAGCTGAAGTTTGTTTCACGCGCTTGTCAACAAATGGGACAACACAGCAACACGCTTACACCTCCGTCCGTCATATAGAGCAGTTTATCACTGAAATGCATGAGTGAAATCTTCTGCTCTGCTGTGCATTAGCCTGTAGTGGCAAAATGGACTTTTGCTCAGAATCCACTGTGTTGAAAACCTGCTGAAAGAAATCATCTCCTAACAGATGATAACACATTAAACTGCAACTCTTATTACTGACTGCTTTTCCATTCTGCTGAATTAAAGCCAGTGAGTCCAAGCCGACTTAAAAGTGCATTTTTATGGATCTGAGCTGGTCTTATGATCAAGCCTAGTCGGAGCATCAGAGGAGAAAGTCTTGAGTTTTTGTGATATTATTGCAGTGAACGCACAGGCTACGTGGCTGGTTTTGTTAGACGCGTCGGGGAAATAATTGCGCAGTAACAATAGGGAAACCTACAAATAAAGCTTTCTTAACGGGTTTCTGTGGAGGTGCTAACGACCTAATCATTGCTCATGTTAGCATATGAAAAAAAAGTAGGAAATGAGCGAGCGCGAGAATGCAAAACGCGGACCATTCACGAGCACCAAGGTGAGCGACGCATGCGGGGATGCTCCCGAGGAGAAGGATGTGCGGGGAGAATGTGGAGCTCTGGGAGAAAACGTTGCTCAGGGTCATTGTGCTGTAGATGGGGGTGTGGAAGGTAACACTGACTAAATGTAAGCAGGCTTCTGGAAAGTGTTAAGTGCATGCTTATTTTTTTGTATTATAGTGTAAATATTTTTAATGTGATCTAATCTCTAACACAACGCAGAGGTAATTCTTCATATGCACAGGCAGAATAAAAAGCAAAGGCTCGAAAAGCAAAGGCTAAATTTGTCATTTATTTTGCAGCATGCAGTTATAACCTCTTATCGATTTGCTTCAAGAGGCTCCACCTGCCCTAATGAAAAGATCTTTAACTGACAGTAGAAACAATTCCTTTATTACTTTATACTGGGAAATGAGAGCTCAGCTTCAGAGAAATGCAAATGTGCCAGCGCGACCATGAGGTGTTTTTGCATGTTGTTCAAGCTTTTGACTTCTTCTTTTTTTTTTCTTAGAGAAAATAAAGCCTTTAAGGAGACTATTTATATATATAATATAATAAAAACCCAGGGAATAACAATAATAATAATAATAATAATAATAATAATAATAATAATAATAATAATAATACCACGTTTAATAAATGTTTAATAAATTGTTAATTAAAATTAATAAATATTTGTTTTTATGGTTAGGATGCATTTTTCGATTTTGCATTTCTATCTAATTAACTCTGCATTTATTTCCCTGGCGGCTAATGCGGAATATTTTTATTTATTTATTCTGAAATTAATTTTACGACTCTGTCCCTCTCTTCACTCTAGTGTATCATTTTTTGTGCGATAATATTTCATATTTTAGGGTGATAAACTCGCATCCCCGCCGCCTCTCTGCTCTCTAAGGAGCGCGCGCTCAGGCGACGTCACCGGAGCTGTTTTTTTTTTTTTTTGCACGTGGTCAATGAAAGCGGGATTAATTAAATCAAGCCGTTTATAATGGTGTTGAAGAGAAACGCGGGCCATGTCCTCCCCTCCATTAGACAAGTATTGTGCTGGCAAGCAGACGGTGACCCGTGTGATCTTCTGTCTATCAGTACGAGCTACTTAGCAGATGAAGCCAAAGCACTTTTGCCTTCCTGACACTTAAAAAGAAAACAACGTTGTGAATTTGCCAGAGTTGTTTTTAATTCTCATTTCAGTCTTTCATTCTTGGTTTCTTAGATTGTCTGGTCTATATTTTCTGAAATAATAAAATATAGCCTTATGCATGGTACCACAGGTTTATTATTCATATTATTCATGTTATTATGTGATCATTATGAGCATGTAGATTAATTATAATTTTACGAGTAATCCAATTTCATTATTATTATTATTATTATTATTATTATTATTATTATTATTATTATTATTATTGTTGTTGTTAATAATAATAATAATGATAATAATAATAATAATAATAGTAGTAGTAGTAGTAGTAGTAGTAGTAGTATTGTTGTTGTTGTCGTTAATAAATAATAATAATAATAATAATAATAATAATAATAATAATAATAATATTAGTAGTAGTAGTAGTAGTAGTGTTGTTGTTGTTATTAATAAATAATAATAATAATAATAATAATAATAATATTAGTAGTAGTAGTAGTAGTAGTGTTGTTGTTGTTGTTGTTGTTGTTGTTATTATGATTATTATAATTATTATTATTATAAGGCCAGCAAGGTTTGGTTGTCTTTCTTGCTGTCAGAGCGCACTGAAGAAAATGGTGCATGCATAAAAGGCATATTATCATATTATCCAAAATGAGATCCCATTCGTCCTCTCAGCGATCTTTTGAAGCTCGATAAATTCGGGTGTCATTCCCCTTCCGCAGTGTGTTAATGAAATGTGCGTTTAAGCACACATGCACGGCTTAGCCCGACTAAAGCTTTTCGAATAATAAGGGAAGTGTTTGCAGCGCGCAGGAGACGGAGCGGATCCAGTCGCTCACTGTGATTATCCAGCAAGGTCAGAAACAAATGGCTCACAAATAGCAAAGCAGCACCAGAATTTCTGCCTAATTAAATCTCTCCAAGAAAAAGAGATATAGAAGAGGAGAAACTGAAGGGCGTATATAGGGGGGAATGTGTCCATTCAAGAGAAAATGCTCTAGCTGTGCCTTAGAGACTGTAATAGCTGGGCTGGATGCTGAACACACACCACACACAGCATCCGTGGCAGAGATAATATTTACTCTGAAACATGTTACAGATCGTTATGATCTAACAATCATAACACTGAAAGAGCACCTCTTGCACCTTCTCACATGAATAGTGAATACACTCCTTCTCCACTGTTATAATTACATAAATGATGTTTTGCATATTGCTTGATTGTTGCCGGTTAATGAGTGACCTTCAGGTTCAGCTCTCAATCCTCCCCAGAAGCATTTCTGATTTCTGATATAAATGCACCCTTTCCAGGTTTTTTTCTTTTTTAAACTGAGCTTGGTGTGATTTGTTGAAGCAGTTTTGCAGAGCTTGAAGTCTTTTATCAAAGACAGGAGTGGAAAAGGCACATGACTGAGCTCATCAGCAGAGTGTTGGAGAGGGAGGCTGCAGCACGCTGTGACAAATCAATGGCATTGTTAGTGCGCTTTTCATTACGCTTATTATCTCAATCATTTTTGCCCCAACTCGGAATTATCAGCATGTCAGATTTAATAATAATAAAAAACAACGTGTCATTCGCAGAAAAAATCCTCTTCCTCTCCAGCAGAAAGGAGAATGTCCATGTCATGTGTATACTCGCGTTAAAAAATGACTTTTCATTTAAATGCGATCCTTAATGGGATTTTCCATGCTCGACACCGTGATTCCCCAAGGCTGTACCACCAGAAGGCAGGATCTCAGGCTCCTTTCCCCCTGAATTCACCATCCTCACCCCCCGAAGGATCCACTCTATCAACCTGCAGCTTTCTGTCAAACAGTATGATCCAGCTCATTTTTAACTCTGCCTTCTGCAGGATCATGGCGAGGCCTAAACAGAAACTCAGAGCTGCTCTCCCTAAGCGCGGCCAAGAACAGCAGCTTGCTCATGCTGAGTACACAGACATAAGACGTGACAAAATTTGGGGTTAAAGAATTTGAAACAAACACGGATTCTGTCATAATATATTGGACATTTCAACCTTGACTTTCTCACTGTAATAGAAACACCTGTCTAATGCCAGACCACAGGATCTTAAACACTGTTATTAGACAAACATTAACTCAATAGTTAATTCAACAACAACAACAACAACAACAATAATAATAATAATTTAAAAAAGTAATAATAATCTATCTATCTATCTATCTATCTATCTACCTGTCTATCTATCTATCTATCTACCTGTCTGTCTATCTATCTATCTATCTATCTATCTATCTGTCTATCTGTCTATCTGTCTGTCTGTCTGTCCTTATAACCATCCATCCTTCCATCCATGCAATACTGCTTGTAAATGTTTCTAAAATCTTCTTTCTTTCTTTCTTTCTTTTTTTTTTTTTTTTTTTTTTTTTTTTTTTTTTTTTTTTTTTTTTTTTTTTTTTTTTTTTTTTTTTTTTTTTTTTTTTTTTTTTTTTTTTTTTTTTTTTAAAAGAGCTAATGATCCTTAAATCCTTACCCAGACAAGTGAGAAGGTGAAGTGCACTTGGTGTTTGGGGAAAATGTGTCTGTGTCTGGAGCTCAGGCTCTACTCAGAGGTGCAGTAATACCTTACATGTCCTCTCGACTTCAGACAGCTGTTTGTCTGCTTTGTAATAATAACAATCAGATTTAAAAAAAACAAACAAAAAAAAACAAAAAAAAAAACAGGCATTGTTATGAGAGCGACCGCACGTGTATAATTGACATTAGCAATATTATGTTCCTCCAAAAATCCTTACTGACCAGCTATTATTCCAAGATTTAAAGACTCAACAATAATTAAAAATTCCTGTTAATTTAACTGAGAGTGAAAAGTCAGCTTTTTTTTGACGACTGATACTGCGTAATTTTATACACGCTAAAAATATTTATTACAACGAAATGACCAAGCTGTAATCTGCATCATTTTTTTGGCATTAATGTTCATTATAAATGTGTCTAAACTAGCATTATAATGCAGGGGCAGTGCTATAATCATGTGAGGTTACAAGCTGGATGTAAGTGTGCTGTGCGTAATGCATGAATCCTTCTCCTTACATAAAAAATACAAAAACAGAGTTCTCCAGAGTAAGGACGCTTTTCAGGTGCTTGTGTTATGGGAAACAGATCCTCAGTGTAAAAGGGTTCATATGATTTCTTGGTCCTTAGCTTTAGGTTTAAAATGCTTTTGGGGGAAAACCAGGCCTTTTCATTTCAGTGCTTGGTACTTGGTGGGATCCCACCATCTCCCAGCTCAGCACGACTCATACACAGGAGTGTTAGGGAGTGCTGCCGGGGTGGGAAACGGTTAAATGTGCAGGCAGATTAACACGCCAGTGTGTGCTGTTGAGTGTGTGTGATGTTACCGGTTTGTACGCCTCATTGTCATTTAGAGCAGCGCTGGAGCAGCACATTAGCGCGACCGCAGGGTGTTATTTGAACGGTGGGCTTCTGCTTGTAAATGGTGTGATTTAGCCGCGTATAATACGCACAAAGCACTCAGTCAACATTGCACAAATGCTCAAACAATGCTTGTGTTTCTCAAAAAAAAAAAAAAAAAAAA